>CP092089.1:43782625-43825125 GCA_029203775.1 Neoneuromus ignobilis | reverse complement strand
CAAGCATGAATCATAATTTTAATAACGAGGAAGCTTGTTGTTAACGTTTGTTGTACGTTTATGTGACCAGAGTGCATTGACCAAGCGAATCTTTCATTTATGTGTTAATTCTTTAATTAGACGTAATTGAGATATGGTTTTGATATTACAAGATGCAACTGATTACTTAAGATGCACAAAAAATACATTATCGTTTTCTGTGTACGTCAAATGATCAGAAAAGTCTGAACAGAACTTAATCTTCTATTCAGTGTTAATGCTGGGGTTTCACGTAAAAAAAACATTCCCAGAATTTTATCTAAACTTTTCAGACTTCTGTAGATTAGAAATGTGAAAATGAAATTCACTGAATGCATTAAAGATTATAAATTGAAAAATATTTTTATTAAATAATTGGAAATACCAATTTTTTTGTATTAATAGAAGATATTTTTTAAAAGATAATGCATTTAAATTTTATATATATATATATATATATATATATATATATATATATATATTATCGATCAGTGGCGTAGTGGTATGCATCTTCGCCTGTCATGCAAAGGATTGCATTACATCTCCGGTCGAAGAGTCCCTTAATTTGGAGGTTGAGCATAAAGCTGACAACTTCATCTCGTTAAAACGAAATTGTCACAGAACTCGAATAATGCTAGTCTTACTGAACTAGTGTTGTTAAAGAGAGCTACAGCCTTTACAAAGCCTAGGATTTGTAAGGGCTGTAGCTCCGAAAACTAGTAGTAGTAGTAATAGTTATATATATATATATATATATATATATATATATTTAATATATTTTTATATACTACTGAAATTTTCGGTAATTACAAATCGTAAAAAATATACACAAGTATAAAAATACTAATATAAAAGTATTTATAATTAAAAAAAGGTTTTTATTTATAATACAGTTATAAATATTTGTAAATAGAGGAAATAAAGTGAAACTTAATTACTAGCGCCATTAAAACAATGTATAACTTGTGAAGTGTTTAATTTCTTATGAGTTTACACTGAGTGGCTATTGTGTCATGAAAACGAAATATTTATTTTTATGAGCTCGCAAAATATGTTTGCAGAGAATAAAAACACGCGATGGATTGTTTCATGTAGTTCTGTAAATGTTGAAAAAAGCATATTTATGAAATATTTATGTTATATATGATTTTATTTCATTATTTTGTAACATGATTTTATAGTTATAATATCTTTACTTCTAATGAATCGAAAAAATATTTTTTATCTACAAATTCATTACTGATCATTATGTATTTTTATTGATTGTCAGTTGATTTAGTTGATTTATAGTTAAATAATTTTAATAATGTTTAAATAATTGACATTAAGTGTGTTAAAAGTAACAATTCGAATTTAATTAATAATTAAGTGAATAAATATTATAACATTTATAGAAAAATGTAATAGAAGAAAATAAATTTTTTTTCGAAAGAGAATTTGGATCAATTCGTGTTTTAATTATATATATATATATATATATATAATATTAATTAAAATAAAGTTGAGTCATAAAATATCGATTTAACTAGAACGATTTTCTCCAAAAAGAACCTCAATAATTTAAATCTTTATCGTCTTTTTATATTCCTTACTTATTGTATGTAAAATAATTTACACTGATAATTAAACGAATTAAATTGTCGACGTTGGCGGTATAAAATAACAAAATATGAATACGAAAAAGGCTGTTCGAAAATAATAAAAATTAGTCGACGTCGTCGATTATGTAAACGCCCACATTTGAGATATTTAATTTACTCTAAACTTGCTCATCCTTGGATTAACTGATAAAATTATTATAGCAATTTCATTGTTTTAAAAATTGACGTCGTAACAATTGTAATTTTCAAACGACCCACGAATGATATTTCGATTGTTAATTTTTTTTTAAATGGTAACCTTGATTGTCAAACTTCACATTAATTTCTCTTTGTCAACGTTGTGTTCGTGTTTGTTCAAATAGTTGTTATTATTTTAGTATATAAAAATAAATGTACATACACACACAAATATATATATATATATATATATATATATATATCAATATGCAAAACATTATTTGTTATTCATTAATAAGGCCTAATTTTAATTGTATTTTTTCCAAGGATAATTTCTGAAATTTAAATAAGAATAATACATATGTATATATATATATATATATATAATTTAAAAATAATATTTATTTAATTAAGAGTATTTTCACTTCATACATTATATTCTTATATTTAAATTGTTTTTTCAATGAATAATTCATTAAGGGGTTATACGCACTTGCGAGGCGCAAAAACGACGTTTTTTTAGGAATTTTTTTAGAAACAGTATTTATTTTGCAATTACAAATTATGGTTATTTGAATAGATCCTACTTTCAAGAATAAAATAACATGTCGATCATAAAAAAATATTGAAGTGCACCGCTCCTGCAGACGATGTCCTGAACGACATCCAAAAAAAGGCGCTTGGCGGTGATCTCCATATCGGAGGTTTGGATTATCCGAAATCAAAAAATATGGTCAATTCTTTTAAAGGATAGATTAATGCAGGTATTGAACGAAGGAATAATAAAAATTTTCATTTTTGACAAAATGGCGTCTACTTGAAAAAAATTTTTCGTTTTTTACTAAAATTTTCGCTCTAAATTGTTTTAAAAAAATAGTAATAATTTGGTAAACCTTATTCCTTCATTCAATACCTGAGGAATATATTTGAGAAGATTGTGTGAAAATTTGAGACCGATCGGTTCAGCCATTTCTGAGATATCGAGATCACCGACTATGAAAACACCGTTTTGAGATAAACGCGTTTGAAGTTTCGGAAGTAGTTTACACATAGTTAAAAATTTTTTACAAATTCAGGTGTATGTCCGAAAATATTTATCGGATTTACTTCAAATTTTCAGAGAATATACTCAAATATATGTGCATTCCGAAAATGCAAAAAAATCGATTTTTTGAAATTTCTAACTGCGTATAACCCCTTAATGAATTTAAAAAGAATTTTATATTTGATGTTCTTACGCTTAATAACGTTTTTATTTTGTACATTCACTTTGTGTGCCTATGTTATTCTGATTATTTGTTTTATTATTTTTGACAAATTATTTACAAATAATAAAATAATGGAAGAATATGTATACATGATTGATCAAAAAAATATAAGATTATTATGTGATAGAGTTATTATTTGTTAAAAATGATATAAGCAATTATTAATAGCTAAATTATTAATAGTTAATAATTAAAAATTATATAAGTAATTATTAATAGTTTGTAAAAAGAATTTTAAAGATTTTTTTCTAGATTTATTTTTAAAATGTTTAGTAATAATATTTTTTCTAATGTGTATTTTGATAGCCACATCTTCAAATCACAATAATATAAATACACGAATTATTCTTTTTTAATATAGAGGAATTAAAAAGATATTATACCGAAATTTTTTTTTACTTGAAACAAAGAGATATCGAATTAAATTTTCAATTTTCTGCAATCCATTATTGCAGAAAATTGAAAATTTATAATTAAAAACCATTGTTTTCAAACTTGCTTTTACTAATGGAGATAAAAATAATATTCATATATATATATATATATATATATATATATATATATATATATATATATATATATTAATCTTTTTTAGAAGTATTGTTTTTTTATTTTTTTTAATAGTAAGGATAAATACAGCTATATGATTTTCAATAATGGGTATCTCTTAATAAAATTTAATTACCTTATATTGAAATGATTTTTATTATTTTTTATATATTATTATATTTTTTGTTTTTAACAACTTTTATTTATTTTGTTTTGTACATGTCTTCTGTTATTAAATACTATTTTATTACTATTGACATAAATTGATTATTCTTATTATTCAAATTCAATAATGACATTACGAAAGAAAAACGTATAATTTATGAACCAGTAAAACTTAAATATAATAGTATTTTTATTTATTGTAACCTAGTATGAGTTTGTATAAGGCATATTATTTTTTAACACAAATTTAAGAGTTACTTTGTTTTGTAGTGATATCTGAGTCAATGAATTTAAGATTTCTTTTACTAAAATCAATGAAAAAATGTATTTATAATATTAGGTTGGCAAATATCTCCCTTCCGCCTTCTGGTCTTTTGAATTTCGCAGCTATGTACAAAAAAAAAATAAAAAAAAAAGCGGAAGGGAGATACTTGCCAACCTAATATATTTTTAAATTGTGTTTTTATTTATATCATACAATTATAGGAGTTGCATTCCATTTTGAAAAATGTAAAGTGTATGAATGCTTTTTTGACTTGTTCCAATATGTATATATATATATATATATATATATATATATATATATATATATATATATATATATATATATATAAGTGCACAAACCTATTGCATATAAATCAAGTACCTATAATCAACATATCTAATTATACCGTTTCTTAAATGAGCGATGACATTAATAGAAAACAAAATCAATTGTTTCTCGAATATATAACTTCATTGTTTGGAAGTCATTGTAAATAGACGTGTGTGTATGTTATAATGTTAGAATCATTGTAAACACGGTGGTTGGAACCCGATATGGCCGTTGATGGAACAATACTGAAACGTTTGGGGCGCATATATGACAAGGTATTGAATTAGTGTGACAATAAAACGGTAGGTGGTTAACGGAAGTGAACATTTTTTGGCTTCCGTCCGCCGCCACGCCTTTGTAGATACTTATAAATATGACGTTTATGATTTTTTTAAGTTTTCATTTCGAACGGACGGATCGGAATGCCTTAATCTGGTGTAACGTATACATGTCAGTATGACGTGTGTTCGATTTTCGAACTTAATTGAAAAATGTTTCAGAGTAATCGATGAAAATTGACAGTACGTACAATTTTAATTATAGTGTAACATCAACAAGAATGCATTCTAAGAACAGATATGTTTTTCAAGGCATTTTTTTTAATCGCACCTATGATTTATTAATGCTGTCATGTATGCATTGATTATTAATATTTTCTGCGAGCTATTTAAAATGCATTGTTTGTATTATTCGTTGATCAGAATAATTATTATATTTTTAAGCATAACAAAATAATTCTCACACTTGTTATATATATATATATATATATATATATATATATATATATATATATATATATATATATAACAAAATAATTCTGGACTGAAACACATATGAATATAATATTATATATATATATATATATATATATATATATATATATATATATATATATATAGCGTCATTGTATCAGTTTCATATTAAAATCTCTGTTTATTTTATCTTATTTTTCTTCTAAATGCTTTTTATTTTTTTGAAGTGAAACTTCTTTAGCAGCGTTAGGGTAAAATTTTTACGTGACGCGGAAACCACGTAATAGAGATCTACTTAACGGATGTCTGAATGCTTATATTTTCTCAGTGGTTTATTTGAAAATTTTCCCGTGGTTTCACATTTCTAAACACCTCAAACATCAAAACACAAACACCTGCTTTCATTGCATACTGGTAAAATATCTTAACAGATAACACATGTGTGTTAAGATATTTTACCAGTCGACTCATTATCTCATTTACTGTAAAATTTATGTATATATATACTTTAGATCAATAATTTTTTTTTATTTGAAATAGTATAGGATCATCCAAATATGACGCATAGATTTATGTTTTACCACATATATATATATATATATATATATATATATATATATATATATATATATATATATATATGTATTTACCACATCGACTCATTATCTCATTTACTGTAAAATTTATGTATATATATACTTTAGATCAATAATTTTTTTTTATTTGAAATAGTATAGGATCATCCAAATATGACGCATAGATTTATGTTTTATTAAAAAGAAACTATGCACATGTTTCCCTATACACAAGTTTCTTTTTAATATAACACATATCTAGGCGTCACATTTGGATAATTCTTTATATTTCATGACCTTTTTATATAAATGGTTAATGGAGTTCATGTCAGACAATTAAGGCGATATTTCTAATTTTCTTAGTATTTTATATAAGAGTAACTCTTTTATAATTCCTTATACAGTGCTTAAGGTTATTATTCTGTTGAAATATAATCTAAATCAAATAAAATTTAGAAGGTTTATAGGATGTGCTCAGTGGATCAATATGTTTCAATCATTTATATATATATATATATATATATATATATATATATATATATATATATGTAAATGTATATATGTATTCAAATATCTTTTAATGGAATGCAAGTACTTGAAAAAAATATTAATGATGTAATTTTAATTTCCAACTCGTACGAAACACATCCAATCAGCTAAGAATTTCTCAATTGTCTACGTGCCATCGAATCCAAGTGACAAAAAAAAGACACACGCACAATTTAGTGCTAAAAATGATTTACGTGTCAATATGAATTATGTTTCTTTGAACTGTTATTATTTGTATGTCTGGTTTGGTTCATTGTTTCATGCAAATCGTGTGTCTGGGACAACGGGCACACGTTTCAGCAGCCATAGAAGGGTAGGCTGACCTGACAGGGCTTCGACGAACATTGTGTTGTTAGCACGTTTACAGCTGAACACGTGAGACATGGAAGTATTTACGTGCTCGAAATGTTAAATAAATCGGTGTTGATTAAAAATCGCACGAGAAGGGTTCTTCCTCTAAGTGGGTGTCATTTGTATATTAACAAGCATGTTATGTAAACATCTCGTGTGAATTATTGTATGTGTGTATTTTACATAAAACGGTTGTTAAGTTTTTAATAGATGTTTGTATTGTGAACGATGTATGTTTTTTAGTTGGAAAAAAATATTGACATTTTTTTCTAAAGGTGTTTCTATGTTGCTTGTGTATATATATTTTTTAAAAATACATGTATATAATTTTATTAATAAAAGTGTTTTATATTGAGATTTATTTTTAAATTCTAGATAAAAGGTGAATATAAATTTCAGGTCTACATTAAATTTTATACAACAGATCATATATTTTAAAAAAACAATTTTTATTAATATATTACTAATTGATAATAAATATGTAGTCTAAATACATTTTCAAATATATAATTTTTTTTATTAAATATATTTAGAGAACTTCTTTAGATTGTTTCATTTAAAAATTAGGTATATTTCTTTTATTTCAGTTGACTATTTTAATAATTGTCTAGTGTTAATTTTTTTATTATACGCATCAAGTTTATATAAAATTTAGTAAATAAATAATTTAATAAGTATAAAATTTAATTAATAAATTTCAAACATACTTATTACAAAATTTATACACATATACGGACACATATGTAAAATGTATTGAAAAAAATGATACAAAGTGGTTGTAATCCTGTTACACATTGTTGATTACAATGACATGTTCGCAATGCGGTTCTTCCGCTTTCCGGAATCAAGCACGTCGAGTGCTTTATTAGATTTCCATGTTAGATTAAGTTAACAACATGTACACAAGTCAATAACGTTACGTTCTTGTAACTTACGTAACAGTCACAGTTGTAAAATCATGTAACGAATTTGGAAACTGAACGGTTTTTTTTATTTTAATGCCAGGTCAACAGAAATGAGACATTCCTTCAATTAATTTTGATATTTGACATTCTTTTAAAAAATAATTAAGTCTTATTAATTTATAAAAGCAATATATTAATATATATATATTTATATATATATATATATATATATATATATATATATATATATATAGGGTGTTTTTTTAGGTTAAATTGAACTTTCGATAGAGATTCAATTTAAAGTTCTATCGTGGTAAAAAACATTCTGTATATGTAATATAAACTCTATTATGTTACAATCATTGATTTTATTAATATAATACATAGAATGGCCTTTCTTTTTTATTCTCTCCTGTAATATTTTAATATACACACATATAATTTAACCTTTAATAATAAAGTTATCGTCAAATTTCAATTAAGTGGGGTTGTAATATAAAAAAATAGATGAAAGGGATGAAAAGATTTGCTATTAATACAGAGGGTATATCGATTATATATATATATATATATATATATATATATATATATATATATATATATATTGGAATTTTTTTTTTTTAGTTCAACACAAATAAAATATCATCCCAACATAACAGGATATTATAAAAATGTCCAATTATAACTTATTATTCATTTTATTTGTTTAGAAGCTGATATACGATGGAAATGTCATCATCGTCATTGCGCTGAATTATAAAATCTTGTGATTTTGGGATGATAATTTATTCGTGTTAAAGTGAATTTGTTACAATACAAAAATAAATAGTACCATTTTTTAACATTTTATTTGGATATTTTAATTTTCTGTTAGTGTTCATTTTTTGCTATATTTATTCCAATAATTAAATTCTTATCATATGATTTTTATTAGAGAGATCATACAGAATATTTTTATAGAAAATTGAATATTCGATATTTTGTAATTCTCTACTTTAATTTTTAATGCATAAATGTTTTTCTTGTAAAAAAAATAAATTAATATTTAATGTACTAGAAATTGCATCAGGAATAATTTATTAACTAGGAAGTTTATTATATGTATTATTTAGTTTATATTGAATATCTATGCTATTAGATTGATTTTTAAAGACTTCTAAAGATTTGAGTTAATGATCATAATTTCAAAAACTAGTTTATTCATATATAATTTTCTTTTTTTAAAAAAAACTTTTTTTTATATTTTAGGTATATTTTATTTATTATTGATTATCTGTGGTCTTAGTCAGAAATAATTTATATTTTGAATTTAATGACTGTTATATCTGTATATTTGTCAGTATATATATATATATATATATATATATATATATATATATATATATATATATATATATATATATATATTTGTGTATGTATTATATACATATGTTATGTATGAATGAAGCTAATGAATTTTCGATATGAATCGTTGATTTGGTCGGATTGTACCGTGTGGGATAGAAGAGGCAGGGCTGTTTTTTTTTTGTCGCGGGCACGACAGGGCGGTGCACATTGGTGTCCGTCGGTCCATTGTCGAAATCCACTGGCGTGTGTAAACGGCAATTCTCATTGTATATAACCCGCATGTGTATATACGTTGATAATACACGTGATCTATTGTACTCGATGATTTTGTTGTGAAACGAGTGCAGTTGACTGTGACTGGACTGTCTTTCCCCAATTTTTTCCGATCCAATTTTTATTGTTATCCAATATACGAACTAATAGAATACGTATGAATATTTATTGTTTTGGGTTAATGAAACGTATACGAAGAACGTGCTGTTTTTTTATATAATAACATTCATTCTGTTGGATTTCCAGGAAAAATCATAGATTTGATTTGATTCGAAATATTGTACGTGAAACGTGTTTTATAAAGCTATTTATGATATAAATAGCTTGAAATCAGAGACAGGAAATTATGTAATTTTAAAAAAAATATTGTAAGACGTATTGAATTTGATATTGGTTGATTTTCAGAAAAATCGTATAAAAAATATAGATAATACATCTTATTCTTAGTTAGAAATTTTTGAAATTGCTGTATATGTGTTAGTGTAATATTAAAAAATTACATCCTGTTTACACCTTATTTTTAATTATTGGCTATTCAAGCATTACTGTACAAATAAAAAACAATTGACGCGGATATATAGCATCATTTCATTGAAATACAACAAAATCGACTGTTAAATTAGAATTTTTGCACGCAACAACGATCCTGAAATCTAAACGAAATTAAAAATAAAAATCGTTTGATAAAAAGTATGACAACATTAATAGAACGTCGTCGTAGAAAACAATAACGTGTTTGGGAAGTACCTAATAGAATATTGTTTTGTTAGATATGGTTATATTATATTTTATGGCTTTATTTCAAGAATTATCAATAAGAAACATGCATATACATATTATATATATATATATATATATATATATATATAGAGAGAGAGAGAGAGAGAGAGAGACATACCCCCATCTCTCAATTTACGCGGGACTTTTTTTACGCGGTATTGATTTACGCGGCACTTTTTATACGCGGTCAGATAGATTTCATTTTATATAATTTTTCATGGAATTTATTATATATCAGAGTGACGCAAATTCTTACTTGAACGTATAAAAGCACAATATAAATATATAAAAGGTTGATTGTTTTGAATTACAGTAGCGATAGTGACACCGAATAAAATTTATCTACTTTTATTTTCTAAAACGTCATTATTTTTTTGTTAAGCTATGTGAAATAAATATGTGTTTCTACAACTTTACTAGCTTTTATTTCCAATATTTTTTCTATTGTACTGACAGACTCAATTTACGCGATTTTCATTCGCGTAAAACAAATCCACGTGGAACGGAAATTGAGGGACAGGTGTATATATATATATATATATATATATATATATATATATAGAATGTTTTTTAAACGTGACAGAACTTTAAATTGAACCCCTATCGAAAGTTTTATCTAACCTAAAAAACAACTTTATATATACATGTGTGTGTGTATGTATATATAAAGGTATGATAAAGAATATTTTTTAACGTTAGATAGAATTTTCGATAGAGATTAAATTTAAAGTTTTATCACGTTTAAAAAACACCTATATATACATATACAATGAATAAAATACACATAATTTAAAAAGGTTTTTTCTTTCTACGATATTATCTAGTTCAGTAGTGGATAAAATTTACTGATGTATAATTATATATGAATAAAATTACGAATTTGTACAAGCAAATAAGAAAAGCTAAAATTATAGTAGATGTAAGAAAGATGGACGCAATTTTGTTAAAATTGTTTTCAAACAATTGAAACAAATGATTGAAGAATAACATGGAATCAATCGAAAAATAAATAGGATTCGGAGATTTAATAAAAACAATAGTTTGAAGTGAAAATGACTTAGACATATTATAAGAAGAAAGGATAACTTGTGGATAATAGACATTGTTAAGTGAAAACTAACAAATATAAAAAAGCTAGAGATAAAGATGAATGAATACATGGAATAAGATTATTAGTAATTTGATTGAAATAGTTGTGGAAAATGGAGACAATGGATTGTTTGAACTGGAAATTATAAGAGGTTTTTATCTAGCTATGGATTGATAGAGGATATTAAAAATAATATATATATATATATATATATATATATATATATATATATATATATATATATACATTGCGTATTTATTTATTTATAAGTACGTATTATGTACATATAAATTTATAGTAAGAAAACGCCACGGTGTCGTAATTTCAAAATTAGCCAAGCGTGTCCAGTGGCTCGCGTTCGAATACCGTGACTTAACGTGACGGGACGTGACGTGACGACATGTCGTTTCTACTGTCGCATAGCATAATGGTATATACTAAGTATCGGAGTCCATCATCATCTGCGCTACCTATTATCTTCGAGTACATTTTCAACTAGAAGATAATCGTGTACAATGAAGAGGGAGTGCAACGTAAGAGAAAAAAATGTTAAGTGAAATAGTGCCGGTAAAAATAAACGTCAGGAATGTGCATGACATTTACGGCGAGTCGTGAACTTCTGTACACAATCCATTTATTTTTATTCCTTTTTATTCTTGTTTTGAATGGGACGATAGGTGTACGATTTTTATGTTGTGACAATGTAACATGTTTTTCATGTGATTTAGAGACTTTGTAGTAATTGAAAATGTATTACTTTCGATTTTAACATAGAATATATAAAGACTTTGTGGATAAGTAGTTACAATGTTCAGCTGATAACTAATTTGCCTACAATTATATTTGATGTATGTCAACTTTTTATGAAAAGGTGATTATTTGTAAGATTTATAATTTTCTTTATGTATATAGGATTATCCAAATGTGACGCCTAGATTTGTGTTTTATTAACCCTTTAACTGTTTAATTTTGTTTCGAAAAACTTTTTCTGCCTGCTTAATTATTTACCAGCGAAGACGAGTATACTCGACATAAACAGAGTAAAATGTTTCTGCCTATAAAAGTAGGCAATTATGATTAAAAATCAAAAGTTGCGTGTTGGTTTTTTAGAAAATATATATTTTTATTCGTTGTTAACAAACAAAATTTATTTCATTGATAAAAAAATATCACATAAAGATTTTTTTTATTTTCTTTAATTTTTTATTTTTTTTATTTTATTTCATTTTATTTATTTGAAAAAATCGTTTTGTAACGGTACTTCCCCAGAATTTGTTATTTCAGCTTAATACAAGCTATTGTGTATTAAAAGAAATAAGGTTACCAGACTAACGAATATTCTAAAATGTACATTTTTTAAAAGATCTTTATTTGCCCTTTTTCAGGGAAAAAATTACAGTTGATTCGTTTAATAATAATACAAATGCGATTTTTTTTATCTTCACGACGAGTATACTCGACATTATGCGAAAAATTTTCGTTTCGCTCTGACGAGTATACTCGACATAAACAGTTAAAGGGTTAAAAAGGACATGTGTATAGAGGGTGGTGTATAGGGAAACATATGTATAGTTTTTTTGTATTTTTTTAATAAAACACAAGTCTAGGCGTCACATTTGGATGACTCTCTATAAATACAATAAAATGAGATTGGGTTAGAACATAAATCATGAAAAGAAGTAACAGTTGCACAACGAATATTATTGTTTGGGGACAAAAATATGAAATTTTAAGAAAAAGTTTCATGAATAAGTATGATGTATATATTATGAATTTTATTAAAATAATGTGGAAAATAAAGGAAGAAGACTACTTGAGTTGGAAGAGGTTTTTACCCATTAACCAGTTGCGCTGGCAATTAATTTACATGCGCGCGTGGCAAATCAGTCCAAAGTATTCTCAGCGAGTTGGTATTTGAAATTATTTTTTAATAAGGTTTTAGACACACACATTATAGTAAAACTATTAAATTAATTAACAAATTTATTAATAATATTAATAATTTTTTTCGAAATTCGTCGAACTCCAGATGAAGTCGCGAAATACTGCAGACCGTAATGTATAAGCAAAAATCATACGACGTACTATGTACGTCATATTGACATTTGGCACAGAAAACAGTGGACGTACATAGCACGTCATTCCTGCGCAACTGGTTAAAAGACTAATAGAGATAGAAATATATATATATATATATATATATATATATATATATATATATATATATATATATATAACCGACTGGTAGCATAATGGTATGCATCACCGCTTGTCAAGCAGGAAGATTGAGTTCAATTCCTAGTCGGAGAATTCCTCGTTCTCGAGTGTTGAGTATGAGATTGACAACCTCATCTTGTATAAACAATTGTCATGAAACTTTGACAAGAAAGGCTCTATTGAGCTGACATTGTCAGAGAAGCCCTGGCTCTGTATAAGAGTTGTAGTTATATCTCTTTCTCTCTCTATATATAAGAGTTGTAGTTATATCTCTTTCTCTCTCTATATATATATAATGGCGTGTATAAAAGTTATTGTTTTAGATGTGAATTATTTAAAAAATCCTCTAGTTTGAACAACTCAAAATCGTTCTGTTTTCCTATAATGCATTATTCTATTTTAGAGATAAAATTCATTCAATTTTAATAGACTTCAAGTGTCGAAGTTGATTTTATATGAATATTAAATTATTTATATATACATTTATTGATATTTGATGAAAATATAATATTGATAAAACAATTCATGTATACAATTTGTGCGTGTGTCTGAAAATTATTCGTAACATTTTGTTCTACGAAATTGTTTTAATCTGTTATGAATTTCTGTGCGTTGTACATCTTATACGAAATTTAATAACGTTGTAATCGTAGAAATATATATATATATATATATATATATATATATATATATATATATATATATATATATATATGTTATTCCAGTTGTATATGGCGTAGGTTTATACGGAAACAATACAATTGTTTTTTCGTGTTGCCAACTGTTCAACCGATAACAAAAAGGAAATAAACAGAATAGATTACAGTTTGGAGAGATAGCTCGCAATATGTATACAAAAACTGAATCGTCTCTTATCAGTTCTGAATTCATTGTATTAAAAAAGGTTTATATATGATTTTTTTTATAAACATGTAAGCTGTATTTGTTGTTATTTATATTATTTTTTATTTGCTTTAAAAAAGTAAAGGGTGAATTTGGATATACATATATATATATATATATATATATAAAACCACTATTGTAACTATTACTATTTGAATTATAGTTAAATTCATTTTTGCAGATAAATTAAAATATCAAATATTATAAACTTGCTTGCATTGAAATATATAAAATTTATGAATTTTTGTTTATAAAAATAATGAATTATCAAAAAAAAAAAAATGTTAAAATTAAATTTTGTCATACTTGTAATGTCAATATATGAAAATGAAATTCGTTTGTTCAATAGAAATTAATTAATATGTAATTATTTACTATTATTATTCTCAACATAAATATCTTATCAATAGATTATAGTTATTTATACTCTGAAAATTAAAAATAGAAATTTATATAGACTATTGATTGATTGGTGTATATATGTATATATCTTATTGTACTTAACAGAAAACATCTATAAAACATATTTCAAATTTAAGATATTACAATATACTTCTATTTTTTATGATATAATGACAGACATGTGGTAATAAAGTCGAAAAAGGATAAAAAAGCAATTAGGTTTTGTGTTACGGTATAATCGATTAATTGTATTTATTTCGTTTTGTTGCTCGATTAGGACGAATTAAATATTCAAAAAGAATTTATTGTACAAATCGATAAAATAAAATTAAACATTCGGAGGTCTTTGTCACTAACAGAACAATTTTAATTATTTTCTTTCTAAATATTTGTACTCCGTCGTACATTTTTTGTGTTCGATTTTCTCCTTGAATAAATTGTTTAAAAGGAAAAATAAAACTGCATAAATGGAACAAAAAAAAACTTCGACCTTAGCACGAATTTAGTAAGTATTGATTAGGTTTTATTATGTTTTATACAGTATTGTGGTCTCTTTATCGATCGTTGAATTTTATGCCCATTTGCTATGTGCATTTTTTATTACATGTTTTTTTTCACAGGTAAATTGCATTTGAATAAAGTATAGGAGTTAATTGTTTAACTCAGTGATTTCAAAAATGTTCTTTTTGGTCAAGACATTTCTATCTACTCAAACATTAAATATATTGTAATATTTTATATATTTTATTCATTTATTGTATTATTTTTTTATATGTAAAATGTTATAATTGGGCAGAATATTAGTTACTACTCTCTCTCTCTCTCTCTATATATATATATAATTTAATTAACAATAAAAAATAAATATACTCCAGAAAATTCATCCGTTTGAAATATTTTTTATATTGTTTTTTTTTCCAATAATGTTTATGAAAGTTATGAAACAACTTTTGAATTAAACTAGTTTACTAGGTAATCGTTTTGTTGATGAATGAATGTACATTATTGTTCCGACAGAAAGTTCTGCACAAAACAAATTTCTTTATGCATGAACTTCGTGTTTAACAAATGGCCGTATTGCGCGTAAGACTAAATTACAGATTGCAATAAATATAACAAACGACTTGACGAAAACTCCATCGGGTAAAAGTTATCTGACGATATATTTTACACGGCTACATTTACAGAATCCGGCCGTACCAGAAAACCAGGCAATATATAGTCTGAAGATGACGTCGTTAGTAGGAAAATCAATTGTTCGGGATATATGAGAGACGACCTTGAACTTTTGACCTGTTTCGTTTACAAAATATTTTTTTTATGATGAATTCTTGTACGTAAACAGATAGTTCCGTCGCGTGCAGAAATACGTTTATTTAGTTTGTGGTTAATTTCATGTTCGATATTATTGACAGTTTTCTAAAATAAATGATTCAATTTACGCATTAATAATATTTTACACAAATTGGTAAATGAATATTAAATAAATTTATAAACATGCACATTAATATTTATATCTGTATATGTATATGTATATATATATATATATATATATATATATATATATATATATATATATGTGTGTGTGTGTGTGTGTGTGTGTGTTATAAAACATGTTTCTTAAATTTAGATCCGAATATAATAACATGAAATAAATGAAAAATATTGTATATTTTAATTATGTATTTTATTGAATTTTAAGATTTTTTTTACAAATATTAATTAATCATTATCTTCATTTCTCTATCTACTGTTGGAAGAAGACCTCTCCTGAAATTTTCCACTTTGACCGATTCAGTGCCTTCGTTTTCCAGTTAATTTTGACGAATTTACTTATATTTCTGTTTACATTGTGTATTTATATATATATATATATATATATATATATATATATATATATATATATATATATATATATATATATATATTAGGTTGGCAAGTATCTCCCTTCCGCCTTTTTTTTTTTTGTACATAGCTGCGAAATTCAAAAGACCAGAAGGCGGAAGGGAGATATTTGCCAACCTAATATATATGTTATATGAAACACATGTAACTTTCCCAAGGCTAGTCACACGGGAACAACATACATTATCCACGTGTTGATTGTTGAAGAAATAATTCCTTTAGGAAGTAAATAGAATTATAAAAAACGCGACAATCAATTTTTGAAGTAAATAAAATATCTTAATAATGAGAACTAGACGTTTCTTTGTTACTTATTACACTTGGTAACATCAGTTCTACACTGGACGTTGCAACAACATCAATTCTAAAATGGAGGATCTAACCAAGAAGAACTCCTCAAGTCACTGTTGTTGATTGATAATTAAAGAACCTGATTTTAAACGTTGTAATTGATTGATTGATAAATAAAAATATGTTTATTTTAAAAACCGTACTTTCGATAATTTAAAAATAAAACTTATATGTGTGTGTGTGTGTTTTAGAAAAAGATAGATAAAACCATGAATTCTAAGTATTTTTATCTACTTCAAAAAAAGTATAAAACGAGTATAAGTATGATGTGAGGTTTATAAATAAAAATAATATTTGCGTTCCAAAATGTATTTATATAAAAATAACTCGTATAATTCGCTTGAAATGTTACAAATAAACACATTGTAATTCTGAACGATAGTTCGTATCATAATAAATAGGTACACCCCTGAGTATACAGTATAAATACGTTGTCAAATGTTGTATGCATTATGAACATTTTTATTTTTTTCTGTTTATTATATACGAACATGCACGCGAACAATCGCCATTAACATAATTTTGTCAAACAAGACAGTGATCTTCTTCGATGTAAACGAAACTTGGTATTTTTGCACGCACGTATTCATTTCATTTTATATTTCATGTTGCTATGGTTACGAGACTGGAGATGTGCACGCTACGGCACGGGTTCTCAATGGTACTAATAATATACTAGCGCGAGATATGATTTGTACATACAAATTTAATGGAATATTTGATGTACATTCCTATTGAATTTTAAATTATCTTTGAAAATTGATATTTGAAGAATGTTACGTTTTAATATGATATAAAGAATTTGAAAAAAATGTATAATTTAAATACATTTTTGTAGTCATTTTAAAATGATATCTCAATTAGTATCATCGCAATAATATAACGTTGTAAATTGCGTGTGTACATTAAAAATACTATTTAAATAAAACATATAATTTAATATTTTATGAGTTCATTTTTTTTTCACAAATAAATCATTTCTGACATAAAACGTTTTATAAAACCGTTCAATAATTACTTATTGTACATTTTTTACTAATGAATATTTCAATAGTCATGTCAAATTATTTTTAAAACACGTTATTATAAAATGTGAAGATGATGGAATAAATTGAAGTACTAATTAATATAAATTGAATAATAAGTGATTGTTGGACACTTTTGTGTAGAATAATTACTTTGTTAAAAATAATAGATTTTTTTTTATTTATTGCTTTGATTGTATTCTGATAATGGATTTAATTAGATTTAATTCTTAAATTATACTTTAACTTAAAATGACAAAAATCAATCTGTCATATATTTATGTGTATATGATTTTCATTAAATAGATTTAGTTTCAAACCTCCCAAATGCCGTTGTATATTTTTTTTAAAGATTGAAAAAAGTATTTTATATAAATTCTATTATTATTTTATCATAAATGTTAAAATGTTTCCGAACGAAATGATATAGGTTATTAAATTGATTTGTATGATATTTAGTATAGAAATGAATTTTATTTTTATTTGAAAAGAATAATTAGGTACAAACATTTTAAAAACAATGTCTAAAAGCTTTTATCTTTTACAGAATTTGCTAGTTTGTGGAATGAATTTCATTTCTGCCATATTGTCTTTCATTGAAATTCGAAGAATACATTGAATACAAAAATCAATACAAAGCTTTCTCGTTACTGGAGCTTTTGTCATCATTCTTTGCCGTAAGTTGTAGTATCATATATTACTCATTTCTGTAAAATTATCAAACATTTTTTTGTCATTTTTATTTATAAAAATCTTCATGTTTTTAATATGTTGTTATCTCTAAGCTGTAATGATATAATTATCATGTTAATGTTTTACATTACATATGATTTATGTATAAGAATTGTTGAAGTTCTTTAAAAATATGTAATATATATTAAAATGTTATACTTACGAGTGCTGTAAAAATGTACTCATTATCATAATTTCTCTATATGCGTTTATATTTTTCAAGAATGTATATTTATCCTTACTGAACCAGATTTCGTGAAACTTAAATGACTTGTTTATTTTATAAATAGCTTTCTAAATAGTTAATGTCTTCTACCTGCATATTTTAACATGCACATATTATTTACGTAAAAAAACATATTAATATTCTGAAAGTATACATATATGTTTAATTTATCGTTGTTTTTCCCGGTATAGTTTACATTTTTAGAAAAGATTTAAGTAGTACAAGTGCATCTTTTATATATCTTAAACACTACAATGAGGAAATGAAATATTATGATTTATTGCACTCAAAGAAATTATAACTGTTAGTTGTGTGAATTTGAGGTTATTTATTGTTATTAGCTTCTTGTATAAATAAAAACAAATACGTTTTCCAATTGTTACGCTTATTTATTTACAAGTTAAAACGTTTGAATCTTAAACGATGCAGTTGCGCTCCAGTGGTTGTTATTGCAATTAATGTTAAACAATAAATTCGAATTTTGGATTATAAACTGGGTCGTATTTTATTGAGGTTATTTTTATTGTTATATTCTTATGGGAACAATATTGGTTTGAATGATCGAGAAAGAATTCCACATTTAAACAGTAATTGTGTTTTATTTGTATATACAACATAAAATCAATAACGGTCAACCATTTAATTTATTTCAGTTAAAGAATTTATACAGTAAATAAATTATATTATTGTGTTTGTTAAATTAGGATATATTTTGGAAATTTCATTTAATCTATACTGTGTATATATATATATATATATATATATATATATATATATATATATATATATATATAAGTGGATATTTAGAGAGAAAGAAGTACTTGAGAAATATAAAGAAAAAAACGAGGTAATGTAAGCAAGATTTTTTGAAAACACTTTGAGATTTAAAAATAAACTGAAATGGATTTAGTGTGAAAGATATTCAGAAAGTAAATTTTAAGTTAGTAACATAACCTTATTTTAAATATTTACTTATTGTCATTAGATTACATATTTTTCTAGTTACGTTTCAACATAATCCATCTCATAATTACATTTTTCGTATAAATATATAAGTTAATTATATTTACACATCTTTAAATTCAATTTTTAAATATTATTTTCGTTAAAATCTCTACTATTGATTCGAATATAACGTTATTAATACATAAATCTAATTTACTAATTAAAAAATTAGATATTTTTAAATATGAATAACATTAATTAATTTTTATAAACTGAGAATTTAATTTTATTTAAAAACTTCAAAACATACAAAAGGTTTGTAATATAAATATTATTTGTTAATAAATATAAACTTTCAAAATTCTTTATTAATTTTGATTTACTATATATGAAATGATTTTATTTTTAAACAATACAAAAATACTTTAATTATCATAGAGTAAATATATTATAACTGATAAATTACTAATTTTGCATTTATTGATTTTTATCTTTTCTTTAGATGAAACTTTTTAATGATAAAATTATTCAACATTGAAAAAGAAATGAAGATAGTAAGAGTATGATTTTTAATTAGGATACAACATTTTGTTTATTAATAAAGAAAATGTTTCAATTTTGAAGATGAATGGATTTAAAAAAAACTGGAACTATGTCCAATTTATTGACAACAAATGGATATTTTTTTTAATTGAATTAAAGTCCATTGAATATAAATAAAAAAGATGTGAAGAAATATATGAACATACAATAACACTTTCTATACAAACTATATGTAATAGAAAATGCATATAATTAAATAACTTAGAAAAAATAATGAAAATTTTCTACAGTATAAAGTAACATTTTTTTTTCTTTGTAGTATTAACAAACTCTGAATATTTTAACACTAATTGTAATTTTCTTGTTATTTTTTTATTATATCAGTATGTATTATTATTAACTTTTTAGCATCATAATTAATATTTTATGATTTTCATTAGTGTGATAAAAGTGACATTAAAAGTATTTAATATGATACATTTCTTATTAAATTAATATTTATTTTCACATAACTGAATCGTTCATATTCACATCATAAGATTTTATAAGTCTTCAAGAACTACTTATTGCTTATTGTATTAGCTGATACAAATTTTAATGAACATGTTATTATCGTACAAGTTTTAAATTATAAAATTCAAATCATGTAAGATTGTATAGTACAACGTTGTGATGCTGGTGTTTGTATAGTTTTCGAAGTATGTATCAACGAATAAAGAGAAAACAGTAATTGATTATTGAACATTTATATAATTTTGTGGTTGTGTTGGGTAGAGTGATTTATTTATAGAAAAGGAAATTGGCTACAGTACCAAAAGATACTGATTGATGTATACTCAAAAGAGATTTTGATACATCTGGGAGAAATATATTTGTATCAATTATAAATGCATGTTGAGTTTGCTATTTAATATCGAGATCATCATCTGTACAAACAATTAAAAAAAAATAAGTTCTTATGAAAAAGATGTTAGTGCGGTTAGATGTTTTGCTAAGAACGACACGAAGCCATGCTGTTGTAATACTGTAACACGCATTCAGTCTCTGGAAACCATATTACAGTGCACATTTATGACGTTTTTACAAGAAGTCTATGCGCTCGGAACGATTTAAAATTAACGTCGTACGCACACATGTGCCGCATTTCTACCTAAAACACTTGATTTACTAACACGTGAACAAAACAGAGAAATGTCGCCTGTCTGCTTTCAGTAATTGCTTGTTAAAAGTTCATAAAACTCGGCCGGTAGTCAGTATTTCGTCTAACATATTTTTACTTGATCGCTGACCTACATCAAACTCTTTAATTTTATTACTGAGTGAATTAAAATTACACAAATAACACAATTACTTTATATATATATATATATATATATATATATATATATATATATATATATATATATATATATATATATGTCTGTTGAAAATTCTTAAAAGAAACAATAATATTTTAACTCGAATGACATATAAAATAATATAATAAAATGAATATTGAAATGAACACGCAAAACAAATTTAAATATTCATAGAATGTTATTTATAGAGAAGAATAGATAAGTTATTATAAAGACTCAGTTCTCTACATAGAATTGATTTCTGAAATACACACATTCAAATATATATATATATATATATATATATATATATATATATATATATATATATATATACAATGAGTGTGTATTTGTATGTATGTTAGTAGTATGTAATGATTTTCAACAGACAAAATGTAACCGTTTAAAATAAAATTATCCATCGACAGACTGAAATTAACGATAAACGTAGTTATTTGAAATATTTGTGTTTGAATGTAAAATGTCACGTTGCTTTCAATACGATGTATTGATTGAAATGTGAAGATATTTTCAGTTAATTAAATTAGAAAATAATTTAATTAAAATGTTAGTGGTGACAGTGGAATTATCTGAACCTATTTAATTCTTTAATCTAGTTTTTATGACACATTTCTATTGTATTAATTTTCGACTTAAATATGTATTTGTTTATTTTCTCTGACAAGTTTCTTTCGATCAATCACGGGATAAGTGGATGTTTTCAGTGAAAGTCTTCATTAAAATTTTGAATATTTCAATTTATATCTCAATCGAATGATATAAATGAATAACAAGGTTAATGATATAATAAAATAACGAAAGAAATTGAAGATTTATTTGAATCAAGGTTAGATTATTTGTTGAAGAAATTAATGAAGGCATAAAAGTGAAATGGAATTTATTTGAAATGTACTATTTGGTTTGTTTATAGATAGAATTTTTAAATTATATTTCTCTCTTTCATTTTTGTGTATCTGTAGTTGTATAACATTTTTTTAATTGAATATTTTTGAGCACAGATTTTGTTGTTTAAGAGTTTTGTGTTTGGAGTTTATTTTTTTCCAGAAAAAAATTAAAAAAGATGTGAAGAAATATATAAACATACAATAAAATTTTCTATACAAACGATATGTAATAGAAAATGCATATAATTAAATAACTTACAAAAAAATAATGAAAATGTTCTACAGTATAAATTAACATTTTTTTTTCTTTGTAGTATTAACAAGCTTTGAATATTTTAACACTAATTGTAATTTTCTTGTTATTTTTTTATTATATCTATATGTATTGTTATTAACTTTTTAGCATCATAATTAATATTTTATGATTTTCATTAGTGTGATAAAAGTGACATTAAATGTATTTAATGTCTTCTTATAAACATTAAGTAGTTTGAAAACTTGAATTTAGGACATTTAAGATTCACTGATAATTTTATAAATTATAAATTAACTTTCTTTGAAAAATCTATTTTTAAATAATTAAAAATAAAATAGGTTAGAAAGACTATAAAAAATTTAACAGAATTTTTATGTTACATAAAATGTTTTCTTGCAATAACTGTATAAATCACAATCTAATTATCGACTCTGATTACTGATCAATTAAATGACAATTATAATTAACTATTTAACAATGTATTTTTTTTTTGATTACATACTAAGACTTGTTTAATATTATCTTTGTAATTATTTTTCTATTATCAAAATTGCTTTTAATGTGATCACTGTGCATAAAAAATATACTGGCATTTTAAACCCTAGTTGTTATTACTTTTTTTAACTAATTTAAGTAAAAGATGCAGGTCGTTGATAATATTGTACTTGTAATATAATGCAAATGGTATAAAAAAATATACCAAATTATATATTTAATCGATAATTTATTGTGTACATGTAATTTTGTTTTTAATATTTGAATAGTGTCTTTAATTTTCATTTTTATTATAAGATTTATTCTATGATAAAGTGGAGTAACATTATAATTTAATTACAAGTTTATTTTAAAAACCATTTTATTATCTGAACTAGTTATAAAATAATCGTTCTATGTTGATAAAAAGCTGTCCAACTGCACTACTGACATTTGAAAACGAATAGTTTCTTTACATGTGCGCTGGATCAAATTGTGTTAAACGGAAAAAAAATCACCAGCACAGAACGGATTTGAGTCATTGTAATAAATAATTTCGGTCCGTATGCTTTATATCATCGAAAGTAGTCCATCGTCTCAACCCGTCATTACAACGCACGGGTTCGTAAATGCAAGTACAATATAAACTCTGTTCTATACCATTTGACTTATTGTTCGAGAGGGTCGAAGACCCTTAACAGACGGTCTCTGTTCGATTTCCGACAGAGACGAAGTGCGGCGATTCTATCGCGATCACGATATTCGTCCTATTTTAGCGAAAATATCGTATTGCCGCGTTGTCTAGACTGGCTGACACGCGATCATCAGTGACGTGGATTTTCTTCGTCGACCAAAGAATATAAACGTATGGAACGTACGGTACGTGAGACCGTTTCGATCGGTAATGTTACAATGATGCAGGAATACGGAAATATTTTTGCCGTTTTTCTGCGATTACGGATTCTGAGAAGTTTTATCTTTGTATCACAAAGATACATACATACATATATATACATACATACATATATATATATATATATATATATATATATATATATATATATATATATATATATATATATATATATATATATAATATATAGTGGTTTTTTAAGAGTGATAGAATTTTAAATTGAATCTCTATCGAAAGTTCTATCTAACCTAAAAAAATATTCGTTATCGTACCTTTATATATATATATATATATATATATATATATATATATATATATAGGTTTGGCAAATATCTCCCTTCCGCCGTTCTATCTCTTTGACCTTTCGCATTATATATATATAAAAATATATATAAGCGGAAGGGATATATATATATATATATATATATATATATATATATATATACACACACACACAGGTAACCCTTCTATAACCCAGTAGATAGGTTCCTAAAAAAATGTCGTGTTATGTGAGCCAGTACAAAAAGATGGGTTATGTTCCGAAAAATTATTAAAATCATATATTTTTTTATTTCGTATAAGCAATTTCATTTTTATTAAAAATATTAAAATATGTTTAACACAAAATGTAAAGAAACAAACAAAATCTATTTTAATTTAATAATTTTCTTCATCATCACTGCTCAGTACAATCAAACAAGAACGTTTTTTCGGTTGAACAATATTATCTTCACTTTTTGAACCTTTTTCTTTAGTTAGATTTTTCATTTTCGTGCCTCTTTAAAAATCAGTAATTTTGGTTTGTTTGCTGGTTCTTACAAAGTTCTTACATAGGTAGTTTTGCAGCTCTCTTTTGAATTTTCGTTTTTTTTTCAGTGGAAGGGTCTGTATTCAAGAAAAATGATTCTAGATGTTTGGCTAAGTTTAGGCCTTCCTGTAATTTTTTTAGTGTTAAATTAATAACTTTACAATTTTCATCAGTGCTATTGTTCTCAGAATGGATTTGATTTACAATTTTGGATGCCATTTCCACCAAATCTGCTTCGTTAACTTCTTCTTCCACTAATAAATCTTGAACGTCCTCAATAGCTATATACATATTTTATAATTTTGTTTGATTGTGTTAAATTTTACGAAGCGCATGACAAGTTTTACGAACCGAACATTGTTTTTTATAATATTTTTTTACAATTTCTAAGCGTTGTTGAAGTGTTAAACGTTCCATGATAATTTGCCAAACTATACTGAGTTGATATGTTAAAATGAGTTTAAAAAAATTCAAACATGACTCCCATCAGCTGCCAAAGTTCTGACATTCTTTTTGGAAAATCATATATATATATATATATATATATATATATATATATATATATATCAAAAAATATTTAAAAATAAAAATATGAATATTAATTATTTTTTATAATAAATTAATTTCAGTAAAACCAAAAATATTGAAAATATTTCTAACAGTAATTTATAAATACTGATAGCAAGTATTAAAGAGGAAAAAGATTAAATCTGACACGAAAATATTATTTTTTATTCAGTTATAAAAATTTAGTGCGAACTTATTTGATTTCACGAGAGATAAATCAACTACAATGTCTCTTTTAATAACTTTTTCGTTTCAATTCATAAAATTTATTAGCTGAGTTTCATTTTGTTTTATTTTCAGTCCTTAGTACGAACACAAAAAAAGAATCATGAGATATTAAATTTTTTATTGTACTTTTAGTATTCTTATTAAAATATTATATTACATTAATCTCTGGTTTATTATTAAAAATATATCTTTCAAGAATTTTGAATATGCTGTTCAGGTGAAATTTATGATATGAATATAATGTGAAATATAAAAATAACAGTTATGCTTTTTGAAAATATATATATGCTATTTTTCAAGGGGAAAACTGACATGTTTCATACATAGTAATCAATTATGGATGGCAGTCATACATAATTAACTAATATACATATGTGTATGTGTATATAGGATTATTCAAATGTGACGCTTATATTTGTGTTTTATTAAAACAATCATGTGTTATAGGGTGGTGTATAGGGAAACATGTGTATAATTTCTTTTTAATAAAACACAAATCTAGACATCATATTTGGATGACCTTAATTATATATATATATATATATATATATATATATATATATATATATATATATATATATATATATATATATATATATTTATTAGGGGGACCGGAAAGTAATGTCGTTTCTGCGCATGTCGATATTCGTTAGTCATTTATCAGCTCATTGTGTACTTCAAAATCGTGCCAAAGACATTTTAAGGTTAGAGTGACTTGTTTACTCGTAAATAATAAAATCTTAATTTTTTTTGCAATTTATGGTGAAATGGCCAGCCAAATACCAGAAGAGGTACATATCCGGCATTGTATGCTTTTTGAGTTTCACAAGGGTAGTAACGCAACGGTTGCTACCAAAAACATTTGCGATGTTTATCCAAACGCATTAGACGTTCGTAAATACCAAAGGTGGTTTTCTAAGTTCAAATCCGGTAATTTCGATCTTTCCGACTCGTACCGATTAGGAAGACCAACTTTAGACAATGACATGTTAAGGGCGGAAGTGGAAGCAAATCCGTGTCAGACAATCGAGGAACTATCAAACACTCTTAACCAACCTTGGTCGACCATCTGAGAACATTTACAGCAGATTAGTAAAGTAAGTAGAGCAGGTGTTTGAGTCCCGCATAATCTGTCCGAAGAAAACAAAGCTAACCGATCCACCACATGCAACTTATTGCTTCAACGGCACAATACAGAAGCGTTTTTTGATCGCTTGATCACTGGAGATGAAAAATGGGTCTTCTATGATAATCCAAAACGCAAAAGGCAGTGACTCTCTCCGAATGAATCGCCACGAAGTACAGCTATGCCAGGTTTACACCCCAAAAAGGCGCTTTTGTGTGTTTGGTGAAGTATTCGCGGGATCGTTCGTTTTGAAGTGCTGAAACCTGGACAAATTGTGAATGCAGACCTTTACCGTGAACAACTGGATCGAGTAAATCAATCTTTAATTGAAAAGTGCCCAGCGATTGTCAACAGAAAAGGTGTTATTCTGCAACACGATAATGCAAGACCGCACTGCGTAAGACGAACCCTGGAAAAAATTAATGAATTGGGATGGGAGGTATTGCCTCATCCACCATACTCGCCCGATATTGCACCATCGGATTTCCATTTATTCCGATCGTTACAACATTTTCTAAGTGGCAAAAAATTTGAAAATTCGGATGATGTCCACAATACCATCTCCAGATATTTTGCTCAAAAACCAATTGATTTTTATCGATCCGGCATTGAAAATTTGCACACTAGATGGCAAAAAGTTGTTGATAACGAGGGTGATTACATTATTAATTAAAAATAAAAAGTTGGTAAAAATTTATCTGTTTGAATTTAATGTAGAAAAACGACATTACTTTCCGGTCCTTAATATATTTGTACAAAATGTATATTATATACAAGTTGGAACGCCACTGTGTTAATGTAAACACATTCACATGCAATATTATATTAGTACAAGTAAGGTACAACCATTGTATATACGTGTGGGTGCGTGCGTGTATATATATATATATATATATATATATATATATATATATATATATATATATATATATTCCCAAATATATACAACATAAGTAGAAGAACAATGTGTTTAAAGAATCGATAAAATAAACTAAGTGACGTTAGCAACGAAAGACAAAACAGTGTTGGTTTTTATAATCCGATTGACACGTGGCAAATGTCATTACAGCATGAATTTGTATGACAGCCGACGAAACGAAATATTATCCAGAGGGAAACGTACACCAATAACAGATACGAGGAGTAATTTCGATAAACATTACTGTAAAGCAAAACAAACCCGACGTTCTGTTTTTGTATGTAATTTAGTAACGGTTTCGTTGGTGCAAGAATCGTTTCGCTGGCAGCGTAATTAGTTAACTAACTATACATGTGTGATGAATATAAACCTGTATCTTGGATGTAACAAATATATACGGTAGTAAAATAAACAAAAATCCATGTAAATTAGTTGAGTTTAAATATACAACTTAAAGATTTACTTTTATGGTAGTTGAGGGCAAACGTGGTTGTGTTTAAATTGTTTAACCATTGGAATATTTGCTGTCACTAAGTTTGATCAGATTTTGTGGAACTTTTGGAGATAGGTAAATCAATTGATTTTTTGTGTTTTTATTATTCGATGAATCGGTTCATTTCAAAATTAAAAGATTTTATAAAAATATTCAATTGTTACAATTATTAATTTTATTCATTGTTGTTTTTCAATGGTCATTCATAATTATCATTTTAAACGATTTATTTTATTTCGAATGTTCAATATATTAAAATTATAATAAAACTGATATAATACGATTTAGTCTCTTCTCTTTTTCTAAAAAAAAATAAAAACATTTTCATTTTGATACTGAAAATAAATAGAATTTCTTCTCTAGACAGGAATTGAAATTTAGAAATATAAAAAAACAGTCATTAAGTACTAGTCCATTACTTAGTACACGCGTAGATGTTCTTCAAAAAAGAAATCATTTGAAATTTGACAGTTCGGAATGACATAATGATACCTAAATTCGTGTCACGTCGCGATGACCTGTCCCGAAAAAAAAGTTCTGTACGAAGTAAACGACTTTTTTTTTGTTATTATGTCGTTCTGCGCATTTATTTAACAATGACTAATAACGCATCTCTTAAATTGTCCACAATTATTACATCTTATGACAAACAAAAAGTGTATACATGACAAATTACTCCGTACGACGACGTTTACTTTAACATTTTTTTAATGCACAAATTGTGACACATTTACTTGTATTCTCATGATTTTTTCATGTAATTCGAATAAAGGCATTGAACTTGCTCGGATTTTTTCCTTGGAAATATCATTACACATACCGGAAATAGACTTTCATGGCTAATCAAAACAGTTCAAAGAAGATGATACTAAACAATAAATGATTCTATTCTATAGAACACTTAATTGTATTTAAACGTGTACTCATGCATAGTAATTTATAAATTATATAAATACTCATACGATTATTAAAAAAAACATTAATCTGTATATATATATATACATACACACACACATTTATACATGCATATATGTATATGTCTAAAATTTACGTTAATAAAACATAAATGCTAGAATATTCACATATATCTTAATTAATATATATATATTGTACTTACTTAATCGATTCGAATGTCAATGATAAATCAATTTTTTCAACACAATACAAGATATTTAGAACAAAATTTGAACATAAATTTGAATTCGATTGAAAGTAAAATATAAGTTAATAATTCGTCTAAACTAACCTAAAATAATTTTATAAAATATTTATAAGTTTTTTGCCTAACTAGTAGATCTATTAAAAATTGTACACTAAAAAATATATTATATACTAAAGATTTATAAGAATGTGTATTTTATATATTGGTATAAAAATTAATAAAAATATCTTATAAAGATGCTGTAATATAAAATTGTTGCAGATTTAGAAATGAAAACAGATAATGTTGTTTGTAAAATTGCTTCCATGTTTTATTTAGATCTATTAAAAATATTTATGTAACATTAGTTGAATTCCAAAAGTGTTTTTTTACATGAAAGACAAATTTATAAATAATTCTTTGATAAGATATTTATTATATAATATAATTTATAAAGAAGAGGTATATTTTTATAAATCAAATTGATTGTAACAAACAGAAATCAAAAAATACCAAGATAATAAAAACTAAAAATCATGATTTTTATAAAACAGAACGATTTTATTCATTTTGAATATTAGTGATTTTTATTTAAACAAACTATTGGTATTTTTGCAATTTTAAATTATACAATAATATTCTAGTATTTTTGATAGACATTTATGTACTTTAAAACAATTTAAATTAATGTAAATCATATAATACTCTCTTTTATATTTATCATATAATTACCAGGAAATGCAATCTATTTATTCTTTTTAAAAAAATGTAATCTAAACAAAGCATTATTTATTTATATTTTAAAAAGATTAGATACCATATTAAGAAATTTTCTTATTAGCGGAAATATTTTTTATATATTCTAGAATATTATCAAAAGTGAATATTATTGAATACTTAAGACAATTTTTTATTTTTTGTAAAAAATATATTTAATCATAAATACAAATCCATTGAATTTTTTTTGTAAAATAAAAACAAAAAAATATTTTTAAATTATTTCATTATTTAATAATATATTCTCTGCTGCATAAGTTGCAAACTTTTCATTTAGGTAATTTGAAATTTTCGATATTAAATATGTTCTTATCAAACGTTTCATAATATTATTAATTGATGCATAAATATCATGTAAAATGTTATTATAATACCGTGGGTTTTTGATATCCTATTTGTTGAAGTAATTTTATTTAAAAAAAACTTATTACTCAAATTTTATGTTTGAATAAAATGATTACATTTAACAACAAGGGACATATCGTGAATGAAAAGTGATCGAAAATAGGTCTGATATAGATGTTAATCATTTGATATTTGCATGAAAATCAAGATATTTAATCAAAATAATTATTTATATATAATTTTAATCAATCATATGCCTTCCAATAAAATTAATATTTATTCTTTTACTGAAAATAAATACAAGAAAAGTAATTTCTCCGGAAATTTCAGAATTTCAAACGTTTATTAAATACAGAATATTTACTCATATGTCTCTTAAATTTTTTACTTAGAATTCATAAATTATTCTACTTTTGAATCATGAAATAACTAACCTTAATCGTTATACCCATTAAGTAATTTAAAAAGACAAATTAGTATGACAGTCAGTTTTTTTTCATACTATCCCAATTCTTTTAATAAATATTAAAAAAATAAAATTCAGTAACTGATTGCTTATTTATTGATAAAGGCTGTTAATACAAAATTTTGCACAAAATAATGTAATATGTAAGAGATAAAAATTAAAAATATTTTAATAAAATTAAATCATTTACTTCAATAACATAAGATTTTATAAAAATGTTTAATCATTTATTGTTCATTTTATTAGCTTACATGATATTTCGATAACCACTCTTTAAAGCTAAAAATTTTCGAAGATGATGACAGAAAAAAATCACTTCATCTTAAACAAATCTTGAAATAAAAATATTTGGGGCTTGAGTATATTTTAATTTGATGTATATTTTAAATAAAAATATTTGGGGCTTGACTTATATTTTAATTTGGTAACTCGTAGAAAAAACCTAATATCAAAAATTATTTTAATTTTCAGTAATTATTAAAGAACAAAAAAGTGTATAAACTTGTAAAATATGAAAATATTGAATTAAATTCTATGAAAATATTGAATATTCTATATGATTTTTTTAAAAAATATAATTCTTAAACTACATTACAAGAGAAACAAAATGAAAAAAATGTTGAAATTTACCTAGAGTAAAGGATCTTAATCTGAGGTATACGCCTTCGTATAGGATGTACAAAAGAGATATGAGGTGGTATGAGGTGCTTGTCAGAAATTTATTTTAATTAAGTCTCGAACAGTCTATTGATTAATTTGAAGACAGACGAGAAGGTTATACATATTAAATTTACTTTTAGGTGAGACACGAGGGCAAAAGGTTAAGAACCTTTAATCTAAACTAATATTGTACCTAAATTTACGTATGTAATTAATTTAAGTACAATACCAAGTTTTGTAAATGTACAGTGTTATTTAAATTGTATAAAGATAAGTGAAAAAGTAAAATAGATCAGCAATAAAAATAAAAATATTTCAAATGCGTTGAATAAATTTTCACTGGAAAAAAGAGTTTCCAGATGATGTTTTATATGAATCTATTGTAATATTTAGATCAGTTTGAAGGCACGCAATAAAAAAACATACACACAGCATCGTTTCTCAAATCTCGACGTAGATACATCAAGAATTTGTACGTCTTTAGACAGGTACACGATCGAAGACAATAAAACATCCAATAACAACGGCAACAAAAGCAGAACACGAACGATTACTTTCACCGATAAGCGCGAAATGATTTTTCGTCGAATGAAAGATACCGTGCGTGTAACATTTGCATATTTTTTTTTTCGTTCGAAATAAGATATATTCTCATATCGAACAGGTTATGGATGATACCGACGAAGAGGAAACACAACAACAATACACGGAGACGTCGTTCTAAAATCGGTTCTCAAGAAACGACTCGTCGACTAAAAACTACTTAATGGCACACGCACGTGGGTTTATGTTTTATTGTTGGAATCATATGCTGCAAGTGTAATATATTTAAGTCAAACGTTAGTTTGTTCTGTAGCGGAATGCATCCGCTAGCAGCGGTTCACTTTGTACATAAATTCATCTTAAATCGTAATTGTTATGGAAAGAGGTTGCGTCTTCTTTTAAAATAGATGCTCGGAGGTTAATAAATCAATCATGTTCGATGCACATTTGGTTTATGATTGCTAGGAATTTTTATTAGTTTCTGATTATAAACACATATACAGAGAGGGGACAGAGAGAAAGGAAACGTAGACATTATAGATTTCACATTCAGATTATAATCAGTAACGAAATATCAAAAACATTAGAAAACAAAATAGATTTTGGACGAGAGATAAGCTTATTTTATATTTATTGTAGATAATAGTTGTTTCTATGAAACGTGAATTAAACCATAAACAATGATTCGAAATTATGATTCATTTTTAATAACGTGTCATGCTTTTATATGGTAGGTTGATAATGGGCTTCTGGTTAAATTTGTCGTGGATTGAATTGAGGGTTGGAAATTATATTACATATCAGATTTTAAATATGTTATTATATTTTTTAGGCTTGAAATAATAGAAGATATTTAATGATTTAATTAACGATTTTATCTTTTATCGAGAATAGAATATGATTTTAAAATGAGGAAAAAGATGAGACAATAAAAGAAAATTGCAAATTATTTTACTTTGTAGAGTTATTATCTTAAGGATTGTAATTTTTCATACATATCATGTGTTACTAAATAAGTTGTCATATTTTTGAAATAAAATAATAGTGAGTACCGATTTTATAATTTAGAGTTTTGATGATAATAACACGGCCATCGAAATGCATATCTACGAATACAGTGAAATTATTTGTGTTAGAATAATAATTTTATTTTTTTGGAGAATAAAATATGATTTTAAAATTAGAAAAGAAACGTGATTAAAGGAAATATCAAAAAAATGTAAATTCTTTTACACATTGTACCTTATAAGAATATCAGATCTTATTTATTTATATTATTTCTATGATAAATAAAAAATTCGATAATTTGAATTCGATATTTTTTATATAAGTATTTAAATGATTTTTAATTTCTAAAATATTTTTTTATATTCAGTTTTAACATTGATAATATTAAATTGAATAACAGTATTAAGTTTCATGTTAAATTTGAAAAAATCTACTCAAATATTTAAAATGATTCAACAAGTTTTTGAAGTAAGGGTAAAAAGTAAAAGGTAGCAAAGGGTGACAAGTTTAAGGGTATTTTGTTTTATCATACAGTTTTTTAATTAGCTTTATTTAAATAGTAATTTATTATTTACGATTGGTATGTTTTAAAAATCGTTAAGAGTTAATTAAAAAAAAACAAGAATAAATTATTTGTTCCAACGAATTTCGAAAAAATCAAATTGATATTTTTTGAAAACAGTTAATTAATTGCCAGATAAATAAATAATTGTTATTTTCAAGCTATTTTTTTTATTAAAATGGATGATTTGTTCAAATAATAATAAATTTTAATTAGGGTTCAATAAATGTTTGTCACTTACTTATATAAAAATCGACGGTGATATTATTTTTAGGTGAAATAAGAAAATATAATAATCTAGTATTTTATTATGTACATATTTATATACACACACACACACATATATATATATATATATATATATATATATATATATATATATATACATGTATTAGTGTGGATAATTATTTATTTATTTAATTATTTACGTATGATTATATTTGTATTTTTTTTAAATATTTTTTTATGTGGACTGTTCAACAAAAAAGATTTCTTGACCCGATTCCTTTCTTCTATTCAAACAGTCTACCCATTTTCCAATAAATTACACTACATATGCTACATTATACATTAAAAATACATTATTTATAAAGAAATGGCTTTCGAATAGACGTATGTATAAATCCATTATTAGTTGTACTTATTATAAATTTAAATGCGGCCATCTTCAATTCATTTCAAAACGTTCATTCGACAAATGTAGCTACTTGAATCAATCGAGTGTTTTCATCAATCTTCATTTTGTAACGTTTGAAGGGCTTGACTAATTGAAATACGACACTAATTACTGACTGATGTATCTATGAAGGGTTATTCGATAAACGTATAGTGCATTCATTGTGAATGACTTTTATATCGTTTATCGTAAATTATGTTTGAACAGTAAGGAAATTTAAATGGAATCAATTTCGTGACTTAATTTATCAAATACTTGATATGATAGGCTATGTCTATGACATACATAATATATAAATACATACATTCATTCATTCATATATATATATATATATATATATATATATATATTGTCTGTGTATGTGTGTGTGTATTCATATATTTATATATGGATGCATGTTATGAATCCTTGAATTCCGTTTTGAAAACAAATCATATGAAAAAGGAAAATATGTTCCGGGAATGAGTCCATAAAGGTACTCGATGAAAAAAAATTGACAAGACATTGAGTTTTAATTACGTTTTAAGTTTGTTCATACGCTTTGTTAAAATTTAATTAAAACAGTATTAGAAATAGTATCGAGTTTTGTGTAATACTCTGTTATCTAGAATAAAATGCCGGAAACCACTATCGCCAAGGTCGGTCTGAACAATCCCATGTTCTTTGTTAGTGGGAATTTTTATCCTTCCCATATAGTATTATGTTACAAAAAATTGTCGAAAGAAAATTATTTAAAAAAAAAATGTACTTTTAAATTATATTTATGTGTAAGTATATATGTATATACATTCATAAAAAATCTGTAGGCAGAAATGTAATGTATTAAAGGATTACGAAAATTCTCGCAGTAATTAAATTTATTTTTTGTGGCGTGTAGTAATTAATATCCTCGAATATTTTTAATTAAAATTATTTCCATTATTCAACTTCTGTGTATATTTTATGCATGTCATTTTTTATACAATAAATGATTTAAATTGAAATAACTTATTGCTGTTTACAAATTATTTATGGTTAGAAAGTATTGTCAATTGACTATTAGAAATAATATATTTTTTATTTTTCTGAAATTAAAACGTTGAGTAATTGTTTATAAAAAAAATAATTTAGTATTATATATATATATATATATATATATATATATATATATATATATATATGTATTTAAATATTAGATATCATTTTTGTATATTTTAACTTAAAACCATATTCCTATGTTTATTTTAGTTGATATGGATTTAGTATCATTTCTTTGTTTGATAAAATATTTCTAAATGTAAACATAATTATTTTAAACAAATTTGAAAACAATAAATCAATACACATAAAACACGGTACGTTATGAAAAATAAAATAACGAAATAATGTTTCTCTACTAAAAAATAAATTTAGTGAATCTTAATATAAACACGATTTATTAGATTTGATAAAATAATAAAAATGGTTTAAAAAGTATTAAACAGTTGTTTCGAGGTTGAAAATTACTTAAATCTATTAGATGAATTATTGAATTTTATGAAAATGCTTTATTAGATTTATGTAAAACTGATTTTTTTTATAAACTTAGGAATTGTTTTAATTCGACTTTTCTTATTAAATACATGATATTGAAAGGAACGTGGAAAAATGTTTGAACTAGGAAAATGAGTAACGTGTGAGTTATTTTTTTAATATGTAAATATTAATTCATATTTGATTAGCATTAAACAAAAAATATTTGGATAAAGCAAATTAGATTTTTTAGAATCATATTTTAATTAATCGAAGATTCAAAACATTTTTTATAAAATATTCATTTAAAATAACCCTTATTATCTTCTGGAATCTGTTACTGTAGTATAAAAGTACTAAATTCGTTTGGTTAATATGGATTTTTTTTAAGTCTGATAAAAATTGAAATTGAAATCGAAAGTTTTATCTAACCTAAAACACCCTTTATATATACATGTGTGTGTATGTATATATAAAGGTACGATAAAAGATATTTTTTTAGATTTGATAGAACTTTTAAAAGGGGTTCAATTTAAAGTTTTATTACACTTAAAAAAACACAATATAAAAATTCGTATTTTTTCTATTCAGAAAAAGGATATTTTATGCTGAGTTAATTCATTGAATGAATATATTGGTTTATATTAGAGGAATTGAAAGAAAACTTTAAATTACTAAAAAAAAAACGCCTTAAATATATAAGTTGTATAATGGCACAATTTTAAAAAATTAATATTAAATTATTTTCATTTAATAAAAATTAATAATTAATTTCAGTCAATAATCTAGAAAAAAAATATAAAATTTTCATTGTGAATTTGAAATTATATTCAGTTATTTTAATTCGATTGTAAAATATCTGTTAATCTTATAAATATTTTTTTTATTAAAATTTCACTATTTTTAAAAATAAAAGTTTTTGTTATAAATTCGTGATTATTTAATATTTAAAAATAATATGAGTTTTAAAAGATTTTCTCTAGGTTTACGGCTATTTGTTTTTGGAAAAAAACTATTGTTTGTATGAGTTTTATTTACAGCACGATTTCTCTTTATAGGTTAGTATCAATCAAGTTCCTCTGTATATATTTCATTCCTAAACACAGTAAAAGTTAAAACGTACACAGACACTGATCAAAAGAAAATATTACACCACGTTGTATTTACGTATCGTCTGTAACAATAAAAACATCACTGATACACAATACCAATTAAATGAGATTTTCAACAGTACCTGATTGAAAAATCTGCGTGTCTTTTTATAAAAAATAACTTTCGCCGTAACGCGTCATACTCATTTTTTAATTATTGCACGATTTTATCAAATTCGAACAAACACTGTCGTGAAAGTAACACTGATCTTAATTAAAATAGACTGATTGTAATTATTATATCTTTTTGATTGATGCAATTTTGATCGGCTGTTTTTTATACCTAGTTTTTTTATAGACAACTATGCGGATCATCTTGTTTGTTTCGATGTGTTATGAACTGACCTTTCTTTATTTTTCACTTAGTACCTGCTTATGGGTACACTTTCGCGAATTCGGTGATGTCTCTATTCGCACGTAAAAAAATCATTATAGTGATAGTTCGATAATGATTCTTTTCTAATCGTTCATATCGTTACAAATCGTGAATATACAAAATATTTCGTTTCAATTTGATGGAAAATGAAGCAATTACTAAGTACGTGTTAGATTTCTTACTGTAATTGCTTTTTTGAATCGAATAAGGTTATTATTCAAGGTCTTGGTGATAGAAACGCTTCACTAAAAAATCAGAATTCGATTATAAATGAATTTATATATATATATATATATACATGTGTGTGTAATCTTAAACTGGTAAATTGGACATTCACTTTTGAAGCTAAATGTAGATAATTTAGCCAAACGGATTTTTCATTAGTGGAAACATGGTGTGTTGTTGATTGGATTCTCGTAAAAAAACGATTGGTTGAACGTTTCGATTTGATATTGATGTTTTAAGAAAAAGCGTTGTCACGAAAATGATAAAAAATGTTACCTTGATTTTCAAATGAATGTTTTGATATTAATGGTAATGAATTTTATATTTACACACATTCACATATACATACATACATATATATATATATATATATATATATATATATATATATATATATATATGTATGTATGTATATGTATATGTATATAATAAAAAAAACAATTCAATTAAATGAAATACTTTTTCAAAAAATTTAGAAAAAAAATCAATTATGCTTTTTTATTAATCATTTGTATAGTTTTTTTTAAATTTATAAGTTTTTAAAATATGCACAATGAAGTTAAATATAAAAGATAATATTTTACACATCAATTATTTCTTTTTATTTAGTTGTTTAATTATTTTTAGAATAGACAAATAAGTGATTAATATTTGACAGTTATATTTGAACCGCATGTTGGACTTAAATTTTAAAAATAATTTATATTAATATTAAAAAGACATATGTAATCATCATCAACCTTTTTTATTCTGGATAAAGGCTTTTTCAAAAATTTCCACTTTAAGTAATCCAATGTTTTTTTGCATATATATATATATATATATATATATATATATATATATATATATATATTTATATATGTATATTCTTTAAATTCCAAAGCCACTATCTCAAACAGGCGAGCAGATGTAAATGATTTTTCTAGGAAGAGATATTGTAGTGTAAATTTTTTGATAGAGGTATTGTAAATAATTTTTTTGAATACTGAAAGGTTTAATTATAAAATTTGTAATAACAATATTATGACACATTTATGTTTTCATAAAAACAAGTTGTTTAATAGAAATTAAAAATCACATTTTAATTTTTACATCAAACATGAAAACAATTTAAATAATTTACAAAAACTAATGTTTCAATAACCAAGATGTTGTGTTTGAAGACTGATGTGTCATACCTTGTGATTCAATGAGTAATTCTTTCTATTGTGAATATTTTTTTCAACAAAAACATTCAGTAGATAATTTATAACAATTAGATATTTTATTCTTAGAAGGAATGCCTGTTTCTGACTTGTATTTTTGCTAATAGGTGCAATTATTATTATTTAGATAACCTTCGACGTTGACAGTCATACATTTCGCAGAAAAAGGTAATTAACGGATTGAAAGCAATTCAACTATAAATAAAAAAGTGAAATTGTAGATTTGAACAATAACTGAAAGTAATTGAAATGCAAGGATATGTTTTTAGTTGATGTACATTGAAGTTTATTATAAGTTTCAGAATTCTTATTCGTAATTTGTTTATTTTTCTTTGAAATTTCATATTAAAAAATATATATTGTTTGGTAATGTAAATATATCTGAAGTCAAATATTAATTTTATGATAACATTTTTAATAGTTTGATAAATGAATTATAAGCTTGTATTAATCACATAAGATTGTTTAATTTTTTTTAAGTGTGCGTGTGTTTTTTTTACAAAAAATATGTTGGATATTATTTAACAGATGATTCATGATAGGATTTAAAAAATACATGGTTACATATTGGGAGTATTAGTTTTATCTTAAGGTATTTAATATATACTTGATCGATAAATAAGTTATAAATTTGAATTGATCTTACGACATGTGTTTTATTTCTATAACTAAGAATTGTTTTGAACGTTTAATGAATATACGAGAAAAATTCTTGACAGTTGTAAGAAAATGCGGGTTGTTTATAAGGGTCGATAATTTTTATATAAAGAACATCTTGTTAGTCGGAGTTTTAAATTAATTAAAATGCCCATTAAATTATATAGTCATCAAAATAAAACAATTATTAGTATTATTTAAATTTAAGGATTAATTTGAAAGATATTTATTTTTAAATAATTTAAGGTTATAGTTTTTTTCTTGAACTAAAATTTTCAGTAAATATTTGTTATTAGGAAATTTTAAATAATTTAAAAAAATCAATTCAATTAAAAAATAATAGAAATTAATGAGTTATTAATTCAAATATAATTTTTATTTAATTTCCATTTTTTTTTAAATATTATTATTTGAATAAAGTAATTTAATTGTTATTATTGAAAATAATATATCTTTATTAAGTACTATTTGTTATTTTTACATAAAAATGTTGTATATTTTAAAAATAATTGTGTGTACGTGCACGTGTATTCTTTGTTTCCTTACAGAAAATTCAAAACATGTTATTTAAACTCGATGTTATTAATTTTATGTTTATATATTTTTTAAAAATTATCCAATTTTATGTCATAAATATTATAATGCTTTTGTATTTTCGATTCGCATATTATTTTTATGTGTATTTTGATAAAAAAAATATTTATTTAAATATACATTTTAAAATTTTTGATAATTTTTTTTTATACATTTTTTTTAATAAAAATCTATTTTATAAATTACATAATTTTTCTGTCATTCAAATTAATTTCTATGCATGTAGTTAATGAATATAGCGACATTTTTTAAATATTAAAACTGTCTTAATTATATATCGATTTTTTATTACTAATTATGTGTGTGTATTCGTTTAAAGTTTTTTTAAGAAAAATATTAATATATTTTCAGTATATGCATACACGTATACATAAAAAAACCATAATAAAAATATATAACGTAACATATATGTATATATATATATATATATATATATATATATATATATATATATATATCGAAAGAGAGAGAGGGACAAAAAAAGAATATGTAACGATTAATATAAAGCACAAGCTTTTAAATAATATTTCCACAAGAACTTCTCTTTTACGACCAAAGTTAAATGAGCTACTCTCAATAACTTCTTATATAAATAAAGGCGAGATGACGGGTTTTTCCGATATTTACAAGAAAATACGGCCTGTATAATTCATAGTGTTGAATTTAATTGAATATGGATGAAAATGTCAATCTATTCAACTTTATATATAAATGTATATATTGATATGTGTGTGTGTATGTGATATATATATATATATATATATATATATATATATATATATATATATATATATATATATATATATGAAGACCAAATGTTATTTGTGACAAGTACTAATGAACAAAATATAAGTTTGCGCCGTGGTAAAATGTCAGTAAGTTATTTGATTTATCGTACGTTATGTTATTTCTTTATGACTTACCGTAGATTTTTATTTTCATGATTCGGTATCTTAGTTGTTATCAGTAGCACGAAAGTGGAAAAATAAAAACCACACATTTTCACAGAAAAACTTAAAACCGAACTGTATGTGAGTTTTTTTTTTGTATAACGTACTTAGATAATTTTATATGTATTTAGAAATATAAAACCGTAAGACTAATGCATGTAATTAGTTAACTAAACATTTAGAATCATCGGATATCTTTTAAGGTATATTTAGTTTGGTTAATTAATTATATGGATAAAAATAGTCGATTTCTCGTTTCTTTAAATAAAACTAGATGAAATTAGTACAATTATGTTTGTTTAATAACACTGATTTGGTTATATGCAGTTTTATATGATTTGGAAAGAAATGAATTAACAATTTTATAAAATTATTCTGCTATTTTAAAATATTATTTTTTGTAATACAAATAATAGTAAGATTTGTAAATTAAATAGAAAATGAGCTGAAAGGTTATGGGATATTCAATAAAATCAGGAAAATAATTGTTGTAATAAAAAATTGTTTAATTTAGGTTTTAGATTTTATAAATTTGTATTATAGTGGTTATACTAAAGGTTAATATTCTTCCAAATTATTTATTATATTTATTAGATAGTATATTCTCATAGTGGTATTTATATAAGTATGGAAAATAACTCAGTATTTTAAATAATGGTAATAAAAGGAAAGCTTTCTGGATTATATATATATATATATATATATATATATATTTAATTTAAAAAATGAACTAGGCATTTGTTGATAAAATTTTCTAATATCTGAATGAAACTTGATTACTAGGATTAATAGTCATAAATCTAAAATTTACAAATTACATGACTTATAATCTTCTAGATATTTTTCATATCAATATCTTAGTAAATAATAAATTAGTGATAAATGTATTATAAAAATATAAATACTTGAATTTATCAATGATATAATTTTTGTTTTTTGAATATTTCTCGGTATTCATGTAAAAATTTCTTGGTATATAAATATAAAAAATATATTTACAATATTATATATATATCATAGTTTTATCCCTGACTCTCCTTTCTAATTTAGTTTTTAATAAATATATTTAGTAATGCAAAAGAACTGTAAATTATATAAATACATTTATGGAATTAATTAATGTAATTATATTTTTGTAATTTGATTTTTTTTCACATTTTGGTATTATAATTTTATATACGAGCCTCAAGTATTTAAAATAAAGTACATTTATTGATTTTTCCCATATTTTAATAATTAAATTATATATTTAATAAATCAGATATTAATACAAAAAAATATTACTATATTGGTTATTTTTTAAAATTATTGTTTGATGATATTTAAATAAGAGTCAAAAAGTTTTTTTGAATCTTTTTTTTATTCTTGTATTCTTTTAGAAATATTTAGTTTGTAAAATAATC
>CP092089.1:43770125-43780125 GCA_029203775.1 Neoneuromus ignobilis | reverse complement strand
CAGTGTTTGGATGAGTGTTAAATTTGTATAAAAATTTTATAGTTCTTCAATAAAAAGATTGGTGTAACAATTAAAAGTTCTAAATCATCATAAATATGAATGTAAATAAGATAATGTGTAAAATTGTGATAAATAATATTTATATTAGATATATGTTAGTATTTAATGGAATAGTGCATTTATTTCATCTTGATTGGAAATCGATTTTTTTTTAATACAAAATATTTGAATAACCAAGAAAGTTTATAGAAAGCCATTAAAATGTTAAATATGAAAAGTAATGAACAAATATAAATATTCAAGTGTTTGAAATGTCTAAGAGAAAAAAATGGAATAAAAATTCTGTAATGTATAAATATTTAATTTTTAATTTATTTTCAGTTTTGTGATAATTTCTTTGATCTACTTAGATAAAAATATATATAATTATATGGTATGGTCATTTGGGTTTAGATTTAATTGTTTGAAAAAATATAATTAGCTACAATATAACGTTTGTTCTGTTTGATATTTAGAATTGAAAAATACTAGAGTATTTAATAACATTTAAAATATAAAAATTGACTATAGAAAATGATAAAGTTATATTTGTATGTTAATACTTGAAGAATAAGTATATTGATGGATACTATTATTTAAAATGATCATTAATTATTTGTTACTGGACACTATTACATGGTTATAAATATTAAATGAACATAGAAAATAAAAAAAATGATAATTAACGTTGAAAAATATTTGAAATAATAATTTTACTATAGTTATTTCATTATTTTATTTTTCGTGGTATGTGTGATTTTCTCGATATTGGAAAAGTAATCAACTATATTTTTATTAGGGAATACAACTTAATTGGGATGATTTCCTGTTACTTTTCTCAAATGATTATATTACTAGATTTAATTAAGAATACAGTTGAATAAAATAACATGGATATTATTATTAAAATATAGTATATACAAAAATAGTAATATAATACTATCATACGTATTATATAGGTCATCCAAATGTGACGCCTAGATTTATGTTTTATTAAAAAGAAACAAAATAAATTATACACATGTTTCTTTTTAATAAAACACGAATCTAGGCGTCACATTTGGATGATCCTATATAAATATTTTATTGTTTTTAATAACGATAGTACAAAATATTGGTGCATTTATATTTTTACCAATATTATATTGTTTTTCTTTAAAAAAAATCTAAATGTTGTTTTATCCTAAAATATGAAAAATATACAGTATGTGTTTTATTCTTATCAATGTATAATTCATGGAATTAAATATTTTGTTTGCAAATAGAATCATTATATAGTGTCATCCAAATGTGACGTCTGGATTTATGTTTTATTAAAAAAAACATGTGTATGGGGTGGTGTATAGGAAAACACGTGTATAGTTTCTTTTTAATAAATATATATGTAACTTTTTTAATATTATATTCTTTCATTCTTATCTAAAGTAAAGACTGTCGACGAAAGAGTACCAATGAATCCTTTTATGAGCGAGAGCTTTCAGTTGTCCCCAAACTTTTCTTTATATTTCAAAAATCGATAATCGTATCCTTCTTCAAGCCAAAAATTGTCGTTTATGAAAACATATCTGGATACTTCTTATAATTTCTTTAATAATTAAGAAATTTAAACAACTACAAGTTTTACCTTATAGTCGAGTACTTTAGCGGGGCTGTTACCTCTGAGTATATGCACCTGCTCCCATCTGTTATGGGAAATAATTTGCTCGTTTCTACAAAAGATGATATATTTTTTCCACAATTGTTTGGTCATCAGTGTCATATTAGTGATAATGGATTATATCACAGGAAGAGGTGGTTGATGTTTACGTAGGAGGAGCACTTACATATAGCGTACAAAATTTAGAGAAATCATTTCTTTAAATTTTGTGTGCCCTATATATATATATATATATATATATATATATAGGGTGACTCAAATAAGATTAAAAGATAGTAAGAAAGTAAATTTTTGTCTAAACCGTTCAGTTTTATTTAAACCACCCTGTATATTGTACATATTTATACATTTATCAGCATGTTTATGTCTATATTGAAAGCATAATTGTTAAGAACCAAATTAATAAATGAATATATAAATTCAGATAGTAATGACACATCAATGTATTGTAATAATTAAAATATTTTAATATTAACGTTTGAATATAATACTAGTGTTTAAAAACCGTTTTTATTCTTGGCTTGAATTTTAACTGCACTTATATTCTTGAATTTAATTTAAATTTTATGATATATATATATATATATATATATATATATATATATATATATATATATATATATATGATATGTATATGTAAAATTTATGTAAGTAGAACGATTTAAAATGATTGAAGAGATCGAAACGAAATTTCTTTTCACAAATGAATTAATATTCTAAACACTAAAAAATTTTCTTTTATCGTTAGATCTAATTACTGATTATCGTGTAAATTGTTACATTTTAAAAAGGAGACAATAAGTGAATCAAATTAAGTACTAATCAATTATTGTGTATATGGATAAAGGAAAAATTGTAATGTTTATGATATTAATTCATTTGTGAAAGTGAACTTAGCTAGAAGCTAAATTATGATTATAGTTGATTTTTTTTATATTATAATTGAATTATATGTACATATATTTTACTATTTTTAAAATTTATTAGAATTAACAAGTGAGTAAAATTAGGATTTTTTTCTTGGAATTTATTTAATCTGAAATTGTAATTGTATTATAATTAATTGATGAATTTTAAAATGTGAAATATTCTAAAAATATTCAGATAAAAGATTGGTAGATAGTTATAATAATTTCATATTTTACAAGTTTAAACATTTATATATATATATATATATATATATATATATATATATATAATGTACATACACATTGATTAAAAAAATATAACATACAACTCATCTTTAACGACTATATTAATCTAAATCTATAATCATGATTGTATTACAATTAAAATATATATTAAATCTTATTTGATTCTGATTCGAATTCATATTCGATATTTACAAAACTAATTTACGAAGAGAAATTGCATTGCGGAAAAATGAAATCTAGATAAGATTACTCATTAAGTTCTTGAAAATGGAAATTTATAGTCGACTTGATACAGATACTTTTTATATAAAGTGAGAGAGATGTATATTTATTATCTATCGGATGAATTCTTTGTATATAGGAAAACGTCAGAAACGAAAATGAGGTTCGGTGAAGCCTGCGCGGCAGTACAAAAGTTTGTTCGACAAGCATTGTGCACAGAAAGGAAGGAAATTGATAAGAGAGATTTATCAAGAATGGAGAAAGATGAAACTAATATAATTGAAAACTGTGAAATTGAATTTATGTGGATTTGGTCGAGATGAGATGTTGGTGAATAATTAAATATTAAAAAAAAAATTTATATAAAGTCAGTATCATAAAATGTTATATTAGTTTCTTAAAGGATGAAACTTGTATTCAAATTTATATTTAGAAAAAAAGTAATAGCCATTTAATTATAATAATCTTGTAAAAAATCCATTAAAATGTATATATTAAATAAATAAATACGATAGTGTTAATTATAAAGAAATAATGTGATAAACATGAGGATTACTTGTGTAAAATAAAATTAAGAACAAGGAAATCCTCCATTGCTGTAAATCCGATTTAGTCTCATTGATAAATATTTAAACCACTTATAAAGGGTTAATATCGATTAATATGTTTGAATTAAAAAGAAATGTCGACAAGTACAATAAAGAAAGAACTATTAAAAGAATATGTAATACGTGATCGATGCTCTTTAAAAAATCCTCTTAAAACGAGTATCAATAGAACTTCATATTCTGAATGCATCTAAAGATACACTCAGACGTCTCAACATCACCTCTTACAGACAGATTAAATGTGGCAAACAGTTATATAGTGTGACAACTGTAAAATAAAACTTCATACAGGTGATGATGAGACATATAACATTCATATTGAATAAAGATTTACTGTAAGCTTTAATATTATCATAAATATTTATAACGAATCGTTTTGATATGAATAATTAATAAATTAAAATTTTTTGATTATAAAAATATTTTCTTATTAATTATAACAATAAAACATTATAAATTTAATATAACAAATAGATATTAAATATTTGACATCATTGTTAATTTTAATTTTCAAAGAAAGCAAGCTTTTTAATAATAAGAAATATTATAAATTGTATTTATATTTTATATAAATTAAAATCTTAAAACGTTTCATGTTTGATACAAATGTCGATTTATTTGATTTCTATATCATTAAATTTCTTTTTAATATTTATAACTGCCTTCTTTCTCGTTCATTTCATTTTTCTAAATATTTTATATTTTTCAATGCTTTTGAAAATATTTTTGCTTTAAATTCGTTTTCAATTATGTTTGTTTTTTTCTATTAATAATTTCTATAATTATTATATTTATTTCAAATTCATCTCTTACCCCCTCTCTATATAATTTTCAAAATGTACATCACAACATATTATATTCATAAAACTAATCATTAATATTTCATGAAACAAAAAGTTTGTAGGAAATAATTATATTATCTCTTGAAGCATCAGAGAACATCGGCGATGAAATAAAAATGACTTGCATTTATTGTCTAAAAAAATAAACTGCTATGAATTTTGTAAATTATTTGTGTTTCACAGTTTGTACTAGGAATATTTTGGTGACAGTATGTAACGTAAAGTACAGGAAATGCAGTTGGAAATGTGATTTATTGTTTCGTTTTTTATGAAAAGCTTGATTAATGATTCAGTTATGTTTCAAGAGATACGGTCATGAATCACACAAATTGTACAAAAAATTTAACAGTAATTACCATAAGATAAATGAGATACAAATAGTTTTATACCCATATGGAAATAGATGTACATTTGTATATACATATATATATATATTTATATATATATATATATATATATATATATATATATATATATATATATATATATATATATATGTAGGTATGTAAACAATAATTAAAACACAAAGAATAGTTTGTTAAACACGTACACAATCCCAGGACAGACTTTCTCTCCTGCATTGCGGATGACCTTCGACCTATACCTACAACCGTTCCCGAGGGAGATTGTATGCTTTCAGGATTTGAGTATCATGCAAATAGAAACGCCGAGCTTGCTATGAGTCATTTTGAAAGGTTCATGTGGAAATCTATTTCGGTATTAAATGTATGTTTTATGAGTTTTTAATTGAACGAACGTATACGCAATAAAATTATGAACGCAAAATGATAGTAATTAGTGGTTGTATCGAATTAATAAACTCGTTCAGTAGACGTGAAACTCGTAGTATTGAAATTCAATTAATAGAAATGAAACTCGTGGTATTCAAGTTTAATTAAAATAGTAATATTTTTTCTAAAAATTATATATTGAATAAGTAAGGTGAATGTATTTATGATATATATATATATATATATATATATATATATATATATATATATATATATGCGTGTGTCAGTATGTAAGTGGGTGGGTGGTTGGTTGTAGGTATGTGTACTTAAGTCTGTTAAAGTATTTTCGAATTAAAAATTACAGTAATATCTTACTATATATATTTCCTGTATGTTATTTAAACTTGTATTCATCCCTTAAAATATTTTCTTCATTCTCTTTATCATCCCAGTACACATTTATTATTATTTTTTTTGTTACATTTTTTTTTCATATCAACCTATTATATATTTCAGTTTTGAAATTGTGTGTGTATTATAACTAGTTATTTATACATTCATTAAAAAGTTAATTTAATGTTTTAGGATTTGCTGCAAAATTTCAATACTACTCAAATCATGAATATTAAATTTCTTAAAAATAGTATATATTTATATCAAAATCTAATTATTAAATGAAATAATTCTTCTTTTTAATTGTTTGTGTTTTATATTTTATTATATATATATATATATATATATATATATATATATATATATATATATATATATATATATATATATATAGGGTCATCCAAATGTGACGCCTAGATTTGTGTTTTATTAAAAAGAAACATATGTATAGGGCGGTGTAAAGAGAAACATGTCTATAGCTTTTTTATTTTTTTTTTAATAGAACATAAATTTAGACTTCACATTTGGATGAGTCTCTCTTTCTCCCCCCTCTCTATATATAAAATAAATTTCAACTATATAAACAATTTTAATTCCAATATGTATTTTATATGTTATATAAAAAAAATTAATTCATTGCAAATTAATTCTTGTGTATTTCAAATTGATCTATAAGTCTATAGGCTAAGTAAAATTGACTTTGTTCATGTATTTTTAGGATTAGAATTAAATTCCACTATGCAATTTAATTATAATCATATATATATATATATATATATATATATATATATATATATATATATATATATATATATATATATATATATATATATATATATATATATATATACACTAATTAATGGTCTCTTTCAGGGGTAATGGAAAAACTACCTTCCTCTTTAAGCCCCTAAAAATACATTGATTGATATATAAAATTTTTTTTATTCCACTTTGTATTTTTTTTATTCCTGTATTTTTAAAAAGTCTATATTCCTCAGTAAAGGTTTTAAAAATTATATTAAGAGAAGTGAAATGCAATAAAGTAAAAATGGATCCAAAATTGAAACCTTTGTTATTAGACTTGCAATTCTAAGGAAATATGTCATTATTATTTTTATATTTCATTATTATTATATAATAATTGTATATAATAGTAATAATAATAAAAATATCATTAATATTATTGAACATATGTAAATAAGCAATATTGTAATATTTCTATAACAAATTAAAAATCTTACAAATAGTTTATAATGGGAATTTATCACATAGCCATATATATATATATATATATATATATATATATATATATATATATATATATATATTTATATATACATATTGCTACCTGTAATATTGTTATTTTTTCTTTTATTATCTATTATTTGATCATTGTTTTTGTATTTTTTTTATGATTGATTCTCATCCTAAAGCTAGCTAAATTTAGTTGGTTTTCCTATTAATCTACCTGCAATGGCATAAGGATAATGAAAAAATGTTATTTATGAATCGTTTTAATAAATTTTCTAGTAAACAAATTCATTCATTCATTTTATTTTATTTTATATTGAGTTTTATTTTCTATTGACTTTATCTGATTCTTAAATTGTCTTTTTTAGTTCATTTAGAGTATTTGAAAAGATACATATATATTTGTAATTACATATGCATGTATATATATATATATATATATATATATATATATATATATATATATATGTGTGTGTGTGTATGTATGTATGTATACATACGTATGTATTTATATAAAATGAATTTTGTGTCAATCTGACATCTCCATTATAGAATCAATTGTCATCTGATATAGAGAAAGTTTATAAAATTGTCACTCGATAATCGAAACGAATTTTATTTACTTACACATTTAAATTAACTAGACCACTCTTAGATTAGTAGGTGTGCTTCTGAGCGAAACTGAAAAAAATACAACACACAATGATACACGAAACAAATGGATTGTCTTAAAACTATCGATATGTATCTCAATATGGTATTTGTTTATGCACTTGTCACAAATATCTCTTTTATTTATTTATAGCACGGTTTAGAAACGCAGAGATTATTTGTAACACGACTATCGGTTTTTAAGTCCTTAACTATTTGAAAAATCAGTTAAACAGACTTTAATTCGAAAATAAATATACAGAGTCTAAACGAACAGATGTGTTCACTCGAAACGTTTGACATATTTTGTTACAATGTTTATTTAAATTGATATGTATTTTTTTTATTTATCATTTACTGTATTGATTCTGAAACATGTATGTACATATGCTGTGAATAAATCGAATTTGATTCCAAATTTAGAAATATCAGCAAGCAAATATGGAATCATTTATTTATTATTATACAGAGCGTTGCACATGCAAAATATGAAATAGATTTTTTTACAAATATATTACAGTAGCTTCATTGAAATTGATCGAGATCAATGTTGCGTTTATTCATAAATACTCATAGAAATGTTGTTTATTTACTATTATATAGCAGAATGGTTATTTTTAATAATACAATTCGTATTTGGGTTGTATATTGATTTAATTATACACCCCTTTTTGGTACAAATGCATTACTTCAAAATATTCAGTAACAACTTGTTCACTTTATCAGTTCGATGGATATATTTACATCGTCAAAGGGTTGTATTATAAAATCTACAAATTTTAGATTTTTGGAATTTATATTATAAAATCTGTATATCTAGATTTTATAATCAGGTGGTCTAAAGATGATGAAATACTCATCAGTGAATAAAGTTAATAATAATTTAATACGATTTTGCAGTGTTGAGGGTGAGTGTTACATTTGCATTAATGTGAATTTGGCCATAGTAACAAAATAAATTTTATCACTGTTTTCATTAAAAATATTTATTGAATAAATATAAAATACCATTTCTTTGAGAACTATTTAAAATGTTTTATTAGTTCTAAAATAGAAATATAAGTATAAAATACAAGAAAAGTTATTATTTATATGTTACTGTGATTAATACACTGACATAAAAAAATCTCTTATATTAAAATTATTACACATTAGAGAATTTCAGTATTCATTTATTGTTCATTTAAGTCATTGATGAATATTTCAGTATTTATTTGTTGTTTTGGGACTGTAGCTAATTCACTTTACACAAATGAATTTTTAACCCCAATACCACAATAGTTTAAAATGTTCAATAATCACTTATTGTTCACTTAATATTTATAATTATATAGTCTATAATTAGATCGGCTAATGTATTTCGATGGCGACACCATCATTGTCAGAGCCTTTCTGTTGAAATCTCATTTTCTAAAATCTGATTTTCTGAAGATTTCAACAGAAAAGACGATGAGGACGATTCTGACGATGATGGCATCGCCATCGAAATGCATTAGCCGATATAATTATAGACTATACAATTATAAATAATAAGTGAACAATAAGTGATTATTGAACACTTTAAACTAATATGGTGTTGGTGTTAAAAATTCATTTGTGTAAAATGAATATTTCAGTAGTCTAATAACTATGGTGTTGTCATCATAGAGCTGAATTAATTACAAAACATTAGTATTTAATTACAAAACTTAATTTGGAACTAAAATAAAATAATAGTTAAATGGTTTACGACGTCACAATCTGACAGTAATAACATAATCATTGAAACGTGTATTATCAAAAAAAGAGTAATTATTGAATACTTTAATAAAATTTTACAGTGTTGGGAATAATTAATTTGTATAAAAATAAATGTTTTTTTTAATTATCTTACAGTATGTTTTAAAACTTTTTTACATTTTTCCTTAATTTTTGTAAAATAATACAAGTTTATTTTATTTTTCATTTTTCATATTTTTTACACTCTATTAATTAAAATTAATTAATTATTTTTTAAAAAGATAAATATATGTTATAAACAGTGTAAAAAATAACAAAAAAAATATTGATAATTGCATATAACTATTGATTACATTTATAGTCCATTGATTTTAAGTTTTCAATGTTAAATTATTAAGTTTTTATATACCAGGAAACAAAAGGGTTATTGCGATTAGATTACAACAACGGATATGTATATTTATAAATAAACATTATCAAATATTTATATAGATTAATAACCAAAACAAATTTATCATGCACGCCATAAATTAAAGTATATTTTATAATAGTGTAAATTTTAATTAATTAAGTTTTTACATTCAATCTTCAATAGTGAAAAGTAAATAAATTAGAATATAATTTTTGTAAATGGCTTTAATATGCTTTTTAGATATATGTTGAATATATTTAATATTCAATAATAAATTAAATTTGAAAATTTGTATCAAAAGACAAAATTCCACATTTTAAA
>CP092089.1:43650125-43767625 GCA_029203775.1 Neoneuromus ignobilis | reverse complement strand
TATCATGCAAACCATTTTCAATCATTTTTGGAAAAGAAAAAATCATTAATCTTAGTTTAGTAACGCACTCCATTTACTGTAATGTGATCCCCAGTTTCATTTTGAAATTTTCACTAACAGAAGAAATATTAGCTTTACTTCTTGCATTTATCAGTCTAACAGGCACTGCTATCTTATGTAGAGTAAAATTGTTTTCAAATTTTTCAACAAATCGATTAAAATGTCAAAATGAGCTTAAAAAATAATCAAACATGGCTGTCGCCAATTGTTAAAATTTTAACATTTTTATTAGAAAATCATATATATATATATATATATAATATATATATATATATATATATATATATATATATATATATATATATATATATATATATATATATACATTGGAACAAGTGGACGAAATAAAATACCTAGGGAAAACTATAAGATACGATGGTGATTTATGGCGAGAAATCAAAACGAGAATCAGAGCTACATGGGCAACATTTGGGAGACTAAATAGTATAATGAAAAGCAATATACCAATCAGTTTGAAAAGAAAGGCATATAACCAATGTGTACTACCGGCCTGTACGTATGGAGCAGAAACTTGGACTCTAAACATAAGAATGAAACAGAAACTGTTAACTGCCTAGAAAAGTATGGAAAGAATAATGTTGGGAATTACTAAACTTGACCGAAAAACAAGTAAATGGATAAGGGAACAAACAAAAGTAATTGATATAATAGAGCAAGTTAAATCGTTGAAATGGACATGGACAGGACATATAGCGAGAAGAGAGGACAACAGATGGACGAAGATTGTTACGGAATGGAGACCAAGAGATAAAAAGAGACCTAAAGGAAGGCCACATCAAAGATGGAGAGATGAAATTGTGAAGTATTGTGGAGGCCAAGCTTGGATGAGATTGGCCAGCGACAGGAAAGAATGGAAGAGGCTCGGAAAACTCTTCTTATTTTAATTATGACATTCGACGAGGCTTTCGAGTGCAGCAGTGGGCTGATGTGGGCTGTCAGTAGTAGTAGTAGTAGTATATATATATATATATATATATATATATATATATATATATATATATATATATATATACAAGGGTCGTTTGATTAGTATGGTAAAAAAGTAAGAAAAACTAAATTAAAAAAAATAATTTAATTAATTAATTAAATTAAAAAATAAATAAATTTACTAGACTTATCAAACGACCCTCGTATATATATATATATATATATATATATATATATATATATATATAAAGTAATTGAAGTAAACAAAATATTTGATTTTAATAGATAGTTGTCAATTTATTTTAAATAGTATATCAATTATCCATTCGCTGTTCAATAATTGAAACACAGTCAGCCAATAATTTAGTCATCGCTACATACATATCCAGCTGACTTGTTCCGTTGACCCGGTCCGGGTAAAAGTAAAAGAATCGAACGGCAGCGATCGGTTTATTGCTCTGGCCATACACATACGTGCATGCATTGTGCACGTAATCTTTTTAACGGTCACGCCGGATATTTTGTTGAACATCAATCTGATGCACATATCCATTGGAACGATGTAAACGGCGAAAGAAATAATAGTAGCCAGTGAATAAGGTGTTTGATAATGATAACTCGAACTCAGTTTCTAATAGAATTCCATTTCGTTTATAAGATTTGAAAAATTGATCAGTAATAAAATCACAATATTACCTGTTATTAGTAATGGTGATTACCTGTTTATTTCAAATTATATTGAAATACTGTGTGGCTCGAGTGTATTTCCTTGAAGTAGCGCATTAACGTTCGTGGATTTTTTTTTTTTTGTACATTGATGTAAAATGTGGAAATTAATAACCGACGTTCAGATTATTTCTTAATGGCTTTTCTTTCAGGTCAATAATTTCTTATTTTTTGTATTTTGTGTACATATTTTTATTCAGGTTGCAATTTGTCGTAAATAATGTAATTTAATATTATATACACTTAACCGTATATATTTCCTTTATATGATAAAATTGTTTAATAATTATTATTAAAGAGATAAGTATCATAAAAGGATGTTATAATAAATATGCCAATTAAATTATTATTTCTTATGATAAAAAATAATATTGTTATACTTAGTCATTTATATATATATATATAGCTGTTTTTTTTAGGTTAGAGAGAACTTTCGATAGGGATTCAATTTAAAGTTATATCACGCTTAAAAAAACCTATATATAAAATGAGTATGCAAGTATATGTCTGTGTATGATTTCTCTAAAAAATTCTATAAATCTAGGTGAAAAATGAATAAATAATTTAAATAGATTTTTCAATTTGTCATAAATAATTTATTTCATATGATTTTACTATCTGTATATGTACATATATACATGATAAAAAATATTTGAATAAATATATCAATTAAGTTATTTTTTTATTAAAAATAATCCTGATTAATTATTTTCTAAGAAATAATATTACATTTCATTTAATTCTATTGAAAGTTCGTTTTATTTAAGAATAGAAATCGTTTTAATATATATTGTATATTTTATTCTATAAATAAAGTAGTAAAGTGAAAAAATATATCTTTTTTATGAAATTATATACAATTATATATATATATATATATATATATATATATATATATATATATATATATATATATATATATATATATATATATATATGTATATATATATATATGTATATATGTATTTGTGTGTGTGTATGTATCTATGAGTATGAATTTATAATCTACATATAGGGCCATCCAAATGTGACGCCTAGATTTGTGTTTTATTAAAAAGAAACATCTATATAGGGTGGTATATAGTGAAACATGCGTATAGTTTCTTGTATTTCTTTTTAACAAAACACAAATCTAGGCATCGAATTTGACCGACTTTATATTTGTGTGATCGATAGCTTAATAAATATTTCAAAAATATCGACATTCCTTTTCGTGAAATCTCAACTCATAAAATTAAGATCCTAATTTGAATCATTTATCTCAAAATTTGTGAAAAAAATTCTATGAATAATAATTTACAAAACTCATTATATAATTTATTACATGTGACTTATTTAGACTTTTTTAACAAAAAAATAATTGATAATTATTGTAGAGAAGTTTATAAAAAAGGAAATAGAATTTCAATAAACTAGAGAATTGAAATATTTGATTAAAAAATTAAAATCAAATTTTATTTCTCAACTGTTGCAAACATTTTAAAAAGAGATATTTTTTCAAGATCTTTTGAATTTATTATTAATTCAATGTTGTGTTTGTGGAATACAATATATATATATATATATATATATATATATATATATATATATATATATATATATATATAGGATCGTCGAAATGTGATGCCCAGATTTGTATTTTTTTTAAAAAAAAAGAAACATGGATATAGGGTGGTGTATAGGGAAACATGTGTATAGTTTCTTGTGTTTCTTTTTAATAAAACACAAAACTAGGGATCACATTCAGATAATCCTTTATAAAGTCATATTTTAATTATTTATTAAATTTTCTATTATTAAGCCAATACATGAAATTGTACGTTCAAGATTCTATTATATTTTTGATTTGTCTTCTATTTACAAAAACTTTTAAATAATGATTAAACAAAAATTGGCTACTCAGAATCGTTATGGATATGAGATAATTCTGTATATACAGGAATAACGGCTTGATGGCACGTACATACGTCTATACGGTCAGCTGACGCCGGCCATTTCCCCAATTAGTGTGGTACATGCGCACGAGCGTCGACAAAACACATTGGAACTGTTGTCCGGTTTCGTAGTGTAGCCACTGAAGATGATGGTTAACGTATTCTGCGAGTCATCATCGCCGGCTGATTTACAAGATAACACCGGTTGCGATACACATCAAGAAGTTTTGCTACAATGGGCATTTTGAAATGGTCGCCAAATATAAGACGTACAGTACGTTGACCTTTATGTTTTGTTATTTTTTTAATTCTTCTAATCATGTGTTCTTTTTATGAAAAAAATAACCGATATTTTATATATATATATATATATATATATATATATATATATATATATATATATATATATATATATATATATATATATATATATATATATATATATATGTATGTCTGTATGTGTCTATACGTATGTATGTATAAATGGGTAGATACAAACACATTTTTCGTCGTTTTTAAATACACAAGGTAGAAAATAAACAATAATATAGTTTATTACCTCAGTAGACAAAAAAATATTTTTTATTATTGCACAAATTAGCTCATATCCTTTAGAGATATATTCAGCAATTATATGTAATTAGTATTTATTGTCAAAAGCTCCTCTCAATGTTTTTATTAGTCTAAAAACCTTGTAATATGGATTTAAAAGACCTGTAAAATCAACTTATTTTAAACATGAATGATGTATTTGGATATAAGGTTACACTTTTTAATAAATTTCAATAATATTTTTATAGTTAAAACTGTATAAAACTACCTATATTACATAATATGTATGCATAACAGTGTAAAAGAATAAAAATATTCCTCTAAATAGATGAAAGGATTATCCTAGTAATTAGGTTTTTTTATTTCTATTTTTTGGTTTGTATCTTTGAATTCAATGTCTGTTTTTGTATTATTTTTTTCTAAAATATTGCTTCTTTATGTTTTTAAGTTGTTATATAAAATCATTTTTGGATTTATTCAATTTATTATGGAATAAAGTTTCTTTTAAATGTTTCTAATTCGCAATGTTTTATTTCCTTCTTTTCTCAAAAATATTTAATAAAATTTTCTATGTAATTATATTTTTCCTGTGCTTTGGAGTCTGTTATATAAATTACAAATATACTTGTTTGTTTCCATTCCTGCGATTCTTTCCATTGTATTTAACTTCTAAAACTTAATTCATTATGTTAGAATTAGTTTCGATAGCTTGTATTATTTTAACTTAGGATAATAGTATTGTTTTCCACTCTAAATAGGTTTCTATGGTATTGTATAATTATTTTTCAGTTGAAATATTATGTTTGGATTAAATAAATATTTTTTTTTCATTTTTTGAATATTGAAAAAATAAAGAAGTTAATCAAAAATCAATTTTCTATTACAAAAATCGTATTTTTTAATAAAGATCATTATTTTTACCCGAAATTGATTATTTTCTTTCAAAATAATCGATTTTTAATAAAAGAGTTGGATTTATAAGGATTTTAAAAATTTTCAATTTTTGACATCAAAAAAAACGACGACCTATAGTATGCAAAATTTCATAAAAAATAAAAAAAATTAAAAATCATTTTTTTTCGTATAAAATCAAAGAATAACTCTAAAACAAAGTAAATCGATGATTAAAATTGTTTTTTGAACACAGAACGAATTTGTTTAGAGATATTCCTGATTTAACCAATTAGTGACCTAATTTAATCACAAATTTGATATTTTTATTTTTTAACGTTCTTGAACAAAATTTTTTTTATTATTTTGCTCTAAATAACTTTCTGTAGTACCGTGTAATCATTTTTCAATCAAAATTTTATTTTTGGATTATGTAAATATTTTTTTTTGGATTTTTTGAATATCGAAAAAATAAAGAAATTAGTCAAAAATCAATTTTCTATTACAAAAATCGTATTTTTTAATAAAGATCATTATTTTTACCTGAAATTGATTATTTTATTTTAAAATAATCGATTTGTAATAAAAAAGTTGGATTTATAAGGATTTTAAAAATTTTCAATTTTTGACGTCAAAAAAACGACGACCTATAGTATGCAAAATTTCATAAAAAATCAAAATTTTCAGAAATCATTTTTTTTCGTATAAAATCAAAGAATAACTCTAAAACAAAGTAAATCGATGATTAAAATTGTTTTTTGAACACAGAACGAATTTTATTCAGAATATTCCTGATTTAACCAATCAGTAACTAATTAAATCACAAATTAATTTTTTTATTTTTTAACGTTTCTTGAAGAAAATTTTTTCTACTCTTTTGCTCTAAATAAATTCATTTGGTACCATGTAAAAAATGTTTAATTAAATTATTGTGTTTGGATGAAGTAAATATTTTTTTTGATTTTTTGTATATCGATAAAAATAAAGAAATTAATCAAAAATCAATATTTGATTTCCAAAATCGTATTTTTTTAATAAAGATTATTATTTTTACTTTTTAACTCTAAAATAAAACAGATCGAAGATTAAAATTGTTTTTTCGAATTCAAAATGAATTATTTAAAAATATATTATATAATAACTTAATTTGTTAATAACTCGATTAGAAATGTTTCATATTTTAATGAGAATTTCTCATGCGTGTCTATAGCTTGTAGTCGACCTTCTTTTAAATATCAAGTTCGATACTTATAATTTGCATCGTAAAAAAATATTTCTATAAGTCGATGTAACGCCTACATTGAAGCATTTTTTTCAATAGAAAAAAAATCGTCTTTGCGTACTTATTTGTTTATGATATTAATGTAATTTGATTTTTTATAGTCAATAGAATAAAAAATATTTTATTTGAATATTATTTCTTGCTAAAAACTTATTTATTTAAATAAAAAATTAAATTAATATTTTAATAAAAACAATATACAGATTCAGTTATATATTTTCCAAATATACACAAAAATAAATATTTTTTCAAATCCTACATAAAAAATATGTACGCTTATTAAACATTGCAAACGATACGTCAAGATTGAAGATGATGTATTGATTTACAACATACAGAAGCAAGTCAATAAGAGAGTTGAGAGTTTCGCTAATGACGTAGTATGTGGGTATCACGTTGAGTGCCGAGCAAAATTTTCGAGTGGTTTCGGAGGACTATTTGGATATCTCGACAATATAATCCGAACGATTTATTTCAATGCGGATAAAAATATTGTTATTCTTGTACAAGGCTTTCATTACATAATTAAAAAATCGTTCGCGGCTCAGTGATTGATTTAATATAATATGAATAGTAAATAAAATATAACTGTTTTTAGTTTATCTACAAATTTTATATTTTAATGATTTAATTAAAGATATTAATTTGTTACTTAATACGTTCTTTAAATAATATTCATAAAATATCTAAAAATGATATTCGTTTCACTTTATAATATAAAGTCATCCAAATGTGACGCTTAGATTTGTGTTTTATTAAAAAGAAACATGTGTATAGGGTAGTATATAGGGAAACATGTGCATAGTTTCTTTTTAATAAAACACAAATCTAGACGTCGCATTTGGATGACCCTATATTTAATTTCAATATATAAACATGTCATTTTTTTCCAAAATATAATTTAGAAAATAATATTTTTTTTCAAAATATGAATTATTTTCTCATATAAAATTTTATAAAAATGATTATTGTTATTATTTGTTCAGTTTTTCTCTTTTATGCATATTTCACACCTTTACTATTAACATTAGAAATTTAGTAATATTATTTTATAATAAGATGAAAATGATTTTCATATTAAAAATCGAATTAGTCCCAGAATGAAGCAAAAATGAGCTTTTACAAAATTTGAAATATCTTCTTTCTATAGTTAAAGGTGACTATAATATGATCCACATGCATCAGATACACAAGGTCATCATTAACTCGGCCATTGCTAATCCTGTTCTACCGCTAATTCGGATATAATTTCCTCGAGTGTAGTTCGATGCGTATTTGATGTCATTATTTGTCTGTATCTAAAAATTCTGTTAGTTTTAAGTGAACAGATGTTATTTATCGTTTTTAACACTTGATATTGGATTTATATTCTTTTTTTTAAAAAAAATAAATTTACATACTACTATTGCATACTTCTTTTTGGTAAAAATTTTAACAGTTCGAGATGGATTGAATATCTACTATGTTTTCCTATTTCTTATTTCTATGTTAGAGTAGTGTATTTTGATTTTGTACATCTTTTTCTATATACTAATGTCATGCACATGTTTTATAATTACATTTTTAAAATACTATTTTCGGCAGTGTAAAAGACTGAACAAACTCAAGTTCATTGAGCCATTATTTGAGTTTATTATACACAATTTATTCTGAAAAATTAATTAATCTGGTACCTCACAGATTTTAATAATATTGGATTCGTGATTGTGGACTGTACTATAATTTCTGATTCTTTGATAAAATGGGATAAATGGATTAAATTTCGTTTATTAGTAAATTTAATAGAGATGATTTATCTGAAGGTGAAATTTAATTTTTTTGTAGTTATTAATTTGAAAATATGATTACAATTAGTTTGAAAAATATAATTCATTCTTCAAAAATTAAATCATTTTCTTTATTAACATTCAACAATTCCACATTTTTCATTTCATTCAAGTATTTATATGAAAATTTCAAAAGCATTTGTATATTATTAAATTTTATATTTTATAATTATTGTATGTTTATTTTTTTTACAAAATTTATTAAAGAATGTATTGGAATTATTTAGAACAGAAAATATTGAAGACATAAAATTTTATTTGTAGATCTAAAATATTAATGGCTATTGTGTCGAAAAAAGGTCAAATATAACATATTATTCAAGTTAAAACAGGAAATCATTTACAGTTTTTATTAGTTATTAATATTCTAGTACTTTTTGTTCATCAGTAAAACTTCTAAAAGTCGATATGATTTATTGTACAGACGAAAATAATACAGTAAAAATAGTAGTGAATTAAATCATATCCTCATGAAATGAAATGAGTTTCAAAAGATATACTAAAATTTATATATATTTATACATGGTGTGTCACATTTTAATTATATTCAAAGAAACAAAAAGTCAATTAAGACCATCGAAAATGAATAAACGAATGGTAATGACATTTTTTATACAAAAGGAAATTTGAATCTTGCTCGAGGGATTATTTATGTCAAGCCGATTGTTATGGCCGCAAAGGAAGTGACGATACACACAGAGTCGAGTATCGTTTTCTACGCCGGAAATAGAAAATAGTTCGATCGAATCGGATCAAATAACTGGACGCCACTCATGCCTATCCGGTAGAGTCCAGTTAAGTAAACAGATTTGATGACATTTATCGATTTGTACGAAATTACATCTTTTAAAAATATACATTATGTTCGTGTATATTTTTTTTCTTGAAATATAATTTTTGTATAGATGTGTTTATTTTTTAATGTCTTGAAATAAGGGTAATAAGTGTATTGGTTTAATCGGACGTAATTAAAGATAATAAATTTTGTTTGGTTTTTAATTATAATGTAACGAGTTTTAAGGTTAGGTTTTATTATTTCGGATGTTTACTAATGGATGCCCATTAAACATTGGTATTCACGGAAATGTGTACGTTCATTGTATATAAATACTAGTTAATACAGTTATCTTCATTGTTAATAAATTTTAATTCCATTATATAGGTCAGTAGTTTTATTTCCGACAAGTACATCAGTAATTTAATCGATAAAATATTTCCAAAAATTTGTAAGCATTCGTTTTTATTAGGTGATTATTTAATAAAATATTTTTTTAACTTTGATACATTTTTAAAAATCAATTAATTGTTTATTTTTAATATTAACAAATAATTTATTCTTAAAAAACATATACATTGTATAAAAATTAAATAAATTAATATTTTTAAATAAATAAATTAATAATTACTCTATTAAACAAATAATATAAATAAAATGTTCAATAAATAAATATCTCATAATTATTTAATTAATAATTGTAAGTTCTTTTCATTTGTGATTTAATTTCAAAGATTAACTTGTTGTTCATTATTAAAATGAATATAGAAATTCTTTCATACAGAAAAATATCATGCATAAAAATATAATTAAATTGTTAATTTAAAAAAGTAATGTAATTGAAGATAGAAAATTATAGATATCTGATAAATACAGTAATAATTATTATATCAAATAAATTATATAGATAAATGTCGATTCTGTAAATAATTATTAAAAGGTAATTAAAGCATTATCTGATAAGTAACAGTAGATTTTTTAACTGTGATATAAATTTTAAAATAAATTGTTATTACTTTCAAGCGGAAAAATATGAAAATAAAAATATAATTGTAATTTTTATTTTTATACGAATGAATTTAAAGATAAACTGTTGAAGTTTTTTTGATAAATGCAACAATAATTATTGCACTTTATCAATTATTTAGATGAAATGTTTAAAATTAATCCATAAAAATTTTCTGTTTAATAATTATTTAACTGATTATGATAGATATTTATAATTGTGGTATTATAAATATTAAATTAACGTTTTGGTAATTATTAAAATTTATATGTAGATATTTTCACTTTTATATATATATATAATTTTTCATTTTTAATAAAATTGAAGAACAATAAAAAGAAGTCCTTATATTATTTTCTCTACACAAGATGAAAAACAGTAAAAAATATTTATTTATTTAATAAACGGAAACATTTATATATTTAGAGTGTTTTTTTAATCATGATGGAATTTTAAATTGAATCCCTATTGAAATTTCTATCAAACCTAAAAAGTACTTTTATCATACCTTTATATGTACATACACACACACATATGTATATATAAAGGCTGTTTTTTAGGTTAGATAGAACTTTCGATAGGGATTCAATTTAAAGTTCTATCACGTTTAAAAAACATTATATATATATATATATATATATATATATATATAGAGAGAGAGAGAGAGAGAGAGTTATATTTGAAAAATATCCAGTGAAATAAATCAATTTAAACTAATGATCGAATCAATTATCGATGTCATAATAGTTAAAAACGAAACCAATATTTTACAAATTTTGTCCAATGAACAACAACACATTAACTAAAAATATAACTTGATGTTATTCTTAATGACGTTTATGTCATTAAGAACAATACAACAATGACAGAAATGAAAAGAGTTGCAGTTTTTTTAAAAAACTTTTATTGTCTTCTAATTGCTTTCTGCTAGCTTCTTTGTTTTCAAACGAGTTAAAAAAACATTAAATGTTATTATTGTTCAGGAGAAGATTAAATATCTTAAGAGTATTGGTAATTGAATGTGTCTGTTTTTTTTTCTATTCAATTACTGTAAAATGATGGAAAAGGAAACTTACAAAAACAATTGTAGTAAAATTAAATATATAGTAGAAAATTGCATTATATATATAAGATTTTTGAATTTAAGATTTTTTTGGAAAATTACTTTAAATGTAATAATTAATTACTACCCAAATCAATATTAATATCTTGAAATATTGATAATTTACCTGTTTTCGTTTTCTACTTTTCCCCATTAATGGTTTGAACAGTTTTTTGAATAAGTTGGTAATTCGAATGAAAATATTTCATCCTCTAACTTTATTTGAATTATTAGGTCTACCCACAAGTAATGTCGTTTTTTCAGTGTTAAAACTGCACTCGGAAAATATTTTACTTCAAAATCACCCTCATTTTACAAAAAGGGAATTTTGTAAAACGACATTACTTATGGGTATACCTAATATAAGAAGTCATTTTTTATAGTGAAAAGTCACTAATTATTTGACGTTACAAATTCAGAATAAAATGCAATCATTTTTAATTCGTGGATGAAGATTTAAATTGGGAATATGATATATTTTTTAGTTCATAGATAAATTATTAATTTTTAAAATATTAGAAAAACTCCATCGAATGTTAAAATAGTATCAAATTTGTTAAATTTTGATTGACAAATGTTTGCTATTAGGCAAATACTTAATAATGTAAGTAAATTATGAGAAAAGTTTGATGTTCTTTGAAATCCAAATATTTCCTATTGTTTGTTTTTAAATAATTACATATTAAAGTAAACGAAAATTTTTATTTTAGATAATAAACATTTTTAGTCACATATTATTCTTTTTGTGTGCCAATAGGGAATAAATTAGTATAACAAAATAATGTTACAATTGTTAAATCTTTACAAGAAAATCTATTATACGAAATCCATTTCATCATCTAAATAAAATTAGAAATAAAAACTACGATGCTTGAAAATAAATTCAAGAATAATTAACTGTACATTATATTTTTTTAATCTTGAATGACATCCTTCAGAATATTTATGAATTATAATTTCTATAATATTCAAAATATAGAAATTATTTTGAAGGAAATTTGGACTTTTTCAATAATTTCAATATTGTATTATTTTATATATAAATGCATTTTTATGTTTATTTACACACATGTTTATATATATATATATATATATATATATATATATATATATATATATATATGTGTGTGATTGTTTGTGTAAGTAAATGGTGTCATGAGTTCATATTCAGATTTGAACTGAAAAGCAGGAAGTAGATACAGCTATTTATAAATCGTCAACGATTTGACAGTATTTTTAAATAACTAAAAAACAATACAAAATGAGAGTTTGATAAATTAGTTAATCAACTGTTCACTGCTGAAAATCAAGAAGATAGTTTCGAAATTGGCTTAAGGCATTATGCCAAAAGATTATATCAGAAAAGTACATTTTGTCATGGAAATGTGTAACGAAACAAGATTAAAAAGCTGACAGAAGAAATCAGGAAGAAAAGTCTGAAAAATAAACTACACGATTCAGATCGTTCGGATTTTATTCGATCCAGTAATAATTAATGTAAGACAGAACGATATAAATAAATGTCATCCAACCAACAAACGAAAAGTGAATAGTAGGTTACATATGTTTGTGTACATCGAAACCATCTGCCTTTCTAAACTTCACTTAATCATCAGACAATATTATCGACTATTTGAAACGAGATAGAATGTCAAACAATTAAAATTGTGGAGATAAATGCGGTACACTTAATAAACGAATCGTATTAATTGTACACGACGTTTAATACAATTTTTTTTTATATATGCATGCAACTCTTACATTTTATCGACAACGCGTGAGCTACGCTGTTGGCGATCTTAAAAAAAATAATCAAAACAAATACGATTTTCTGATAATAATTGGTTCCGATATATGTTAATAATTATATTATTAAAAGGTAGGCGTACGTTCGTTTATTCGAGATGAATCATTTAATAAACGTTATAATTATTCCTCTAGTGGATAATAATATATTGTAAAGATACGTGCATGTTTTTCGTTTTTTATTATTGAAATATATTTTATAGGTTAATTGTTCCTCTTTCCGCATTTGTGCATCGTTTAATTGTTTTATACAAAATTGATGGTTTATTAATTGAATACTAATTGGTAAGATTTCCAATTATCCAAATCTGTTGTTATTTATGTTCGTTCGAAATTTAATAATAGCTATGTTCCTATTTGAGAATTTTTAATGAGTTTTATGTATAGAATATTAGAGTTTCATAATACTCGGTTGAATAAAAGGTATGCTAATATTTTAAATAAAGTTCATTCGATTGTTACAATTAATTAATATTAAAATAAAAAATTAACAATTTATTTCACTGTAAATAATACATATGTGTATAATTTGATTATTTTACGATATTTTATAAAATTTAATATTCGATATTACATAAATACAAATAATTATACCTATAACTCTATTATTAACTTTAATAATTAAAACCAAGAAACGAGACAATACAGGTATCTTTATGCTAATGTTAATTGCTCATGCAGACTGCTTGTACATTTAGTAACTAACGTAATGTTAACTTAGTTGAGTAGTTTTGTAAAACCGTTTGTTAAAGTAATAGAGTGGTTTGGAGTTTCTAATAGTATATAGTTATGTAAAGAAAATCCACTTTATATTAATTATCTTTTGCTCAACGTTGAATTATAATTTTTTATAGATAAAGTGTAGATTAATGTACTGGAATTTTTTATTATCAACTATTTTTTTAAGTTTATTAGAATTATATATATATATATATATATATATATATATTAAAAATATATCACTTTTATATTTTGCTATTTAAAAATTTATTTCTACATTTTATAAATCTTTCTTTGCAAATTTCACATTGTGTCATTAAATATATTTTCTATTTCCACTGAAAAATCTATTTATTTAAAATTATTTACATGTTGAGGGTTATTTAGATTTGTATCAACAATAATTCGTTTTATAAAAAAAAATACTATGATGAAGTGTTCAGTACTTATATGTTGCAATGATATCTAAACTCACTAAAATGCATAGTTATATATGTATTTTGGATATAATTATTCAATGGTACGATTTTTTTAATTTTTTAGTAGATGTAAAGTGCATTTTAAATTATTATTTCTTATTATATTTAATTAAAAATTATATAATGTTATAATAATATGTATATAAATTAATTATATGACTATGACTATTTATTCTAAATGCTTTTTATATTTATCTGATAATAATGGCATTTTAATGAGAAAAAAATGATAATAATGTATATTAAACAATAAGTACTTATTGAACAATTTAATAATTTTTAATGAATTTTTATAGTGATTTTTTGTAAAAAAATATACAATTGTTTGTATATGTATTGATATTTTTATATAATTATTATATAGACTAAAAGAATCGGCATGGAAAAAAGTAATAAAAAATGGCGAAATATATTACGAAGCATAATAATAATTATTTTGTATGAATTAGAAAGGTGTAATTTAAAATAAAATTTATGATTTTTACAGATTCAGGTTTTATCAATTTTTTCAAATATGAAATATCCTACTTATATAAATATCATACACACACACATATATACATACACGCACACATACACACACACACATATATATATATATATATATATATATATATATATATATATGTTGTGTGTGTAGGTTTAATAATATTTTTTTAATTTCATGTATTTTTTCTAATGAATTATTTTTTTCATTTATTGTTTTAAAAATAATTATTTTGAATTTTAAAAAAAATAAAACATTATCTTAAATGCTACTGAGAAAAACATCCATAATATCATTATGAATTCAAACCACAACTAAGAGTAATTATATATTATAGAAATTATTTTTTTATTTTTGATTAGACAAACATGTCTATTCAAATAATAAAAATGTGAATTTGTCTTTGTTTTTTATTAAGAAAATGTATCACTACTGAACTATTAATTGTGTATATTAATTTAAATAATAATTAAATTTATTTACAAACAGAAACTCTTCCTTTAAGTTATATTCGTCTTTGAAAATTCAATCAAAAAATAATTGATTGTAGATGACAATTTTATGCTGGAAGAAATTCCATTATTATTTGATTTAATTTGGTTTATAAAGTATTTATTTACTATTTTTAATAATTATCGAAGAATGAAGAAAATTCGAAATTACTTTTATTTTATAACGTATGAAAATAAAATACGTAAGCTTAATAAAAATTTCTATAGGTAGTAAAAAACATTAACAAGATTGTGTTGATAATGTTTCGAGATAATTTATATTATACTTTTTGAAAACGTTTCGTTTTTATGAATACGAAATTTTTATTTTATATATATATATATATATATATATATATATATATATATATATATATATATATATATAAGTATATGTTTAATTTGTATAGGCTTATTAAAACTATAAAAATAAACGAAAATTGTTTTATAGAGCAAACGTATCTCTGAATTGCTACTACTAATTAAATGTTTGTTCAAATTTTAAAATAAAATTTGAAACGGTATAAAATAAAATGATTTGGATATGCGATGAGGTTTTTAATTTAATTTCTAAAACTGAAAAGTTTTAAATGGAATAAATGAATGTGGTTTTTATAAAGAGAAATAAAATGAAATGTTAAATAAATTTAATATTATTTAGTGTTTTCTCTCTCTCTCTGTAGGTATATATATATATATATATATATATATATATATATATATATATATATAAATTTGTTACGATAGTTACATGTAAAACATATCTATGTTGTCATTGAAGTCGAAAAAACTATGACACACAAATCAATACTCGTGGTCGTGAATTTTGACAGTGTCACTAAAACAGTGTATACAAATTTATATACACATACACTCACGTGACGAAATTCAGTAAAACATAAAATCACACGCCATTTATAAGTCCATTTGTCATGCAATTAAAATCGTCGTCGTTGTTTCGTTTCTTGGCTCTTAATTGAATTATATCAAGTGGAATGATCATTATTTCAAATGACAGTATGTTTATTGTTATTATTTGACCACACGTGATGCCTTTTTTGTATTTAATTAGTGTGCTGAATTATTTTTTTTAATAATATCTTTCTTTTTTATTTTCAAACATTTAAGTTTTTGTAAGAAATAATACGCCTCGTGCGTTATATTGTAGTTAAAATAATTTATAGAAATTGTCATAGGGAATTTAATCATTTTTCATATATTATTTTTTTCACGTTTTATAAAAAAATAAGTTTATTAAACATTAATGTAAAATATATGTATGTACCTAAATGAAATGTTTTAAAAATAAATTATTTATGAACACATTCACTACTACGGTAAGTTATATGAAATAACAGTTTACTTATATTTTTTGATATTAAAAAAATGGTTTTGTATATATATATATATAGCTAGATAGATATTCAGATAAAAAAATAAATATAGATTCAAAAAATGTCAGTGTTATTTATTTATGAATATTTTATTCAATGAAACATTTTTTTATAAATAAAATATCATCAAATAAAGTTTTCTGATTTTAGTTCAGAAAACTTGATACAATTTCAAAGTATATTTTGTTTGTGTGCTTAAGATATTTTTCTACAACCTATTACTCCAGTACTCCAATTCTTTATTGTAATGTTAAATAATTATTCATAGTTTATTCTATGTTGTCAATATTTCAATAACGATTTCATCTTTTCAAATTATGAAGAGATGGTTTATTTAGCTGAAATAAATTTTAAGGTTTTTCTTTTAACGATTTTTTGATAATATGACTATTATTTAAGAAATAGAATTTCCGAATACAGGAAATGTTTATTAAAAAACAAACATTTAATTAAAATATTTTTTTTAAAAAAATACAAATTAATTATGGTAAATCAAATTTAGTAATAATAAATCTGTTTAAGGTTAAAAATTTGATTTAAATAGTTTTTATTTTAATATAATCTGTATTTAATTAAATATTACTCTTTTAATTATCTTTTAATTAAATATTACTCTTTTAATTATTACTTTTTTAATTAACCCCAATTTAAATTTCATCATTGAGAAGACAATGATTTAAAAATACAGGAATAAAGAGCATTTAAAGTCTAAGCATCTTTATCAAAGTTTATATTTTCACCAGTCTTTTTTGCAATTTTTCAATTTATTTTATTAGTACTTTATTATTCATGATGTTAAAAAAGAAAAGTTTTTCTTTCACTAAAGTCCTTGTATGTTAGATACATTTTAAAGACTTCAAAGTTGTAAGTTTCTGTTTTATAAATTCCAACACACTAGCTACTCTATCATTTCACTAGAATTATTCAACCTGACATTTTGAAAAATGAAATAAAGATTTGTGTCATATATTTATAAAGTTGATGTGATATAAGTTCTTATTCTAGTTTGTTTATTTTCTTTATATTCATATTTATTTTGTAAAATAGAAGATTATTGTAAAATAAAAGTAAGTGTTGACTTTTTATTGAACAATTATACATTTTATTCAAGTAATGATTTTTTTAATATATATATATATATATATATATATATATATGAGTAATAATAGGTGAATTAACCAGTTTCAAACATTCATCTTTTTAAATTCTGATAGAAATAAATAATTTTCAATAGAATTTTTCGGTAGTATTTAAATTTATTTTAATCTCCATAGATTTGGAATTGTAGTTAATTCATTTTTATACAAACATAATTTTAATACAATAATATTTTATAAAAATGTTCAATAATAATTTTCTGTTCATTTTTTGTAATATATGTTTCTAATGTAAAAATAGTGAAAAAATAGTCAATTAATTATAATTGAACACTTTTTAAAATGTGATTTTGTGATAAGTTAGTCATTTCTTTATTAATTTTGAAATTGTTGTAGCGTTGTTGAAAGTATGAAAATATAATTGAAATGTTTACGTTTTAATATTTTTACATTAAAGCGTTTATTTTAAGCTTTTAATAGAAAACATGTTTTTCTAACCATTTAACTAAAAAGCAAATAAATTTCATTTGAAGAAGCACACCTCTCGTGTGCATTCCTTGCATTCATTTACTCATCTGTAATATTCATCAAAAAAGAATTTGTTGGCTTTGAATCGTCATAAAATTTCAAATGCATATGAGAGACTACTAGTATAAACTTCTATTTATATGAGCCGTGAGTCAGTGAACTGCAGTAGGACGCCTGCGGACATAGCGTCGGTAGGCGTCGAGGGCGTCGACCGACACACAGACACACTGTCTACAGTCGATTTCAGCTGTAAATTGCGTCATGTTCGGTATACACGAAACGTATATGTGTCAAATATTACTTAATAGATGAAAGAATCGTCTCACAAATTCTCTTAATCTTATATCTTAAATAATTTAATGCGTGCGAAATAAAATAAGGAAGAACGAACATTCTGTTGTAAAATTATCTGGAACAGTCATATAAAATCAGAATAAATGTGAAAGAATTTGTTGTGACAATGTGTATAATCTCAATAAATTCTTCATGTCTTTTTAGTATTATTTTAACGATTTGTTTAGGAATTGGTTTATTTATTATTTTTGGCATATCTTTTTAAAAATCTCTAGTATTGATTTAACGTTTTGGTATCAATTGAATTACAACATTTTTGTAAAAAATATTCATGTCACCAAAGACTATACTTTAAATTTCTATTTTTGATGTATTTTAATATTTAATCAATAATTACAAAATCAAGTTCATGTATTTCCATTACCAAACATTATATATATATATATATATATATATATATATATATATATATATATATAAATGTGGGTGTATTTAACATGATTAATCCTGAAACGATTTACAACAAAAGAATATATAAAATAAATCATTCGTTTTTAACGCACTAATAATTTCATCAACATATTATTATATAATATATGTAAAATAGATTTATGATTGTAATGCTGTCATATGTACAGTTATGGATTTATTTTATTCAAATACCTACATTAATTTAGTAATATTCATATAATAATACACATTAGATTTTGTCTAATAACTTTATATGTATTGAATGAACCCGTTATTTGATATATTAATTACAATAGTAATGCTAATATTGAAGAACAGTAATTCATATATAATATAGGGTCATCCAAATGTGACGCCTGGATTTATGTTTTATTGAAAAGAAACATATGTATAGGGTGGTGTATAGAGAAACATGTGTATAATTTATTTTGTTTCTTGTTAATAAAACATTAATTTATGCGTCATATTTGGATGGTTCTGTATAATAGAAGCCTAAAGTATTGATGTAAAATGAATTAAAATACACCAAAAGGTAATTTTTTGTATACGATTTACTTTTTATGGATACTTGTACAGTTAAAATCGTTTTTTAACATGACTTTTTTTTAATAAATTCGATTGTTATATTAAAAAATTTAAAACATTGATTGAAATTATTAAATGGTATTAGGTTGATATTAAAAAAAAAACTAAAAATATTAATCAAGACTGTAAAATAGAATATTTGATAAAGTATGTTATTTTTGATATCATAAGAAATGCATCTAAAGACATAATGATTGTTTGACTAAAAAAATAACTGTTGAATTAAATTGATAACATCACAAATGTTATTTTTTTAAACATAAATTATGTAAAAAAATAGTATTTGTTACGGTTCGATACAGAAAACCAGGAAACCGTTTACTGAATTCGCTAATTCGACTTGAGAGAAATCACTGTAATTTATGAAAAACTAAGTGAAATTATTATGATAATTATATGTAAACATGTATTTCTTGAAAGAAAAAAAACACACACTTTTAATATCCGACGATATGTTATTCGCCACACGCACAATATAACGTTTAATTGCCTGAAAAGTGTTTAAGTGAATATTTAGGGCGATATCTTATATTAATATATACATTCGTATATATGATTTTACAAGAATGTGGTGAAACATATTTACATATATTAATATAAATTATATTTTTTTATCACTTTTGTAATATATATGTATATAATATTGATCATTCAAGAATAAAATTTATATAAAAAATAAATACAATTTTAAATGTCAAATTTATTCATATTTATTCTAATAAGAACAACTTATTAAAAAAATTGTAATTAGACTTAAGTGTACATTATTATCATCATTATCAGTCTCTTTCTATCCACGCTGGACAAAGGACTTTGTCAACATTTTCCATTTCCAGCGATTCAATATTTTTATCTTTTATTCTGTATTGAAAAATGTTCTTATATTTCTATTCCATCTATCCTTGGGTCTTTTTCTGGACTTTTATATCTGTGTGTTCTTAAATAATAATTTCTATTGTCCATCAGTCTTTTCTTTTTGTTATATGACCATCCTATTTCCATGTTCAATTTTTTATTCTTTAACACAAATGAATTTTTGTCCCCAACACCATAATGGTTATAAAGTGTTCCATAATCACTTATTGTTTATAACTATATTGACTGATTCGCATTTCGATGGCGATGCCATTATTGTCAGAGTATTTGGGTTTAAAAAAAATATTAAATTATTAAAATAAATAAAAATATTTCTATTCTTATTATATCATCCGTAAAGTTTGTTGAATTGACTTATTCGTACTATGGTGTTTATTGAATCCACTCGTGTCTATTCTTGTCTTTATGTGTTAATTCAGATAGAAAAAGAAACGAGTGGATCAGAAAGAAAATCAAAGTTATGGATAATAAAACAGGAGTGAAAATTTTACATTAAAAATTGGCTGGTCATAAGAAGACCATTGATGGACAAGAGAAATTATTGATTGCGAATTCAGAAATATAGAAAGACACGATAAAATACCCATGGATAGTTGGGACAAAGATACAGGAAAATTTGTCGTAGTGAAAGTCAAAAGAAAAGTATTGGATTGCTCGAAGTAAAAGATTTGAGAGAAATCTTCATCTAGTAGAAGATAGACAGAGGCTGATTATATATATATATATATATATATATATATATATATATAATTTACTTGTTTTATTAAAATGTAAATAAAAGACCTATATTCATATTTAAGTATAAATAACAATATTTAATAAATACATATATAAATATGTATTTTTAATAGAAACAACTTGAATGAAAAAGTAAATATATACTCGTATATATATCTTTAATTTCAATTTAAAATACATGACATAGAATTAATGAAACCATGTATAAATGAAAGAAGTAAATGTGAATAAATATTAATATATACATCATTAATATATATATATATATATATATATATATATATATATATATATATATATATATATATATATATATTTGTATTTATATATGTATATATGTATTGAAAACTATTAAAAATTAATTATTTTTTCAGAGCGGAACACAGTTAATAATTTTTTAAAATTTATTGATATGAATACGACTATATTTATTACGAGTGAAGTAATTTCTAAAGTTCTTTCACGGTTTTCACTTTTCCCACAATCTATAAATTAATAAAATCTGGTTATTAATTTATAACATTAACTGTTATTCATTTGAGTATAAAAGCAAATTCGGTTTGAATGATATTTGAAATTAATTTATGTAATCATCGTAAAAAATAGAATGTTTTTCCTGATATATATCCACGTATGTCTGGACTATGAAACAATAATACATAAATATAAATATACATAAATATAATTTTTTATGAATAGTTGTGTAAATTTTTCTGGTGAAAAATTTATATAACCATGAAAGAGAGTCGATTAAGTCAATTAAGAAACAATTTTCTCGTTAATTACACTGGTTTGAATTTATAATGAATTCATTATCAGTCCAAACCAGCTTAATAAAGCCGAAAATTATTTCTTAATTGACTTAATTAATTCTCTCATAGTTGTCATTTTTTGTCAGAAAAAATAAACCATTTTCATGCATTTCAGAAAATATAGAAATAACAGATTTGATTATAATATTATATATTTTTATATATTTCTTTGCTTTTTGTATGTATTTTTTCAACTTTTGAGTGTACAATAATTTCTACTTGCAATATCAATGAATTATTTATTGTTAATTTATCAAGATTTACATAAGCTGTGAAAACATCTTGTAAATATTTCAATTTTTGTCCATCTTGTACTTGATTTTCTCTATCTTAATATCCTATTTTCAATTTTTGTAGTTTCCTTTAAAAAATTAATTTACCAAACTCAAGGAATGGCATACTTTCACAGAAATATATATTTATTGCATATAGTATATATATTGATCTCAAATTTAGGATTAAAAAATCTTTAAGAATCTCTTTGTGGTTTATTTCACATTTTTGATGTATGGATTTATAAACAGAAGAAATAAAATTAAAAATATCAAAATAGTATTAGCAAGTATAAGAAATGTTTTCATATATTTTTTCAGATGAATATGTATTAAAATAAAAAAGTTTTTTTAATATTGCAAAGAACCTTTATTTCATGCTTATATTTTTATTAAATAAAGAAATAATGTTAGAAAATTCAAATTTTAGATGTAGGGAAGTTTTATATTAATTTCTCTTTGTTTTTTTGTTTATACATACGTATACATACATACATATATATATATATATATATATATATATATATATATATATATATATATATATATGTATATATTAATTTACCACTGACTTTTTAAAAAAAGTTTTATATACATCTACTGAAATTATAAAAATAAAAAAGCAACTTTTGTTAATAGAACTGGTAAATAAGAGAAATTTTACAGATATAAATTGATTGTATAATTTAATTTACTAGCTCTAAAAAATTAATAATTACACTTTAATAAACTTAGTACTCAAAAACTAACTTGATTAGATTTTATATTATTTATTAATCTCGTGCAATTAAAGCAATGTCGATACGATACAGTTTAATTATAAATAATTTAAAAAATTATTTACAGAAAAACAAATAAAATTGTTGTAATTTAAATTAATAATTTAATTTCTCTCTCTCTCTCTATATATATATATATAGAGAGAGAGAGAGAGAGATTTTATATATATATATATATATATATATATATTATTTTTAATTATTAGGTTATTAATCATTTATTGAAGAATATAAAGTTGATTTAAAAATTAATAAATTTAATAAGAATATAAAACAGGAACATAATTATAAATAAATATTATTCGAATCAGTCTGTTTATTTTTCATTTGAGTCGAAATCTTCAACATTAACATCATATTTAAAAATAAACATTAAGATGACACAAATGTAACAAAATAATAGTTAATTAGCTGTGGCTGACGGCAAGATTAATGTTCACAGTAGTCGTCCATTTTATAGTAATTTACTATTTTATAAACACAACGACGGAACGAAAGAAAGTTTTATGCAATAAATAATGGTTGTCTGTATTTTGCATACAGGAGTGAGCAGCGAATCGAAAAATCAAGATATCATGATGAAACGAAGATAAACCGTACTTATTACAAAATGTAATAATTTTATAATCTGTTTTTCATATTAACGTGTTCACTAGTTCGCTGTTTAGTAGCGTAGATGAAAGATAACGGTTACTAAGATAATTTATTACTTTTTAATTAACGTTTTTTTTGTTGATTATTTTAATTTAATTGTTATTTTGGGTCACGTAGAATATTACAAATGTTAAATTATGTTTCGTTTAAAAAATAATTGTTGTTTTAAGGAAAAGTGATATTTCTATTTCAGATCATATTAGAATTCATGACCTGCAATTAAATACCTGTTTCAAATATATTAATTTTATGTTTAAGAATTTGTAGAGTGTTGATGACTTATTCGTATTTTTTATGAAGAAAAAATAATATATATTTGAAAGTATAATAAAATATTTAATAAAATTGCATTCTACTCCAAGAAAGTACATTTCTGGTATTTGAAATGTATCTAATAAAAAATTAAATACGCTCTGGTATAAAATTATAAGAAAGTACGTACACATAAAATTTATATATATATATATATATATATATATATATATATATATTTGTAAAATAAAATATTTTTTTCTCTTATAAAAATAAAATATAAAACTATTTTTTAATTACAATTAAATATAGTATTGCGTTTATATATTCTTTATAATTAACTATGCATTGTTAATTTCTTACTCAATTGGTCGATAATAAAAATAGTTGTTATTAATTGCGATTAAAAAAATATATTTTTTGATATAAAATATTTTTAATTTTGAAATTTTATTCTGAATTATAGAAATATATTTATTTTTGACAACTTTTTTTATAATAAAAAAGGTTTTTATTTCGAGGAAATATTTTTTCTGTTTTTAAAATAAATTTGAAATAAAATTAAAGTTAATACAGGAATAAATTAAAGGAGTATGTATGTATATACATATATATATATATATATATATATATATATATATATATATATATATATATACTGTTTAATTTATAAAAGACATTTTTTTATAAAATAAATATGAAACTATTTTCAATTAAAATGAAGTAAAGAATTGATTGATCCTTTTAATTTTACTTTGCTTATTTCTTATTGGATTTTGACAAAAAAATGATTGTTATTAAAAAAATGATATTTTTCTGGTGTAAAATATTTTCAAATTCTAATTTTTGCTCTTTTATAGAATATTAATTAGATATAAAGCAGAATGATATTTTTCTGTCATGAAAAAGGATTTCATTTTGTTGACATATTTTTCTTATAGTTAAAATATAATTAAAATTAAATTAAAGACAGTACAGTATGAAATTGGGAAGAAGAATTTACATTCTTATACATACACATACACACACATATGGACAAGAAAAATATTGAATATCTTATTGAATGAAAATTTCTTAATAAATTTTTTACAATGACTCAATATCTTTCTCGTACATTTCATTCTAACGAATTTTCTGATATATTTATCTGTTTTTTTAGATATTCAGTTAAATTTTTCATTTTATTCTATTTTTAAAAATATAATTATTTATAATGAAAAACTGAAAACTTTATTTTCTCTAAAAATGATTTAATTAAAAATTCCAGACAAAAGAAGAAATTAAGATAATAGTTAAAAAATATTTAGTTATCAGACATAATGTTGTATGAGCTGTTCTTAAAAGAAGATAAATAATAATTTGTTTACTGTAACATAGATATTTTTTGATTATAATTATTAATGTTTTTTTTTCTATTTCGAATTGTGGGAAGTTGATAAAATTCATCACACTTCATCGTAAATTATATTTGGTTAACCGTTAACAAATATAATCCAATAAAATCTTTTGTACCCTGAGGTAAAATAATCAAATAATAGTGTTTGATAATTTTCCAAAAATCTACACTGAAACCTCAAACATATAAATTATTAATGTGTCGAAAAATGTGAAAAAATAAATAAATAAACCGACGTATCGACGTGCTTGTAATAAAATCGCGCACGTAATTATATCTAAAGTTTATAATAATAATGACTTTTATGGTCGTCATAAAGGTAACAGTAAAAATATAAACATATGGAGCAATTTTTCTGCCGAAACGTGTATATTTCGTTCGAACGTTTACAATTGTTAAATAGTATAACATTTTTGTATATTATGTTTAGAAAGCAAGTCGTAAAATTTCTAAATGCGGTACAGTTAACCATCAAAATGACGTTTGTAATTAAACACGGACGAAAACGTCATTACGGCCGACTTGTCAATTATATATACATTTTTATTGTGACTCGAGCGTTCTTTATTTTTTAAAAAACTGACAGTATATGTAAACTCGGATCTGTGTGTTTCTTTTTCATATCGTTTTATACAAAATAAATGTATTTGTCTAATTTTTACCATTAATGAAAAACTTTTCGATAAATTATTTTTATCATATTACAAATTATTTTCTGTACATTTAATTTTTAATTTATATATATATATATATATATATATATATATATATATATATATATATATATATAAAAGAGTACTTTAAATATTACTTTATTTTTAAGTCCAGTGAAAAATACATGTATATATTTTTGAAGTACATTAGCATTTCATCTAACGGTTCAACAAATGATTTGATTTCATGTTTACATTTTTTATTTATTTTTTTTTTTTTGAAATTACAAAAATAATTACATTGTCGTGATGTATTTAGTACGTAAAATTTGGCATATAATTTTTGTGTTCTTGAAATATGGACATTACTGTATAACGAGGTCGAGTGTCGCATCGGAAACAAAAATTGTGTTCTTTTTTTAATCTTTAATTCAGATAAGCAGTTCACACGACGAAATCATATCCGATAGGTCATGAGTTCGTGTTCATAATAATAAGATGTTTTTTTAAGGAAAGTAACTGATATAGTTTTATTTCATTTTATTACTTTTGAAAATTAATGTTCTGTGAAATGTTTAATACTGGTATTTATTTTAAATTTTAAATACAGTGAGATTGGAATCAATGAACTTTCAGTGTACGAATATATATTTTAAACAATGAATATGTAAATAGATATACATTTATATATATAGCCTGTTTTTTTAAGCTTGATAGAACTTTAAACTGAATCCCTATCGAAAGTTCTATCTAACCTAAAAAACATCTTTTATAAATACATGTGTATGTGTTTATGTGTGTAATATGAAATGTCGGATTTTCAAAGGGAAATAAAAAATGATTTTTTAATTGTCTTTTAGAATTATATTATTTAGTATCAAAGAAATAAAAATATTTTTCAAATACTAATATATATATATATATATATATATATATATATATATATATATATATATTAAAAAGATGTTACCTTCTACTAGATCATTTTTATTAATAATATTTAACCATCTAGAGGGTTGTCTTCTAAATAATATAGCTTTTTAACCTTTTCCATGTTCTTGGGATGGTTACCGATGATTTTTCAACACCCCCCAAGTTCTTCTGCGAGGGAAGATAATGTTCGAAAGGGATCAGCTTCCACCAGCGCTCGAAAAACGTCATCATCAACAAGGACAGGCGGTTTTCCGCAAAGCTTATTCTTTAAGTTCTTTTTTCCACAACGGAATTTTTCGAACCATCTTTGTACGGTTCGTTCATTCAAACAGTGTTGATATTGCGATCGGCATGTGCCACATTATTTCCCAATTTGAACTCATACAAAAAAATAACCCTTAATTCCCTGGTCAAGACCATTATATAAAATTTCTGCAAAATTACAGTTATCCAATTTTTTTTTAAAAAAAATAATTAACTTACTGAGAATTGTATGAACTTTAAATGAGCACAAAAAAATTATAACTTTTAAACATATAAATAATCATTTGAACGATCAACTTGTGACTGATGAGAAATCCGACATTTCATATTATACAACTTTATAAAGGAATGATAAAGATGTTTTTCTTTGTTCGATAGAGATTTAATTTAAAGTTCTATCACGCTTAAAAACACCCTATATATATATATATATATATATATATATATATATATTATATATATGAGAAGAGTTAGTACCATTGGGGTTGAAACGGAAAATATACAATCTGCTTTTACTTATAAATCAAAAACTTGGACATTGCATATGAAAATGAAAAATTCTTTTGATATTCTAGTGAAGCATGAAAAGTATAATGTTAGGAATTTCTAAACTAGATGAAAAAACCTGTAAATGGATATTAAAGACAGACAAGGGTAAGTTATATAATAAAACAAATCGATGAAATAAGTATGAACAAGACATATAACAAGAAGATATTCAATTTAGTGTGGAGTACTAGTGAATACAAATTGATTATAATTCATTACTAGGTGAATATGTTTTTTCATTGATACGAATGTGCAAAAAAAATATTCTAAGAGCAGGAATAAATCATAACTAATATGTCAGTCTGTGCTACTAGACTTCAAGCCCTGATAAATTACTGGTTCGGGACATGAAGCAGCGGTCCGCGACAACTGTTGCACACTTCACAACAGCTGAATGTTACGTTTATGAACTCGCACGAGTTTTACTTAAACCGCTATAGATTTGCATCTATTGTGTGTACTTTAATTACTACGCGGTTTTCATATTAACTGTTAGTATTTAACGACCCGAAAATATTATAGAACAGATTGCATTAGCAGATAAGAGATATAAATTGCGTGTGGATGTGCTTTTCACTTGTCAAATGTATCAGTTGACAAATTGAACGAAGATGAAAAAATGTAACATTGATGCCGGATGAAATGTCTTCATTTATTGAAACTAAACTGAACGATCATTTTATGATCATTAATCAATTTTTACTTGTCACATATAATTCGAAAATTTATAGATGCGATGAATGAAATAATATATTTGTCAGCTAGTGATTCTTGGACAAATATTATTCACATTTCTTAACGTATAAGATTATTTTAAATTGAAATATGAACATATTATAAAGTAATGATTTTTTTTAAACTTCGTCCTTGAATAATTATTATTTATATATATATATATATATATATATATATATATATATATATATATTAAAAAACATAAATTGAAAATTACAATTCGTATGCTATTTAAAAATAATTTAGACAAAATTGAATTTTATAACTCTATTGAACAATAATTATATTTATAAAAAATTGAAAAATTCAGGTATAAAGCTATAAGAAATCGTATTTAAACTAAAATATATGTTTATCTTAAAATGATATTTTTTTATTTATATTTGTATCAGAAATCACTTTCTCTAAAGTTATTTAATTATTAAAATCCAAAAATTATTTATGTGACATTACATTTTTAATAGAAATATTTTCTCTATAAATTCATTTATTTATTTAAATCACTTCCTCAGATTTTGATTACTACATAGATAAGTAAATAAGAAGAATTTAATAGTTTTTATTATTAAAAATTTTAATTATATATATATATATATATATATATATATATATATATATATATATATATATATATATATATATATATATATATATATATATATATATATATATATGATAGTAGTAATATTAAAATCTCAAAATAATTATTTACTTTATATTAAGTATAAAATTTAAATTATTATACAGCAAAAATTAACAGTAATAACAGTTATTTATCTTTAGTCTTTTTCTTTTTAGATTTTGAATACAAATTGATTATAAATATTTCGTATATTAGATAGTTAATTAACATATTATAACTTTAAATAATACATTAATTTTATATATTATTTTATTGTGTATATTAAAGCTCACTTTTTTTGAATGAGATAAGAAATCTAAAAATGTTTAAGAAATGAAATGAATATTTTTTCATTGGAATTTTTTTGGATAATTATATATTTAATAAAAAAAATTGTGTATTATTATTGTTTATATATATGTATATATATATATATATATATATATATATATATAGAGAGAGAGAGAGAGAGAGAGAGAGAGAGTTTTATTTTGTGTATGATAATTTTAAATTGATAATTCAGAAAAGTAATAGTATTTTTTTCAGGAAATCCTATAACCCCTAGAGAACGTATTCTCAGGTGGTAAATAGGAGAATGAATCACAGATATGTGTGATAGAAGAAAAATGAAATACCTCCTGCGGTCTAACAGACTACAACGTTTCTATAGCGCATGACTCAGAATAAAGTAAAAAGGGGAAAGAAATGAAAAACTACTTCTGTGTAAAACTTCTAAAAAAGTTACTGTAGAGAGAAATACAGCATCTTTCTAAGTGATCGTCAACGTCCTGGTGAGCAGATAAAGTACATGCAGAAAAAAAATAATGTTTCTCTGAAGGGCGAATGTAGCTACCATGTTTAGGGTGTGTAATGGATTAAAAAATATATATATGGTCACACATACGCATACACGCATATATATATATATATATATATATATATATATATATATATATATATACTTATATATGTATATGAAACTTTTTAAAAATATTAAAGATTATAAAAAAATCAGTTAAAAGAAAAACTAAAATTTTATTTTATATTTCAATGATCAAAACTCGTATGAATTAAAAATTCTAATTATATTTTCCCCTTAGCTGAACAATTGATTTTTTCTCATTTTCCTATATTCAGAAATTAATGCCTTCGAAAGATAAAATAAAAACAAATTTAAAAAAGAAAATATAAATAATAAACCACTGACAAGTTATTTATAAATCTATTTGATTTCGATTTTAATTGTGATTTCACTAACAGGTATGTACGGAATTCTTTATTTTTTTTTAATTGCTACGTCGTCTTCCTCTTACTGATTTATTGTTATAGTGTGAAGATAATTACCTAAATGAGATTAATTAAAACAGGAAATTAATAATATTTCTTATCGTCTGTATGGAAGACACGTGTCTATCGACATTGACACATACATTTTTAATTACATTTACGTAGACGGAAACATCATGCTCATAATTTAGATCTTGGAAGTTTCGCTTGTCATTTGAAACAGCAGGAATCGGTGACCGAGATATAATCAATCGACGAAGACACTTTTTTATGTATATGTATGTATTAATAAATTAATAATCAATTTCCCCCTAACAATTAAATTGTTACTACAAATATTAATATATAATTTACATATTAGTACTTTCGCGGATACAAGTGTGTGCACATACGAGTATATATATACATATATATATATATATATATATATATATATATATATATATATATATATATATGTATATGTATATATGATAGGTTTTTGTAAAATAGGATGACACATAAAAAGAAATTCACTGATATGTTTGCTCTTAAAGTGTATCATGTGTGTTTTTAGTATTTGTAAAAACAAATTAAAGTGAATGTGGAATGTATGTCCGTTGACAATCGAATTTAAATTAATACATTGGATTCTGTATCTTGGCAGTATGATTAATATCTTCTAAAGTGAATTGTTTGATATCAATCTTATACAATGTAAAAGTTAATAATTTTAATCTGATATACATATATATATATATATATATATATATAGTACAGAATTTTGCAAATTTTTTGCAAATACCATAAATAATAAAACACAGTGTAGAAAAATATATAAGTATTCTCTCTCTTTTTCTCTTCCCCCCTCTCTATATACGTGTGTGTGTGTGTGTACAAGTATATAAAATCATCATCATTAAAGCTTATATCAGTCCATTACTAAATGATAGATTTATCGACTGATATTTTTTTAAAAATCTCTTTCAACTTTCGTCTCACAATATTTTTAACATTTTTAAGTATTTTGCCACGATTTTTTACTTATTTTCATATTTTTTGCCACTCAGAATTTTCTCATTTTCAACTTTTTCTAGTTTTCCAAAACATAACTCATATTTTATATTAAATTTTTATTTAAACAGTTCTCTCTCTCTCTCTCTCTCTCTCTCTCTCTATATATATATATATATATATATATATATATATATATATATATATATACGAGTATATATATATTTGTAAAATAAAATATTTTTTTCTCTTATAAAAATAAAATATAAATCTATTTTTTAATTACAATTAAATATAGTATTGCGTTTATATATTCTTTATAATTAAATATGTATTGTTAATTTCTTACTCAATTGGTCGATAATAAAAATAGTTGTTATTAATTGCGATTAAAAAAATATATTTTTTGATATAAAATATTTTTAATTTTGAAATTTTATTCGGAATTATAGAAATATATTTATTTTTTGACAACTTTTTTTATAAGAAAAACGGTTTTCATTTCAAGGAAATTTGTTTCTGTTTTTAAAATAAATTTGAAATAAAATAAAGGTAATATAGAAATAACTTAATGAAGTATGTTTGTATATACATATATATATATATATATATATATATATATATATATATATATATATATATATATATATATATATATACTGTTTAATTTATAAAATACATTTTTTTATAAAATAAAATATGAAACTATTTTCAATAAAAATGAAGTAAAGAATTGATTGATTCTTTTAATTTTACTTTGCTTATTTCTTATTGGATTTTTACAAAAAAAATGATTGTTATTAAAAAAAATGATATTTTTCTGCTGTAAAATATTTTTAAATTCTAATTTTTGCTTTTTTATAGAATAATAATTAGATATAAAGCAGAATGATATTTTTCTGTCATGAAAAAGGATTTCATTTTGTTGACATATTTTTCTTATAGTTAAAATATAATTAAAATTAAATTAAAGACAGTACAATATGAAATTGGGAAGAAGAATTTACATTCTTATACATACATATACACATATATATATATATATACACACACACACACACATATATATATATATATATATATATATATATATATGTATGTGTGTATGTATTCAGTAAGAAGTCCTATTCTAAAACCTGATATCCACTTAAACACGTAAAAAATCACCTCTCAATCGATTCATTTCTCCCATCTTCTTAAACGTTCATCGTTATATGATATACAAACAAGAGTGCACAGAAGTAATTACACTGAGTTCCAGTTCGTTTCCCATCACTGACGATTTGTCACATAGTTGTGTGTCAGAGATTTTTGTCCATTTATGTCATAATTTTACGCATGGTCGATCTCTAAAATACAAGATTACAGTGTATTCTTCAGTCGATCGCATTCATCAGAAACATATAAATACATTTATTTATGATTAGTTCATGTATTTTTTTCCGATTTTCTAGTTTTATATTTTTTTTATTTCTTTTGTCCGTTCATCCATCAATAAAGAGAGTTCAACATTATAACAGTCGTTTATAATAACTACGAATTAAAAAGTATCAGAGTGTAACCGGTCAATTCCGTCTAAATCATAATTTTTAAATTTATATAGAAGTGCATATATATATATATATATATATATATATATATATATATATATAACTGTATATTTTACGTGAAAGGTATAATAGAATGTATTATTGAGTATAATTATTGATATTTATAACTAACAGACGTGTATTGTAGCATTTTTTTTTCTTCTTTTACAAATATAGACACACACACAGATATAGAATATACATCTTTATAAATAATAAAAAAATAAGAGTATTAAAAAATAATAATTTATGATCAAACACATTTAAATTTTGTAAAACATCAATCAAAAATAAATTCTTAAATGACTAAAAATATATATAAAATTTAGTACTACGATTGCTCTTGTTAACAATGATATTCTCTGTTTAGTGAGATAATAAAATAATCATAATTGCCTAAATATAACTGTAAACTTATTATAAAAGTATATTATTGTTAGCAAAAACTTTGAAAAAATAAATATTGTAAAAATGTTAAGCTTGTAAATAAAATTAATAATGGGGCTGAAGGGTAAACTGTTGTGCCAAGTATCTATATTATTTTACCATTACCAAAAATGTTATATCAACCAAATATATATATATATATATATATATATATATATATATATATATATATATATATAACATTAACTTTTTTCCACCTACTGCTGAATACATTTCCAAAATTTTCTACTTCTAGCTAACTAATTAATTTTTCTTCTATTTCACATTGACAAATTTTCTTATGTCTCTATCTTATCAATCTATGGGCATCTTCTAGTGTCTTACATATTTTTAAGGTCCCAATCAAGAGTTTATCTTGTCTACCTGTAATCTTCTCTTTTTGTTACATGACTATCCTATTTCTATTTTAAACTTTTCACTCCTATTATAAGGTCCATGACTTTTTCCAATTTTCTAATTTCTTTTTTTGTCTTTTATTTCTCTTGTTATTATTCCTAACATGCATCATTCTATACTTCTTTGTATGTCTAGACCTGCTGAATTATTATGACATTATGTCCCATGTTTCATTTCCATAAAATAAAGGGTATCCAAATGTGACGCCTATTTGTGTTTTATTAAAGAAAAACATGTGTATAGTTTCTTTTTAATAAAACACAAATCTGGGCGTCACATCTGGATGACCCTATAGAATAGACAAGACGTATTGCTAAAAAAAATTTTCAAACATAGAGTAATATTCAAGATTTTTTCTGAATTGACACCATTTCATTTTTATTTCTATTCACCCTATCCATAAATAATTATTTTGTGTTAATGAGTTATCCTAAATATACAGAATTTGTATTTCTTCTCTTTCTAATTTTTTTTAATTCGATTTTTGTCTGATTTATAAATTCATTGTGAATAATTTTTGTGTTCTTGTGATTTATCATGATATTTTTCTTTATTTGATTTGTATAATTCTTCTATTCTTTTTCGAGCTCATCTGTGATTACTGTAAAATTTATTTATATATATATATATATATATATATATATATATATATATATTTGTGTACGATAAAATATATCTTAATGAATAAAAAATCCAATTATTGTATCTGTTACATCTCGTGTAACTTAATGCAAGAATGAAAAATAAATTTCAATTTAAAAAAGCCAACACGCACACAACAAATACCCGTACGAAAGCATTACCATAGCAACACGGATTTATTTGATTAATGGACGTACAATAAAGAAAAAATACGACACGGAAGAAAGACGTCCATACAACATCTTCTAACCTCTTTTGACGATATGGTACGGACTGGTTTCAGTGACCCATTTCTCGGGCGTAAACCACAGGTTGGTTGCTTTATATACAGAACTTTTTTCACGTGTCGGCCGTTTGTTCGTTCCTTTATTACAATACACGTACGACTATAATTTTTCATTGTGAATGCGTACGATTAAAAAAAAGTACATTAAAATGAATGCTTTAGATGTGATAAACAATAAGATACGTGGGTGATTGTGTACAAGTTGTTAAATCGAAATGAATCGATTTTTTTTGTTGTTCTTGATTTAGATATTTTATTTGGAAGATATTGTTTGAAGTCGGTATTGTTTTTTGTTCTCGTATCGGAGAAAGTAAAGATAAAATTTAATACGGTCTTAATTTTTATATTTTATTGAATAAAATTTTACAATATATATTTTAAGAATGCATAATATTTTCTAAATACAACAATATTTTATTGAAATATATTTTGTACTTTTACAAAAGATTTATTATACCAATTTCACAAAATTGTATTACAGTGTATCACTATTTTCCTTACACTTATTTAATTCACAACTTCATCTTTAAAGCGGTAGCACATAAAATCTAGATTGAAGATTTGATGTACCTTCGTTACAAACTTGATGGTATCATAGAAACTTGTACGGAGAAAAAAGAGTGAATAATAATAAAATATTAAACATTTTATTAATATTTTAAGAAATTAGTACAATAGTTATTTTGTGAACAATAAATTAGATTCTATGTTGAATTATAGATTGTTGTTTGTATTGATAAAAAGATTCTAGGTACAAAAATAATAAAGATGTTGAAACAGTATTATACACTTTTATAAAAATAATATAAATTTGACAAGAAAATAAAATATCAATTAAATTATTATAAAAATAATATACATCTATTCCAATTTTAATGTTCAATATTCAATATTTATTTTATGTGTTCAATAATTACTTACATTATTTCAATAACAATTCCATATTTTTTTAACACTTATAATATAAAGCTTACAGATTTCATCATGAATTTGTATAATAATAATAATAGAATTGATATAAAACTATTATTTAAACAGTAATTAATTGAGATCGGATTTTTTGACCTGTTGAAAATTTGAAATTTTTTAGCAATCAATAAATTGTTCAATAGACACATAGCACATTTTTTTGACAAATACTTAAAAAATACAAAAATACTTAATAAAGACTTAATAAATCCACATAATATAATATAATATAGCATTATATCAAATATTCAATATAAATAAAATGTTATATTTGAAATCATTAATTGGGGAAAAAAATTAAAAAACTATAAATAAACAGTGGTATCATCATATCATATTTATATAGACTTGAAGATATTTATAATGATGAGTTATTAAGTTGTCATAAATCTTATAAAGTATATTTGGGATAAAATGAAATAATACAACTGGTATTAAAATTATTTTACTTCAAATTTAAATATTTCTTTTTGAATAATCACCATTTGGTGTGACACATTTTTCCAAATACTATCTATTATTTCATTCCATCCATGAACAAAAATTTCTGGTTTACTTTTGATCCAGTTGTGTATAGTAACTTGAAATTTAGTATCTAATAAAAAATGTTAATCTTTTAATACCTTCTTTAAATTTGAAAATAACCATAAGTCGGTGGGCCTTATGGTTATTTTTACTAAAATAGTAGAATGTGTATATCATTTTTCAGGTATGTTTGAAGATATTTTTCTTCAATTGCTTTGAATATATGTTATCTTGAGGTATACCTTTAAAATGATATGTTAAAATTTATCTTGATGAGATTCAACACAGACTAACAATAAAGTTTTACTCAATGGACAGTTAAATACAATATATGAGTGATTAAATAGTGATAAAATATTCTAAAATACATAATAAATATATTCAATTTAGAGACAAAAAATTATATGATAGTGAATAAAGATGATAATAAAAAGTTTAAAATTAGTAATGGATTAAAAGAACAAATTGAAACGAATTTAAAGTTTATATTCAAAGGAATAAGAATAAAATATAACAAAGATTCTAAATATTGATATGTCATATCATTTACAATTTTCTTCTTAAGTTGAACATCCAATACATAATATAATGACCATGTAAATAATATTATCTAAAACGAATTGAAGGTGAGGCTTCCATCACAATACATTGTTGTTGTGATCTTGACCTGTCAATCACGACAATAGCCAAATGTAAGAGGACTCACACAAATATGTATATATATATATATATATATATATATATATACACGTACTTTCTTTTGACCCAACTTTACGAAGTTCATCGGTTTCACCTTTCCTTACGCATTCTAACCGCATTTGATTAAATGTTTTTTGTTCGATCGATTCCATTGTTGAAAGGTACTTTTAAAAGTACACGTATTAATATTTTGTTTTCGACATCGTGAATTTATACTCAAATAGAAAACACGACTTTTAGGTTATATGTTTGATTAGAGAAAGTATGTAAGTAAATATATTTGATAATATGAAAGATTTCGATCCGTATCGAGATTTGTTTATGCATTTTTTGGTTGAAAAATACGTGCATTCACTTTGGTTGAGTAGCGGGTTTTTTTTCCTATATAAATTATTAAACATATTATCTGATAATCTGTTCATTTATCATTTTTGAACGGTTTCGGTCTAAAAATATGCGTTAATATTAATATTTATTCAAATACTTATTTTGTTATTTTTCGTGAGTACATTGATTTATTATATTTTTATTCAATGTATTATATATGATAAATTCTAATAATTAGTTTTGTTATTATGAGTAGAATCGTATTAAGTTTATGCATCAAGAATATTAAGTTATTAATTCGTAACAGATTTAACGTTATTTTACAATTTTTAAATAGTTTATTAAATATATTTTTTACGTTTTCTTGAAACATTTTTTTACATACGGAAATCAAAAATTAAGTTGATTTCTATAGCAGCAAATTAAATAACGTTGATGTTTTTTCTTGAATCTATAATCCAAAAAAGTATTTTTTCTTAGTTACAAATAATGTTTAATAAAAATTTATTGCCACTTATATTCAATTGATGAAAAATCTTCTTGGTTTGGTGTATAAAATAAACACATTTTTGTGTTTATTATTTTTATTTTATCAATTATATAATTTCTATTATTTTTTATTATTGTGTACCATTTTTTAAGATATTAAATAATTTTAAAAAAGATACTAGCTTGGATACAAAAACGTCCTCGGTATATGATTTTATAAGAATTTATTTTCTCCATTAATATAATTTTGTAATTATTAGAATAGATAGTAATTTGAAGATATCAGACTGGTTTTTTATGTGTTCATGACATCATATAATCATCTTGAATTATTCTAATGAAAGATAAAATCATTTTTGTTCACCAATTTTGGCCTTTTCATATATAATATTTTATTAAGTTCAGGTACTTGTTGACAAAAACGATTTGAATTAAAAGTTTCATTGGATTTTAAAAGTTCAAAATATTCCATGCCATTACAATCTCACCTACAACACAATATTGCTTTATTTTAGTGCATTTCGGTATTTACAGTCGCCAGTGTTAATCCAACTTTTGGCGATTAATATCTTTTTCTCATTATATTAATGTATAAAATTCGTTTTTCATTTCCTGTCAAAATTCGTGTTAAACCCGATTTATTTGTTTGAATGAGAAAATAAAACCATTTAATAAAGCAGTATTTATCAAATTATTTTCATTAATTCGTGTTATACCCAGACATCAAGTTTTAAAACCATATTAAGTTTTTTTTAAGTAGCTCAAACTATTGTATGATAAATTTCGAATCTTTTTACTAATTCTCACGATCTGTCGTAAATTTTTAGATACTACTTATTTCAGGTCAAAAATTTCAATAATGGGGATTATCATTTGAATCAGCATTTTTTGATCAGAATGTTTGAACTAAACTTAATCAATAACTGCAACATTTACATAAATATTACAGATATTTCTCAAAAAACTGGTCGTATTAATAGCTTATTTAGATTTGTACAAAATTATGAACCGAAAATACACTTTATCAGACGTTGTTTCTTCATTTTATAGAGATTACACTTATATATGTTTATTTAATTTATTTTTTAAAATAAAAAATTGTAAATATTCTACTATGATTCATTACAACACAATACTCATTTTATGACTAAGTTTCAATAAGGATATTATACTAATTATTTTATCTGATACGGGAAAAACCGGAAAGATTTCCCCATAAACTAAATATATAGAGACAAAAGTATTTTTTTAAAATTAATAAATATAATATAATAAAAATCAGTTTTTAACAATAGCTTAAGAAAAAGTTCGAAATGATATCAAAAATACATAGAATTAAGAAAAAAATATAATGAATATAATTCTTTTTTCTTAATTATATAGTTATGAAGAAAAAATAGACTATTTAAATAAAAAAAATTATGAAACATTTATCTTGTAATGTATTATTACAATTTGAAATTAATGATTTTATTATTAATACGAAACATGAGATAAAAATTATTTAAAAAATCATAATAAGCAAATAGTCTTTTTTAAGCAAATAAATGAATTCCTTTATGTGACAGGATGTTACAAAATTGCTCCATAATCGCCTATTATTTAAAATTTCGTTTTTAGCGTTTCAATGGCTATAAAATTCTTTAAAGTGCACTAGAACGTAAAAAATAAATAATAAGTGATGAATAGGCATTTTTATAAAATTTTTAAAAGTGATTTGCTGTTAAAAATGTATCTTTTAAAATATAAACCGATAGTGAAGAAAATATTGAAATTATAACTTTCTTATATATACTCAATGGATAATTTTAATTTTTTTAATTTTCATCATTAATTTTGTTTATATCATATAATTAAACTACAATTTATATAAGTGTTAATATTTATTATGTATAATAAATATAATAGTTAAGTAACAATTATTATTTAAAGTATTAATTTATATCGTTGATTATTATATTAAATTTTAAAATTTGTACCCTGTGTTGCATATGAAAAAAATGTGTAATTTGTCATAGTACTGACATTGTTTATTGATTTCTGTTTTGATTACATTGACTGAGATCTTAATTGATTTTTTTGCTTAGCTATAAGATGTTAAAACTGAAAACATTTGAATAACATTTATTATCATCCATAATTTTTTTTTCAAATTTTTTGTGTTTTTTAAAAAATGTAATTGGTAGTGTCCTCTATGAATACATTTGAAGACTTGTACATATGATCTGTTCTATCACCGGCAAATATCCAATTTGACTTTTTAGTTGTCAGTTAAACCGATATTGGTTTCAGTTAGTGATTGGCACTTTTTGTAATAAATTAGTTAATTAAATAATAGGTATATAAAGGAATATCTATCGAAATAATGTCTGACAATGATGATAAGATATCACAGTTCGCCGATGTTACTGGTGTTGATGCGGAGAGAGCTAGGTTTTATCTTGAATCGTCGGCTTGGCAATTGGAGGTGAGGTTATGTTTGTGTGATATGTAGCAATTTTAAATCAATTCATAAAAGTTTTATCGTAAAAAAAATTATATTGATGTTTCTGTATTGAAAAATTAACTTTTTAATATTTAATTTTTAGGTAGCACTCGCGAGCTTTTACGAAAACGATGGAGATAATAACTCAGATATTGAGTCAGAAAATATTGTCGAATCATCGGAATCTTTACCGGTTCTTGATGTAACGACTTCGAAATCAAAAGATGTACCAAAAAAGACAAGTTCACGTTTTGCAACGATACAATCAATGAATACAGCAAATAGTTCTGATGAAGAGGAAGGTCAAGCTTTTTATGCTGGAGGATCTGAACATAGTGGCCAACAAGTTTTAGGACCTGGTAAAAAAAAAGATATTGTCGATGAGATGTTTAAATCTGTCCAAGAGTAAGTAGATATTTTATTTTAAAAATAGTAAGTTTTTGAAATCTTCACCAAAATGTTTTATTTTTATTTTATTGAAAGTTATTTAAATAAGATTTTTTTTGTAGACATGGTGCTGATGTAGTAGAACCTGGTCAATCTGAACCTAGTCGTATTTCAGCTTTTACTGGTACAGGGTATAAACTTGGGCAGTCTGTCAATGATTCTGAAATAGTGGCCGGGTCCTCGAAGTCACAGACTGCTCCGACAGATGTGGTTTTAAAATTATGGCGTGAAGGATTCAGTCTTAATGACGGTGTAATTCGGGCATATAGTGATCCTGATAATAAAGACTTTTTAGAAAGTGTGAGACGAGGGTAATGATTGAAATTTATTTGCTTTAAAATTTAATTTAGGTTTCCCGTTTATCTATGATTGTAAAATGTATGTATCGATTTATTAAAAATTATTGTAAATAAATTACAGTGAAATACCTCAAGAGTTAGTTCGCCAAGCGAAAGGTGGAGTAGTTCATCTAAATATGGAAGATCATCGGCATGAAGAGTACAAAAGTGTGACACCAAAAATCAGGCCTTTTACAGGACAAGGACACACTTTAGGAAGTCCAACACCTGTTATTGTCGGTTCATCGGCTCAAGAAACCGATGATAAAGATAAGACTGCTAACGAGGCAGAAGCGAGATCACAGCTTTCTCTTGATTCATCGCAGCCGATAACAAGTATACAAATTCGATTATCTGACGGTTCTAGGTTATTAGGACAATTTAATCATAGTCATACGATCAATGATGTCCGACAGTATATATTAACGTATCCTTTGAAATTAAGTGATTTTTTTAAAAAAATTATTGAAAATTGTGATTACTTCGTTTTCCTTACATTGTCTTTTCAGTGCTAGACCTCAATATGAGAATCGAAGTTTTGTATTACTTACAACATTTCCGAGTAAAGAGCTATCAGACGGTTCACAAACTGTTTCTGAAGCTGGATTGCTGAATACAGCAATAATGCAGCGTTTAAAATAGTGTCTAGCAAGCTTTTATATAGATGTCGTAAGTTTGTTTTTGTTGTGTAATCACTATTCTTTTCAGATTTTATTAGGGAAATTATTAATTGTCACAGATATTTCAAGTGGTCTTGCGCAAAATTATTTGAGATGTTGATGCATGCAAGATTAGGAATACTACGAATGAATGCATTCAATGTAATTTAATGTATGCGGTGTACTGAAACTTTTATAAATTTGCCTCTGTTACAATTATATATAGTTGCATGGTATATAAATTCAAAAGGGTGTACTCGAATTTGATTTATAGATTGTATCAAAATTATATATCAGCTCTAATAAAGAATTTTTACTATAAAAGTAGATTTCTTGTTAAATCTATTCTTAAGAAGTTATATGAAAGAATTTGTTTTATTTTATTAACTTTTGTAGATTGACATTTTTGTAATATAATTTTTTCTCTAAAATATACAGATTTGATGAATACTTTAATGGTTATTGAAAATAACATTTCTTCAGGATTACAAGGGTTGTTTTTTCTGTTTCTTAATATTTTTTTTTTTGTATGAATTATTTATGACAATATGTATAAAAGTTATGTTTTAAGTATTTTTGTAATACAGTTTTGAATTTATTTGTATAAAATGATTTATTTTCTTACAAAATTAAAGAATGTAATGAATAAAAAAATTATATTATTTGCAAGTTTGTAAAAAGCTGTATATATATTTTTAAAAAATTAATTGAATATTTTGGCATATTTCATTTACAAGAAAAATTAATAAATAATTCATTTACTGGTATGATTGAAACACTTTTTCATTATTATAAAATAACATCTTGTTTATTATATAAAATATTTGTTTTTCTCTTACCACACATTTTTCAATGCCATTGTATATTCAAAACTTGCATATAACTTTATCAGTTATATAACTTGTTTACATTGAATGCATGCTATGCATTGCATTGGTATTGTTCCATAACTATATCTTGATTCATGCAGTATTTAGTAGTGAATTGTGTCTGTTCGAATTAATATGAAGAGCTTTTGTGTAGGTAAGTAATTTTGAATGTTCTTTAATATTTGAGTTTAATGATTTACAAATTTGATGATTAAAAATGGGATTGTTTTTCATTTTTACTTAAAAAGGTTTTCACAAATAAATTTTAAAATTTTTGCAATGCACATGTTCTCAAAATTTTTAGCCTGTAATATGTAGATGTACATAAAATGAAATTCAAGCTAATATAACTTTTATTTAAATATTTACAAAAAGTACAAAAACAATTTTTATGTAACAACAAAAAAATGTAACAATTTATGGCAGAATTATATTAAAAAAATGCACCAGTTTGATATAGAATCTTAAGCTGCGAGTTATTTATCGTTTCAATAAATCTCAGTGTAGAGCCATCATAGTATGACATTTTATCAGCGCATTTCCTATAGTTATGCAATTTCACCATTTCTTTAACAATAACGTGTGTATTAATAGTGTTTCCTTCATAAGCTCCACTTCCATATATATAAAATTCTCCATGTGTAGTTTGTTTAACATAGAACATATTTTCTATTAACATTTTTGTCTTCTCATCAATGCAAAAATCAACTACGTCAATAATAAATCTATTTGGTTGTTTAGCACCTTCAAAATTCTTGACTAAATCTTGTACGGTGTTTTTAAAAGAAGGCACAATGTATTCGTTTAACGTTAACAAAACGACGAGTTTACTTTTATGAGATGTGCGTAAGAGACAATCAAATACGATGATATTATCCGTATCGTAATTTTTCGGTCCTGGAAAATTCCACGGATATCTTATAGTATTAAATCCTAGAGTCGTTGAAGCTCTTTGTAAAGCAGATATTAGATTAAAAGGAATATTGTTATCGTAAAAAATAAATTCATCAGCACCCAATTGTTGATTATAAGTGATAAAATCAATCACGTCGGATTTTTTTGGAATATTCTTAGACGGCTTAACACAGACTGCAAGTTCAGTTTTATCTTGGTAATCGACACTCATCATTATCGGTATTATCTCTGATGTTTTGAATGATACACCAAATGGAATTTTCAGTTGTTTTTTTTGTTTACAAATGAAGATATATGTCGAATGATTATCCACTTCTGATAGTACTGTGTAACTAAATTTACCTATTAATGGATTTGGATTGTCGTCATACCAAAGAAAACAAGTTAACTTTATTCCCACTGCAGTTTCGCCGAAAGCGATAGTTTTGATTTCATTATCGGTCCAGTGTGCCGAATATACAGAAAACTTATCATCAATCTGTTGCCATGCTGGTATCGGGCCCCAACTGGCCGAACTTAAAGTAATAGCGGTCGAATTCACTTGTATGAGTTCTGGTTTCGTCGGGGTTCCAAAGAAATTTAATACTTCTAAAACGTAACGTAAACGAAGATATTCATGTCGATATACTAATACAAGTCCTATACTAACTACTGATATAATAATCAGTAATAGCTGATTATATTTCCGCATTTTAAGGTTAACAAACTTAAAAATTAAATTAGTTAATTAATGTATGATTCAGATTTTTTTCCTTCTGAATCAGCAGTTACATTTTAGTCACAAAATAAAATGTTAAAAAATAAAAGATCGTGTATAAACTTCGTCAAGTGATATTCCACATGTTTTGACATATGTTTGTGTACTTGTTCACAAATACATTGTATTGCCAATAGAGGACATTTCAATTGATCTGTCTGAGTGCCAATAAAAGTTAATTATGAAAGTATTTATACGAAAAGAAATTATAAATAATAAAGTAGAAATAAAACATAAATATATGACTTTAAAATGAGGGCGTAATCAGTTACATTATTCTAGAACAAATAATTTTTTATCGTATAACCATTATCTGTTTACTTAAAGGTAAATATTTGTTATCGATGCATTTTACATGCAATTCTAATTTAAAATTATCACTATTTTGTTCTAGAGTAATTGAATTTCGCTCTACCATGACGATCAAAATTGTACCTAATTGCTGTATTTAGCGGAAAAGAATGTAAATTGTCAATGGAGGCATATATAATTATTTGACGGGGGTAGTTTGTTCGTTTGATATTGGTAGAATTCAATTTTTAATAAATTAATCACTTCTAATTCCATTGGATTTTGTGTCCAATAATCATTTATTGTTCACCTTATTCCCTAATGTACATTTAGTTAACTATGCCATCATTATTAAAACGTATTTTATAATGAATCATTCTGATAATTAGTAACTAATTAATGAACTAATAAATTAATATCGATGATTATTTTTATTGTAAAATAAAGTGTGTTTAAGTCATATCTTCTTTTTTTCACACATTACCATTTTATTTTTCAACATGACAATTTAGCTAAAAATATTGCTAGGCTTGTAATTGCTGTTACAAAATAATCGTTCTTTTATATAAACATAAATAAGTATTCGTTTTATGGGACTTGTTTAGGATATATTTATAATAATCCAACATTAAGTCTAACTCAAAACCGATTTTTTAATTAATAATCACTCATATACATACATTCGTGATAGAATTATCAATAAAAAATATTTCATTGTATCAATTACTAAAAATGTTTTAAATTTATGTGTTATGCAGTATTTACATTTGGCAAAAGTATTTGTCATTTAAGGTATTTTAAAATAAGAAATAAAATAAATATATTTTTTAAATAAATTTAGTACCCATTTGATAAAATTTTTGTTTAATTACTTTTTGAAAATGATTTTTTATTGAAGAGATCAATTTTTGGTTAATCCTGAGTAATTGTTGACGATTTTTCTTGAAATAATACTATCAATTTTATCTTGGATTTTATGGTATTTTATCTTACACGTTTATTCAATAAATCACATAGTTGTTCACTGGAATTTAGATCTAGAGAATAGAGAGGTATTTTTAATGGACGAAGATTTTACATAAAACCGAAAGATTTATGATACGACCTGCTTACTTTGAATCGTTATCTTATATGTTATAGACGTTATTTTATATTAGAAGTAATAGTTTTTCTTGGATCAAGTTTTCTGTATTTTTTTTACATTTTATTATACTTAAAAATTATTCAAAAATTTGCCCCTGACTAGATTTTAATATAATCTCACATTATTCTTGTTTTACTGTCATTTAAATCTTTTTTTCATCTAATTCGATATTTTTTCTCGATACACAAATTCGATTTGATCAATTTATTCACTACTTGAACAAAAAAGTAAATATAATCAATAATACTGTATTGTAAATATAGATAGTTTATGGGTTTAAGGCTGATTTCTTAGTTTGTATTTGTTTTTAAAATAATTAATTTTCTTCTGAACCGTATCACTTTTCGATACAAGTTTAAACAATTTTTCATTTATACGGAAATTTGTTTTCCTTGCATTTCATTTTTAAAATGTGCACACAAACTTATAAATTAATTTCAGTAAAATTGAAAAAGTTTCTGAATCGACAAAAAACGACAATCAGTTAAATATAACCTTGTAATATTTTTAATAGGAATTAATTACAATTTGAAATATTTGTCTGATTATCCACAAGTAGTAAATAAATTGGACTGACGTGAATGTGATATAATAACTTAATATTTAATATTTCTATTAACTAAATAATTTTTTTTGTTTGGTAATTTAATAAAGAATGTGTGTATTTATTATTAAATAAAAATTTTATTTAAATTGAATTCTATTTTCGATTTTTATATAAAAACATGTTCTTCTTTTCAGCAGTGTATGTATATAAAAACTATAGAAAGAGCGGAATTCATTTTTTAATCGATTCACATGGGTTAATTGGACGTTAATGTACACTAAATAGACTAATTAAGTGTGTATAACGATTTCGGCGGAAATTATAAACTGTATTGAAAATTATATGTTATAAAATATAGAAGAACGCCTATGCTTGTTGCAATTAAATGCCACCTGCTCTATTTCCGCTCATTATGAAAATACTCGTGTATGTATATTATAAAAACAAGATATTGATATCCAGTTTAGTTTCCGTAATAGAAAAACATTGGGTTAAAAAATATACATGCACATATATTAAAAAAGGCTGATATATATATATATATATAAATATCAGCAGTAGCCTTTTTTAATCCACTGCTGGATGAAGGTTTTTCTCAAAAAATTCCACCTGGAACGATTTAATGCATATAATATATTTTTCAGTCTATTTCGACGAATTTTCTGATCTTTATTTAATTTATTCGTGGTCTTTTCCTGTATCTTTTTATATATCTAAGTTTTCAACTAATAATTTCTCTTGTCCATTGGTAATCTTCTTTCCTTGATATTTAATGGACCATTTCAATTTCAAACTCCACATTTACTATAACGTGATTTTATTTTCATAGATATGCAGTATAATTAATTATTTTATAAATTTTAAATTTCAATTCAAGACTGATTTGAATAAAATTGAATTATTAAACATTTTCAATTTAGAACAAATTTTCTTGTGTTATGTCAAGTGGCGAGGTACGAGCTGTTGGGATGAGATATGAAAGTCTGATTGGATAGACTGAATCATTACCGAAAAAGCAAAGAAAGCTCGAATTTATTATCCTGATTGTAAGGTTAATCAATCGTTTCATGATTTGAAAAATTACATGCTTAGATAGACAATAAAACATACACGTTTTATATCGAATAAAAATGTCTATATTTTCTTTATTTATTATATCTTTATTTGTCCGTTTGTAAAATTATATAAATTCTATTTATAATTCAATATATAGAGTTATAAATTTTACTTAATGTGGTTGTAATTTATGATTAACAATAATAATCTCATTATCATAAACATGTGAATATTTAACTATATGGTACTTTGACCCATTGGTGGATTACGATGATTTGTATTGACATATAATAGTACCTAACCCATTGATAGGTCAAAGTGAATTGAACGTATTAATAGAAAATAACTTTTTAAAGATCTTTGTAGAATCAATGACCGTTTTCTAATTGACTGATGATAAAATATCAGAATGTTCTTTTGGTATTGTTACAAATTTATTTTAAGACAATAAATAACTCACCAAAATATTATAGTTTTTTTTAAAAAATGTTCAATAATCATTTTATTTATTGATGATTTTTTAAATGTCTTTCTATATTTGAACGAATGCTACATTAAAAAATCTTCATAATTATTGATTTACACAATATTTCCATTTTATAATGCAATTTTTGTGCGATATTAAAAATGCACATTGGTTAATAAAGTGAATAATTATTGAAAGAATAAAAATTTGTGGTGTTTGAAGTGAGTGATTCATTGGATTGAATTTCTTTCTAAAAAATATTGAAAATCATATTTTTTTTTGTTAAGATTGTGATGTTTTATTGTAATTTTCATGATCTATGATGAGATAATTATTATTTTTTTATTTTTACGAATAGTCCTTGCAATTTCATGGACATTGAACAAATAACATGCATTATAGAAAAAATCTGTGTGTTATAATTTCGTTGTAAAACGATTTAACTGATATTCTTAAATTATTTAACAATTCCTAAATAATTTAATATTCTAATGATGAATTTTCAAAAATATGTTTTATATTTGTTTCACTTAAAATTAATTTACTTGAAAATATACTTTTTATAATAGAATGTATCTTTGTCATAAACTATATATTTATATCGTAAGTAATTGACAACCCTGCGTTCTCATTCGATTCTCATCGATGGAATTGAATTTTTCTCGCTGCGTCGTCGATCCCTCATTTACCTTTTGGCCTTTGGAATGGAGTTCACTCGCACAGTGTCTTGTTCGTTGGCATTCCTTACTGCGTTCGATCTGCACCGACCCGCTGGGATAAGAATGCACCGGCTTCACGTTATTATCTGCAGATAAGACTAATTTATGTCCACAGATTACAATAATGTAAGCGTCTAGCGCCATTACTGCGTCCGTACATCACAGTCTGTGTACTTCGTTAAGACATAATGACTGATGTTCGACGATCATTACACGACTTATTTTACATTAACATTTAAAAGAGAACATTGTTCGTGGTGAGATTGCAATATATATATATATATATATATATATATATATATATATATATATATATATATATATATATATATATATATATATGATAAAGATTAATCACTTGTGCATTAAAATTTTTTCTTGTTGGATATTCAGAAATTTTCAGTCCGATCTTTAAACATGTTAATATTTTTCAATATATTTAGTTATGTTTAATGAATTTGGTTGTAATTTTGTAATAATAATGATATATAACGGTTTAATTAGAGTAAGTTGTATTTAATGATATTTAAGATTTAACAAAAGTAAAAACATATATGAAAGAATATCATAAAAATTAGATTTTCTGTTATAATTAATTTAAATTTAACAAACTATTTTCCTTTATAATAAAGGCTATTTTCGAATATAATAAATTTTATTTTTGAAAGACTAAAAAAATGTCTATTTTTTAATTGAATCAGTCATGAAAAACTACACAAGTCAAAGAATTTAATTTTTACAGAATAAAAACTGCATAACATAAAAATAATAACAATCTTTTGAGTTTTCCTTGCTAATTAATTTTCTTAGTCTTTTAATTTATTTATTTCTTAATAGTTACGGTTTTTTTTATTCAATAATGCATGAAAAATCATCATAAATTGTTCAACAACATAAATCTGACTTATATAGTTTTTGAAATGATCGATTCAGTTTTTTTAGTCATAAATAATCTTATCGATAATTTTATTATTCATGAAATCTAACTATAAATAAAATTATCAGAATAAAATATAGATATTTTATAAATACTATATTGTCAACTCTTTAAGAATTATAATTAAAATTTATTAATTTATATAAATTTATCATTTCTTTGCTTTTATAAATTGTTCAAATTTCACTGAAATGAATTATCAGTCCTATATCACAAGTGGTGTTGGGGTGATAATTTATTTGTTGTTCAAATTATTTTTTTATGAACTACTTAGGTAATTAATTTATAAAAAAGCTGCTACTGGATATTTTTTTTATATAGAAAGATTATTTTTATAGAAGACTATTTTATTGAAAATCTATTAAAAAATTAGTCTGAAGAGTTAAGTTAGAAAATGTATGAAGACAAAGTTCCAGTTATGATTAAATTTACATAATTTTAATTTTTATATAATTCTGTGTACTTTTTTATTTCCATTATCAGTTTTTTCAATTCACTGTTGGATGAAGGTTTTTTTCTTCCAGTTCATTCTAAAATTTTTGAAGTGAAACTTCTCTTGTCGCGTTTTTCGGAGGCGGAAAGCTGCACTGCATCAAATTATTACCGCGTTATTTAAAAATGTTTCCTTGGTCTATATCAAAACATAAACACCTGCCTTCAATGGATACTGGTAAAATAAAATCTTAATTTGTAATCTTAACAGATAACAAACCACATCGACTCATTATCTCATTTACTGTAAAATTTATGTATATATATATATATATATATATATATATATATATATATATATATATATAATCTAATTTATTTATATAATCGTTGGCTGAAAAATATCCCTCGTTGGCAGAAAAATATCCCTCGTTGGCCTAAAAATATCCCTCGTTGATCGAAAAATATCCCACGTTGGCCGAAATATATCCCACGTTGGCTGAAAAATATCCCACGTTGGCCGAAAATTATCCCACGTTGGCTGAAAAATATCCCACGTTGGCCGAAAATTATCCCACGTTGGCCGAAAATTATCCCTCGTTGGCCGAAATATATCCCACGTTGGCCGAAAAACATCCCACGTTGGTTGAAAATTATCCCTGGTTAGCTAAAAAATATCCCTCATTGGCCTAAAAATATCCCTCGTTGGCCTAAAATTATCCCACGTTGGCCGAAAATTATCCCTGGTTAGCTAAAAAATATCCCTCGTTGGCCGAAAAATATCCCACGTTGGCCGAAATATATCCCACGTTGGCTGAAAATTATCCCACGTTGGCCGAAATATATCCCACGTTGGCTGAAAATTATCCCACGTTGGCCGAAAAATATCCCACGTTGGCCGAAATATATCCCACGTTTGCCGAAAATTATCCCTTGTTGGCCGAAAATTATCCCACGATTAAAAAATTTTGAAAATTTTTGAAAATATTTCAAAATTTTGAAAATTTTTCAAAAATTTCAAAATTTTCAAAATTTTAAAATTTTTCAAAAATTTTGAAAATTTTTAAAAATTTTGAAAAATTTTGAATTTTTGAAAAAAAATTTTTTTTTTGAAATTTTTTAAAAATTTGAAAATTTTTGAAATTTTTGAAAAATTTTGAAATTTTTGAAAAATTTTGAAATTATTGAAATTTTTGAAAAATTTCACGTTGGCCGAAAATTATCCTACGTTGGCCGAAAATTATCCCACGTTTGCCGAAAATTATCCCTGTTGGCCGAAAATTATCCACGATTAAAAAATTTGAAAATTTTAAAAATTTTTGAAAATTTTGAAAATTTTTGAAAATCAAAAATTTTTGAAAATTTTTGAAATTTTTTGAAAAATTTTGAAAAAATTTTGAAAAATTTGAAAATTTTTGACATTTTTGAAAAATTTTGAAATTTTTGAAAAATTTGAAATTTTTGAAATTTTTGAAAATTTTTGAAATTTTTGAAAAATTTCAAAATTTTTGAAAAATTTTGAAATTTTTGAAAAATTTTGAAATTTTTCAAAAATTTCACGTTGGCCGTAAATTATCCCACGTTGGCCGAAAATTATCCCTTGTTGGCCAAAAATTATCCCACGATTGAAAAAATTTTGAAAATTTTTGAAAAATTTTGAAATTTTTGAAAATTTTTGAAAATTTTTGAATTTTTGAAAATTTTGAAATTTTTGAAAAAAAATTTTGAAATTTTTGAAAAAAATTTTGAAAATTTTTGAAAATTTGACGTTTCAAAAATTTTTCAAAAATTATCCCACGTTGGCCGAAAATTATCCCTTGTTGGCCAAAAATTATCCCACGATTAAAAAATTTTGAAAATTTTTGAAAAATTTCGAAATTTTTCAAAAATTTGAAAATTTTTGAAAAATTTGAAAAATTTTGAAATTTTTGAAAAATTTGAAAATTTTTGAAATTTTTGAAAAATTTTGAAATATTTGAAAAATTTTGAAATTTTTCAAAAATTTCACGTTGGCCGAAAATTATCCCACGTTGGCCGAAAATTATCCCACGTTTGCCGAAAATTATCCCTTGTTGGCCGAAAATTATCCCACGATTAAAAAATTTTGAAAATTTTTGAAAAATTTTGAAATTTTTCAAAAATTTGAAAATTTTTGAGATTTTTAAAAATTTTGAAATTTTTGAAAAATTTTGAAATTTTTCAAAAATTTCACGTTGGCCGAAAATTATCCCACGTTTGCCGAAAATTATCCCTTGTTGGCCGAAAATTATCCCACGATTAAAAAATTTGAAAATTTTTGAGATTTTTGAAAAATTTTGAAATTTTTGAAAAATTTTGAAATTTTTGAAAAATTCTGAAATATTTGAAAAATTTGAAAATTTTTGAAATTTTTGAAAAATTTTGAAATATTTGAAAAATTTTGAAATTTTTCAAAAATTTCACGTTGGCCGAAAATTATCCCACGTTTGCCGAAAATTATCCCTTGTTGGCCGAAAATTATCCCACGATTAAAAAATTTGAAAATTTTTGAGATTTTTGAAAAATTTTGAAATTTTTGAAAAATTTTGAAATTTTTGAAAAATTCTGAAATTTTTGAAAAATTTGAAAATTTTTGAAAAAAATTTTTGAAAAAATGAAATTTTGAAAATTTTGAAATGAAAATTTTGAAAATTTTGAAAATTTTGAAAATTTGAAAAATTTTTGAAAATTTTGAAATTTTTGAAAAATTTTGAAATTTTTGAAATTTTTTGAAAAATTTTGAAATTTTTGAAAATTTGAAAATTTTTGAAATTTTTGAAAAATTTGAAAATTTTTGGCCGAAAATTATCAAAAATTTCACGTTGGCCGAAAATTATCCCACGTTGGCAGAAAATTATCCCTTGTTGGCCGAAAATTATCCCACGATTAAAAAATTTTGAAAATTTTTGAAAAATTTTGAAATTTTTCAAAAATTTGAAAATTTTTGATTTTTGAAAAATTTTGAAATTTTTGAAAAATTTTGAAATTTTTGGAAAATTCTGAAATTTTTGAAAAATTTGAAAATTTTTGACATTTTTGAAAAATTTTGAAATTTTTGAAAAATTTTGAAATTTTTCAAAAATTTCACGTTGTCCGAAAATTATCCCACGTTGGCCGAAAATTATCCCACGTTGGCCGAAAATTATCCCACGATTAAAAAATTTGAAAATTTTTGACGATTTTGAAAAATTTTGAAAATTTTTGAAAAATTTTGAAATTTTTCAAAAATTTGAAAATTTTTGAAATTTTGAAAAATTTTGAAATTTTTGAAAAATTTTGAAATTTTTGAAAAATTTTCACGTTTTCAAAAATTATCCCACGTTGGCCGAAAATTATCCCTTGTTGGCCGAAAATTATCCACGATTGTTGGAAAAAAATTTCCCACGAAAAAAATTTTGAAATTTTTGAAAATTTTGAAATTTTTGAAAAATTTTGAAAAATTTGAAAAATTTGAAATTTTTTGAAAATTTTTGAAAATTTTGAAATTTTTGAAAATTTTGAAATTTTTGAAAAATTTTGAAATTTTTGAAAAATTTTGAAAAATTTGAAAAATTTTGAATTTTTCAAAAATTTCACGTTGGCCGAAAAGGATCCTACGTTGGCCGAGAATTATCCCACGTTTGCCGAAAATTATCCCTTGTTGGCCGAAAATTATCCCACGATTAAAAAATTTTGAAAATTTTTGAAAAATTTTGAAATTTTTGAAAAATTTGAAAATTTTTGAGATTTTTGAAAAATTTCGAAATTTTTGAAAAATTTTGAAATTTTTCAAAAATTTCACGTTGGCCGAACATTATCCCACGTTTGCCGAAAATTATCCCTTGTTTTTGAAATTTTGAAAACGATTAAAATTTTTGAAATTTTTAAATTTTTGGAAAATTTTGAATTTTTGAAAAAATTTGAAATTTTTGGAAAATTTTGAAATTTTTGAAAAATTTTGAAATTTTTGGAAAATTTTGAAATTTTTGAAAAATTTTGAATTTTTTGGAAAATTTCACGTTGGCCGAAAAATATCCCACGTTGGCCGAAAAATATCCCTTGTTGGCCGAAAATTATCCCACGTTGGAAATTTTTGGAAAATTTTGAAATTTTTGAAAAATTTTGAAAATTTTGAAAATTTTTGAAAAATTTTGAAATATTTGAAAATGAAAAATTTTAAAATTTTTGAAAAATTTAGAAATTTTTGGAAAATTTTGAAAATTTTGAAAAATTTTGAAAATTTTGAAATTTTTGAAAAATGTCATAATTTTTGAAATTTTTGAAAATTTTTGAGATTTTTGAAAAATTTTGAAATTTTTGAAAAATTTTGAAATTTTTGAAAAATTTTGAAATTTTTGAAAAATTTGAAAATTTTGAAATATTTAAAAAATTTTGAAATTTTCGAAAAATTCCTACGTTGGCCGAAAATTATCCCACGTTTGCCGAAAATTATCCCTTGTTGGCCGAAAATTATCCCACGATTAAAAAATTTTGAAAATTTTTGAAAAATTTTGAAATTTTTGAAAATTTTGAAAAATTTTGAAAAATTTTGAAAATTTTGAAATTTTGAAAAATTTTGAAAAATTTGAAAAATTTTGAAATTTTTGAAAAATTTCACGTATTTGAAAATTATCCCACGTTGGCCGAAAATTATCCCACGTTTGCCGAAAATTATCCCTTGTTGGCCGAAAATTATCCCACGATTGGAAAAATTTTGAAAATTTTTGAAAAATTTTGAAATTTTAAAATTTTGAAAATTAAAAAATTTGAAAAATTTTGAAATTTTTGAAAAAAATTTTGAAAAATTTTTCAAAAATTTCACGTTGGCCGAAAATTATCCCACGTTTTCCGAAAATTATCCCTTGTTGGCCGAAAATTATCCCACGATTAAAAAATTTTGAAAATTTTTGAGATTTTTAAAAATTTTGAAATTTTTGAAAAATTTTGAAATTTTTCAAAAATTTTGAAATTTTGAAAAATTTGAAATTTTGAAAAATTTGAAAATTTTGAAAATTTTGAAAAATTTTGAAAAATTTGAAAAATTTTGAAAAAAAAATTTCACGTTGGCCGAAAATTATCCCACGTTTGCCGAAAATTATCCCTTGTTGGCCGAAAATTATCCCACGATTAAAAAATTTGAAAATTTTTGAATTTCAAAAAATTTAAAAAATTTTGAAATTTTAAAAAATTTTGAAATTTTTGAAAAATTTTGAAATTTTGCCGAAAATTATCCCACGTTTGCCGAAAATTATCCCTTGTTGGCCGAAAATTATCCCACGATTAAAAAATTTGAAAATTTTTGAGATTTTTGAAAAATTTTGAAATTTTTGAAAAATTTTGAAATTTTTGAAAAATTCTGAAATTTTTGAAAAATTTGAAAATTTTTGACATTTTTGAAAAATTTTGAAATTTTTGAAAAATTTGAAATTTTTGAAATTTTTGAAAATTTTTGAAATTTTTGAAAAATTTCAAAATTTTTGAAAAATTTGAAAATTTTTGAGATTTTTGAAAAATTTCGAAATTTTTGAAAAATTTTGAAATTTGGCCGAAAATTTATTTTTTGTTGGCCAAAAATTTGAAAATTTTGAAAAATTTTGAAAATTTTTGAAAAATTTCACGTTGGCCGAAAATTATCCACGTTGGCCGAAAATTATCCCTTGTTGGCCAAAAATTATCCCACGATTTTTTGAAAAATTTTGAAAATTTTTGAAAAATTTTCAAAATTTTTGAAAAATTTGAAAATTTTTGAAAATTTTGAAAAATTTGAAAAATTTTGAAAATTTTGAAAATTTTTGAAAAAAATTTTGAAAAATTTTGAAAATTTGAAAAATTTTGAAATTTTTCAAAAATTTCACGTTGGCCGAAAAATATCCCACGTTGGCCGAAATTATCCCACGTTTGCCGAAAATTATCCCTTGTTGGCCGAAAATTATCCCACGTTTGAAAAATTTTGAAACTTTTGAAAAATTTTGGAAAATTTTGAATTTTTGAAAAATTTTAAAAATTTTGAAAAATTTTGAAATTTTGAAAAATTTGAAAATTTTGAAATTTTTCAAAAAAATATTTGAAAAATTTTGACGTTTTTCGAAAATTATCCCACGTTGGCCGAAAATTATCCCACGTTGGCCGAAAATTATCCCACGATTAAAAAATTTGAAAATTATGAGATTTTGGCCGAAAATTATCCCACGATTTAAAAATTTTGAAAATTTTTGAAAAATTTTGAAATTTTTCAAAAATTTGAAAATTTTTGAAAATTTTTGAAAAATTTTGAAATTTTTGAAAATTTTGAAATTTTTCAAAAATTTCACGTTGGCCGAAAATTATCCCACGTTGGCCGAAAATTATCCCTTGTTGGCCGAAAATTATCCCACGATTAAAAAATTTTGAATTTTTTGAAAAATTTTGAAATTATCAAAATTTTTGAAAATTTTGAAAATATTTCAAAAATTTTGAAATTTTTGGAAATTTATGAAATTTTTGAAAAATTTTGAAATTTTTAAAAAATATTGAAATTTTTGAAAACATTTGAAATTTTTAAAAAATATTGAAATTTTTGAAAATTTTTGAAATTTTTGAAAAATTTTGAAATTTTTGAAAATTTCGAAAAATTTTTAAAAATTTTGAAATTTTTGAAAAATTTCGAAATTTTTGAAAAATTTTGAAATTTTTCAAAAATTTGAAAATTTTTGAAATTTTTGAAAAATTTGAAAATTTTTGAAAAATTTTGAAATTTTTCAAAAATTTCACGTTGGCCGTAAATTATCCCACGTTGGCCGAAAATTATCCCTTGTTGGCCAAAAATTATCCCACGATTAAAAAATTTTGAAAATTTTTGAAAAATTTCGAAATTTTTCAAAAATTTGAAAATTTTTGAGATTTTTGAAAAATTTTCAAATTTTTGAAAAATTTTGAAATTTTTGAAAAATGTCATAATTTTTGAAATTTTTGAAAATTTTTGAAATTTTTCAAAAATTTCACGTTGGCCGAAAATTATCCCACGTTGGCCGAAAATTATCCCTTGTTGGCCGAAAATTATCCCACGTTTGAAAAATTTTGAAAATTTCGAAAAATTTTGAAATTTTTGAAAAATTTTGAAATTTTTGAAAAAAAAATTTGAAAATTTTTTAAAAAAAATTTTGAAAAATTTGAAAATTTTTAAAATTTTTGAAAATTTTGAAATTTTTGAAAATTTTTGAAATTTTTGAAAAATTTTGAAATTTTTGAAAAATTTGAAAATTTTTGAAAAATTTTGAAATTTTTCAAAAATTTCACGTTGGCCGAAAATTATCCCACGTTGGCCGAAAATTATCCCACGTTTGCCGAAAATTATCCCTTGTTGGCCGAAAATTATCCCACGATTAAAAAATTTTGAAAATTTTTGAAAAATTTTGAAATTTTTCAAAAATTTGAAAATTTTTGAAATTTTTGAAAAATTTGAAAATTTTTGAAAAATTTTGAAATTTTTGAAAAATTTGAAAATTTTGAAATTTTTCAAAAATTTCACGTTGGCCGAAAATTATCCTACGTTGGCCGAAAATTATCCCACGTTTGCCGAAAATTATCCCTTGTTGGCCGAAAATTATCCCACGATTAAAAAATTTGAAAATTTTTGAGATTTTTGAAAAATTTTGAAATATTTGAAAATTTTTAAAATTTTAAAAAATTTTGAAATTTTTAAAAAATTTGAAAATTTTTGAAAAATTTGAAAAATTTTGAAATTTTTGAAAAATTTGAAAATTTTTGAAATTTTTGAAAAATTTTGAAATATTTGAAAAATTTTGAAATTTTTCAAAAATTTCACGTTGGCCGAAAATTATCCCACGTTGGCCGAAAATTATCCCACGTTTGCCGAAAATTATCCCTTGTTGGCCGAAAATTATCCCACGATTAAAAAATTTTGAAAATTTTTGAGATTTTTGAAAAATTTTGAAATATTTGAAAATTTTTAAAATTTTAAAAAATTTTGAAATTTTTAAAAAATTTGAAAATTTTAAAATTTTTGAAAATTTTTGAAATTTTTGTAAAATTTTGAAATTTTTTGAAATTTTTGAAAAAATTTCCCACGTTTTTGAAAAATTATCCCTTTTGAAAATTTGAAAAATTTTGAAAAAATTTTTGAAATTTTTTTGAAAATTTTTGAAATTTTTGAAATTTTGAAATATTTGAAAAATTTTGAAATTTTTCAAAAATTTCACGTTGGCCGAAAATTATCCCACGTTGGCCGAAAATTATCCCTTGTTGGCCGAAAATTATCCCACGTTTGAAAAATTTTGAAATTTTTGAAAAATTTTGAAAATTTTGAAATTTTTGAAAAATTTTGAAATTTTTGAAAATTTTTGAAATTTTTGAAAAATTTTGAAATTTTTGAAAATTTTTGAAATTTTTGAAAAATTTTGAAATTTTTGAAAAATTTTGAAATTTTTGAAAAATTTTGAAATTTTTGAAATTTTTGAAAAATTTTGAAATTTTTGAAAAATTTTGAAATTTTTGAAAAATTTTGAAATTTTTGAAATTTTTGAAAAATTTTGAAATTTGGCCGAAAATTTGAAATTTTTGAAAATTTTTGAAATTTTTGAAAATTTTCAAAATTTTTGAAAAATTTTGAAAATTTTGAAAAATTTGAAAATTTGAAAATTTTGAAAAATTTTGAAATTTTTGAAAAATTTTGAAAATTTTCACGTTTTTTCAAAATTATCCCACGTTGGCCGAAAATTATCCCTTGTTGGCCAAAAATTATCCCACGATTGAAACGAAAAATTTTTGAAATTTTTGAAAAATTTTGAAATTTTTAAAAAAATTTGAAAATTTTGTATTTTTTGAAAAATTTTTTAATTTTTGAAAATTTTTGAAATTTTTGTAAAATTTTGAAAATTTTTGAAATTTTTGAAAAATTTTGAAATTTTGAAAAATTTTGAAATTTTTAAAAAATTTTGAAAATTTTGAAATATTTTGAAATTTTAAAAAAATTTTGAAAATTTTGAAAAATTTCACGTTGGCCGAAAATTATCCCTCGTTGGCCGAAATATATCCCACGTTGGCCGAAAAATATCCCACGATTAAAAAATTTTGAAAATTTTTGTAAAATTTTGAAATATTTGAAAATTTTTGAAAAAAAATTTTGAAATTTTGAAAAATTTTGAAATTTTTAAAAAATTTTGAAAATTTTGAAAATTTTTGAAAAATTTTGAAATTTTTCAAAAATTTCACGATGGCCGTAAATTATCCCACGTTGGCCGAAAATTATCCCTTGTTGGCCAAAAATTATCCCACGATTAAAAAATTTTGAAAATTTTTGAAAAATTTCGAAATTTTTCAAAAATTTGAAAATTTTTGAGATTTTTGAAAAATTTTGAAATTTTTGAAAAATTTTGAAATTTTTGAAAAATTTTGAAATTTTTGAAAAATTTGAAAATTTTGAAATTTTTCAAAAATTTCACGTTGGCCGTAAATTATCCCACGTTGGCCGAAAATTATCCCACGATTAAAAAATTTGAAAATTTTTGAGATTTTTGAAAAATTTTGAAATTTTTGAAAAATTTTGAAATTTTTGAAAAATTTTGAAATTTTTGAAAAATTCTGAAATATTTGAAAAATTTGAAAATTTTTGAGATTTTTGAAAAATTTGAAAATTTTTAAAATTTTTGAAAATTTTGAAATTTTTGAAAAATTTTGAAATATTTGAAAAATTTTGAAATTTTTGAAAAATTTGAAAATTTTGAAATTTTTCAAAAATTCACGTTGGCCGAAAATTATCCTACGTTGGCCGAGAATTATCCCACGTTTGCCGAAAATTATCCCTTGTTGGCCGAAAATTATCCCACGATTAAAAATTTTGAAAAATTTTGAAAAATTTTGAAATATTTGAAAATTTTTAAAATTTTAAAAATTTTGAAATTTTCGAAAAAATTTGAAAATTTTTGAAAAATTTGAAAAATTTTGAAATTTTTGAAAAAATTGAAAATTTTTGAAATTTTTGAAAATTTTGAAAATTTTTGAAAAATTTTGAAATTTTCAAAAATTTCACGTTGGCCGAAAAATATCCCACGTTGGCCGAAAATTATCCCACGTTTGCCGAAAATTATCCCTTGTTGGCCGAAAATTATCACACGAAAATTTTGAAAATTTTGAAAAATTTGGAAATTTTTGAAAATTTTGAAAATTTTTGAAAATTATGAAAAATTTTGAAATTTTTGAAAAATTTTGAAAATTTTGAGAAATTTTGAAAATTTTAAAAAAATTTGAAAATTTTTGAAATTTTTGAAAAATTTTGAAATTTTTGGAAAATTTTGAAATTTTTGGAAAATTTTGAAAATTTTGAATTTTTGAAAAAATTTGAAAAATTTGAAAATTTTGAAATTTTTCAAAAATTTCACGTTGGCCGAAAATTATCCTACGGGCCGAAAATTATCCCACGTTTGCCGAAAATTATCCCTTGTTGGCCGAAAATTATCCCACGATTAAAAAATTTTGAAATTTTTGAAAAATTTTGAAATATTTGAAAAAAAAATTTTAAAATTTTGAAAATTTTGAAAATTTTTGAAAATTTTGAAAAATTTTGAAAAATTTTGAAAATTTTGAAAAATTTTGAAAATTTTCAAAAATTTTTGAAAAATTATCCTACGTTGGCCGAAAATTATCCCACGTTGGCCGTAAATTATCCCACGTTGGCCGAAAATTATCCCTTGTTGGCCAAAAATTATCCCACGATTAAAAAATTTTGAAAATTTTTGAAAAATTTCGAAATTTTTCAAAAATTTGAAAATTTTTGAGATTTTTGAAAAATTTTGAAATTTTTGAAAAATTTTGAAATTTTTGAAAAATTTGAAAATTTTGAAATTTTTCAAAAATTTCACGTTGGCCGAAAATTATCCTACGTTGGCCGAAAATTATCCCACGTTTGCCGAAAATTATCCCTTGTTGGCCGAAAATTATCCCACGATTAAAAAATTTTGAAAATTTTTGAAAAATTTTGAAAAAAAAATTTTTAAAATTTTAAAAATTTTGAAATTTTTAAAAAATTTGAAATTTTTTTGAAAAATTTGAAAAATTTTGAAAAAAAATTTGAAAATTTTTGAAATTTTTGAAAAATTTTTTTGAAAATTTTGAAATTTTTCAAAAATTTCACGTTGGCCGAAAATTATCCTACGTTGGCCGAAAATTATCCCACGTTTGCCGAAAATTATCCCTTGTTGGCCGAAAATTATCCCACGATTAAAAAATTTGAAAAAAATTTTTGAAAAATTTTGAAATATTTGAAAATTTTTAAAATTTTAAAAAATTTTTTTGAAATTTTGAAAAATTTGAAAATTTTGAAAAAAAAATTTTTTTGAAATTTTTGAAATTTTTGAAAATTTTGAATTTTTGAAAATTTTGAAATTTTTGAAATTTTTGAAAAATTTTGAAAAATTTTTGAAAATTTGAAAAATTTTGAAAATTTTGAAATTTTGAAAATTTTTGAAAATTTTGAAAAATTTTGAAAAATTTCAAAAATTTGACGTTTTTCAAAAAATTATCCCACGTTGGCCGAAAATTATCCCTTGTTGGCCGAAAATTATCCCACGATTAAAAAATTTTGAAAATTTTTGAAAAAAATTTTGAAAATTTTGAAAAAAATTTGAAAATTTTGAAATTTTTGAAAAATTTTGAAATTTTTGAAAAATTTTGAAATTTTTGAAAAATTTCGAAATATTTAAAAAATTTTGAAATTTTTGAAAAATATTGAAATTTTTGAAAAATTTCGAAATATTTAAAAAATTTTGAAAAATTTCACGTTGCCCGAAAATTATCCCACGTTGGCCGAAAATTATCCCATGTTGGCCGAAAATTATCCCTTGTTGGCCGAAAATTATCCCACGATTAAAAAATTTTGAAAATTTTTGAAAAATTTTGAAATATTTGAAAAATTTTGAAATTTTTCAAAAATTTCACGTTGGCCGAAAATTATCCCACGTTTGCCGAAAATTATCCCTTGTTGGCCGAAAATTATCCCACGATTAAAAAATTTTGAAAATTTTTGAAAAATTTTGAAATATTTTAAAATATTGAAAAATTTTTAAAATTTTTAAAAATTATGAAAATTTTGTAAAAATTTTGAAATTTTTGAAAAATTTGAAAATTTTTGAAATTTTTGAAAAATTTTGAAATATTTGAAAAATTTTGAAATTTTTCAAAAATTTCACGTTGGCCGAAAATTATCCCACGTTTGCCGAAAATTATCCCTTGTTGGCCGAAAATTATCCCACGATTAAAAAATTTGAAAATTTTTGAGATTTTTGAAAAATTTTGAAATTTTTGAAAAATTTTGAAATATTTGAAAAATTTGAAATTTTAAAAAATTTGAAAATTTTGAAATTTTTGAAAAATTTTGAAATTTTGAAAAATTTGAAAATTTTTTTGAAATTTTTGAAATTTTTGAAAATTTGAAAATTTTTGAGATTTTTGAAAAATTTTGAAATTTTTGAAAAATTTTGAAATTTTTGAAAAATTCTGAAATTTTTGAAAAATTTGAAAATTTCGAAATTTTTGAAAAATTTGAAAATTTTTGAAAAATTTTGAAATTTTTCAAAAATTTCACGTTGGCCGTAAATTATCCCACGTTGGCCGAAAATTATCCCTTGTTGGCCAAAAATTATCCCACGATTAAAAAATTTTGAAAATTTTTGAAATTTTTCAAAAATTTTGAAAAATTTGAAATTTTTTGAAAATTTTTGAAAAATTTTGAAATTTTTGAAAAATTTTGAAATTTTTGAAAAATTTTGAAAATTTTCAAAAATTTTGAAATGTTTGGTAAATTATGAAAATTTTGAAAATTTTGAAAAATTTCACGTTGGCCGAAAATTATCCCACGTTGGCTGAAAATTATCCCACGTTGGCTGAAAATTATCCCACGTTGGCCATAAAATATCCCTGGTTGTCCGAAAAATATCCCACGATTGAAAAAATTTTGAAATTTGAAAATTTTGAAAATTTTGAAAAATTTTTGAAAATTTTGAAATTTTTGAAAAATTTTGAAAATTTGAAAAATTTGAAAATTTTGAAAATTTTTGAAAAATTTTGAAATATTTGAAAAATTTTGAAATTTTTCAAAAATTTCACGTTGGCCGAAAATTATCCCACGTTTGCCGAAAATTATCCCTTGTTGGCCGAAAATTATCCCACGATTAAAAAATTTGAAAATTTTTGAGATTTTTGAAAAATTTTGAAATTTTTGAAAAATTTTGAAATTTTTGAAAAATTTTGAAATTTTTGAAAAATTCTGAAATTTTTGAAAAATTTGAAAATTTTTGAAATTTTTCAAAAATTTCACGTTGGCCGAAAATTATCCCACGTTGGCAGAAAATTATCCCTTGTTGGCCGAAAATTATCCCACGATTAAAAAATTTTGAAAATTTTTGAAAAATTTTGAAATTTTTCAAAAATTTGAAAATTTTAAAATTTTGAAAAAAATTTTGAAAAATTTTGAAATTTTGAAAAATTTTGAAATTTTTGAAAAATTTTGAAATTTTTGGAAAATTATGAAATATTTTGAAATTTTTGAAAAATTTTAAAATTTTTGAAAAATTTGAAAATTTTGAAATTTTTGAAAAATTTTGAAATTTTTGAAAAATTTTGAAAATTTTGAAAAATTTTGAAAATTTTTAAAAATTTTGAAAAAATCTCGAAAAATTTAAAATTTTTGAAAAATTTTGAAATTTTTGAAAATTGTTGAAAAATTTCGAAATTTTTGAAAAATTTTGAAATTTTTCGAAAATTTTGAAATTTTTCGAAAATTTTGAAATTTTTCAAAAATTTCACGTTGGCCGAAAATTATCCCACGTTGGCAGAAAATTATCCCTTGTTGGCCGAAAATTATCCCACGATTAAAAAATTTTGAAAATTTTTGAAAAATTTTGAAATTTTTCAAAAATTTGAAAATTTTTGAGATTTTTAAAAATTTTGAAATTTTTGAAAAATTTTGAAAATTTTGAAAAATTTTGAAAATTTTGAAAAATTTTGAAATTTTTGAAAATTTTTGAAATTTATCCCTCGTTGGCCGAAAATTATCCCTTGTAGGCCGAAAATTATCCCTTGTAGGCCGAAAATTATCCCAGGGTTAAATAATTTTGAAAATTTTTGAAAAATTTGGAAATTTTTGAAAAATTTTAAAAATTTTAAAATTTTTGAAAAATTTTGAAAATTTTTGAAAAATTTTGAAATTTTTAAAAAATTTTGAAATTTTTGAAATTTTTGAAAATTTTCCCTTTTTTGCCGAAAATTTGAAAATTTTGAAAAATTTGAAATTTTTGAAATTTTTGAAAATTTTGAAATTTTCAAAAATTTCACGTTGGCCGAAAATTTTGAAACGTTGGCCGAAAATTATCCCACGTTTGCCGTAAATTATCCCTTGTTGGCCGAAAATTATCCCACGATTAAAAAATTTTGAAAATTTTTGAGATTTTTGAAAAATTTTGAAATTTTTGAAAAATTTTGAAATTTTTGAAAAATTTTGAAATTTTTGAAAAATTTGAAAATTTTGAAATTTTTCAAAAATTTCACGTTGGCCGAAAATTATCCTACGTTGGCCGAAAATTATCCCACGTTTGCCGAAAATTATCCCTTGTTGGCCGAAAATTATCCCACGATTAAAAAATTTTGAAAATTTTTGAAAAATTTTGAAATATTTGAAAATTTTTAAAATTTTAAAAAATTTTGAAATTTTTAAAAAATTTGAAAATTTTTGAAAAATTTGAAAAATTTTGAAATTTTTGAAAAATTTGAAAATTTTTGAAATTTTTGAAAAATTTTGAAATATTTGAAAAATTTTGAAATTTTTCAAAAATTTCACGTTGGCCGAAAATTATCCCACGTTGGCCGAAAATTATCCCACGTTTGCCGAAAATTATCCCTTGTTGGCCGAAAATTATCCCACGATTGAAAAAAAAAATTTGAAAATTTTTGAGATTTTGAAAAATTTTGAAATTTTTGAAATTTTGAAAAATTTTTTTTGAAAAATTTTGAAATATTTGAAAAATTTGAAAATTTTTTTTGAAATTTTTGAAAAATTTTGAAATATTTGAAAAATTTTGAAATTTTTCAAAAAATTTCACGTTTTGAAAAAATTATCCCACGTTTGCCGAAAATTAAATTTGTTGGCCGAAAATTATCCCACGATTAAAAAAAAATTTTGAAAATTTTTGAAATTTTTGAAATTTTTGAAAATTTTGAAAAATTTTGAAAAATTTTGAAATTTTTTCGAAAAAATTTCACGTTGGCCGAAAATTATCCCACGTTTGCCGAAAATTATCCCTTGTTGGCCGAAAATTATCCCAATTTTAAAAAATTTTGAAAATTTTTGAAAAATTTTGAAATTTTTCAAAAATTTGAAAATTTTTGATTTTTGAAAAATTTTGAAATTATTGAAAAATTTTGAAATTTTTGGAAAATTCTGAAATTTTTGAAAAATTTTGAAATTTTTCAAAAATTTGAAAATTTTTGATTTTTGAAAAATTTTGAAATTTTTGAAAAATTTTGAAATTTTTGGAAAATTCTGAAATTTTTGAAAAATTTGAAAATTTTGAAATTTTTCAAAAATTTTGAAATTTTTCAAAAATTTCACGTTGGCCGAAAATTATCACACGTTGGCAGAAAATTATCCCTTGTTGGCCGAAAATTATACCACGAGTAAAGAATTTTGAAAATTTTTGAAAAATATAGAAAAATTTTAAAAATTTTGAAAATTTTGAAATTGAAAAATTTTTGATTTTTGAAAATTTTGAAAATTTTGAAATTTTTTGAAAAAAATTTTTGAAAATTTTGAAATTTTTCAAAAATTTGAAAAATTTTTGAAAAATTTTGAAATTTTTGAAAAATTTGAAATTTTTGAAATTTTTGAAAATTTTTGAAATTTTTGAAAAATTTCAAAATTTTTGAAAAATTTTGAAATTTTTGAAAAATTTGAAAATTTTTGAGATTTTTGAAAAATTTCGAAATTTTTGAAAAATTTTGAAATTTTTCAAAAATTTGAAAATTTTTGAAATTTTTGAAAAATTTGAAAATTTTTGAAAAATTTTGAAATTTTTCAAAAATTTCACGTTGGCCGTAAATTATCCCACGTTGGCCGAAAATTATCCCTTGTTGGCCAAAAATTTTAAAAATTTTGAAAATTTTTGAAAAATTTTTCGAAATTGAAAATTTGAAATTGTTCAAAAATTTGAAAATGTTTGAGATTTTTGAAAAATTTTCAAATTTTTGAAAAATTTTGAAATTTTTGAAAAATGTCATAATATTTGAAATTTTTGAAAAATTTTGAAATTTTTCAAAAATTTCACGTTGGCCGAAAATTATCCCACGTTGGCCGAAAATTATCCCTTGTTGGCCAAAAATTATCCCTTGTTGGCCAAAAATTATCCCACGATTAAAAAATTTTGAAAATTTTTGAAAAATTTAGAAATTTTTCAAAAATTTGAAAAATTTTGAAATTTTTGAAAAATTTTGAAATTTTTGAAAAATTTTGAAATTTTTGAAAAATTTCGAAATATTTAAAAAATTTTGAAATTTTTGAAAAATATTGAAATTTATGAAATTTTTGAAAAATTTTGAAAAATTTTTGAAACTTTTGTAAATTTTTGAAAAATTTTGAAATTTTTCAAAAATTTCACGTTGGCCGAAAATTATCCCACGTTGGCCGAAAATTATCCCACGTTTGCCGAAAATTATCCCTTGTTGGCCGAAAATTATCCCACGATTAAAAAATTTTGAAAATTTTTGAAAAATTTTGAAATATTTGAAAATTTGAAAATTTTTGAGATTTTTGAAAAATTTTGAAATTTTTGAAAAATTTGAAAATTTTGAAATTTTTCAAAAATTTCACGTTGGCCGAAAATTATCCTACGTTGGCCGAAAATTATCCCACGTTTACCGAAAATTATCCCTTGTTGGCCGAAAATTATCCCACGATTAAAAAATTTTGAAAATTTTTGAAAAATTTTGAAATATTTGAAAATTTTTAAAATTTTAAAAAATTTTGAAATTTTTAAAAAATTTGAAAATTTTTGAAAAATTTGAAAAATTTTGAAATTTTTGAAAAATTTGAAAATTTTTGAAATTTTTGAAAAATTTTGAAATATTTGAAAAATTTTGAAATTTTTCAAAAATTTCACGTTGGCCGAAAATTATCCCACGTTGGCCGAAAATTATCCCACGTTTGCCGAAAATTATCCCTTGTTGGCCGAAAATTATCCCACGATTAAAAAATTTGAAAATTTTTGAGATTTTTGAAAAATTTTGAAATTTTTGAAAAATTTTGAAATTTTTGAAAAATTCTGAAATATTTGAAAAATTTGAAAATTTTTGAAATTTTTGAAAAATTTTGAAATATTTGAAAAATTTTGAAATTTTTCAAAAATTTCACGTTGGCCGAAAATTATCCCACGTTTGCCGAAAATTATCCCTTGTTGGCCGAAAATTATCCCACGATTAAAAAATTTGAAAATTTTTGAGATTTTTGAAATTTTTGAAAAATTCTGAAATTTTTGAAAAATTTGAAAATTTTTGAAATTTTTCAAAAATTTCACGTTGGCCGAAAATTATCCCACGTTGGCAGAAAATTATCCCTTGTTGGCCGAAAATTATCCCACGATTAAAAAATTTTGAAAATTTTTGAAAAATTTTGAAATTTTTGAAAATTTTGAAAATTTCGAAAAATTTTGAAATTTTTGAAAAATTTTGAAATTTTTGAAAATTTTGAAAATTTCGAAAAATTTTAAAAAATTTTGAAAATTTTGAAAATTTTTGAAATTTTTGAAAAATTTTTTTTTTGAAAAATTTTGAAATTTTTGAAAAATTTGAAAATTTTGAAATTTTTGAAAAATTTGAAAAATTTTTGAAAATTTTTGAAATTTTTGAAAAATTTTGAAAATTATTTTGATTAAAAAAAAATTTTTGAAAATTTTTGAAATTTTTGAAAATTTTTGAAATTTTTGAAAAATTTCAAAATTTTTGAAAAATTTTGAAATTTTTGAAAAATTTGAAAATTTTTGAGATTTTTGAAAAATTTCGAAATTTTTGAAAAATTTTGAAATTTTTCAAAAATTTCACGTTGGCCGTAAATTATCCCACGTTGGCCGAAAATTATCCCTTGTTGGCCAAAAATTATCCCACGATTAAAAATTTTGAAAATTTTTGAAAAATTTTGAAATTTTGAAAATTTGAAAAATTTGAAAATTTTTAAAATTTTTGAAAATTTTGAAATTTTTGAAAAATTTTGAAATATTTGAAAAATTTTGAAATTTTTGAAAAATTTGAAAATTTTTGAAAAATTTTGAAATTTTTGAAAAATTTGAAAATTTTTGAAATTTTTGATAAATTTGAAAATTTTTGAAATATTTTGAAATTTTTCAAAAATTTCACGTTGGCCGAAAATTATCCCACGTTGGCCGAAAATTATCCCTTGTTGGCCAAAAATTATCCCACGATTAAAAAATTTTGAAAATTTTTGAAAAATTTTGAAATTTTTCAAAAATTTTCAAATTTTTGAAAAATTTTGAAATTTTTGACAAATGTCATAATGTTTGAAATTTTTGAAAAATTTTGAAAAATTTCACACGTTGGTCGAAAATTATCCCACGTTGGCCGAAAATTATCCCTTGTTGGAAAAATTTCCCACGATTAAAAAATTTTGAAAATTTTTGAAAAATTTTGAAATTTTTCAAAAATTTGAAAATTTTTTTTGAAAATTTTTGAAAAATTTTGAAATTTTTCAAAAATTTGAAAATTTTTGATTTTTGAAAAATTTTGAAATTTTTGAAAAATTTGAAAATTTTGAAATTTTTCAAAAATTTCACGTTGGCCGAAAATTATCCTACGTTGGCCGAAAATTATCCCACGTTTGCCGAAAAAATTATCCCTTGTTGGCCGAAAATTATCCACGATTAAAAAATTTTGAAAATTTTTGAAAAATTTTGAAATATTTGAAAATTTTTAAAATTTTAAAAAATTTTTAAATTTTTAAAAAATTTGAAAATTTTTGAAAAATTTGAAAAATTTTGAAATTTTTGAAATTTTTGAAAAAATTTGAAAATTTTGAAAAATTTTGAAAATTTGAAAAATTTGAAAATTTTTGAAAAATTTCACGTTTTTGAAAATTTTCACGTTGGCCGAAAATTATCCCACGTTTGCCGAAAATTATCCCTTGTTGGCCGAAAATTATCCCACGATTAAAAAATTTGAAAATTTTTGAGATTTTTGAAAAATTTGAAAATTTTTAAAATTTTTGAAAATTTTGAAATTTTTGAAAAATTTTGAAATATTTGAAAAATTTTGAGATTTTTGAAAAATTTCGAAATTTTTGAAAAATTTTGAAATTTTTCAAAAATTTCACGTTGGCCGAAAATTATCCCACGTTTGCCGAAAATTATCCCTTGTTGGCCGAAAATTATCCCACGATTAAAAAATTTGAAAATTTTTGAGATTTTTGAAAAATTTTGAAATTTTTGAAAAATTTTGAAATTTTTGAAAAATTCTGAAATTTTTGAAAAATTTGAAAATTTTTGAAATTTTTGAAAAATTTTGAAATAATCGAAAAATTTGAAAATTTTTGAGATTTTTGAAAAATTTTGAAATTTTTGAAAAATTTTGAAATATTTGAAAAATTTTGAAATTTTTGAAAAATTTGAAAATTTTGAAATTTTTCAAAAATTTCACGTTGGCCGAAAATTATCCTACGTTGGCCGAGAATTATCCCACGTTTGCCGAAAATTATCCCTTGTTGGCCGAAAATTATCCACGATTAAAAAATTTTGAAAATTTTTGAAAAATTTTGAAATATTTGAAAATTTTTAAAATTTTAAAAAATTTTGAAATTTTTAAAAAATTTAAAATATTTTGAAAAATTTGAAAAATTTTGATATTTTTGAAAAATTGAAAATTTTTGAAATATTTGAAAAATTTTGAAATTTTTGAAAAATTTTGAAATTTTTCAAAAATTTCACGTTGGCCGAAAATTATCCTACGTTGGCCGAAAATTATCCCACGTTTGCCGAAAATTATCCCTTGTTGGCCGAAAATTATCCCACGATTAAAAAATTTTGAAAATTTTTGAAAAATTTTGAAATTTTTGAAAAATTTGAAAATTTTTGATTTTTGAAAAATTTTGAAATTTTTGAAAAATTTTGAAATTTTTTGAAAAATTTTGAAAAATTTGAAAAAATTGAAAATTTTTGACATTTTTGAAAAATTTTGAAATTTTTGAAAAATTTGAAATTTTTGAAATTTTTGAAAATTTTTGAAATTTTTGAAAAATTTTGAAAAATTTGAAAATTTTGAAATTTTTCAAAAATTTCACGTTGGCCGAAAATTATCCTACGTTGGCCGAAAATTATCCCACGTTTGCCGAAAATTATCCCTTGTTGGCCGAAAATTATCCCACGATTAAAAAATTTTGAAAATTTTTGAAAAATTTTGAAATATTTGAAAATTTTTAAAATTTTAAAAAATTTGAAATTTTCGAAAAATTTTGAAAATTTTTTTTGAAAAATTTTGAAATTTTTGAAAATTTTGAAAATTTTTGAAAAATTTGAAAAATTTTGAAATTTTTGAAAAATTGAAAATTTTTCAAAAATTTCACGTTGGCCGAAAATTATCCTACGTTGGCCGAGAATTATCCCACGTTGGCCGTAAATTATCCCACGTTGGCCGAAAATTATCCCTTGTTGGCCAAAAATTATCCCACGATTAAAGAAGTTTGAAAATTTTTGAAAAATTTTGAAATTTTTGAAAAAATTTGAAAATTTTGAAATTTTTGAAAAATTTTGAAATTTTAGAAAAATTTTGAAAATTGTGAATAATTTGAAAATTTTGAAATTTTTCAAAAATTTCACGTTGGCCGATAATTATCCTACGTTGGCCGAAAATTATCCCACGTTTGCCGAAAATTATCCCTTGTTGGCCGAAAATTATCCCACGATTAAAAAATTTTGAAAATTTTTGAAAAATTTTGAAATATTTGAAAATTTTTAAAATTTTAAAAAATTTTGAAATTTTTAAAAAATTTGAAAATTTTTGAAAAATTTGAAAAATTTTGAAATTTTTGAAAAATTTGAAAATTTTTGAAATTTTTGAAAAATTTTGAAAAATTTGAAAATTTTGAAATTTTTCAAAAATTTCACGTTGGCCGAAAATTATCCTACGTTGGCCGAAAATTATCCCACGTTTGCCGAAAATTATCCCTTGTTGGCCGAAAATTATCCCACGATTAAAAAATTTTGAAAATTTTTGAAAAATTTTGAAATATTTGAAAATTTTGAAAAATTTTGAAAAAAAATTTTGAAATTTTTGAAAAATTTTGAAAATTTTTGAAAAATTTTGAAAAAAATTTTTGAAAAATTTTTTTGAAAATTTAAAAATTTTGAAAAATTTTGAAATTTTTGAAAAATTTTGAAATTTTGAAAAATTTTGAAAAATTTTGAAAATTTTGAAATTTTTGAAAATTTTGAAAAATTTTGAAAATTTTGAAAAAAATTTTGAAAAATTTTTTGAAAAAAAAATTTTGAAAATTTTGGCCGAAAATTATCCCACGTTGGCCGAAAATTATCCCTTGTTGGCCAAAAATTATCCCACGATTAAAAAATTTTGAAAATTTTGAAAAATTTCGAAATTTTTCAAAAATTTGAAAATTTTGAAATTTTGAAAAAAATTTTGAAAATTTTGAAAAATTTTGAAATTTTTGAAAAAATTTTCAAATTTTTTTGAAATTTTTTTTTTGAAAATTTGTAAAAATTTTGAAATTTTTTTAAAATTTTGAAATTTTTGAAAAAATTTTGAAAAAAGATTTTTGAAAATCATTTTGAAATTTTCGAAAATTTTTGAAAAATTATCCCACGTTGGCCGAAAATTATCCCTTGTTGGCCGAAAATTTGAAAACGATTTTAAAAATTTTTGAAAATTTTAAATTTTTGAAAAATTTTGAAATTTTTGAAAATTTTTGAAATTTTTGAAAAATTTTGAAATTTTTGTAAAATTTTGAAAATTTTGTAAAATTTTGAAAATTTTGAAAAATTTTGAAATTTTTGGGTAATTATGAAAATTTTGAATTTTTTGAAAAATTTCACGTTGGCCGAAAAATATCCCTCGTTGGCCGAAAATTATCCCACGTTTGCCGAAAATTATCCCTTGTTGGCCGAAAATTATCCCACGATTAAAAAATTTTGAAAATTTTTGAAAAATTTTGAAATATTTGAAAATTTTTAAAATTTTAAAAAATTTTGAAATTTTTTAAATATTTGAAAATTTTTGAAAAATTTGAAAAATTTTGAAATTTTTGAAAAATTTTGAAATTTTTGAAAAATTTTGAAATTTTTGAAAAATTTTGAAATTTTTGAAAAATTTTGAAAATTTTTGAAAATTTTGAAAATTTTGAAATTTTTGAAAAATTTTGAAATTTTTAAAAAATTTCACTTTGGCCGTAAATTATCCCACGTTGGCCGAAAATTATCCCTTGTTGGCCAAAAATTATCCCACGATTAAAAAATTTTGAAAATTTTTGAAAAATTTGAAAATTTTGAAATTTTTGAAAAATTTTGAGAATTTTGAAAAATTTTGAAAATTTTTGAAAAATTTTGAAATTTTTGAAAAATGTCATAATATTTGAAAATTTTGAAAATTTTGAAAAAATTATTTGACGTTTTTTGAAAATTTTGAAATTTTTTTGCCGAAAATTTTGAAAATTTTGAAAAATTAAAATTTCACGTTGGCCGAAAAATATCCCACGTTGGCCGAAAATTATCCCACGTTGGCCGAAAATTATCCCTTGTTGGCCGAAAAAACGTTTGAAAAAATTTTGAAATTTTTGAAAATTTTGAAAATTTTGAAATTTTTTTTGAAAATTTTGAAATTTTTGAAAAAAAATTTTTGAAAATTTGAAAAAATTTTGAAATTTTTTAAAAAATTTGAAATTTTTGAAAAATTTTGTAAATTTTGAAATTTTTGAAAATTTTTGAAATTTTTGAAAAATTTTGAAATATTTGAAAAATTTTGAAATTTTTGAAAAATTTGAAAATTTTGAAATTTTTCAAAAATTTCACGTTGGCCGAAAATTATCCTACGTTGGCCGAGAATTATCCCACGTTTGCCGAAAATTATCCCTTGTTGGCCGAAAATTATCCCACGATTAAAAAATTTTGAAAATTTTTGAAAAATTTTGAAATATTTGAAAATTTTTAAATTTTGAAAAAAAATTTTGAAATTTCTGAAAAATTTTGAAATTTTTGGAAATTTTTGAAATTTTTGAAAAATTTTGAAAATTTTGAAAAATATTGAAAATTTTGAAAAATTTTGAAATTTTTCAAAAAATTTGAATTTTTGAAAATTTTGAATTTTTTTAAAAATTTTGAAATTTTTGGAAAATTTTGAAATTTTTGAAAAATTTTGAAAATTTTGAAATTTTTCAAAAATTTTTCACGTTGGCCGAAAATTATCCTACGTTGGCCGAAAATTATCCCACGTTTGCCGAAAATTATCCCTTGTTGGCCGAAAATTATCCCACGTTTGAAAAATTTTGAAACTTTTGAAAAATTTTGGAAAATTTTGAATTTTTGAAAAATTTTAAAAATTTTGAAAAATTTTAAAAATTTTTAAAATTTTTTGAAAATTTTGAAAAATTTTGAAATTTTTAAAAAATTTTGAAAATTTTGAAATTTTTGAAAAATTTTGAAATTTTTGAAAAATTTTGAAATTTTTGAAAAATTTGAAATTTTTGAAATTTTTGAAAAATTTTGAAAAATTTCACGTTGGCCGAAAATTATCCAACGTTGGCTGAAAAATATCCCACGTTGGCCGAAAATTATCCCACGTTTGCCGAAAATTATCCCTTGTTGGCCGAAAATTATCCCACGTTTGAAAAATTTCGAAATTTTTGAAAAATTTTGAAATTTTTGAAAATTTTTGAAATTTTTGAAAATCTTTGAAAATTTTGAAATTTTTGAAATTTTTGAAAAATTTTTGAAATATTTGAAAAATTTTGAAATTTTTCAAAAAATTTCACGTTGGCCGAAAATTATCCCACGTTTGCCGAAAATTATCCCTTGTTGGCCGAAAATTATCCCACGATTAAAAAATTTGAAAATTTTTGAGATTTTTGAAAAATTTTGAAATTTTTGAAAAATTTTGAAATTTTTGAAAAATTCTGAAATTTTTGAAAAATTTGAAAATTTTTGAAATTTTTGAAAAATTTTGAAATAATCGAAAAATTTGAAAATTTTTAAAATTTTTGAAAATTTTGAAATTTTTGAAAAATTTTGAAATATTTGAAAAATTTTGAAATTTTTGAAAAATTTGAAAATTTTGAAATTTTTCAAAAATTTCACGTTGGCCGAAAATTATCCTACGTTGGCCGAGAATTATCCCACGTTTGCCGAAAATTATCCCTTGTTGGCCGAAAATTATCCACGATTAAAAAATATTGAAAATTTTTGAAAAATTTTGAAATTTTTGAAAATTTTTGAAATTTTTGAAAAATTTTGAAAATTTGAAATTTTTTGAAAATTTTTGAAAAATTTGGAAAAATTTGAAAATTTTGAAATTTTTGAAAAATTTGAAAATTATGAAATTTTTGAAAAATTTTGAAATTTTTGAAAAATTTTGAAAATTTTGAAATTTTTGAAAAATTTTGAAAATTTTGAAAATTTTGAAAAATTTTGAAATTTTTGAAAAATTTGAAATTTTTGAAAATTTTGAAAAATTTTGAAATTTTTGAAAATTTTGAAATTTTTGAAAAATTTTGAAAATTTTTGAAATTTTTGGAAAATTTTGAAAATTTTGAAATTTTTGAAAAAAATTTTTGAAATTTTGAAAATTTTTGAAATTTTTGAAATTTTTGAAAATTTTTGAAATTTTTGAAAATTTTGAAAATTTTTGAAAAATTTTGAAATTTTTCAAAAATTTCACGTTGGCCGAAAATTATCCCACGTTGGCCGAAAATTATCCCTTGTTGGCCGAAAATTATCCCACGATTAAAAAATTTTGAAAATTTTTGAAAAATTTCGAAATTTTTGAAAATTTTTGAAATTTTTTTTTGAAATTTTTGAAAAATTTTGAAATTTTTCAAAAATTTTGAAATTTTTGAAAAATTTGAAAAAATTTTGAAAATTTTTCAAAAATCCCACGTTGGCCGAAAATTATCCTACGTTGGCCGAAAATTATCCCACGTTTGCCGAAAATTATCCCTTGTTGGCCGAAAATTATCCCACGATTAAAAAATTTTGAAAATTTTTGAAAAATTTTGAAATATTTGAAAATTTTTAAAATTTTAAAAAATTTTGAAATTTTTAAAAAATTTGAAAATTTTTGAAATTTTTAAAAAATTTGAAAATTTTTGAAAAATTTGAAAAATTTTGAAATTTTTGAAAAATTTGAAAATTTTTGAAATTTTTGAAAAATTTTGAAAAATTTGAAAATTTTGAAATTTTTCAAAAATTTCACGTTGGCCGAAAATTATCCTACGTTGGCCGAAAATTATCCCACGTTTGCCGAAAATTATCCCTTGTTGGCCGAAAATTATCCCACGATTAAAAAATTTTGAAAATTTTTGAAAAATTTTGAAATATTTGAAAATTTTTAAAATTTTAAAAAATTTTGAAATTTTTAAAAAATTTGAAAATTTTTGAAAAATTTGAAAAATTTTGAAATTTTTGAAAAATTTGAAAATTTTTGAGATTTTTGAAAAATTTCGAAATTTTTGAAAAATTTTGAAATTTTTCAAAAATTTGAAAATTTTTGAAATTTTTCAAAAATTTGAAAAATTTTGAAATTTATTCAAAAATTTCACGTTGGCCGAAAATTATCCCACGTTGGCAGAAAATTATCCCTTGTTGGCCGAAAATTATCCCACGATTAAAAAATTTTGAAAATTTTTGAAAAATTTTGAAATATTTGAAAAATTTTGAAATTTTTGAAATTTTTGAAAATTTTGAAAAATTTGAAATTTTTGAAAAATTTTGAAATTTTTGAAATTTTTGAAATTTTTGAAAAAAAATATTTGAAATTTTTGAAAAATTTTGAAATTTTTGAAAAATTGAAAATTTTTGAAATTTTTGAAAAATTTTGAAATATTTGAAAAATTTTGAAATTTTTCAAAAATTTCACGTTGGCCGAAAATTATCCCACGTTTGCCGAAAATTATCCCTTGTTGGCCGAAAATTATCCCACGATTAAAAAATTTGAAAATTTTTGAGATTTTTGAAAAATTTTGAAATTTTTGAAAAATTTTGAAATTTTTGAAAAATTCTGAAATTTTTGAAAAATTTGAAAATTTTTGAAATTTTTGAAAAATTTTGAAATAATCGAAAAATTTGAAAATTTTTAAAATTTTTGAAAATTTTGAAATTTTTGAAAAATTTTGAAATATTTGAAAAATTTTGAAATTTTTGAAAAATTTGAAAATTTTGAAATTTTTCAAAAATTTCACGTTGGCCGAAAATTATCCTACGTTGGCCGAGAATTATCCCACGTTTGCCGAAAATTATCCCTTGTTGGCCGAAAATTATCCACGATTAAAAAATTTTGAAAATTTTTGAAAAATTTTGAAATATTTGAAAATTTTTAAAATTTTAAAAAATTTTGAAATTTTTAAAAAATTTGAAAATTTTTGAAAAATTTGAAAAATTTTGAAATTTTTGAAAAATTGAAAATTTTTGAAATTTTTGAAAAATTTTGAAATTTTTCAAAAATTTGAAAATTTTTGATTTTTGAAAAATTTTGAAATTTTTGAAAAATTTTGAAATTTTGGAAAAAAATTTTGAAAATTTTTGAAAATTTTTTTGAAAATTTTTGAAAAATTTTGAAATTTTTGAAAAAATTGAAATTTTTGAAATTTTTGAAAATTTTTGAAAAATTTCAAAATTTTGAAAAATTTTAAAAATTTTGAAAAATTTTGAAATTTTTCAAAAATTTCACGTTGGCCGAAAAATATCCCACGTTGGCCGAAAATTATCCCTCGTTGGCCGAAAATTATCCCACGTTGGCCGAAAATTATCCCACGTTTGCCGAAAATTATCCCACGATTGAAAATTTTGAAATTTTTGAAAAATTTTGAAATATTTGAAAAATTTGAAAAATTTTCAAATTTTTGAAAAATTTTGAAATTTTTGAAAAATGTCATAATTTTTGAAATTTTTGAAAATTTTTGAAATTTTTGAAAAATTTTGAAATTTTTGAAAAATTTGAAAATTTTTGAAAAATTTTGAAATTTTTCAAAAATTTCACGTTGGCCGAAAATTATCCCACGTTGGCCGAAAATTATCCCTTGTTGGCCGAAAATTATCCCACGATTAAAAAATTTGAAAATTTTTGAGATTTTTGAAAAATTTTGAAATTTTTGAAAAATTTTGAAATTTTTGAAAAATTCTGAAATTTTTGAAAAATTTGAAAATTTTTGAAATTTTTGAAAAATTTTGAAAAATTTGAAAATTTTGAAATTTTTCAAAAATTTCACGTTGGCCGAAAATTATCCTACGTTGGCCGAAAATTATCCCACGTTTGCCGAAAATTATCCCTTGTTGGCCGAAAATTATCCCACGATTAAAAAATTTTGAAAATTTTTGAAAAATTTTGATATGTTTGAAATTTGTTAAAGTTTTAAAAAATTTTGAAATTTTTAAAAAATTTGAAAATTTTGAAATTTTTGAAAAATTTTGAAATTTATGAAAAATTTTAAAATTTTTGATATTTTTCAAAAATTTCGAAATTTTTGAAAAATTTTGAAATTTTTCAAAAATTTGAAAATTTTTGAAATTTTTGAAAAATTTGAAAATTTTTGAAAAATTTTGTAATTTTTCAAAAATTTCACGTTGGCCGTAAATTATCCCACGTTGGCCGAAAATTATCCCTTGTTGGCCAAAAATTATCCCACGATGAAAAAAAAATTTTGAAATTTTTGAAAAATTTTGAAATATTTGAAAAATTTGAAAAATTTTCAAATTTTTGAAAAATTTTGAAATTTTTGAAAAATTTTGAAATTTTTGAAAATTTTTGAAAAATTTTGAAATTTTTCAAAAATTTTTTTGAAAAATTTGAAAATTTTTGAAAAATTTGAAAATTTTTCAAAAATTTCACGTTGGCCGAAAATTATCCCACGTTGGCCGAAAATTATCCCTTGTTGGCCGAAAATTATCCCACGATTAAAAAATTTGAAAATTTTTGAAATTTTTGAAAAATTTTGAAATTTTTGAAAAATTTTGAAATTTTTGAAAAATTTTGAAATTTTTGAAAAATTTTGAAAATTTTGAAATTTTTGAAAAATTTTGAAATTTTTGAAAAATTTTGAAAATTTTGAAAAATTTTGAAATTTTTGAAAAATTTTGAAATTTTTGAAAAATTTTGAAATTTTTGAAAAATTTGAAAATTTTGAAATTTTTCAAAAATTCACGTTGGCCGAAAATTATCCTACGTTGGCCGAGAATTATCCCACGTTTGCCGAAAATTATCCATTGTTGTCCGAAAATTATCCACGATTAAAAAATTTTGAAAATTTTTGAAAAATTTTGAAATATTTGAAAATTTTTAAAATTTTAAAAAATTTTTAAATTTTTAAAAATTTTGAAAAATTTAAAATTTTTGAAAAATTTTGAAAAATTTTGAAAATTTTGAAATTTTTGAAAAATTTTGAAATTTTTGAAAAATTTTGAAAATTTTGAAATTTTTGAAAAATTTTGAAATTTTTGAAAAATTTTGAAATTTTTGGAAAATTCTGAAATTTTTGAAAAATTTGAAAATTTTGAAATTTTTCAAAAATTTCACGTTGGCCGAAAATTATCCTACGTTGGCCGAAAATTATCCCACGTTTGCCGAAAATTATCCCTTGTTGGCCGAAAATTATCCCACGATTAAAAAATTTTGAAAATTTTTGAAAAATTTTGAAATATTTGAAAATTTTTAAAATTTTAAAAAATTTTGAAATTTTTAAAAAATTTGAAAATTTTTGAAAAATTTGAAAAATTTTGAAATTTTTGAAAAATTTGAAAATTTTTGAAATTTTTGAAAAATTTTGAAATATTTGAAAAATTTTGAAATTTTTCAAAAATTTCACGTTGGCCGAAAATTATCCCACGTTGGCCGAAAATTATCCCACATTTGCCGAAAATTATCCCTTGTTGGCCGAAAATTATCCCACGATTAAAAAATTTGAAAATTTTTGAGATTTTTGAAAAATTTTGAAATTTTTGAAAAATTCTGAAATATTTGAAAAATTTGAAAATTTTTGAAATTTTTGAAAAATTTTGAAATATTTGAAAAATTTTGAAATTTTTCAAAAATTTCACGTTGGCCGAAAATTATCCCACGTTTGCCGAAAATTATCCCTTGTTGGCCGAAAATTATCCCACGATTAAAATTTTTTAAAAATTTTAAAATTTTGGAAATTTGTGAAATTTTTGAAAATTTTTGAAATTTTTGAAAAATTTTGAAAATTTTGAATAATTTTGAAATTTTTGAAAAATTTTGAAATAATTGAAAAATTTGAAAATTTTTAAAATTTTTGTAAATTTTGAAATTTTTGAAAAATTTTGAAATATTTGAAAAATATTGAAATTTTTGAAAAATTTGAAAATTTTGAAATTTTTCAAAAATTTCACGTTGGCCGAAAATTATCCTACGTTGGCCGAGAATTATCCCACGTTTGCCGAAAATTATCCCTTGTTGGCCGAAAATTATCCACGATTAAAAAATTTTGAAAATTTTTGAAAAATTTTGAAATATTTGAAAATTTTGAAAATTTTGAAAAAATTTTGAAATTTTAAAAATTTTGAAAATTTTTGAAAAATTTGAAAAATTTTGAAATTTTTGAAAAATTTTGAAATTTTTGAAATTTTTGAAAATTTTGAAAATTTTGCCGAAAATTTTGAAATTTTGAAAAAAATTTTGAAATTTTTGAAATTTTGAAAAATTTTTGAAATTTTTGAAAAATTTTGAAATTTTTGAAAAATTCACGTTTGCCGAAAATTATCCCAATTTTTGCCGAAATTATCCCTTGTTTGCCGAAAATTTGAAATTTTTGAAAAATTTGAAAATTTTTGAAATTTTGAAAAATTTGAAAATTTTGAAAAATTTTGAAAATTTTGAAAAAATTTGAAAAATTTTGAAAATTTTGAAAATTTTGAAAATTTTTGAAAAATTTTGAAATTTTTCAAAAATTTCACGTTGAAATTATCCCACGTTGGCCGAAAATTATCCCTTGTTGGCCAAAAATTATCCCACGATTAAAAAATTTTGAAAATTTTTGAAAAATTTCGAAATTTTTCAATAATTTGAAAATTTTGAAATTTTTGAAAAATTTGAAAATTTTTGAAAATTTTTGAAATTTTGAAAAATTTGAAAAATTTTGAAATTTTTCAAAAATTTCACGTTGGCCGAAAATTATCCTACGTTGGCCGAAAATTATCCCACGTTTGCCGAAAATTATCCCTTGTTGGCCGAAAATTATCCCACGATTAAAAAATTTTGAAAATTTTTGAAAAATTTTGAAATTTTTGAAAAATTTTAAAATTTAAAAATTTTTGAAAAAATTTGAATTTTTGAAAATTTTGAATTTTTTTAAAAATTTGAAAATTTTTGAAAATTTTGAAAATTTTGAAATTTTTGAAAATTTTGAAATTTTTGAAAATTTTGAAATTTTTGAAAATTTGAAAAATTTTGAAATTTTTCAAAAATTTCACGTTGGCCGAAAATTATCCTACGTTGGCCGAAAATTATCCCACGTTTGCCGAAAATTATCCCTTGTTGGCCGAAAATTATCCCACGATTAAAAAATTTTGAAAATTTTTGAAAAATTTTGAAATATTTGAAAATTTTTAAAATTTTAAAAAATTTTGAAATTTTTAAAAAATTTGAAAATTTTTGAAATTTTTGAAAAATTTTGAAATTTTTGAAAAATTTGAAAATTTTTGAGATTTTTGAAAAATTTCGAAATTTTTGAAAAATTTTGAAATTTTTCAAAAATTTGAAAATTTTTGAAATTTTTGAAAAATTTGAAAATTTTTGAAAAATTTTGAAATTTTTCAAAAATTTCACGTTGGCCGAAAATTATTTTGAAAATTATCCCTTGTTGGAAAAATTATCCCATTTTAAAAAATTTTGAAAATTTTTGAAAAATTTTGAAATTTTTCAAAAATTTGAAAATTTTTGAAATTTTTGAAAAATTTGAAATTTTTGAAAAATTTTGAAATTTTCAAAAATGTCATAATTTCCCAATTTGAAAAATTTTTGAAAATTTTTGAAATTTTGAAAAATTTTGAAATTTTTGAAAAATTTGAAAATTTTTGAAAAATTTGAAAAATTTTTTTTCAAAAATTTCACGTTGGCCGAAAATTATCCCACGTTGGCCGAAAATTATCCCTTGTTGGCCGAAAATTATCCCACGTTTGAAAAATTTTTAAAAATTTTGAAATTTTTGAAAAATTTTGAAATTTTTGAAAAATTTTGAAAATTTTGAAAAATTTTGAAATTTTTGAAAATTTTTGAAAATTTTGAAATTTTTGAAAAATTTTGAAATTTTGAAAATTTTGAAAAATTTTGAAAATTTTGAAAATTTTGAAATTTTTGAAAAATTTTGAAATTTTGAAAAATTTTGAAATTTTTGAAAAATTTGAAAATTTTGAAATTTTTCAAAAATTTCACGTTGGCCGAAAATTATCCTACGTTGGCCGAAAATTATCCCACGTTTGCCGAAAATTATCCCTTGTTGGCCGAAAATTATCCACGATTAAAAAATTTTGAAATTTTTGAAAAATTTTGAAAATTTTGAAAATTTTGAAAAATTTTTGAAAATTTTTAAAATTTTTGAAAAATTTGAAATTTTTGAAAAATTTTGAAAATTTTTGGAAATTTGAAATTTTTGAAAAATTTTTGAAAAATTTGAAATTTTTAAAAAATTTTGAATTTTTAAAAATTTTTGAAATTTTTGAAAAATTTTGAAAATTTTGAAAATTTTTGAAATTTTTGAAAAATTTTGAAATTTTTGAAAAATTTTGAAATTTTTGGAAAATTTTGAATTTTTGAAAAAATTTGAAAAATTTGAAATTTTTAAAAAATTTTGAAATTTTTGAGAAATTTTGAAAATTTTGAAAAATTTTGAAATTTTTGGAAAATTATGAAAATTTTGAAAATTTTGAAAAATTTCACGTTGGCCGAAAAATATCCCTCGTTGGCCGAAAATTATCCCTCGTTGGCCGAAAATTATCCCACGTTGGCCGAAAAATATCCCACGTTGGCCGAAAAATATCCCACGTTGGCCGAAAATTATCCCTCGTATCAAAATTTCAAAAATTTCAAAATTTATGAAAAATTTTGAAATTTTGAAAATTTTTGAAATTTTTGAAAAATTTTGAAATTTTTGAAAAATTTGAAAATTTTTGATAATTTTTGAAAATTTTGAAAATTTTGAAATTTTTGAAAATTTTGAAATTTTTGAAAAATTTTGAAAATTTTCAAAAATTTCAAAATTTTCAAAATTTTCAAAATTTTTCAAAAATTCGTTTTTCGAAAATTTCCCAATATTGCCGAAAAATTATCCCTTGTTGGCCGAAAATTTTGAAAAATTTTGAAATATTTGAAAATTTTAAAATTTTTGAAAAATTTTGAAATTTTTGAAAATTTTTGAAATTTTTGAAAAATTTTGAAAATTCTGAAAAATTTTGAAATTTTTGGAAAATTTTGAAATTTTTGAAAAATTTTGAAAATTTTGAAAAATATTGAAAATTATGAAATTTTTAAAAATTTTGAAAATTCTGAAAAATTTTGAAATTTTTGAAATATTTTGAAATTTTTGAAAAATTTTGAAATTTTTGCAATTTTTGAAAATTTTGAAAATTTTGAAAAATTTTAAAATTTTTGAAAAATTTTGAAAATTTTGAAATTTTTGAAAAATTTTGAAAAATTTGAAAATTTTTTTTAAAAATTTTGAAAAATTTGAAAATTTTGAAAATTTTGAAAAATTTTTGAAAAATTTTGAAATGAAAATTTGAAAATTTTGAAATTTTGAAAAATTTTGAAAAATTTGAAAATTTTGAAAATTTTGAAATATTTGAAAAATTTGAAATTATTGAAAAATTTTGAAAATTTAGAAAAATTTGTAAATTTATGAAAAATTTTGAAATTTTCGGCCAACGTGAAATTTTTGAAAAATTTTGAAAATTTTGAAAAATTTCACGTTGGCCGAAAATTATCACACGTTGGCCGAAAATTATCCCACGTTGGCCGAAAAATATCCCACGTTGGCCGAAAATTATCCCACGTTGGCCGAAAAATATCCCACGTTGGCCGAAAAATATCCCACGTTGGCCGAAAATTATCCCACGTTGGCCGAAAATTATCCCTTGTTGGCCGAAAAATTCGTTTCAAAATTTCAAAAATTTCAAAATTTATGAAAAATTTTGAATTTTTGAAAAATTTTGAAATTTTTGGAAAATTTCGAAATTTTTGAAAAATTTTGGAAAATTTTGAATTTTTGAAAAATTTAGAAAATTTTGAAAATTTTGAAAAATTTTAAAAATTTTGAAATTTTTTTTGTAATTTTTGAAAAATTTTGCAATTTTTGAAAAATTTTGAAGTTTTGAAATTTTTGAAAAATTTTAAAATTTTGGAAATTTGTGAAATTTTTGAAAATTTTTGAAATTTTTGAAAAATTTTGAAAATTTTGAATAATTTTGAAATTTTTGGAAAATTTTGAATTTTTGAAAAATTTTGAAAATTTTAAATTTTGAAATTTTTGGAAAATTTTGAATTTTTGAAAAATTTTGGTAATTTTTGAAAAATTTTGAAATTTTTGAAAAATTTTGAATTTTTGAAAAATTTTGAAATTTTTGAAAAATTTTGAAAAATTTTGAAATTTTTGAAAATTTTTGAAAAATTTGAAAAATTTTGAAATTTTTGAAAAATTTGAAAATTTTTGAGATTTTTGAAAAATTTCGAAATTTTTGAAAAATTTTGAAATTTTTCAAAAATTTGAAAATTTTTGAAATTTTTGAAAAATTTGAAAATTTTTGAAAAATTTTGTAATTTTTCAAAAATTTCACGTTGGCCGTAAATTATCCCACGTTGGCCGAAAATTATCCCTTGTTGGCCAAAAATTATCCCACGATTAAAAAATTTTGAAAATTTTTGAAAAATTTCGAAATTTTTCAAAAATTTGAAAATTTTTGAGATTTTTGAAAAATTTTCAAATTTTTGAAAAATTTTGAAATTTTTGAAAAATGTCATAATATTTGAAATTTTTGAAAATTTTTGAAATTTTTGAAAAATTCTGAAATTTTTGAAAAATTTGAAAATTTTTGAAAAATTTTGAAATTTTTCAAAAATTTCACGTTGGCCGAAAATTATCCCACGTTGGCCGAAAATTATCCCTTGTTGGCCGAAAATTATCCCACGATTAAAAAATTTGAAAATTTTTGAGATTTTTGAAAAATTTTGAAATTTTTGAAAAATTTTGAAATTTTTGAAAAATTCTGAAATTTTTGAAAAATTTGAAAATTTTTGAAATTTTTGAAAAATTTTGAAATAATCGAAAAATTTGAAAATTTTTAAAATTTTTGAAAATTTTGAAATTTTTGAAAAATTTTGAAATATTTGAAAAATTTTGAAATTTTTGAAAAATTTGAAAATTTTGAAATTTTTCAAAAATTTCACGTTGGCCGAAAATTATCCTACGTTGGCCGAGAATTATCCCACGTTTGCCGAAAATTATCCCTTGTTGGCCGAAAATTATCCACGATTAAAAAATTTTGAAAATTTTTGAAAAATTTTGAAATTTTTGAAAAATTTGAAAATTTTAAAAATTTTGAAAATTTTAAAAATTTTGAAAATTTTGAAAAATTTGAAAAATTTTGAAAAATTTGAAAATTTTGAAAATTTTGAAAAATTTTGAAAAATTTTGAAAATTTTGAAAATTTTTGAAAATTTTTGAAAAATTTTGAAATTTTTGAAAAATTTTGAAATTTTTGAAAATTTTGAATTTTTGAAATTTTTGAAAATTTTTGAATTTTTGAAAAATTTTGAAAATTTTGAAAAATTGAAATTTTGTTTTTGAAAAATTTTGAAATTTTTGAAATATTTTGAAATTTTTGAAAATTTTGAAAATTTTTAAATTTTTGAAAAATTTAGAAAATTTTGAAAATTTTAAAAAATTATGAAATTTTTGGAAAATTATGAAAATTTTGAAATTTTTCAAAAATTTCACGTTGGCCGAAAATTATCCCACGTTGGCCGAAAATTATCCCTCGTTGGCCGAAAATTATCCCACGTTGGCCGAAAATTATCCCACGTTTGCCGAAAATTATCCCTTGTTGGCCGAAAATTATCCCTCGTTTCAAAATTTCAAAAATTTCAAAATTTATGAAAAATTTTGAAATTTTGAAAATTTTTGAAATTTTGAAAATTTTTGAAATTTTTGAAAAATTTTGAAATTTTGGAAAAATTTTGAAAATTTTGAATAATTTTGAAATTTTTGGAAAATTTTGAATTTTTGAAAAATTTTGAAAATTTTAAATTTTGAAATTTTTGGAAATTTTCAAAATTTTTCAAAAATTCAAAATTTTTCATAAATTTCAAAATATTTCAAAATTTTCAAAATTTTTCAAAAATTTCAAAAATTTTCAAAATTTCAAAATTTTTCAAAAATTTTGAAAATTTTTGTAATTTTTGAAAAATTTTGCAATTTTTGAAAAATTTTGAAAATTTTGAATAATTTTGAAATTTTTGGAAAATTTTGAATTTTTGAAAAATTTTGAAAATTTTAAATTTTGAAATTTTTGAAAAATTTTGGTAATTTTGAAAAATTTTGAAATTTTTGAAAACTTGAATATTTTGAAAAATTTTGAAATTTTTGAAAATTTTCAAAAATTTTGAAAATTTTGAAAAATTTTAAAAATTTTGAAAAATTTTGAAATTTTTGGAAATTTTAGAAAATTTTGAAAAATTTTGTAATTTTTAAAAATTTTGAAAAAATTTGAAATTTTTGAAATATTTTGAAATTTTTGAAAAATTTTGAAATTTTTGGAAAATTTCGAAATTTTTGAAAAATTTTGAAAAATTTTGAAATTTTTGAAAATTTTTGAAATATTTGAAAAATTTGAAATTATTGAAAAATTTTGAAATTTTTGAAAATTTAGAAAAATTTGTAAATTTATGAAAAATTTTGAAATTTTCGGCCAACGTGAAATTTTTGAAAAATTTTGAAAATTTTGAAAAATTCACGTTGGCCGAAAATTATCCCTCGTTGGCAGAAAATTATCCTACGTTGGCCGAAAAATATCCCACGTTGGCCGAAAATTATCCCACGTTGGCCGAAAAATATCCCACGTTGGCCGAAAAATATCCCACGTTGGCCGAAAATTATCCCTCGTTGGCCGAAAATTATCCCACGTTGGCCGAAAATTATCCCTCGTTTCAAAATTTCAAAAATTTCAAAATTTATGAAAATTTTTGAAATTTTGAAAATTTTTGAAATTTTTGAAAAATTTTGAAAATTCTGAAAAATTTTGAAATTTTTGGAAAATTTTGAATTTTTGAAAAATTTTGAAATTTTTGAAAAATTTTGAAATTTTTCAAAAATTTTGAAAATTTTTGTAATTTTTGAAAAATTTTGCAATTTTTGAAAAATTTTGAAGTTTTGAAATTTTTGAAAAATTTTAAAATTTTGGAAATTTGTGAAATTTTTGAAAATTTTTGAAATTTTTCAAAATTTTGAAAATTTTGAATAATTTTGAAATTTTTGGAAAATTTTGAATTTTTGAAAAATTTTGAAAATTTTAAATTTTAAAATTTTTGAAAAATTTTGGTAATTTTTGAAAAATTTTGAAATTTTTGAAAAATTTTGAAGTTTTGAAATTTTTGAAAAATTTTCAAATTTTTGTAGTTCCCTCGTTTTTGAACAATGTCAAAATTTTTGAAATTTTTGAAAATTTTTGAAATATTTGAAAAATTTTGAAATTTTTGAAAAATTTTGAAATTTTTGAAAAATTTTGAAATTTTTGAAAAATTTGAAAATTTTTGAATTTTTTTAAAAATGTTGAAATATTTGAAAAATTTGAAAATTTTTAAAATTTTAAAAAATTTTGAAATTTTTAAAAAATTTGTCTTATCAAAAACCAATTGTATCGTTTATACCTACTCAGTCATCACCAGAGGAAGCAATGGGAATCGAAGAAATTCCAAACGAAAAAATAAATTTTCATAATTTTATAAAAGTTTTAATTTGAAAATAAATATTAATCTTACTTAACACATTGTATGCGGGCAACATCTCGACGACGTCTTCGCATCCTATTACTCGAGACGTGTTGTCCGCTTACGATGTGTTAATATGAAATAATTGTAAAAATTTATTTAAAACATTGATCATTTTCTACTTAAATTTTTATCCCGTGTATTTACCGCTTCTCTCCCTACTGCATTTCTTCATTTTGTTACTTGCTTTATCCTGAAGAATTTGTTCATCTACGAGTTTTAGGAATACGTTTATTCGTGTTCCTTTTTATTACTTTATTGAAAAGAAGTTTCACTTCTGGCATGTGTACATAAGTACTCATACCCTTTTTTTTTTACATTTATGTCACATCTATCTATGGGTCTCTTTAAGGTCATTTTTATATATCTCGGTTCCCAATTAATAACTTCTATAGTTCATTGGCGGTCCCCTTTTTTCCTATATAACTGACCCATTTACATTTCAAACTTCTCTTTTTTACTATAACAACTGTCACTTTTATTTTCTTTCTGATCTATTCATTTTTTTTATCTGTCTGTTCTTGTTATTTCTAAAATACATCTTTTTAAGCTTCGTTATGTTGCCTGGAGCTGTTGAATTATTCTGGAATTTTTTATATACGAGGGGCGTTTGATAAGTATGGTAAATTTATTTATTGTTTAACTCAATTAATTAATTAATTTAATTACATTTTTCAATTTAGTTTTTGTTACTTTTTTACCATACTTATCAAACGAGCCTCGTACATATATAGAGTTTTTCAATAAGCGCTTCAGAAGTTTCACTCTTTTAGTGTCGAGGAAAAAATTGAAGTTGTGCTTAAAGTGTTGAGCCAAATTTAAATAATTTATTGTATTTTAGGAAAAAGGTGATAAAAAATTAGTTTTAAAAGATAATTACAAAATTCAAAAAGGAACATGTTAAGAACTAAAGAGACAAGGAGTTAATGACTAGGTTTTTTTAATATTTTTTGAAAATTGTGTAAATAGTGTTTATTAACTCTAAGCGCATAGTAATTCACGCACAGCGATATATCGTCGTTGGCACTTTTCGCAAGTGTACTCAACGACGATATATCGTTGCTCGGCACTAAAAGGGTTAAATGGAAATATAACAAAAAGTATTGAATTAATTATTTATTTATTTTTAAGCATATTCTATGGCATTAATGGTGGAACACAATTTCACTCATATGACCACCACGTCTTCGCTTGACATAGTACATTCGTTTAGTCTAATTTTTAATCACTCTTTCATATAATTGTAGTCCAATTTCATGAATTACACGTTTAATGTTTATTTTTAATGCTTCCGTTGTTTGTGGTTTATCAGCATAAACTAATGATTTCACATAACCCCACAGAAAATAATCAAATGGAGTTTCTTTGGTGGCCAATTGATGGGTTCAATTCGTGAAATAATGGACTCATTAAAGTTTTGTTTCAATAAGTCTATTGAAGTTTTTACAATTTCTAAGTGTTAAACGTTTCATGGAAATTTGTCAAACTATATTGAGTTGAAATGTCAAAATAAACATGGCTGCTATCAGATGTCTAAGTTTTGTCATTAAATTGGAAAACCCTATTTATTTAATTTCCATTTATTTAAAAAAAAATTTAAAAGATGAAAACTAATTTAAGTTTATAATAGAATTTAATATAAAATCGAGGTATGAAAATCGTTTAAAGTCAATTTAATAGCAAATCGAGTTTGTATTGTAGTTAATTTTTAAACTGAGCACAGTCGACAAAATACTGATACTGATCGACAACCGTTTTTCAACATTCATCAACAATGGATTAATATACAGTTGTTAAATCCCGTTAATGTATTAACATATTCCGTCTAACCCTGTCCGCAGACATTATTAAAAGGACATAAAAAATAAACATACACAGACTTCGCAACGAACGAGTGTTTTTCTGAAGCCGGTGATTTACACAGTACAATGTTTTGCCGCATGGTAATTAATCGAACGGTGCTTGCATGTTGTGTTGTGTATATTGAGAAGACTACGGCCGTTCAGATCGTTCCGGAAGCGGACGCCAACATGCAGCATCAGCCGACGACATTGTCATATAATTGGCTGGATGGCTGGTTGGTTGGTTGAATGCGTGGTGAGCCACATGGCGATTCAATTATGTGTGACAATTTCCTATCGACAAGTTCACGTACGTGACAGACGTGCGGTCACGTTGTTTGCGAAGAAATTCACATTTGTAAAGAATGTCGATGATAAAAGATACATTGTTGGCAGGAGTTTTATTATATAAATACACTGAGTGGAGTGATTGGATAATCTTGAGACATAATAGTTACGTAAATTGTGCAAACCGATCATAAAAACGATATTGATTTATTGTAGATTAGAAATTATTTTTTTCAAAAATGTTATTTATATCCATTTCCTTGTATTAATTTTCAGTAAACAGTTAACAGCATTTTATATATATATATATATATATATATATATATATATATATATATATATATATATATATAGGTAGATAGTTTGCTAGATAAACAACATACATTTTTTTATAAAAATATGCTTTTAAAAAAGGAAAATAAATAACAAAGATAATTTTGTCTTATAATTAGCGTAAAACGATTTCAGTAATCGATATACGTAAACGTTCAGAAATCCAATACCGAGTTTTTCCACGAAGTGAGCACACGATTCAGAGGTCATAAAGTTCATAAAAAGTGATTAAAGCTTGTCTGCCATTCTCGAAATAATTACGAACGTTACGACGCCGATGAGTCATTAATTAACATGAAACAATGAGATCCTTTCGGATATTTCAATTAGGAAAAAAACACACGTACGCAATATTATTATTATTATTTTAGACGATCATGACCTCCGCATGGCCTTGTGCCACAAGATCAAGGCTGATCGCCGGATAATTATAACTCTGCGTTATCAATTCGAATATATTTCATTGTGGTGGTAGAGAAAGATACACGTACGTATGAGTTTAGATCGGCTGATATACGTTTATTTAATTTACTTCGAGAAAAAATAGGTTAGGCAGTAGAATAAGTACATGAAAAGAATCGAATAAAGAAATATATTACTTTTTTTTTAATCATTTTAAAGGCGTAAAGTGTTATTTGTTTTATGTTTTCGGCCTTGGCTACTGATTTTTTTATATCGAAACGTATGTTTAAATTCTATGTACGAAGTTTTATGATTATTATTTTTTAATTTAATTTGTTGGATTTTAGTCTTATCTATTTCAAAGATTATGAATTATTAGTTTAGTTGGATTGAAAAATCGATTGTTAATAATTTCAGTGATTTATAGTCGTGAATAGGACATGCACGTGTAAAAGACAATTTTTACAAGGACATTATTGAAAATGGAATGATCATAAAAGTTATTATTTAATATAAATCCAGATTAGAGTGATAAAGAAGAAAATGGGATCTTACTTCATATAATGGACTTCATTCTAAATATGTCAATTTTTATTAAAAAAATAATAAATATGTTTGTTATAGTTTTAGGAATCAATAGCAAATCAAATAAAGAATAATAATTTTTAATATAAAAATAGAATAAAAAATAGTAAATTTTACTATTTACAAAAAAAATATTCTTATTAATAATCAATGAACATTCATCAATTTTAAAGGCGTAACGTTTTATATACACACACACTATTATATATATATATATATATATATATATATATATGTAAACCCCGAATAAAAAAATCTTCACCAATCCGCCTGGTCAGCGTGGTGAATATGACCAAATACCAATGAATGTTAGCATTCATTCTTTCGTCCAGTAGTGGACTGATGTGGGCGTTATGATGATGATGATGATATATATATATATATATATATATATATATATATATATATACATATACATACATACATATACATATATATATATATATATATATATATATATATATATATATATATATATATATATATATATATATATATATATATATATAGATAGATGTTTTTTAACCATGATAGAACTTTAAATTGAATCCCTATCGAAAGTTCTAACTTAGAAAAATACCTTTATCATATCTTTATATATACATACACGCACATGTATATATATAAAGGTGTTTTTTAGGTTAGATAGAGCATTCATAGAGATTCAATTTTAAGTTTCCATGCTTAAAACACACACACACACACACACACACACACACACATATATATATATATATATATATATATTGAACTTAAAAAAATCGAAAAAACGGAATTTAAATATATTTTTAATTAAATAATTTTATTGTTATTTGCTATAATTCGGTAGTTCACTCGTGTAGATATTTTATATATTCCCTTCTTTAATTTTGTATACTTTTCACTTCCTCATCAAAGTACAGTTAAATACATTTTGTCTATTTTCTATGCATTTTTTAAAATGTTTGTATGCAATTCATGGACTTGCGACAAAAAAGACCTATTCAGGCGTTTAGTGAATCAAATGTGACTCGTGTTTTTTCTTTAACACAATCAGTGGTACCATTAGTCTATTGACTATTATAGTTTATACATACATACATAATGTATATAAGTCAATTCTATGAATACTCTATTATATATTTATTTCTTTTAGTAATAATAAAGTATTGAATATACAATACAATTTATAAATAAAGTGAAGGACAAAAAAAGAATTGTATTTATTTTTGTTAATTTTATTTAAAATTATCATAAATTCATATATATATATATATATATATATATATATATATATATATATATATATATATATAGGTGGTTTTTTAAGGGTGATGGAATTTTAAATTGAATCCCTATTAAAAGTCCTATCTAATCTAAAAAACTTTTATATTTTTATATCTATGTATGTATATATAAAAGGTTTTTTTTATATTTGATAGAACTTTCGATAGGGATTAAATTTAAATTTCTATCACTCTTAAAAGAAACAATCTCTCTCTCTCTCTCTCTCTCTCTCTATCTATCTATATATATATATATATATTCATATTCTTTGATTTTTATGTAGTGACTTATTTTTAACATTTTTTCTAATGAATGATTTTTACTAAAATGATATTATATTTCATTATGACAACGACCACACGCATTTTTGTTTGTCAGATAGATATTTTTAGAGTTTAACAGGGATATTTTGTGTCGTTTTTCATTTTTAGCAGAATATTAATTTTCAATATATATATATATATATATATATATATATATATATATATATATATATATATGTTTTTTTAAGCGTGTTTTAATTTCAAATTGAATCTCCATCGAAAATTCTGTCTAGCTTAAAAAATAGTCTTTATATATATGTATATATATAAAGACTGTTTTTTAGGTTAGATAGAACTTTCGATAGGGATTCAATTTAAAGTTCTATCACTCTTAAATAACACACTCTCTCTCTCTCTCTCTCTCTCTCTCTCTCTCTATATATATATATATATATATATATATATATGTATTTAATTTATAAATTTAATATTGTTATAAATGGAACATCAGATCAAATAAATTACATTAAAAGTATATGAAAATGTAAGAGTCGAATCGGTACCTAAATACGAACGAACAAACTAAAGTCACGACTACGAATTTGTCTGGAAACTGTAAACTTTAATCCGTAACGTACTGCATCAATGACATATTCAATTTGCGACTCTTCCTGTTTCAATTTTATTCATACATGAAAAAAATTAATTGAATGTCAAAATGTCAATTGTAGAAAGAACGATGGACAAAGAAACGAACACAAGACGGAACGTTAACGCTGTCGCTTGTCGTGCTAATACAAGTCAGAGATCGAGCGAGATAGAGTTGACGGACTAAAAAAAAAAATTATATACATATAATATGTAATGAAACAATGACGGTGTATCGCTTCTATAGCGGAACTTCGAAACTTCAATAAATAATATACTAATTTAATTTAATGGTGTACGTTAGCCAACGGGCCGCACTAATACGTTTATTCAAATGAAGACTGAGAGGTAGGTGGAGGAGGTTGGAGTATTTGTATCGAGATATCACTTAATCTTTTTGATATATGATTTTTTTATGTTTGGAACAATTGAATGTTTTTAATGTGCGTAGACATGACATCGTCTTATAACTTTTATAAAAAATGATTAAACGCAGCGTGGTCGCAATTTTGAAATGAATTATACACGCTTGAACATGACATATTTTGAAATCGTCATTTTTTTAAAACACAAATAATAAAAATTCAATTTAGGATAAACCTGAAGATTTAATGGAAGATAAATCAGTATAATTATCAAATTGAATATTCAAAACCTTTTCTGTTCCGTTAAACCTTTATCTGACTGTTCTTTTTAATAAAAGCAATTTTCTATATTCATTAACTAGAAGTTGTTTCATATAACCGTAAATATGTGTTGTCATTCATAGGTTATCTACACATCAAACATGTGCAATTATATTTATCAGTGTCTATTTCGTGTTTGAAGAATGACACTTGATGTATAGCGTGAACTTATGTTGTTATGTTGTCATATTTGAATTATATCATTTCTTTATTAAATAATGTAATTACTTGTTACAAATAGAACATTTAGACAAAAATATATATCCTTTGTTAATAATCTGAAAACTAATTTATTTTGTATTCATTTCTTTAATAAGTAAAAAATATCTGATAGAAATGATCACCTATAAAAAATTAAACTGGAAAATTTCAAAAGTAACAAATTGTGGAAAATATATTTTTTCATAAAGGTGCTTGTACTTGGAGTACTCTTTATTGTAGCACACCCGTCCCTCAATTTACGCGGGACTTTTTTTACGCGGTATTGACTTACGCGGAACTTTTTATACGCGGTCAGATAGATTTCATTTAATATAATTTTTCGTGGAATTTATTATATATCAGAGTGACGCAAATTCTTACTTGAACGTATAAAAGCACGATATAAATATATAAAAGGTTGATTGTTTTGAATTACAGTAGCGATAGTGACACCGAATAAAATTTATCTACTTTTATTTTCTAAAACGTCATTATTTTTTTGTTAAGCTATGTGAAATAAATATGTGTTTCTACAACTTTACTAGCTTTTATTTCCAATATTTTTCTGTTGTACTGACAGACTCAATTTACGCGATTTTCATTCGCGTAAAACAAATCCACATGGAACGGATACTCCGCGTAAATTGAGGGACCGGTGTATTTTCAAAACACTTTTTTATCCAGTTAAGGCTTTTAAAAACAGATTAAGAGGTGTAAGTTGTAATTAAGTGAAGATTTATCAAAAATTATAACTCCTGTTACTGGATTTGCAGTTTTAATCAGACATTATTGTTATTATTATTCAAAAATATGTTTTTATTATATAAAACATATAAATTTATTTCTAACTATTTTTGTATTAAAAATAATTTTAAATAAAAAAAAATATTCTGAATAAAGAGAAATATGATTTTCATTTAAAAATCTGTAAAATATCACATTGAGTTTGTAAATAGAAGACTTGATATGTTTGAAAGACACAATTTTTTATTAGACTTGAATCTTGGTTGATTAAATACCTAAAAAACTGTAATAAAATAAAATACATATGGTATCATTAATCATAACAAGCCTTCCATCAATAATAACATACTATAAATAAAAATGTTTTCGCAAGCCGATCATCATTACTATATGGTATCAATTCCAATAATTAGTTGCGTCAGTCTTTAACAACGAATCTTAGTAAAAGATTCAAGTATGCCGATGAATAGAAAATTACAAAGACAATAACTTTTATTTATTTATATAGACGAAAAAAAAACGACTATATTCTTAGTTTATAAACGGTGATCTCATTTCAAAACCGTGGTTTTTATGATAGCAAAATGATCCATAAATGACGTAATACAATTAAAATTACCTGTAAAATAATTATATACGTATTGTATACCTGTCAAGGAATTCTTTTAAAAACAAATAAAAAAACATGTATATAGTATCGTTTGAAAAAATCGATTTCAGTCACGATATCTGTATATTTTTTTTTAAAATCCAACACCCATGACCTGAATTTCAATCGAACAGTAGTTAATCAGCTAGATATTTATTATATTCAATTAGTTGTAATAAATTGATTTGAATTATTTACATTTTCTTACTGCAATTCACTAGACAGGCTATTATGTGTAGATGGGTAATAACATTTATGAATATTTAAGATCAATGACAACAAGAATTATATAATTTTATTGTAGAGACTATGCAATGCTCATTTATATAAAATTATTTATTAAAAAATACTTAACAATTGTAAATATAAATAAATAAGTTAAAAAGACATTAATGTTTGTACTAAGTAATATAAATTATTTTGTTTGGTATTTCTGTTTGTAAAATAGGTCAGTATTAATATTGTTTTTACTAAAAAAATGTTATTAAGGAAGTTTGGAATATTTATTTGAATCCAAATTTTAGGTAAAAAAAATGTGAATAATTCAGAAATGTTTGACGATTGAAACATATATAGGTGTTTTTCAAGTGTGATAGAACTTTAAATTAAATCCCTACTGAAAGTTCTATCTAACCTAAAAAAATACCTTTATCATATTTTTATGTATACATATAACATTTTTTTAGATTAGATAGAACTTTCGATAGGGATTCAATTTAAAGTTCTATCACGTTTAAAAAAACACCTATATAACTTTGAAAATTAATTACAAATCTGCGATGTTAATCGTCGAGTTGTTATATTCATATTTTGATAATAAATGATCTATTTTTCTATTAATTATTCAGTCGGTGTAATATTTCATCCTTGTATGACCTTTGAACCACTTTGTTTCATTGCCATTAAGACCGCCCTTGAACGTTATCTATGTCTTCCTTATACCAGATACAGATCACTTTACTTCGTACAGCATCAGCTTAATTGCCGAAAGTTCTCCATGAACTCTCCTTTATTCCCATCTGTTGCCTAGTTTACTGTTCGATGAGATTTTCACCGCAAACTTTAGTCAAGTTTAGTGCGAAATGGAAGAGAAATGAGATGAGAGGCCTTGAGATTAATACAGAATGTTATATTTGCTTTTATCTTAGTTCCTATATTGTATTATACATTCATATATATATATATATATATATATATATATATATATATATATATATATATATATATATAAAGTAATTAACACACACAAACACACACACACACACACACACACACACACACATATATATATATATATATATATATATATATATATATCGGTAGATTAAAAATAATTAATTTAATTATTTAATAATTCAAAAAAGAATTAAAATCATTGTAAATGCCATTATCTTTGATTGAAACATTAAAAAAAACGTTGGCATATTATTTTAATATATCTGTCAAATGCAATATAAGATGTTTGTCTGACGTTTCTGTTTATAATACAAGTTTGTATTAATTGTATTTTTAATAAAAAAAAAATGTTACTTGAGAAATTTGAAATATTATTGACTGCTGTCAGTGTTACAAACATTTTCGTTTCTTTTTATCATTTTTAAGATTACTGTTATGTAAGTTATAAATTATTGAATATTTTTCTTCAGTTTCTCCAACGGTTGTGGTTTATCTATGTACAAATTTTTATCAAAATAGTTCTATAGAAAAATTCTGAAGTTACTGAATTTGGTGACCTTGATGTCTAGTTGATATTGTCATAGGGAGAGATTAGTTAATTTGTTGATAACATTTTCAAAATGTTAACTGTTTCAACAATTTAATGATTTATATATATATATATATATATATATATATATATATATATAAGTGTATGTACATGTATATATAAAGGAGGATAAAGATGTTTTTTTAGGTTAGATAGAATTTTCCATAAGGATTTAATTTAAAGTTCTGTCACACTTAAAAAAACATATACAGCTGGGTCTATTTTTATGCGGATTATTTTAATGCGATTTTGAAGTTATGTGATTCATATTTCTTCTTAGTATCTTTTTGTACGATTTTTTTTAAAGAATTTCTTTAAGCTGTTATTTAATTCAACGAAAAGCTCTTTAGTTTTATGAACAAATGAAGGAATCAGAGCCATTTACTTCCGCTTCTTAGACTGATAAGGAATTTTCGGCTAGCAAAGGGTGGTTAACCGGGTTTTTAAAAAGGAATGCACTGCATAAGGTGAAGATTACGGGCGCGATTGCATCGGCAGATGAAGAAGTTGCCAATTTTTTTGTTGACAACGCACCAGGTCATCCATGTTTGAAACATTTAAATGTAAACATGATGTTTTTTCCACCCAATACAACAAGCATTATTCAGCTATTAGATCAAAGCATAATTGCAACTTTTAACAATATTATGTTGAACACATTTTTCAATTTATATTGGATAAACTAGAAAATGAGTCAATAACAGTAACTGATGCTTGGAAAAAATTTTCCATCTTTGACTTCATAAATCATGTTGTTTTTGCTATTACTCAAATAAAACCACACACTTTAAATGCCTGTTGGAAAAAGGCTTGACCTACATGTCTTGAAAACAGTGCAGCTATTTAGTTTCTTTTTTTTATTCTAAACAGTGCAGCTATTATTGCGATGATGATTAAAATTTGTATGAAAAATTCTAAAATAAATTACACATGTACATATTGTTTTGAATAAAATTAAATAGTTAATGAAAAAATAAAGTAAAAAAGCTTTGTTTTGTATCAATTTTCTGCAGATATTTAAAAATTTTTTTTGAAGCATTCTTTATTTCCTGTTTTTTTATACGAATTTTAGAGTAATTTCACTTTGTAGTTTTGGTTTTATGCGGTTTTCAAAAATTACGGAACGTATCCCTAATTTTTCAATGTAAGTTAAGTCTTTTTTGTGCGATTTTTTTTAATGCGGTTTTCTGCGGAACGTATCTATCGCATAAAAACAGACCCAGGTGTGTATATATATATATATATATATATATATATGTATGTATATATATGTATATATGAGAATTACTTCATTTAATTAAAAAAAACAACTAAAATACATATTGATCACGAAATGTAATTGTAATTGAAAATTGAGTAATTCAACCTCGATATGTTTGATTCTCCCATTTATTAATCATTGACGCATTTAAACCATTTTTGTAATAACCATTTTTCAATTAATGGTAATTGTTATTTAATACAAATTAATTATTAAATCTGACCTTCTGTCTATTATTTTTGAAATGAATTATACTGGATTTGTTTGTTCCGGTTATATATATATATATGCGTGGGTATTTGTGTAAGTGTAATTGCCCAATAATTCAATAATCATCAGGTTAAAGGTTAAAAAATACTGACATCAGTTATCCGGGTGTATAATTGTTTTAAGTATATACGAGGGTCGTTTGATAAGTATGGTAAATTTATTTATTGTTTAATTTAATTAATTTTTTCAATTTAGTTTTTCTTACTTTTTTTATACTTATTAAATTTATATACTTTTTGTATTTAACATTTATTATTTTTAATTCTTCAAGATGTTCTTTGGAATAATTTGAAAATTGAGATATTCTGTAAATAATTAAGATAAAATTAAAAAAATAAGTTAATAGAATAATTGAATTAATTATATACAATAATTGAATTGTAAATTTTTAAGAATTTGATTTATAAAGTTAATTTTTGATTTTGTTCTTCTGATTATATTAATTTTTGATAAATTTTCATTTGTAAAAATCTAAGGACCATTCTCTATTTATAATATTCATCTCTGTCAATAATGAATAAAAATGACACAATGTTGTCAAATGAATAAAGACTATTTTCAAGTGTATAGTCAAACATTCAAAACGTTTTCTCTTCACACCCTCTTTTCATTCTCGTTTTGATCGACTCCATTGCTGGAACTTAAAGAAAATAAACGTCAGTAAATAATCACAGACATATAAACAAACAGACTCAACTTGGCACCTGACCATATTCGAACAGTTTTATCATCGGATCGTGTTGATGTATAGACAATGGTCGTTCACGTAACAACCAACACAATAACGATTCGTGACGGACATATCCTTCATCGTGGATCATCTTCATCAATACACACGAGACATCGCTTCCACTTCCGGGACAAGCGTACATAGCTACAGATAGATGGGTTTTACGTTTAGGCGTGATACCATTGTCCTCTGGCAATCACGTCCAAAAATACACTTGCACTTCCAGTCATATATATATAATTATAAATTTATATATATATATATATATATATATATATATATATATATTTGTATGAATAAACATTTCATATTAAAACTTACGGTATTTAATTGTTTGTCCTTGTGTGGATAAAATGTTTCAGTTACCGTTTTATGCAGTTACAATTAAAATATTCTAACAGTCTTGAATAAAAAGTCTGTTCGTAGTATGCGTGCCTTATTTGGATCGAAATTATAATCGTGTGTTCAGAAAACTGATCGAACAGTAAAGATATAAAGTCTAGGAAGTTGTAATTCAGATTGAAAAGTAAACATTAAATTAACTCCGTTTACTGAAATAGATATTCGTCAATAACACATTTTTTGTATTAAATATTTGTTTATCAAATAAATCATTCAAGCATTAATCTGTATAATAAATTTCATATCTGAATGATTACTATTTTTCATGTCAATATTAATTTATTTTTTAATATTCGTGATGGTATTATTTTATATATTTATCAATATGTGAATAATATTAATGTATAGCTTGATAAAAATGAACTAAACGAAAATCAAAAATTATATGATTTATCAAGATGATTGAAGTAATTAAAGATTAGATATTTTTTTTGTGTTCGTGACGAAGATCTTCAACTTCAATCAAAAATAAATCACTTAACCCAATTTCACAAGATTTCATTAATACATTTAATAAACACTTATTGTCTACTTAGTTCATCGATACGCATTTCGATTGGTTATGGAATTATTGTAGAAGTGTTGTATTATTAAATCTGAAATTAAATTTGTTAATGAATCACTATTACGATGACTGCATGAGTATCGAAATTTACATCAGTAAATAAATATTATCAAATATAATTGAACTTTTTATAAACTGTTGCAATATTGGGATGAGTCATTAATTCATATAAAATTTATTTAGATAGAAATAATTTCCTGCAACAAGATTTTTTAGAAAATTACTGATGATCATATGTCATTAGTATTCTTTAAATCTACTATTAAAATTAAATTTACTTCTGGAAATATTTTTTAGAATATTCAAGAATATAGAGCATTCATTGTTTTTATCTTTTGAATCATTAATACATATATAAATATTTTTCTTATATTTTTGAGAATTTTAAAAAAAGATATGTGGGTAGATACTTAATTGTATATTTATATATTATACTATGGAGGGGATGGTAGAAGCTTAAAGATAAAATTCAAACAAATTAAATTGAAGTCAATTAACCAAAACGAATATTTGCTATTATCAAAATTGAATTTAAGTTTATGACTGTAAAAAGTATTTTGTATGTAAATACAAATATAGGGTTTTCTAATAAACGTTTCAAAAATTTAAATGAAAATAAAATAAAAAGTATTTAATTAATTAGTAATTTTTATTTTATTTTTAAGCATATTCTATGGCATTAATGGTTTTCCAATAAGGATATCAGAACTTTGATGGCAGCCATGTTTGAACTTTTTAATCTTATTTTGACATTTCGACTCAGTATAGTTTGACAAATTATTATTAAACGTTTAAAACTTCAAAAATGCTTAGAAATTGTAAAAATTTCAATAGAATTATTGAAACAAAAGTTTAATGAGTCCATTATTTCACGAAATGGACCTATCAATTGGCCACCAAGATCATGTGATTTATTTTCTGTGGGGTTATGTGAAATCGTTGGTTTATGCTGATAAACCACAATCAACGGAAGCATTAAAAATAAACATTGAACGTGTAATTCATTAAATTGGACCACAATTATATAAAAAAGTGATTAAAAATTGGATTAAACGAATTCATGGAGATTATATAAGTGAAATTGTATTCTATCATTAATGCCATAGAATATTCTTAAAAAAACGAATTAATTAAATACTTTTTATTTTATTTTTATTTAAACTTTTGAAGCTCTTATTGGAAACCCCTATTCAATTCATATCTGCATGTATTTATTTGTCTGTATTTAAAAATTCTGTCACTTGTAAGTGAAAAAAAGTTATTTATCATTTTTTACAACAAAATTCGTGTACTGGGATTATATCTCTTTAAAAAATAATTAAGTTACCAAATTGCAATTGCATATTTATATTTAGCCAAAAGTATTTGAAATTTTAACAGTTTGTTAAGATTTTTTAAGATGGATTGAATATTAGCAAGTGTTACGTTTTTATATTTCTTATTTCTATGTTTGATTTTATACGAGTATATCTTCCCCTATATATTAATATCATTCGCATTTTTCATAATTGCATTTTTTTAAATATTATTTATGAAAATGAAATATTATTTATTTATTATTAATGAAATTGGACCACAATTATGTGAAAGAGTGACTAGAAATTTGACTAAACGAATGCACTATGTCCAGCAAAGTTATGGTGGTCATATGAGTGAAATTGTATTCCATCATTAATGTCATACAATATGCTTAAAAATAAAAATAACTAATTAATTAAATATTTTTTGTTTTATTTCTATTTAAACTTTTGAATCGCTTATTGGAAAACCCTATAATTTTTATTTGTAATACCTTTTAATTTAATTTTTCTTTGATCTGCAAAGTTACTGTACATTACTTTTATCTTGTGATTTATCATAATATTAATTTTTTAACTTGCTTTGTCTAGTTATATTTTTTAAATTTATACCCCCCCCACACACACATATAATATTTATATTTAAGTGTATATGTTTGTTAGTATGTAAATAAAAATCCATTTAATCGTAAATTATATTTTGTTAAATGAACAATGAATTTGAAGAACAAAAAATATTTAAGCACCTGAGATACTATCATTGTACAATTGAAGCAGGTATCCTTTCCGAAACAACTTTGAGAAACGTATAATTTTCAACAATAAAAACTAATAATCGAGTACAGTCATCTTATTATAACCTTGGTAACAATACATACAGGTAAACAACGACATACGGATCAGGTGAGAAATATTACTAATACCTTTCTAAATATATCGGCTCGACGAAATGCAGTTACGAAACGAACAATCGTCGAGCACATCATCATCATGATCCAGCAAGCTCGGCGCGGATCCAACGACCAACGTCACCTTGATCCTTGGCACAAGGACGAGCGTGTTACGTCACCGTCGTCGTCGTTGTTGTTGGAACAACAATGCAGAAAAAAACACACACAGACACGTATGATCGAACGGTGGTGTCATCTGCATGCCATAGTGTTAGAACATTATCCAACGTTACGTCCATTATTATTATTATTAGTCATCGCTCGTGACTCTGTCTGTTGTTTTTCTCGTTGTTTGTCCAACTGTCAGATTAACAATTAGTTTGTTGTTATCGCGACGATTATCGCGTTTCAGCCTGACAGCTTTGAATATTTTGTAAGGTTTTTTCAAATATCCCGTGCGTTAGATAACGCTTCGTACATAGCTGTTCGACGTACGGACAAAAACGAATTCGAAGTTTGATTTGTGTTAACAAATCGGACAGGGGACGCTTTGTACGTTGAAATATTGAAAATATGTTATCCGGTTTGGTTATGTTGTGAGGTCAATGTTCGCACTGACGATTTTCATCTTTTTTTGGTACTCAATATGTGCGGATTTTAATTATAGTTAGTGTAAAAGAAACCAGTAATATTTAAAATGCGAGCGTTATTTCTGTACGATTCAATTAACTACGAAATCTGACTGAATGTGTAATAAATCAATTTAGTTGGCAACTTTACAGATAGAATAATTATTTAGATTAATTGTTTCTAAAGTTTCTAGTAAAAGTTTTTAAAGTTTTTACTCTTGTTAGTAGTTTTTATAATTAGGTTTTTTCAAATAAGAGAAAAATCATTTTCGAGAAATCTGTTAACTACGATAATTTGAATCGTGATTTTATATAACATGAAAATAGCACCACGTTTCTCACTGGAAATGATAGAATTAATCAATTTGATTTTTTAGTGCCAAATTTTTAAACATATTTCGATATGAACTTAATTTTTGCTGTTTTCAATAAATTTATGTGGAATTTAAAAAAAATATTTAGTTTAGTATTAAACCTATCTACCGTGTTGTAGGAGGGTTACCTGTACAGCTGGATCTGTTTTTGTGCGGATTATTTTAATGCGATTTTGAAGTTATGCGGTTCATATTTCTTCTTAATATTTTTTTAAAGAATTTCTTTAAGCGGTTATTTAATTCAACGAAAAGCTCTTCAGTTTTATGAACAAATGAAGGAATCAGAGCCATTTACTTCCGCTTTTCAAACTGATAAGGAATTTTCAGTTAGCAAAGGATGGTTAATGCTTTAAGTAACAATGATATTATTACAATAAGTTTAGATACCGTAGAAGATTTAGACAAAGATAATGAAACAGAAGTAGAATCTGTTTCCTTCACTGCAAAAATGATTTGAGAAAGTCTTCAACTTTGTAATCGATTGGAAAATCATTTTTTTGTTAATGACACGAATTCTGAATGAGCTTTTAAATTCTAACGACAGCTAAATAATTGTATGTTTGAATATCGCGAGCTTCATAAACAATTAGTAAAATCATTGTTTCAAAGTTTAATCACCGATTCTTACATTGTCGCCAGAAAAATTAACATAGAACGAGACAGAAGTCGGCTCTAATTCTGTTAATTCTGTTTGTGTTTTCTCTAGTGACGAATCTGATTTTACACCAGTTCACAAACGAACCCGCATATTTTCAAATATGTATGAAAAAATGTAAAATAAATTACACATATGTACATATTGCTTTGAATGAAATTAAATAGTTAATAAAAAAATAAAGTAAAAAAGCTATGTTTTGTATCAATTTCATTCAGATATTTGAAATTTTTTTTAGACATTCTTTATTTCCTGATTTTTTTATGCGAATTTTAGAGTAATTTCACTTTGTTGCTTTGGTTTTATGCGGTTTTTGAAAATTCAGGAACGTATCTCTAATTTTTCAATGTAAGTTAAGTCTTCTTTTGTGCGTTTTTTTTAATGCAGTTTTCTGTGGAACGTATCTACCGCACAAAAACAGACCCAGGTGTATTTTCTTTTAACACAAATTATTCATTAAAACATTAGAATAGTTTATAGCTCTATTTGTTTTGGAATGATGGCAAATTCACTTTTACACAAATGAATCTTTCACCACAACATCATAACATTTTATAAAAGTATTCGATAATTACTTACTGTTTAATTTATTCACTAATACCCATTTTTTTACATGCCATCAAAGTCAGAGTACTGTATTATTAAATTGAACGATTTTTCTAAAAAAAAATTATCAAATTCATTTATAGTAGATAATAAAATTTAGATTTTTAAATTTAGCGCCCTGATAATAATGATATGGTAATTAAATTGGGTATCAGTGAATAAAGTGAGTTATGAATGATAATTGGAGACTTATAAAATGTTATGGAATTGTAATAACTGATTCATTTGTGTTGAAGTGAATTTGTCTAAGTACAAAAATGGATAGTAGAGATTTTTTTAACCTAAAAAATGTTTGTGTTGTATTTTCAGAAAAAATTGAATTATTGTTCAAATTAATACCACATGTTGCAACTTTGTAAAATAGGAGTTGATTTAATTTTTTTTTAATTTGTCTAATGATTGAATTTAGATTGGTGTAATAAACAAAAAAATAAAAATTCGACATTAAAATTATTTATACAAAAAGAAAAAAAAATTGTATGAATTTTGAATATTTGAGATTTTTGTTTGCTACTAAATTTGTCTTTGTTAATATTTTATCATTCTTGGGATTAGGTCTTTCACCAATAACAAAATTTGGGATTAGGTCTTTCATCAATATATTCTAATATTTTAATCTAAACTTTTTATCTTATATTTTTTTGGATTTTTGGGAAAAAGATGTATTTATCCTGTAGTTGATAGAAAAATGATGATGATATTTTAAGGGCTGATAATTTTAATTTTTATCAACTTAAAATCTAATATTTTTCAATCTAATTTCTTCCATTTTATATAAATATTTTTTGATATTAATATCCTCTTAAAACTTATTGAAATGAACAGATTCTTATCTATGATTTTAATTTTTACATAATTTATGATTCTTATTATTAAATTAATATTCAATGCTGTTTTTAAATTGATATTTTATATTAAATACTAAATTATGTAAAAAGCTGTAATCAGAATATTTATTCCTGCTTGTTTCAGAACTGTGGCGAATTCACTTCAACACAAATGAATTTTCACCCCCAACACCACAATATGTTATAATGTGTTCAATATTCACTCATTGTTCATTTTGTTGTTTATAACAATAATGTGCATTTTGATGGATATACCATCATCGTCATCGAAATACGCATTAGCCTCTGACTGTTATAAATAACAAAGTGAACAATAAGTAATTATTAAACACTTTATAACATATTGTGATGTTGAGGGTGAAAATTCATTTGTATTCTATTTTAATTTTCAATTATGAAAATTTGAACTGTTTATAAAATTCTTATACACTAACATTGTTTCTCTGAACTCCGTTTATAAACTTTGATATGATAAAAAGCTATACAAGTGTTCTATATTACAGTTCTGTTTATTTTTGTTAAACATTAACTTTCTCACGACCATAACTCAGAAGATAAATTGTTATTTATATGAAGAAACATATAGAGTTGTTTGTTAGTATGTCTTCTCGAGAATATATAGTTTATTTATTCGTATTGTTCAAGCGTACATGAATAATAATAATAATGTAAAAATATGATACACAAAAAAATAAATGCGACAGATATAAATTTCATCTCCCACGCGAAACATTATCTTGTACGAACGCATCGTGCGCCATATCACGATTTAACGACTGCGTACGCACAAAGGGACGCGACATCAGTGACGAAAAACTTAATTATCGCGTCGATATTTGATAGAAAACTCTTGGATGAAATTCGAAATACACAATTAACACGTTCGCCATACGCAATCACGTCTCGCACACATGACTTTGATCGGTGCCAATGTTCTAGTGTCAAAAACCCTACCCAGGTGCATCATTCACTCACGACACGAATGCACATGCATATTAAATAACCACGTCTTGACGGATAACCATTTTTTTTCTTCTCGAACCGTGAAACCATAAAGTGTGCGTGTGTGTGTGTGCAAATGTGCGTTTTGTCGTTGAATCGACGGTGTCATAGCGTGTCGATTGGACTTCATCTTTTGTGTTTGAGTTGATTCCGTATGGAGTTGGGTACAGTGTGAGAGAAAATGTATGGATTTACAATTGGATAGTGCGTGTTTGAATCGATTTGATCGTAGAATGAACGTTATTCATTATAAATCATGTTTAACAAGAACTTGAGGAATTTAACAAGCATAGAATATGTTCTTTAAAATGATACCGTGTCAAATTTAATTTAACACAAATCAATCACTACAATACCAATATCACAGGATTTTATAAAAATGTTTAATAATCACTTCACTCGCCGATAGGAATTTCGATAGATATGCCATCATTGTATAGTGCATCATTGTTATAAAGATTAAAATCTATAAATATTTATTTCAAATAAAATTTTTAGATTTCAAATTTAGTTTTCTGATAAACATGGCTTGGTAATCGAAATGTACATCAGTAAATAAAGTGGATGTTAAATGATTATTAAATATTTTTATTAAAAAATGAATAAAATGTGTTAATTCACTATTAACATAGAAATCAATCTTCTGTATTATAATTTTTCGAAAGAGTTTTTTCTAAGTTAAAAGTGATTTAATTATTATGAAAACGGTTCTATGGTTAAAGTAACCAAACAAATAATGTAAAGTTAAAAAAAAATTGAATTAATATAACTTATTAAATTTTGTTATAGATTAATGAATGAATTATATATTATTTATGTTTATTAACAATACGTCGATTGGAAATTAAAATTTTGTGGAATAAATGGCAATTTTGAGCTATGGCCGATTCCTGCATTAAAAAAATTCATGACGTTTTCAAAATTAGTATTTAGTAACAATTATATATAATAGGATATTTTGTAAAAATAAAATTTTGGTTAGAACTTTTTAGTTTTTCAATTATGTCATTTCTGGGTTTAATTATTTAATTAGTTAAATACAGTCAATTGAGTTTATCATGTTTTCTGATACTTGACTGTATGAAAATATTTTTTCCATATTTTAGTAATAATATTTTTTTTATATTTTGTGAATTCGTATTTTTCTTTTTTTTAAAAAAACAAAACTATTCTTTTTCTTTTTCTAAGTTGTAAATTTAATTATATTTATTACCACACAATTTATTTTATTATATTAATTTATGACTGTCAAATCTAGAAGAGTAAATAATTTTAATATATTTTTTTTGTAAAATAAATAATTTTTAATGGTAAGAGTTTATAAATGAATTATATGAAAACTATATATATATATATATATATATATATATATATATATATATATATAGGATGTTTTTGATAAATTTGATTTTTTAGTTCTCATAATAATGTTATTTCTGAGTCTAATTATTTAATTAGTTAAACACATTCATTCGAATTTATCATGTTTTCTGTTACTTCACAGGACGAAAATACTTTTTCATATTTTAGTAATATAAATATCTTTTTTATATTTTGTGTATTTTTTTTTTAAAAAAGAAAATATTCTTTTTCTTTTTTTAAGTTATGAATTTAATTATATTTATTAACAAAAATTTATTTTATTATATTAATTTATGACTGTCAAATCTAGAAAAGTAAATAAATTTAAAAATATAGTTGTTTTTTTCGTAAAATAAATAATTTTTAATGGTAAGAGTCTGTAATTAAATTATATAAAAGCTATATATATATTATATATCTCTATATATATATATATATATATATATATATAGGATGTTTTTGATAAATTTGATTTTTTAGTTCTCTAATAATAACGTTATTTCTGAGTCTAATTATTTAATTAGTTAAACACATCCATTTGAATTTATCATGTTTTCTCTTACTTCACAGGACGAAAATACTTTTTCATATTTTAGTAATATAAATATCTTTTTTATATTTTGTGTATTTCTTTTTTTTTTAAAAAAAAGAAACTATTCTTTTTCTTTTTTAAGTTATGAATTTAACTATATTTATTACCACACAATTTATTTTATTATATTAATTTATGACTGTCAAATATAGAAAAGCAAATAAATTTAAAAATATAGTTGTTGTTTTTTTCGTAAAATAAATAATTTTTAATGGTAAGAGTCTGTAATTAAATTATATAAAAGCTCTCTCCCTTTCTCTCTCTCTCTCTCTCTCTCTCTATATATATATATATATATATATATATCTCAATCATTTTCATATCCAGCTTATAACAGTCCATCGTTGAAAACAATAATGAATATTACCATTCGTTGGTATTTGGTCATTACTCATTACACTGACCAGGTAGGTTAGTGATGATTTTTTTTATTTAGGGCTTTCTCCTTTAGACGTTGTCTTTAGTAAGGTTAAAGAGCCTTACCTACCCTATATATTCTATAGGAGATTTAACGTACATCTCTCGCATGATAGGTAGTGGCGTTAACCACTACACCACTGATCGGTCATATATATATATATATATATATATATATATATATATATATATATATATATATATATATATATATATATATATACATATATGGTCATCCAAATGTCATGCCTAAATTTGTGTTTTATTAAAAAGAACCAAAAAAAAAAAAAAAAAAAATTATACACAAATTTCCCTATCTATACACATGTTTCTTTTTAATAAAATACATCCAGGCGTCACATTTGTATAACCCTATATATATATATATATATATGTAATAATCATAGTTCATTCTTATATCAAAAATAGTATAATACACAATGTTAGAGTAAATATAACTATGTATATGAAGGCGTGTGCGTGCATGTTTGTACATTGTATGTATATGAACAAACGGAGTACAAACAGTTTCGTCTCCTTACTTACTTATCCGACTAAAATTAATACAGTGATTATTCATGTGTTTCTAAACAAAGTAAAAGAATATACTGTACGATAATGAAGCTACGTCTACTTATATATTTTTTTTTCACTTCTACGATGAATATGTAATTTGACACGCATTGTCCAGTACATTTTCCTGCGTCTTTCTTTCGACGTATATTCTTTTCTTCGGTAGGTGTGGGTGAAATTGACACTGCATGTTTACCTTGACTTTCATAATGAATCTGTCGCTAGGATCTTTTCATTTAATGTGAAATGTATATGCATGGAATGATTTGAAAAAAATAACAACGATGTCTGCATGAGATAGAATATTATGAGCTGAGGAAATATTTGTACACGTATGGAAACATTTTGTATTATGTACACGCACGAATGTACATACATATAAATACCCCCCCCTCCTCTCGATATACATATATCTATATACAGCTATGTAGAAAATTATTAAGCACCCTGTATAATTTGTAATATTTGGGAATTTCTCATAATTTTTTATTAAAATTCTTTAAATGTTTGTTTTTTTTTATTTGTTATATTTTGTAATCCTATTTTTAGGTTTTATTATAGCTTAGATTTTTGTTTAACATATTTTACTTAAATTAACGATATAAAACTATTAATTTTTTATATTCTCTAATTTTTTTGCTATACTTGTATTCTCGATGAAAATTTATATCGTTTAATGATTTATTAAAATCGTATCACAAATGTGCAATTTTGGATTTAAGTCTGGTAACTAAGTAAGATAATTCACAATATTGAACTAAATTCAGTGAAGATTATGTCACATAGCATGAAAAATTATTTTTCTGGAATATTGGATCTGAAAACACGAAATTAACGAAATTAAAGATTTTGTGAATGAATGGTTTTATACAATCATTTAATACTGAAATTTAATCTTGATTGTACATTTTTTCTTACAATGAAAAATTTCTAGACTTGATATATTAATGAATTTCTATACAGTAAATCTATTTTCTCTTAACTTTACAATGAGAACGATGAAATATAAGTTTTAGCAACTCTTCAATGTCCATATTTATAATTTCAGAAGTATTAAAAATCTTAAATGTGTCTCAAAAAATAATTATAAGTTGTAAATACAAAATATTTGTTTAAATCATATATTTTAAATACTTTTTGTTTTAAAAATAATTTAGTTTATTTATTATTTTATCTCAATTTTAATTTCATGAAATAAAGTTGTTTTAGATCATTTTTCATATAATTTGGTCCACCATTATCTTCTCTTATTCGTTTATCGAATAATGTTTTTTTCTTATAGTACAAATTTTTAGTTCAATTTATAAAAATTATCAACTTATGTACGTATCAAAGTTTTTTATTTATTGATTATTCTAACATTCACACAAGCTTTTTGTCAATCGAGAGAAACGTTTTAAATATCCATCTTTTTATCTTTGGCCAGTTGTGGATTTATTTTTGAATGAACCTGAAATTTTAAACATTTCAATCCTTGTTAAATTAGTGAAAAATGAATCTTAAATTAGTTAAAAAAATTTGTTTATGTTGTGAAGTATCTTCAGATGATGTGACTTTTTCAATACATTTAATTTTTTAAATTTTAACGTTATTTTATTACAAAGGGATTAATTCAAAGAACAAAAGATACAATATTTCCCAGAAATAAATACAAGTAAATACTTTTTATTTACATTATTAATTTTAATGTTTTAATGGTTAATAACCACAAAATTAAAAATAACATCCAGTAAAATAGTTGAGCAGTCTAGGGTAACACACAGAAGATTAAAAAATATTGTCAGTCGAATCATATAGCTACCTAATAGTTTGAGAAAAGTTTATGTGTCTATTTGAAAGTAGTATTGAATTTATTTTATCATTTTTTTTGGATTTATTTATGTGCCTTATATTTTTATCAACTAGTATATAATGGTTTTATCCACTGGTTTATTTCTTTATCTTCACAGGTAATATTTTAAAACTTATATTCTGATATCATTATATACATATATATATATATATATATATATATATATATATATATATATATATATATATATATATATAATATGTAATGTTTTCAAGTTTCATTGTCATAAATAAACAAGATCCGTATAAATATCTTTTCTTACTCTGGCCATAAATTGTGATCAATTTCGAAACTTATTCCGTATTGAAAAAACAACATATTTACGTTGAAACCAAATTCGATTTCTATACAGTACGAAAATATGTTTATATATACTTTTTGTATCGCCACAAATCAGCAATTATTAAATTTCCGAAGTTTTTTTTTGGGTTGCGTCAGAGGGCTCCCTTATATGGTTTGATGTACCAAGGACAGGTATATAATACAGGTTTTTTTATTCTTGTAAAGTGTTTATCAGTTAATTGAAATTAACACATCAAAACGTGTATTGGGATAAGAAACATTTTTTAAAATGAATACTTAACACGAGTTGTTGATTACATATTTTTTTATTTGAGAGTACTATGGGTTTTAATATGAAGTTGTGGTAATTAGTGTAGAATTAGTATTTGTACAAATATGTTTTTACAGAAAGTAAATTAGTTTGGATTTTTTTAAAGTTTTTGTTAATGTTTAATGACTGGTAATTATCTATTGTTTATAAATTTTGATATAAAAACTCATAATATCGAATATATATAAAAAATGTTTATTTCTTCCTTTTAAAAATTAATCGACAGTTTACATGCTACTATTTTCATTAATATTAATTATCGTCTATTTTAAAGACTTGTGTATTTTGATAGCAGTGTCATTAAATCAAAAGTAGTAATATACATAATATTTTATTTTTTGATATAAATATCACAACTCAACACTATAATTTTTTATAAAAGGATTCAATAATCATTTTCTATACATTTTTTTCTAATGTGCATTTTGTGACTACTCTATGGTAAATAAAGTAAAATATAGGGTCATCCAAATGTGACTCCTAGATTTGTATTTTATTAAAAAGAAACATTTTCTTTAGTTTGTTTCTAATAAAACACAAATCTAGGCGTCACATTTGGATGACCTTATATTATCGGTGTTCATGAAATGACCATAAAAATGCTTATTAGCGATAAAGTGAACAACAATAAGTGATTATTGAACATTTTTTGTAGTTTTGTGATGTTGAGGTTTTATGTAAGAGTGAATTTTATTTAAAAGGCATTTGTGAACGACTTTATATTATCAAAATGATATGAAAAGTAGATTTTCTTTGTGCATATTTTTAGTTTAATCGAATATCTTTTTAATACCATTAATTCATCGTATATTCATTTTACATTCAATTTTTAGTTTCCTATGCATAGAATTTTATTTTCAAAATTCATAATTTTTTTTCATTCAAAAAAATATTAATTCAGAAAAGTGATGAATTGAAATTATAAATTAAATGCATACAAATGAAAAATAACAATAGTTTGAATCCAAAAATCATTATTGAATTTAAGTGTAGTTTTGTAAAATAGCTACACATTCATACACACATTTACATTTTTACATATATATATATATATATATATATATATATATATATATATATGTATATATTCATTTTGAGTAATAAATTTCGTGGATATTTCCAAGTTTGAATTATAATGAAATGCAGTTACAATCGTCTGGTTCAAGAGACCATGTACCGTTCGGTTTATTTTTTTCTCTACGACAAAGTTAAATTATGAAAGAGGTTGAATTCCTGATGTACGTCCTGCGGCGACTGCGCCTAAATTTGTGCATACCTCATCAATAAAACTAATGACATAAGTATACGCTAAGCTAAACTAATCAGTCATCATGAATGTCACAATTCATCCCAAGTAATATTATTACACTTTGAATATTGAACGTCATTATCTACATACTTAAATACATACACGCAACTATATATATATATATATATATATATATATATATATATATATATATATATATATATATATATATACATAGCCTTATAATGCTTCAGAAAATTGATGAGATCTACTGGAGATTGAGATGTACCGTTTATTTAATAAAAAGAATTACTGAACGTTGATTACAAGTTGATCCTCTTGTTGACTTAGATGGTCTTTAGTCATTAGTCCATTTTATTATATATATATATATATATATATATATATATATATATATATATATATAGGATATTTTTTAAGCGTGATAGGATTTTAAATTGAATCTCTATGAAAAGTTCTATCTAAATTAAAAAATCTCTATATATTTATTTATATATATATATATATATATATATATAATAATTATATACATATATACATATATATATATATATATATATATATATATATATATATATGTAATTATATATATATATATATATATATATATATATATATATATATATATATATATGAGAAAGAGGAAAAAGAATGAACAGAAACATAAAAATATCTTCATACTTTATTTATTGAATTATTATTGCAGAATGGATTTATACAGGACGTTGTGAAATTTCTTCTATTATAGTTTTAATAAATTTTCTTGTTTAAAACTATTATAATATTATATTTAAACGTAAGGAAGAAAATGTATTTTTTTTCAGTATTTTGTTACATTTATTAACATATATATATATATATATATATATATATATATATATATATATATATATATATATATATTAGCTTATTCATTCATTGCTGGATGATCGCTTTTTTCAAAATGTTTCATTCCAGCGTTTTAATTTTTTTTCCTTTCCACATCAATAAAAATGTTTTGTTTGGTTTTCTAAAAAATCCTTTATCAAAAAATTGTTGATATTTATTCAATTTTTTAATTTTTATATTTCTAATTAAAAATAATGGTAAAATCTGAATTAAAAAAATTGCTTTAACATTTTTTTAAAACTTTTTTTCGTTATACACTAAATCAATGGTATCATTTTTTTATATTTTCAATTTATAACTTCAAATTTTATATATACATATATATATATATATATATATATATATATATATATATATATTAACTTTAAAATATTTTCTTAAAATGTTTCTCTTGTTTGCTAGTTAAAATTTATAATATCTGTTATATCAGTATTTCCCAAGAGAAGTTTGTAATTTATATTGGAATAATAATCTACATAAAAAAGTGTTAATTCAGAAAAACAAGGAAAAATACTCTACTATTCTAACAAAAAAGGTAATACAAAGATAGGTATTTTAAATAGTTTATTCATATATATATATATATATATATATATATATATATATATATAACGTCTCTCTCTTTGTATAGTAATATATGTATATAAAACCATTTATTTAGTTATTTACTTTAAATATTCATTGCGGATTCGTATATTTTTTAGTAAACCTTTCATGCTTGCTAAATAAGCATTTTCAATACAATGAAAAAATAATAATTGGAAACATAGTTTTTCACTTTATTTGTTTTATTTAAATAAAAAATCATAATAAATATATTCTATTTATATAAAATCTTTTTTTAAAAAAATAGTTTTTTTAATTGTTTATTTTTTATTAAAAATCTATAACATAAATTAAAAAATAGGGACGTTTAATTTAATTCCATATTGAATAAAATGAATTTAGAAAATGATTAGTTTAAATTTTTTTTTAGATAATTTATGACGATGCTAATATAAAATAAATAGTCGAGAAATATTTATACCTTCTGTATTTAAAATTTTAATTTATTTTTTTATTATTTGTTAATATCGTTATTTCAATTTTAACTTTTTTTGATAAATGAAAAAAATATTATTCGAATGTTTCGTGTAAAATTAAGTAATTTATATGAAATATCTATTATTGTAATATTTAATCATATTTATAGTATAATGTTTCGTTTAGTTAAATTACTTTTTTTTTTAAAAAAAATGAATTTTTTTATATTTATATAAATTGACACAATACAATCTCATACAAGTTAGTTATAAAATCGATACAACAACATTAAACTGCATGCAATGATTTACATCAGATTTCACGTCAATTTGTCATTTACGGACCTATGTAATTTTCGTGCAAATTTTTTCGCGAAATCGATTCACTCGAAAAGATTTACAACTGGATATAAATTACGAAAGTTTCTTTTTTCTATAGGAAATATGAAACTGATGTTCTTCGTCAAGTTTTCTCATTTACAAGAGATGATACATTATATGATTTTTTTTCGATAAAAACTTTATATAAAAAAGTACACAACATTAAACAGCGTGTTGTCCTTCAATGAAATAAATTCGGTTTGGAAGTCACATGCGATTGATGAATCAATTGATGTAGGTTAATTCTCTTTGTAAATTACTGAAAAGTTTTTGTACTAGTTTATATACATACATAATAATATATATATATATATATATATATATATATATATATATAATTTGAATGTTACACTCGTTGAATTTTAAAAATGTTTATATTAATATAATTCCTCAAAAAGTGCAAGATAAATTTGATTAGAATTTTTATTGCATTGCAATTGAGGATGATTTAAATCTGTTATTACGACTAAGGCACTGTAGCAAAATCTTTGACCTTAGCACTAATAAAATTCAAAATTCATTTGAATACTGAAAAGTTTATAGTTACATTTTTTTTTTTTTTTTTTTGAGGACGTAAACATATTTTTTTATTTGATTATTAACAGTACGTTTTAAAAATACTGAAATGATGTTCATTTAAAATCTGAATATTTTCACGAAAGTTTGAGTATTTTCCATTTTTTTTTCATAATTTTCCAATTTAATTTTTAATGCGTTATCATTTTTGTTATAGAAAGGAGGAACTATTTTTTGATTAGATATCTCATAAAACCTTTTAAAAAATGTTAAATAAATATAATTAATCATTTATCTCAATATTAATATAATTTAGTATTTAATAATCACTTATTGTTTACTTTATTTGTTGCTCCGCATTTTGATGGACATACCATCATCATCAAAGAACTGCATTATAAAATTTCTAACATTTTTCAACATTACAAAAAAATGTAATGTTGAGGCTGAGTGATTTATTTATATTAAAATGATTTGATGTGATTAAAATTATAAATTTTTATAATTTTTTTAAAATTTCTTCTTATTTAGACTGCCTTATTATTTATCGATCTTAAAATATTCAAAAATTAGTTTTATTTTTTCTGAATGTTCTTGGAATGAAAAGTTAATAATGTCTATTTAGGATTGGAAAGGGTTTTAATTTTGGGATGATCTTTATTTCGATTAAATGTTATTCTTTAAGCTGACCTTAATAGGTCATGTTTTGAAAAAAAAATGTTGAATAAATATGTTTAATTTTTTACAAACAAAATATTTTTTTGTAAATTTTATAATAGTTCTTTGACGTTGAATCGAGATGCATATTAACTTATAAATAAATAATGTGTACAATAAGTAATTATTGAACACTTTTACAATATTTTTTAGTATTGAAATGATAATTTATTTGCATTGAAGTAGTTTATTTTCAATATATAAAGTCATTCAAATGTGATGCCTAGATTTGTGTTTTATTATAAAGAAACATGTGTATAGTTTGTTTTGTTACTTTTTAATAAAACACAGATCTAGGCGTCATATTTGGATGACTCTATATGAAAGATTTTTTTATGATTAATTTTTTCTTTATCGATTGTAAATATTCATCGTGTGTATTGATACAATATATTCGATTACGCACTTGAAAATAGTTTGATAATGTACATATGTATTTGTTTCGATTATTGATAGATGTACATTTATCATTCGAAGATAATACAGTGTGCAAATATTGAATAAACGTCCATAGTTCAACAAAATGGTCAAATCAGACGTAGATACATTTCTGATACTCTGAGCAAAAATCGCCAGCGAATAATATTATTCATCATCGATTGCATTTATTAAAAGGGTCAAAACCACCATTTAAAGACGCATAGCCAACAAGTCGTGTAGTCGTAGCCGGTCTGACCACAACTTGATATACACGGCGTCGTAGTCTTGCGCGCGCTTCACGAATGCCACCACCCCAGTGTACGATATAACCGCTCGTACCATTTCCACTGTACCAAGCTGGCTGACATAGAGCAATACACATAACCTGACATTATCTCGACGCAGACGATATGCAACGTCCGAGGTGTTCGCGTTGACCGAACTTTGTTGCTCGTACACGAAGAATCGGTTACATTGCAGCACCGTCGACACACTCTTCACACACATCCATATATACATCCGTACACAGTTTTGTACACATATATGAACAAATACACATACATGTACGTTTCATGTCCGTGCAGAGAACGTTAGGACGAACATTTGGGTTTTTAAGGTGTTACTCTCGAGTGCTGTGACATCCGAACGTTGATATTCTCTTGTATCGGTCAGTGCTACTTACGATTCCAAGACTCGTTCGCCGGTTTCGATTCGATTGCATGTGTGTTTAG
>CP092089.1:43572625-43645125 GCA_029203775.1 Neoneuromus ignobilis | reverse complement strand
ATTTCGGATGTTAACAATTTGATTTTGCTGGAAACGGATTCGGTTATTAATTCTTTAACATATTATTAATATATATATATATATATATATATATATATATATATATATATATAAAGAGAGAGAGGACATAAATATGGCAGTTATTGTCAAATGGCTAGCACGTTAAGTTAGCAATAAAAGTGTCTTGAGTTTAAATCGATTTCACATATCATTGGATGAATTTTGTCACGGAAAAAGAACATTTGTTTGAATAAGTTTATGTTTAAGATGTCTTATTTTGTATACAAATTTGTATGATTGAAAAAAAATGTGCACATAAGTGAATCGATGTGAATAATAGGTTATTAAAAAACATGTTAATATGGAACGTTTTATGAGATTCGAGGAAGTAATTTATTTTCAAATTGAATTTAGATAGTGTCGTAATTATAAAATTAAATTTAAGAAAAAGTGCTATTAATAATAATAGATATTATTTCTATAAAGACTCATAAATGTTTCTCTAAATTTTAATTAGATTTTTGGTTGGAAATAGTTAATATTTTTTACACTCTATGTGGCTAAAATTATTTGTAGAAATTAATTATTGTTTTACATTAAATTATATATTTTTTTTTACAATAATTCAGTAGTTCTTGAAAATTCGAATCTAATAGTTATGTAAATTGAATTTAACTGATAGTAAACTTGATGAATTTTTTAACATATTTAATTTTTATTATTTATTTTGGTACTGTAATTTACTTTCATATAAATAAAAAATATAAATCACATAATTGGATATAAATTACTCATATTAACATTAGAAGATTTTATAAAATGGTTCAATAGTCACTTATTGTTCATTTTATTTATTGATACTCATAATTGAATTTCGATGATAGAATAGGTGTTTAAATGTGAAAAAACGAATAAAGTGAATAACCGATAATTAAACACTTTTATAAATTGTTGAGTTATTGGGATGTGTGATTTATTTGTATTAAAATGTTTAACTGCGCATGAAAATTTCATTGTAGAAAAAAATATAATCATTTTGAATTATGTAAGGATCTCTGCCGTTTCTAAAAATATAAATTGAAGAAAATTAATATTGAATGATTATTTCCACTTTAAATTATAATCATTATTTTTATAGATCAAAAATGTTCTTTTTTAATTGGATTGGGAATTATAACTTTCTCTACTCAAGTAATTCTATATGTATAGGTAGATAAATACAAAGATGTATTGATATAATAAATTAATAGGATTTTATATATCTTTATACAGATTCATTTTCATCTATAATACGATTATCAATACTCTTACGTTTTATGTCAATACATTAAAAACTAATATCTCTCGAATTAAATCCATTCAAATAGCCATAAAAAAATCAACATGTCTGATTACGAGGCGAATTTCAAACGATGGGTGGTCATAAATTAACGTTTCATTTTGAACATCGTGCACGGTTCAGTTAATTAAGAAGATTTATCAACATGTTTTATTAATATGTCTTGAAGTTCAAAGAATATTTTTTTATCATTATATATATATATATATATATATATATATATATATATATATATAATATATTATAAATTGAAATTAAGGGAACATAACACAAGAATATATTATTATTGTTATGTATAGTAATTAAATGAAATGTTTTCAGTGAAGAAATTAGAAACTGTGGCGACTTTACTTATTAATTTAGACTGTAATTATTTGTCTGCATTCATATATATATATATATATATATATATATATATATATATATATATATATATATTAAATTTTGTTAGTTTATTAATATATAATCATACTTAGGGTTCTGAGGTTATATGAGGTCAGTTGTCTTTTATGAATATTGTTGTCGGCATGGATGATTTTAATTATATATTTTATATGAAAATACGTATAATGTAATTGAAAATTAAAAAAAATCCATTTAAAATATTAGCCGGATTTTGTCTAAAAACGTACTGGGATTTCAAATTAACAATAAAAATAAATAGGAAAAATTTCTGTGAAACTATTAACCTTATGTATTAACACGATTTTATCCGGATTTTTGATTAAATTTGAAAATGTTAATCAGATATGATTAAAATAAATATTTTTGAAATGAGTTTCTGATTACTTCATATCACTTCTAGATAAATATGTTAAGTTATTAAGAATTTTATAAAAATAAAAACGGATATTAAAAGTTAATATAAGAATGAGAAATTTTTAAAAATTGATAAAAATAAAAAATATTTTTTTTGTTAAATTCAAGAAAGTAAATGGAATTTGATTTGAATAATTATTGTTTTAAATAAATTAAAGATTATTTTATTCACTTCCAGTTCTTTTTTATAAATTTACTTAGGTATTTTGAAAAATAAGATATTTTTTTTAATTAAGTTTTGATGATATTTTTTTAAATTTTAATTAATTTGAAAAGCTTAATCAAATTCGATTAAAATAGAAATATTTTCAAATAAATTAAAAATTGCTTTAAATTATTTCTAGATATATAAAGTCCTACAATTTTTTGTAAAGAAAGAAATGTTTAATATATTTATTTGGAAAATAATTTTCCAGATTTTATAAAAACTAACATTCACTAATAACCAGTTATATAAGTATACAAAAATGTATTTTTCTAAATATTAATTGTTTGGCTATTTTGTGTCACAATATAATGGTTATGAAATTAAAAAAAGATCAAAAGAACGGTTAAAAATATTTTAGATAAAAAGATGTGTATAATTTTAAATAAAAAAATCGATTGGAATTTTTATATTTTATTAATTATTATTTATATAAAATGTATATGATATAATATTTTCTATTTTTCCTCTTTGATAAAATAATTTATGATATATTACAAAATACTACATTATGTAAATTTCAAAAAACATTTCACAACGAATAAAAAAATAAAGATCCAAATGTAAAAATGTTTGTTAGTTATGTTTAAATAAAGTATGAACAATTGTTTACAAATTCCGATAAAATTTCATAATTGTTTTCATCAAATATCACACGAGTATTGAGATACGTTTCGTGTTAATTTGGAAACAGATAGATATGTATATCCAATAAATTCCGTTATCGGTTACACAAATTTACATTCGCCAAATTGATTGTTTGGCAACGAATGTTGTTCGGCCAACGTTTCTGTCAATGTCCACGAAATGTTTCTGAATAATTAAAATATACGCCGGATGCCAGTTTTTTTCATTGAATTTATTAAATAAAACTGTACTGGTAGTAACAAGATATATTTTCGAGAAATATTATCACAGAACGACTAAAAATAAAATTATCAATAAATTCGTTTCATTCAAAAGATATTATTTTTTGTCATTAAGCAGTTATTCTACTTAAAATATTTTTGTAATGTAACATTTTTGAAATATCGTAAAATATTTTTTATTGTTGCCTTGTTTCGTTTAGTAGTAATTAAAATTCTATTTATAACATTTTTACTAATGTTTCGTTTTATCTTAAATGTTATTGATTTTTTATCAATTTCAAACATAAAGAATAATTAATTTATCAAGAAATAATCATAGAAAATAAAAGTTATAAATATTTTATTTTCGTTGACGTATTGTTATTTCATTGTGTTGTAATTTTTTTTATTACGTGTTATGAATGGTTCGAATAACAATACTACTTTTTTTCAATAAAAATTAACAATTATATTTGATAACAAAGTCATAAATATTATATCAAATTTAATACCTTCCAGTGTTTGAAATAGAGTATTGATTTGAAGCAAATATAAAAAAAGATATCTTTCTTATGAAATTTTGTATTCAGTTAAAGTAAGTTTTATGATTTGTTTAAATGATTATTTTTTATCTCTTTTCAATCTGTTCAGTTTACATTTACATATGTACACTTACATATATATATATATATATATATATATATATATATATATATATATTTTTCATATGTATGTGTGTGTTATTTGAAGCATTGGTCTAATATACTTATATAGCCTGGAGAATATTGAAAAGTTCATTGATTTTTATGCTCAAAGCAATGATTTTTTGATAAATGAATTTTTATTCTATACAATGGCTGATTGAAAAATCGTAGACATTTATATACTCACACATTTTGAAATTTATTGTTAGATAAAAAAAAATAATATTTTCATTTAAACTATAATTTATCAATTACAATAATTTACAATGTTTAATGAGGTGAATGTGTGGTGATGATAAAATCTTATTAATTTTTTTTATAAAATCAAATATATTATCTGTAAGTAAATATTTTTTTCATATCAATAGAATTCAATTTGCTGTATAATTAGTCATTCTTAAACAAATAAAAAATTGAGTTATGTTGTTGTTATCATTATTTTTATATTTTGTTTATTTGTCCATTATGGATGGATTTGCTTCTTAAATTTTGTAATTAATCGACTTAGTGTTACTTTTTATATTTCTAATATATATAATATTATCAGTTTCTCTCTATCTCCTGGTGAATTAAGGCTTTTCCCAAAATCTTTCACTTCAATCGATCTAATGCCTATAGTTCATTTAGAGTTAATATAACTGAAACGTTTTAATTTTTTAAATTTAAAATTTCATTTTGATTTAAAAAAAAACATATTTGATCAAAGGATTTTGTAAATTCTTTGCTTTCATAAGTAAACAAAATTTGATTATATTTTGTATTCCAATGCAATATTAATTTAAAAAATTAATTTCAGTAATCGTAAAAGAAACAAAAATAACATGATAAAAATGTGAGTTATATATATATATATATATATATATATATATATATATATATATATAGAGAGAGAGAGAGAGAGAGATTTTAGTTCTTTGAGTAGAGTTTAATTAATAAAATAATAGTCAACAAATGAGATCATATTATTAAAAAAATATATCGAAAATTTAAAGAAAAATTAAATGGTTTATTTGTCAAAGAGAAAGAAATTTAGAAAAGATATTGATTTAATAGAATTTTATTAAAGTTTGGAACGAATATATATATATATATATATATATATATATATATATATATATATAGATGTTTTTAACCATGATAGAACTTTAAATTAAATCTCTATATAAAGTTCTATTTAACCTAAAAATACTCTTAGATAGAAATTTCGATAGGGATTCAATTTAAAGTTCTATCACGCATGAAAAACACCTATATATATATATATATATATGTGTGTGTGTGTGTGTGTGTGTGTGTGCATCTATAAATATATGAACATATAATTTTTATAAATTATAATTAAAGATCATGTTTCATAGGTTAGCAATAACAATGAAATAATGTCACTGAACGCTTTTAATATTCGAAACGACAGTATTTCAATTAATGAATGCATTATATTGACTTTTATAACCAATATACACTCATTCTAAATAATAGTTGTCTGATGTGCATGTAGTAATTTAATATTTCACTGCGAGAACATCTCTTGTATTGTGCTAGTAACATTTAACAATAGTCATGCACAATCACCTTTTATATTACGTTCAATTTATGAGGTATGTGCATTACTTTATATATATATATATATATATATATATGCATATAAACATTTATATGTATTTGAATTTTGTATGAACATGCAAAGTATAAAAGTACATCAAGTTTATCTTCCTCAGTGTAATGCTTGTAGTTAACCTTTCGATGAAGAACACACGAATGTAAAAAATTCAATCATAAATTTAACGTGAAGGTATTCACTCAATATATGTATTATCGTATTTTTCTAAAAAAAGATGCACTGAACAATTTTAATAAACAACACGTGTGTTGTAAAAATTTCAATACGAATCGTTTGAAATTTTTCTCTAACGTTTTTTATCTTCCCGATTCATATCGGACGAAATATTCCAACACCACACTTTTTTACCAAATATATGAAATAATATTTTGATGCGGATTTGTGGTAGCGCAGTTTATTTTCTTTTATATAAACTGAATTAGCCACAGTCGATATTTTTATTGTCAGTTCACGAAAATATTTGTTTTAGATACATTTTAACATGTATTTTACTTCAGTAACAGTTCACTAAATAATTATTTTTTTTTGCTTTATTTAGTTATTAGCATGTTTATATACAGTATAGAGATTTTTAGTGTATTGAAATAAAACAACGTTTGTATCACATAATGTTGCAGCGTTGGATTTCATTTTAATGTAAAATGAATTAGCCACACTGTTTAATTTTATCTAATTCGTAGATTAGTTTCAATTGAGTGATTTTAATTACATTCTTGTAGAAAAATCATCTTTTTCTTTATATATATATATATATAATTTGGAGAAGTATAGAAATAGAAAAGATTATGCTAGAAACAACAAAATGTGATCAAACAAGAATATCAACATCATCTGGATCTTCAGCTCTTAACGATCCATTGTTTGATTAAGTAATTATCCAGTTTTTTCTAATTTTGTTTATAAATTTTCTAATTATTTTTTTACACTTTATTCATGTAATTTAAATAAATTATATATAGGTCAATAACATTATTATTTCTTAAGATTAAAAAATAATTCATTTTATCTTCATTATTTTATCGATATATATATATATATATATATATATATATATATATATATATATATATATATATGTGTGTGTGTGTGTGTGTATGTGTATAAATTGAGATTAATTACAAAGATACATTATCATAATTTCTAGAGTTTATTGATTTTTTGTGCCATAAAATATTTTAATTGTTTTTAGTCTTGAAATCATTTGGTTTCTTCTATTTTCTACAATTAAGTTTGGATCTAATTTCAATGAAACTTACAATATAAAATTAAATTAAAAAAATCTAAAGCCAGTTTCAAAACTAAAAAATGTAGAAAACAATTCAGGTGTTTAATAGAGGAAAACAACACAAATTTATATTTTTTTCAGTTTTTGATGATCACTCTTAAAGGAATATTTTTTTAAATATTTTCAATCCAAATAATCCGGGCTTTTTTTCTGTACATTTAACTGTACTCTCATTCATCCTATTTATAAATATATTTTTTATTTTTATTACGAGTTTGTATATTTCTTGGATTTGATGACCGGATAATCAGATGTTTACGAAAACATAAAAATGTGTATTACTAGGAGGTGACAAGAAATTCAATTTTGATTAAAGCTACTTTCAAAGACATACTTGGTTCTTTTTTTGGTATAAATTATGCGATTCTTAGGAATCCTTAAACAGTTTTTTTTAGAAGAAATAGAGTAATTCGGCAAGTTCTGTTCTTTGTTTATTGGAATATTTCACAATGTGGGTTATATATTTTCATTTTAGACTCTATTCAATATATTTTAAAATAAAATTTCGATTTTAAACACTTTATTACCAAATAAAAGTAGACTGTGAAGTAACTCCCCAATAGGGAGAAGCGTTTTGAATATTGAGTGTCAGATATAGGGGCTTATGATTCATATTTCAGAATTATGACACTTGGTGAGAATGGTTTGGGTTTGAATATGTGGATCAATATAAAAGTAATCACTTACTATATACTTTTTTATTAATACAGATTTTTATCGATTATTATTATTATCATTAGAAAATTGAATCATTAAGGATGATGAAATGTGTGTTATAGATAAAAGTAACTATAAGTGTTTATTGAATATTTTTATAAAAATTAAGGAGTGCCATTTATTTGTGTAAAAACGAATTAGCTATAATATTAAAATCAATCATATTTAAATATTATAGTACTTTTTAAAAATTCTTCTACTGTCAAATATAATCAATCAATAAAGAAGCTGGGAATTATTAAAAAATGAACTAAAAATGATATGGATTAAAATGTTTAGTATTTTTTTAAATTTAAATCTCTTTATAATACAGTCGTATTAAATGTGATTATTGAAAAAATTCTGCACTAAATGAACGAAAACGACCACTTTTGATTTATTTATTAAACCGGCCTGGTATTTTTATCTAGTCCGTGACGTAATTTTTATATAAAGTTAAGTTCCAGTTTCGAATATGACCGGTAACGTATCAACAGATCTACAGGTCTGAAATTCTGTAGATTGATTTTGTCATTTCTATTATAAACGGACCGCTGTGGGCGGTTTTTTTTTTGAAAAAATATCCATCACAGTAGGTGAATATGTATTGTTCAAACAACTAATATTTTTGATGAGTTTATTTTTAATTTATTGTTTTAGTTATGTTTTATATTTGTACAAGTACCATATCTATTCTTTTCTACTACTTTATTACGTTCGCTAGTTATTATATCTTGCTGTTAACCTTGATAAAAATGTCAATTCTCTTTAATTATCGGTATTGAAGAAATATGAATTCTACGTGTAATTGTTTGAGAAACAATGTTGAAATGATTTTTTCGCACGGTATTTAGACGAGGATTTTTACATGAGGAGTTATTTATGATTGATATTAGATTGATTGTTTCCTCTTGCGTGGATATTTAATTACATCATATTATATATATAGAATATCTGTGTATATAAATGTTATCTGGTTTATAGATTATCGAAATGTTATCAAAATTTCAAATCAAAAAATTCAGACAAAATTCATTTATATCATTAAAAAAAATGAGTCAAGAATTTCTACTGCAAATTAATATTTTTTATTGATATTTGTGTAGATATAAGTGAGAGAAATTAAAAGTTGAAATTTATAAACCAGTCTTTTTTGAACTAAAATATATAGTTACTTAAATATTTTATTAAAATGTTAAATGTTAATCAATATATTATTTCAGATAAAGTTAGGATATCTGTGAGGTAAAATATTCGTTAGTTTATGATATTTTGTACATAATTTTATATGCAATTAAACTGAAATTAAATTTATAAGCTTGTGTAGTATTCATAAATTTTTTTTTTAAGATCTGTATCTAGAAGTTAATTTATGTAGTTAAAATCAGTTGAATGTAAATATGTTTGTATATAAAAAATAGAATTTAACAATTTTTCAAAATTAGAAAATAATTCTCTAATTATTAAATTTAAAAATATATTGAAAGCATAATCTTTTTAACTAATATTCAAAAATAATTTGTGATCATAATAAAATGATCCAATATTTGTTTCTTATTGTGGTTATTTCATTTTTATATTTTTATAAAATTTTGGGGTGTTGAATTATACGATTTTTTAAAAATAATAATTTTATTATCTATTTATTCGATAATATAAATTTCGATGATCGTGTCATCATTTTTAGATTTTATAATGATACTCTCTGGAGATGATGGTATGTTGTGAATTGAACAGTAAATGATTATTAAAAAAAATACAAAAAGTTTTCTGTGGTCGGAGTGTGAATTTATCCGCGAAGAAAATAAAATATTTACTTTATTTTTTATTAAGTTTGTGAAAGTTGATATTAAAGCAGTATTCGAAGATAAGGGTGTTTTATTACTGTATTGATTTCGTTAACAAAATTCAACTTTTCAACATGTTTGATTTTCTATTTAAGAGAATGTCTGGAATTACAAAAAAGGTAAAATTATTAATACATTTTTGTAATTAATTTATATAAAAATAGATTTTTTAAATAATAATTCTCTATATAATATATTTTTTAATTAATAATTTTAAATCATGGATTCTTTAGTAAAATTGAATACTGAAGATTTTTTAAAAATAAAGTAACATTGAAGACTGGATTTTAGAGATCAATATATATGATTAGTAATAGTTAGTAGTTGTTAAAAGTGGATTAAGTAGATAATTAAATTTCTATTTATTTTTTATATTAAATTTTTGTATAAAATTATTCTATACATATATTTTCTGACTATAAAAATCAAATTGTCTATTACTGCACTGTATATTTTTATATTTAATTATTTGATATAAATCTCTGGTAATAAAGTAAAAGAAGAGATGTCATATTCTCTGTAAAATGATTTTATCTTTTAATTATAGCTTTTTTTATTATTTTACTGTATTTTGTAATACCGCTCACTAAGTGCCACTTAGTTTTGATTATTGAATATATTTTTTTTATAAAATCTTGAGATGTTGAGAGGAGTGATTTCATTTGTACAAAGTGAATAAACTACAACACCAATCTAGTATTAAAAGGTGTATCTTGTTTAGCACCCGTAATGTAAATTGTGTTACGTCACAAAATATAATTTTATTTTTATAAATATTTTTACACTTTTTATAAAAAAAACATTATCTATTTCTCTTAAAGTAAGTTTTATTTTTAAAATTGTTTATAATCTGTATGAATTTATATGATTTATATATTATTTTTTTATTTATATATTTACAAGGCAGTATGCAATACAAAATCCAAATAAACAAAGTAAATAAAAAATGAGTAAATCGTTATTACTACTTTACTTGTTATTAATAGATTAGAACTTTGAATACATAAGCTTATTAGAGCTTTGAATACATAGTCACTTCATGAAAATAAATGAATGTTTTACGGAATTTATTCGAATTTACGAAATGTGATTATTAGATTACTCATTTGGCATTAACTTTTCGACTAAAAATACTGACATTGACATTAAAATACATATAAATGATTAAAATCAATAAAGAAATGTTATTTTATATAATATTATCGTTAAAAACATTCCAATCGACTTTTTTTTGAATTTTTACGGCAATAAATTCCCTTTATTGATCTAAATAGCTTTTTTTTATTACCATTAAAGGTTAAGGCTACGTTCAATGTTTATGTCGGAACACAGAAAAATCTTTTTATTTGAAATTTATGAATTTAGAAATGTAATGTTTCAATAACGGATATATCGTTTAATTTACGTGAATCACTTTCAGAATTACCAAGATTGACCTTTATAAATGTTAGTCATAGCTTTTGTTAGTTGACTTTTGAATCGAATCTAGATCCGTAAATTGTTTCATGATCATCCCTAAATGCATTTCAAATTAATTTTTAGTCTTTAATAACTTAAAATGTAATTATAATCATACGAAAGAATGCAAGTTCTTAATTTTTTTTTTCAAAAATTAATCAGAATTTTTAAATATTATATTTTTTTAATAATTTTAATTTTTTATTAAAATAAAAATGATTTTAATATTTAATTTGTTAACATAAATCAAAATGTTTATTAATATGTCAATCGTTTTTGTATGATAGTAATATTTTTTTGGTAATTGTATTTTTAGTTTACAGATTTTTTTATAAAAAAATAATTATGTACATATATATATATATATATAGGGTGGTTCTAAATGAAACTGAAAAGTTTAGATTTACATTTAATTGCTTGTTATCATATACTATTTTTTACTAATTTTTAGTCTCATTTGTGCCAACCCATATTATAATAATATCATTAATGATTCGAAATAGGCATACAATTTTTTTATTAAAAAATATGCCTATATATGTAACGTAATATATAATAAAGTTTATTAAAAAGTATTTAAATTGTAATCAGTTTAAACACTGTAGTTGATTTAATTTTCAATAGTAAAGAAGTAATTGCTGTTTATCATGAAGATTTTTTAAGAAATATTTTAAGTTTAAATTTTTTTTGTGGACTTGATGAATGTGTCCTTTATTATAAACTAATTAAGTGATTAGTACAAAAATTGGTTCTTATTATTTTTATGTATAAAAATAAATGATGTTTAAAATAAAAACTATTTTTTCTATTTTTGATATTCTTGTAGTTACATATATTTAGTTTATTTAATATTTAAATTACTTTTTTTATAAAATTTTGTAATAATCGGTTTTGGAATTTGTACTACCATCGAGTTTGATGTTTTAATAGGCACCATTAATACTCAGACAACAATAATGTTGTCTATTAATGGCGAAAATATTGAAATATATTGTGGAAAGATAAAATTCTTCATTATTTTAATAGAAGCACAATGTAATGTATAAAATTTTAAAAAGAATTACGTCGAATATATATATATATATATATATATATATATATATATATATATATATATATATATATATATATATATATATATATATAATGTTTCTTTTTAAGGGAGGTCAGTTGTACGTAACAGGAAAGCAAGAAATAACTTTTATTTAATAAATTTAACAATGAGCAATTGACCTTTTTTGTGATATCTCTTCAGCCTCAATTTATTTCTTATTAGCATAATTACATTAACTTCGTCAGTTTATACCTGGTTATCTTTATAGCTTGAGCCATATATCAATTTTTAATTGTTTATTCTTTCAACCATCTTCACTTTTCATATATCACTTCTTTTAAATCATTGTTATAACACAATGAATTTTAACCCCAACACCACAATGATTATAAAATAGTGTTCAATAATCATTTATTGTTTATAAATATGTCGGCTGATACCCATTTCAGTGGCGATGCCATCATCGTCAGAGCCTCTCTGTTAAAAAAAATCATTGTTATAAGTTTTGTTCTGCTTTTAAAGTTCTTTCTTCTTTTAGATATTTACTTATTCATTATATTACTTTTGATTTGCTATTTCATTTTACTTTCTTCATCATCGTGTTCTATATAAAATATATATTGTCATCTAACTCTTACAGTTTCATATATATGATCTCTATGAGCAGTACTCTCTTTCATTCTTAAATTCTGCTACTATCATGATGAACCTCCCAATCTCCCCTTTTAGCAACTAGAATATATTTAATTCAAGAGCAAAAATATTAAATAGTATTAAGTATCTTGAAATAAAAATTTATTTTTTCACTTTTTTCATATTGTAGATAATTTATTATTACATGAATTGATTTTATATGAAATATGAACTAGATGACTCTATTTTTAGTTTATAGGGTATGTTTTTTAAGATATTTATAATTATGTAAGTTAATATATATATATATATATATATATATATATATATATATATATATATATAAGGATTTATGTAATGAGTGACAAAAGGTAGACTTACAGTTTTCGTGCGTACAGGAAATCCAAGAACCGTCGCAATGAATTATAAATTCGTTTGAAATAAACTAGACGGACGTGTTATATGTCTTATGCGATTTGTAGATTTCACTATGTGTTGCGAATATAATATATATATATATATATATATATATATATATATATATATATATATATATATATATATATATATTTGCGTGCCAGGGTATTATGCCATCGATATAGGCGACACTGCTGCAACGTTCTACAATAAACATGCCAAATGGACTGGTAACACTAATAAATTACATTGAGCATACATTGTAAATGTTGTGCAATTCTATTACAATGGGTAGTGACATCACGGAGGTATTGGTTTTCGTTAGGCGTTGGTAAGAAAGGTCAAACGAGTGTGTGAGTGTACATAAGATGGAGTGTGTGTGGTGTGTGTATCGATGTTCACTTATGAAGTTTTCTTAAACCATTTATAATTTTCAGAATCTAACCTTAACATTTCTTTTTAAAACGCTGTCCTCCTTTTATAACAGCTCTTCATTGTTGAAGAATGTTGTCAAGATTGTACACTTGTGGATAATTCGAAATAATCATTTCTTCTTTATAAAATGGACGAAAATTTGTTACATGAATCGAAATTAAAAGATTAGATTGTTTTGTATGATCTTTAAATGTTTGTTAATATTTCATTTATGTACAACTTTTTCTTATTTATCTTTTTTAGAATCATTCGTAAGTAATATTTTTTTTCTTAATAAATGATAAATATCAAACAATGGGAGATTTTATCAGTTCTTTTATTATTATTTGTATTAAAAAGAAAAAGTCTGGACGATTATAAATGTTTAATCTCAATTCTAATTAACTGAAAGCCCAAAAAATCTGTTGATATATAACATAAAAATTTATTAGAAAAAAAAACATAATGTGATAATGATTAAGTGAAGATTATATTACAGATATATCTTTATAAAAATTCTCAGAGTTATTCATATCTGACAAAATAAATTTAGTTTCATTATCATTTTTTCTCAATTAATTAACACGAACTTCATAATTTGAAATGAAATAATAACAACTGAGGCCATATTTCAGTTCTGTGAAAAAAATGTTTCAAAGTATTTTATTACCTTAATAGAAACACTGCATAATCCAACATTAAAAAAGAATTTTAATGACGACGTCTCATCATATTTGTATAATCTCGTAATCTCGTTTACAACGAATTGCTATTATCGTCGATTTAATGAGTCCATTGTCAGTCGACAACGCTATTAATTAAAATTAACTCGATTTTTAGAGTAAATGAAGTGCGATAATGTAATCGATGTATTTTTATAAGAGTTTTTTTGGACCGAGATAATGAAAAAAAATTCACCGTGTCGTCAATACTAATGCATCGCGTTGTATCATCTCATGTCGAGTTTGAATATGAGCTTATATGTATATATATTTTTAATTGTGACCGTGATATTTAACTGGAGTACGTTCAATTAGAAAATATTATTTCAAATTTGCACATACATATATATTCTTGTTAGTTTTAACAACGTTATGTATTCGGTATTTTATTTAAAATATGTCATTAAATATTTAGAAATGTGTCGATTTTTTTTGATATTTAATGAATATTGGACTTTGTAATTTATATTATATTTCAATACATACATATATACATAATTATATATATACATTTGTAAATTAAACATATATGTAAATATTTTGAGTAACAATAATTTTCAATTTTTATAACTATATTAGATTCATATAGCATGAATATTCAATGACAAATTAAATATTAAACAAATATTTTTTTAAAAAAATGTTAGAAAAAATTAAGTAAATATACAAAATATTAAATAAATAAAAAAAAAATAATAATTAAAGTCAATAATGATTTTGTAAAAATTTTTATTAATTAGATATTTGTATGAATGTTTCAATTAACTAATAGGAAAAGTTTATATACATATATTTACATATATACACACACACACACACACACACACACACATATATATATATATATATATATATATATATATAAGTTATTAAAAAAAGTACTTTTTAAATTGAATTTTCATTGCTCTTAAATAATTACTACATAATTTCAAAAGCTTTTTTATCCACTCATACTACTACGTACATGAAAACTTTTAAGTTAAAAGTTTTTATGTCTGTTGTCAGGTACAGACTGTTTCTTTTACTTCGTTGTCGAAATCGAAAACGTGTACACTTTGTCCGTTTCGAATTTTAAAAACGTCTCACCTTCATTCTCTCACCAACTCACCAAGGTTCGTTCAGTATTACTCGTTCAGGTATTTTTTTCTCGTTCCGTAAATTAATTAATGTCTTCTTTATGTAGCAGACGATGCCTTAATCGCTCTCCGGTGACCTCTTTATAGGCACTTAAATCCTTTTTTTAACTCGTATTGATTAATTCCCATGTCTGATTTGGAAACAAGTACGTTTTTATTTTCTACCAATTAAATCTTTTTTAAAAACTCATTTGAGTCATTTATATAAATATTATTATTTAAACATTTTATCACAAATATTTAATTAATTAATTCAAAGATTTTTACTGAAAAATTGTTTATATATTCAAAATAAGATATTTTCTATAACTGTTCGATTGTCCTGATATAAACCACGAAATGAAAACCCATTATTTTAAAATATGTCATTAACAACTTTAAATATCATTATAAAAAAAATATTGAAGTTAATTTTTTTCGAATTGTTGTTTTTCTATTAGTTGGTTATAGCAATTATTTTTTATGTATCTGGTGATATATTTTTTTTAATTTAGAACGAATTCAGTATTTTTTCAATATCGAAAAATAACAGTTTTTAAGTACGTCATAACTTCTAACAATTTACAAGCACGTCAATAAAAACCGCAATTAAAACATTACAATTACTTTTCAAGTCAACGAAGATACAACTGACTTATTTTACAATTAGATTAATTGCCATCGTGACATTTAATCGAAACGATAATAAAAAATTACAGGTAAACAAGATACTGGATGAGGTAGTAATAATAATAATAAAATAAACAGAGGTAAATAATCACATGTTACAAATTTTGAAACATATTATAAAATTGCGTAACTATTCTTTCATGTGTAATCAATATTCAATACCATGTTTTTTTTAAAAAAATAAATAAACTGTTTATTGAAATTAAAAATAAGGAATGTTTTTTTAATATTTTAATACAAATAAATCTGCCATTTTGACATTACAAGATTTCATGAAAATATTCATTAATCATTTATTTTATTTACCGATATGTATTTTTCTGGGCATAATATTTTTTTTATAACGTTTTATTAGAGAATCTGGTCATGGAAATGCGCATTAGCGAATGAAGTGATTAATATGTGGTTATTGAACATATAAAATCTTGTGGTGTGTTCTGGGATGAGTGATTTTTTTTAAAGTGAATTTTACTCAGTACCAAAATAAATATTAGGTTGGCAAGTATCTCCCTTCCGCTTTTTTTTTTTTGTACATAGCTGCGAAATTCAAAAGACCAGAAGGCGGAAGGGAGATATTTGCCAACCTAATATATATTTTATATAAGACTTTTTTTAATTAGAATTCTCTTCAATTTGATTTTTTTCTGATATGTTCTTCAGTCGATTAATTATTAATACTTCTTATGAACCTTTCTTAAGGACTTGACTAATATGATAATTTAATGTATTATATTTTATCTTCCTTATATATACTTCTTTACAATCTAAAACCTTTATAATTTTTTTTGGTAGAGTTAATGATTCTTAAAAAAATGTTGTACTTTTTACTTGAGGATTTTTTAAATGAAATTGGTTGATAGTGTTTATATGTTGTAAAGCTCCAAGATATATATTGAAATTATTTTTTTTTTTAAAAATGTTTGATAATTATAAAATAGTTTTGAAAATGTTTCTATAATATTTTTTTTTTAAATTATCTGAAATAATTATAATTATTCAGTTCTTGATAAATTTGTTATAAAATACCTTTAAGCATAACTTTTAATTTTTTATTTGTTAATAATAATTTATTTTTGGAATAAAGGCTTTTATCTTCTCTAATTAACTTAAATATAGGGTCATCCAAATGTGATGCTTAGATTTATGTTTTATTAAAAAGAAACATAGATTTTTTTTTGTGAACATAGATTTTTTTTGTGTATAGGGAAACATGTGTATAGTTTTTTTGTAATAAAACACAAATCTAGGCGTCGCATTTGGATGACCCTATATTTTAAATTTTATTCTTAGTTTAAAATTATGGTTTATTTTAGTCTATATTTTGTTCTACTAATATCATATGGAAGTAAATTGATTTGATGATATTTTTTAATAATCATAAAAATTTCCTTATATTATTCTTATATACGTATATATATTAGGTTGGCAAGTATCTCCCTTCCGCTTTTTTTTTTTTTTGTACATAGCTGCGAAATTCAAAAGACCAGAAGGCGGAAGGGAGATATTTGCCAACCTAATATATATATATATATATATATATATATATATATATATATACACATACGTGTGCCTGTGTATCTGTGAATATATTTCATATTATATTATTAACTAAAATTTAAAATAATAAATTTTTGAAAAAACTTATATTTTTACAAAAATGTTTGGAACCAATGTATATATGAAACTTTTCAAATGATATTTATATATATATATATATAATATTCATGAATATAAATGTATGTAAGTATGTAAATACAATTTATCCAGTATCAACGAGCTGGTAAACGACTATCAAGATGGCGTTTAGGAAATGCACAGCACAAGCTGGAGATCACAACACAAGATCGTCGAAGAACTGTTGAGCTGTGTTGTTTTGTTTAGCTTGTATATATATTTTTTGCCCTGTTCATATGTGGCTTAACTATATATATGCGGCTTACCTTGAATTTGCAGTCTAACCACTCACCGAGATCAACATACGGCAGTCAACGTTTCTGTTGCCGTACAGAAATGTCAACGTTGGTCTATATCAACGAAAATGCATTGTTTGTGATCTATAGAAATCGGTGCTCAAAATTATATTTGGAGTGAAAGATAGATTTTTTTTCAAATATTGATAGACGTGGAATGATTAAGAGAAATATTTAATTCAACTAAATTCGTATAAAAAACGATTATAAATTCATTTGGGGACTTTTAAGAATCTTTTAAACACACAGCATCTTTTAAACAACAAATGTATTTTTTTATATCAATCTCGATTAAATTTTTTGTTATATTATTTTTTAGGAATAAAAATAATTTAATAAATAGTTAAAATATTATATATATATATATATATATATATATATATATATATATAGAGAGAGAGAGAGAGAGAGAGAGTCATCCAAATATGACACATAGATTTGTGTTCTATTAAAAGAAACATTTTATTAAAAAGAAACAAGTTTCTTTTTAATAAAATACAAATCTAGGCGTCACATTTGGATGACTCTTCCTCTCTCTCTCTCTCTCTATATATATATATATAGAGAGAGAGAGAGAGAGTCATTCAAATGTGACGCATAGATTTGTGTTTTATTAAAAGAAATATTTTATTAAAAAGAAACAACAAGTTTATTTTTAATAAAATACAAATCTATCACATATGACTCTATCTCTCTATCTCTATATATATATAGAGAGAGAGAGAGAGAGAGAGTCATCCAAATATGACGCATAGATTTGTGTTTTATTAAAAGAAACATTATATTAAAAAGAAACAACAATTTTCTTTTTAATAAAATACAAATCTAGGCGTCACATTTGGATGACTCTTCCTCTCTCTCTCTCTTCTTCCTCTCTCTCTATATACATATATGCGTAGATTTTTTTGATATCAACAAATGCTTTTAAATAAACAATTATATATTTCAATAATTAAATACTTATTTGTTGATTTTTTATATTAATTTCAAGATAAGAATTTCGAAAATTATTTTTTAAACTATTTTTGTTATTCTTTAAGATAAAATATTATTAAAATAATTATATTAATAATGAGATTGAAACGAATATAAAGATGTAAATGAAATGTAGTTTACATAAATGAAAAGTAAATTGCCGAGTTCTTTACGTTTGTATATTAGAGTATGTAATGTAATAAACGAGAATAACAGATACAATAGTACCAATTTGAAAAGGAAGTAACGCTACTTTAGTCGGTTGTCAAATGACTCTAGAGTAAACATAAAGACATAACTGTATTTTTAAATTAACATAACACCCACACATGTAAAATGAATTGCCCGCAGCTAATGTGGAAAATCAACAATTGGCAATCGCTCATTATGTTCATAACAGAACAAGGTCAAAATACGTTCGGTTATCTCCATCAGAGTGATATGTCTATATTTCATCAACGGCATTAGACAGTATTGTATCAGATTGTATTGAGTAGAGATATAAATACACACACACACACACATTGCCAATGTCAATCAATGTGTACTTTACTGTTACGTGTGCGACGTTAATGTTGATTGGATTTTTTTACAGAGATGATAAGATATTGTGTTTAATTAGGGGAAGGTCAGTTTACCAACCCTGATATTGTTAAATAACGTGAGTGATAGATAAATCATTGTAAATCCGGCTTCGGGTAACGAGATTTGAACGTACGAAGGCCTTTGAAATTTTTATCAATGTAATGATTACGCAGTTGATTAGAAAAACGGTTTTTGACAGTTAATAAGTTTGTTTAAAATTTTCATTTAGATCACTGAAAAAAAATTCAATTCGATGAAATCGTTTGTGTGTGTGTGTGTGTGTGTGTGTGCATATGTATATATATATATATATATATATATATATATATATATAGAAAGAGAGAGAGAGAGAGACTATAAGTAGAATTCAGAAGTGAGCATATTAATCATTCTTGTAGAATAAAAACACAACAATTTGAATATTGTTTATATTAGTTTTTTATTTATATTTTCATAAATAAATGATGAAAGTAAAAATAAAAAACTTGATAAACTTTAGATATGGATTTTATTAAATAAAATAAAAGTTAAAATATCGCAGTGAGTTCTATTTATTTGTGTGAAAATAATTCACTTATAGATATTTATTTTGATATGTGGCATTTTAAATGAATTATTAATTTTATAGAATTTAATTTCTAGATAACGTAATTTAAATATTTTAAATTTGGGTTTTATAAAAATAATTATTTTCAAATTACATTTATATTCTTTCTCTCTCTTTCTCCCCTCCCCCTCTATATACATATATATGTATTTTTTCAACTTCTTTCTATTCATTGCTGGATGGATGAATTTCTTTCAAAATTCTCTACTTCTTTTCCAATTTATTGCGACGAATTTTCTTATATCTCTGTCCCATTTATTCATGGATCTTTTTCTGGTCCTTCTTATATATCTAAATTTTCAATTATTCTCTCTCTCTCTCTTACCCCTTTCCTTCGTTCTCTCTCTCTCTATTTTTTAATAGAATTTTATACAGTGTTTAAAAATGTTTTCAAATCAATAGGTCTTACTGGTTTCTAAAAATTTAATATTGTTAATGAAAAATCTTGTTGTAATTTATTAAAGTTTTATAATAAATTATTTATTTAAAAAGATAAAAAATAAAAAAACATAATTTTTATTGAGCTATTTTTTTGTTTATAATCGTTTTTTTCATTTCTGTGTATCTGTTGATGAATTTATTTTTTTTTAATAAAAGATCTTAAGATCATTGTTTTCTCCAATTATGTTTAAAATCTGTTAGTCGATTTTTCATAAAAAAAATTGTACCTAAATATCATAAAATTCACTTAAATTGTTTAAAAATTCCTAATCGTACATTCCTTGTTATTAATATACATTTCAGTAATAATTTTATCTTGTTTAGAGTGAAGATAAATAAAATATTTGTACAGAAATGTAAAAATATTTTATACGTCTGTAATATAAAAATAATAGGACTACATAAGGAACAAAAAATGAACAATAAATTATAATTAATCACTTGAATAATTTAAGGTTATAGTTCGTTTGTAAAATTATTATTTTGTTGTATCCTCTATGTCGATATTGTCATTTTGTCACTATTTAATTTTTTTAAGATATTTATTAAATAGTTTAATTTATTTGTTCATATATATTTATTTAAATATGTTCTGGTTCTATTCTTCAGTATTTCAATCCATGTACATTTTTACGTGAAAATATTTCATCTTTCAGTTCATTTTTATGTAGTACACTCGACTGCACTATTTACATCTTTTTCAAGAACTATCTTTCTAAGTTTAAACAAATACCTTCTTGACCACCAGGTCATTTGTCCACTTGACTAGGATTTCATCTTCTATTACTCAACATTTCTCATACAAAATGTAAAGTTGCATAATATATAGTCCGGATCTCAGTATCGCGCACAAACGAGGTCAAGAGGGAATGACTTGTAAAGTACCTGGAGGGATAACGTTGTACACTGGTATGAAGTATGCTGTTAAATTTAACATAAAATCCGAGCTTAGCGAACGTGTCATGTATAAAGTTTCTAATAATAGACTGAAAATTTATATTATAAATATATATAATTAAAATTCTTATCAACAGACAAATTTATCCAGCCAAGAATTATTTCATTTCATAACTGAAATCATTTCCAAGTGGAAACTATTTCTATTAATTTACATATTAACAAATTATTAAATTTTATATATTAAAATAGATTCTAGAAGAAATTAAAAATAGATTTCTTATTGAAAATGTTCGAATAGAATTGTTTTTTTATTATATAATATTTTTTTATAGGTCGTGTTATTTTTTAATTAAATATGAAATCTTCGAAGTAAGAATCAAATTAAGGGCCACCTTCTTGAATCGATTTATTTTTTACATTGAGAAATTAATATAGATAATACGTGACTTTTAAACAAATATACGTTGTGTAATAATTGAATACGTGGGTTGTTCAAATAGTAAATTTACAAGGTTAATTACTGGTGCATTACGCATAGTACAGTAATTATCTGGGCTGAATTATATTTTCTATTAAATGTATAAAAATATTTAGACAAAATGTCTAATATAAGTTTATATATATATATATATATATATATATATATAAATGGTATTTGAGGACGAGTAAGAATTTGGAATGGAATTTAATTAATTTTTATTAATGTTATTTATTTTCGAAAAAAATGTATTATTATGCAAAGTTAAAATTGCTCCTTTTTATTTTGATTTAATTAGGTTTTCTAGAAATTAAATTCCATAAAATGAATAATTTGTTTGAACTATTAATATTTCAAAATTGATATTAGTACTACAACCAAATTATTTTTACCCAATGAATATATTTCATTCTAATATTTTTATTTTATTTAATAAAATCCAGATCGATATTTTATTAAATTTTTTATTTTTATTTTCATATTTTTTTTAATGAAAATAAATACAAATCTGACTTAAAAAATATTCAAGTTATTGTATTTTTATTCTACATGAATGATCGATAATTTCTGAATTTTACTTTTAGCCTCTTTTTATCTCTTCCCCCTCTATAACATATTTTCAAATACTAGAGTGTAAAATTGTTGGAGTAGTGTTTATACTGTTTGTATTTTTTTATATGTGATTTTTACTAATTGTACAATATTATTATTTTTTCCCTCATTTTCTGCTTCTCGTGAAATATTTTTTTACAATTAAATTCATAATTCAAAATTGTGATATTTAAGATTTAGTATCAAAATAAAGAATGAAAAATATAATTTATAAAGAAATGTAATTTGAAAATAATAGCACTTTTATTAATTCCAGTTTATTGTACGAAAAATTTTGCAATAAGATTCGAGAGTTGCTTTCTTTCAATATTGATTTTTGTTATTTGCAATAAAACAGAACAGCTCTTTTGAAATTTACTTCTATATTTTAATTTGTATGGTATGCACATTTAAATAATAATGATTACTGTTTTTCAAATCGTATAAAGTATGTATTTTGATCTATTTTAAAATACATTATATTTAATTGGTTTTAAAATCTGCACGTTCTAATAATTATATAGATTAAAATTGTCGAAAAATTAGAAACTAAAACTTAATCATTAAAATTAAATATATATTTATATATATATATATGATTTTATATAGACATGTGTATGAATAAGTTGTAAACTTTTTTCTACTTTACACAAAATAAAGAAAAAAAAGTGTGTATATGAAAAAAACGAAATCGTCTCATAATTGTATGAGAAATATGTCAGTCTGTTTTCAAATCGCACCAATCTGCTTCTAGAATACTTATTGTAATTTGCTATGCAGTGAGGTTAGAACAGTGAAAGTTTAAACATAGTAGTAAAATGTTTTAACACAATTACTGTGTCCCTTTTTTGTGCATGTAAATAAAATTGTGTTAAATGACTGCAACGTAAACGTTTGTGTTCTCACTTTGATTTTTCTTTTATTTTTATATACATGTATGGTAATTATATATATATATATATATATATATATATATATATATATATATATATATGTTTCTAAAAATATACGTTTTAATAGCATTTAAGTTAAATGTTTATAATAAGTTTATTATGAAATCAAACGTAAAAAGTTTCTGTAAAAAAACCATCATTACAAGCGTTTGAAAATGTAAATTTAAGTAGTTTTGTGTAAGTATGTTTGTAACTTAATGAACAGAATTCTAAAAGAAACCGTATTACGAAAGATAAATTTGATCTTAGATTTCGTCCAGGTGTTTATGTATATTTTTATTCATTTTCTGTTTTGATCAGGAGATAAATAGTTGAATTGAATTATGTATTTTCAAATCTTGATAAATTTAAAATGACTATTTGAATATTTTTTTATTATCTGTATTTAGTTACATTACGATGTGTGTCTGATTATATTTTTTAATTGTTGTTTTTAATGCAAATTAGTGGAAATAATTTAAAATTTTAAGAAAAATGTAAAAAACAACATGAATATTTAAACAATCGAAATTTTTACATTGTATTAATTGTTTGTAAATTGGAGAATTATTGTATAAAATTTTATTCCAAAAAAAATATTAATATTAAAAAATAAAAAAAATATTTTAGTAAGGAGATATTTTTTTCTTTTATTTCAATTTTGAATATAGCTCTATGTGACATGATTATGTATATATAAATTGAAAAAAGTGAATATGTCACAATTCTTTTATATTTTTCTTCTAAAAACTTTGATAAAATACATAAATTATATATTTCTTTAAATCTAGTTGATATAAATACTTATTAAAAAAACAGTTACAGACAGAGTAATTACATTGATAGTTGAAGATACTATCAACATTTATATTAATTTCAAGTTAGATAAAAACCCTGTACACTATAAAAACTATCATTTTATTACAGTAAACACTATGTTACTTTCTCAATTTATTAAATAAAACACAGTGTAGAATTATTTTGACAGATAATTTTTCTGAATACAAAAGTTCTTTTATATAAAATATGTGATTATTTTAAGATTGACGATCATTATTGACCTTTCATTTCATCTTATCTTTTATATTATCATCATTTTTGTTAATAATATCCAGCACTACCAATTAATGACAGTGAAATTGCCATTCTGCAAAAAAATAATAAAAGCAAAAAAGACTTAGAAAGTGAGTGTAGAAAACAGTTGTTGAGAAACAATGTTGATCAATAAACATAGAAACATATATATGAAGATATTGTAATAGGTCTGTGGTGTTGAAGAAGTTACAAAATAATAGTAATTAATTATCAATTAATATTTTATTTCGAGCGTATGGATATTATAATATATTAAGTTGTTTAATATGAAATTATTTTCAATTTTTTAATCAGATTTTTACATTTTAATGAATCGAATTTTATTCTTGAATTTTTGGATTTGGAATAAAATTGAAAATGATCAAAAATCAACTTTTGATTATAAGGAGAGTGTTTTCTATTAATGAATGATATTTTTACAAGAAAGTAATTATTTTTTATCACATTAATCGTAAATAGTAAAAAAACGATTTATGGCAAATTTTAAAATTTTCATTTTTTGAGCTGAAAAAATCAACGACTTATAGTATGGAAAATTTCACGAAAAATCAATATTTCTGGAAATTATTTTTTTTCATTTGAAATCAAAGATTGACTGTAAAATAAAGAAAATTGATGATTAAAACTGTATTTTAAAATCCAAAATGATTTATATTTCAAGAAAACGCATTTATAGGTCATTAACCGATATTTCAAGCAACATTTTATAATTTACTCTTTCTCACGTATCTTTTAAATCAGATTTTTATTTTTTTATTAAAATGATGTATTTTTAACGGAGTTATATGTTTTTAATCAAAATTTTACATTTCGGTTAATATAAATATTTTTTTTCGATTTTTTAAATTTCATCCGAAAATGAAAAATGACCAAAATTCAATTTTTAGGCACCAAAATTATATTTTCTATTAATGAATGTTATTTTTACAAAAAAATGATTATTTTTAATTATAAGAATCAATTTCTAGTAAAAAAGATCAATTTATGACAAATTTTAAAATTTTCATTTTTTGAGCTGAAAAAATCGACGACCTATAGTATGGAAAATTTCATGAAAAATCGACATTTCTAGAAATCAATTTTTTCATTAAAAATCAAAGATTAGTTATAAAATAAAGTGAATTGATGATTAAAATTGTATTTTAAAATTCAAAACGATTTATATTTCAAGAAAACGGATTTATAGGTCATTAACTGAAATTTCAAGCAAAAATTTATAATTTTATTTTTTTCACGTTTGTTTTAAATCAGATTTTTATTTTTTTAATGAAATGATGTATTTGTAACGGAATTACATGTTTTTAATCAAAATTTTACATTTCGGTTAATATAAATATTTTTTTTCGATTTTTTAAATTTCATCCGAAAATGAAAAATGACAAAAATTCAATTTTTAGGCACCAAAATTATATTTTATATTAATGAATGTTATTTTTACAAGAAAATGATTATTTTTTATTATAAGAATCGATTTATAGCAAAAAAGATCGAGTTATGGCAAATTTTAAAATTTTCATTTTTTGAGCTGAAAAAATCGACGACCTATAGTATGGAAAATTTCATGAAAAATCGACATTTCCGGAAATCAATTTTTTCCATTTAAAATCAAAGATTAGTTATAAAATAAAGTGAATTGATGATTAAAATTGTATTTTAAAATCCAAAACGATTTATATTTCAAGAAAACGGATTTATAGATCATTAACTGATATTTCAAGCAAAAATTTATAATTTTATTTTTTTCACGTTTCTTTTAAAACAGATTTTTATTTTGTTATTAAAATGATGTATTTGTAACGGAATTATATGTTTTAATCAAAATTTTACATTACGGTTAATATAAATAATTTTTTTTGGTTTTTTTAAATTTCAACCGAAAATGAAAAATTACCAAAGTTTAATTTTTGGACACCAAAATCATGTTTTTTATTAATTAATGTTATTTTTACAAGAAAATGGTTATTTTTTATTAAATGAATCGATTTATAGTAAAAAAGATCGATTTATGACAAATTTTAAAATTTTCATTTTTTGAGCTGAAAAAATCGACGACCTATAGTATGGAAAATTTCATGAAAAATCGACATTTCTAGAAATCGATTTTTTTCATTTAAAATTAAAGGTTAGTTATAAAATAAAGTGAATTGATGATTAAAACCTCATTTTAAAACATAAAACGATTTTATTTAGAGAAAATCCTGATTTAGTAAATTAGGTTGTCTTTCAAGCGAAATTTTCTATTTTCATTTTCGAGCCTATTTGTTTAATCTAATTGTTATTTATTTACTGCAATTACTAGTTGGAAATAAAACTATATATTTGAAATTGAAATTTTATATTTCAATTGATATAAAATATTTTTTTCGAATTTTCCAATTTCAAGAAAAAATAAATAAAAATCATCTCTCGTTTATTTCAATTATCATTGGTACTAACGAATGTTATTTTTACTCCAAAACAATTATTTTCCATCAAAATAATCGACTTTTAGTAAAAAAAACATGCCACTTTCAACTCCGCGTGAACGTTTTAAATTGACTGACAAGTGAAGGATAGTCAAACGTAATGACGTTGCGACAGGGCGCAGCTTTACTTCGATTGAGTGTGATTTTGAAAAGATAATCATAATAAAATGGAGTTTGCGTGCGGTGCCGAATATAAATACAGCAACGGTGGCACTACAAGACCACAAAATATATAGTCTTTTTCCCGTCGTCAGTCGCTACTCTTCGCAGTAAAAGTACAAATGAAAAGTTTTAATTAATCTACGTCTGTCAAAATATAGTGATTTCGATTAGATAATTATAGAGGGAAAAAGTTGTATTCCGATAAGTCAATGCGTGCCCATACATACATACATACATATATATATATATATATATATATATATATATATATATCTTTAATTTGTGTACGTATTAATGGATATGAATAGTTTAAAAGTGCCGCAAGCTAACCACGCAATCTTCGTAAAATTAAATGTATACAAAATAAAGTTTTTATTAGTTTTATTTTTTAAATTTCTTATATATATATATATATATATATATATATATATATATATATATATATATATATATATAGTATTTAAATACATTTAGAAAATCATTGTTATTAGCCTTTTTTTTAATTTATTTTTCCCTGCAGTGTATAGATAGAGCTGTGCGTAATTAGTTGTTAGATTTTTTTATCTAATTATTATTTAACCTCTTTTTTTAGAGAACGTCTACTTTCATTATTTATAAAAGTAATTTTTGTGAAACAATTTCTTTAAGTTATCATTCTATCTCATGATTTGTTTTGAATTAAATGTTGATATTCAGACTATTTAATTAATTTATTTAATATTCAAATTTTACACTGAGATTTACTTTAATTAATTTATTTATACAAATTAGCAGAAAATGTTGATAAGTATTGCATTCAAATATTTTAAATATTATAATGGAACTAACGTTTCAAAGTTGAGTTTGGGTAAAAAAAACTTATAAGGCAGATATTTTTTTCGCTCAAAGAGTTAACTTAGTATCAGAGAATATATTTGGTTATCTCATAAATAATGTTTTTAAAAGAAAGTTTTGAAATGAAATAAAAAATCGACATTTTAATTTTAATCCAAAATTTGTTTTTCATTATTATTTACAATTTCTTTCCAAAATAAAATTTTCAATACCCTGACGATAAAACTTTTTGGTTTTCCTCTAAAAAATAAATTTAACTCCTTTCGAATATCAGTAGACACTGATTAAATTATAAAACTGTATTAAACTGATTCTCACTAATGTGGTTTTGAAGATTTCAGAGTAGATGATAATTTGATGGGATCAGGATGGAAGAATGCAGCAGATGTGTTATAATTTCCCTTTTAGACTATTTTTGTTTTTGAAGCAGTTCTTATATTGTATGAGGTTGGGTTTTGTTATGGTAGAGTCACTCTAGTTGATCATAATAAAGCTTTGCTGATGTATTAATTATTTGGTAGTAGCTCATAATTGATAATTTTATCCATATTCCACCTAACTGATAACAACTTTCTTTTGAATAGAGTCCTCTTTTCGGTTTTAGAGATGGCGTTTCGTTGAGTATTTTCAATATTGTTATAAGTAATCTATTTTTCGTTTTCAGTATTTATTCCATTCAGGAATGACTCATTTTCCAATCCACAAAGAAGAGAAGTGCAAAAATCCATTCTTTACTTTAAATTTCCATAATTAGTAATGAAGCCCACTAGTTCAGTTTAGAAACTTGACTAATTATTTTTAGATATCGATGGCTGGTTGAATGGGTTGGTTGATTGATGTACCACCCTTTTTTGTCACAATTTCGAAATATTGCATCATTCATTCTGACTAATACAAAAATGCTGCATTATTTATGGAATGACCCAATATTATAATTACCAATGACTTATTTAGAAAGTTTATTGATTATATATATTTTATTTTGGAGTGATTTTTTTTATCCAGTAATAATTGTTTGTTTATTTACTTTTCGATAGCAATGATAAAATGATTTATTTAAAAAATTAAAATCAAAACAGAAATTCAAAATGTTAATATAGAATGTATTTTCTGTGTTTTCGTTTTGAGATTATCACAATTTATATTGATTTTTTTTAAAAATAATGAGAAATTTTTAAATATTTTTTATGAATTCATTCGTGAAAATATTAGAAATAATTTGTCGAGTTTCTTTATGTAGGAGTAACTTAAACAAAATTCAATATCGAGTTCGCCTCGAGATATAAACACAGATGGTTAATTATTTTTCAAAGAAAATATTTGTTTTGTTAAACAATTTTTTTCAATATCGCTAATACCTTACTGATTACATGAATTATGTTTAACCTTTGTACAATTGCAACTTTTCGAGTGAGCTAATGAAACTAAAATTAGTTACATCCTTCTAAGTCTACCTACTCACTGATTTGAAATTGAATGAATTTCCCAATGAATCTATATATAGAGTTATGACATACGATCGAACACATAAACCGAGACTTAATAACAATAAACGTGCAAAAAAACAATCATCGCTGTCACAATGTACGCTCGTTGGTTGTTAAAACACGTAAATAATATATACTCGACTAGACTATTCAGTTATTTAACGTTACATTAGAGTAATGAAAACGTAATGTTATAATTAACGTCTTCAGACAGCGCTGTATTTTTTTTCTATTCGAACGACACACGTGTCAAACATTCGTCTTTCTCCTTTTCAAGTATCGTACACAATGGAACCGCTGCACTTGTACGCATTTTCCTTCTTTATAACTAACTGGCACACGATTTAATTGTCAGAGCGTTTATTAAGTTTTGACATTTACCTACTGATATAATAAGCAGCTATGTACTACTATTACTATTCAACTGCTTCACTACTTCTTTCCATCGTTCATGTTGCCGTTTGACGAGGCTAGGCCGGTGAAATTTGCGTGAAAACTAGTTTATTTGAACAATAACGGCAGCTGTAATTGTTTATGCTTGTGAAGTGAGTTATAATTTCATATATTTTTTTCATATCTGTGTCAAAGTAGCTGGATGAATGTTACAAGTTTAAAAGGTGTTTAAATTATATGACACTGCATATTTTATGCACACACACACACACACACACACACACACATACATATATATATATATATATATATATATATATATTCGCTAATAATAACACTTTATGGGCTCATTTACTTTATTGGCATTTAAACTAATCATAATTACAGAAAAGTATCTTTGATATTTTCTGGAAAATTAATAATGTTTATGACATTTTCTAATATCCTTCACTCGTTTATTTATGAATTAGTTAGTATCTATTAATTTCTTAAGAAATATTTATCAGTGATTGATAAAATGTTAGAAATAACAGAAATTTTATAGAATAGGATATAAAAAAAACAGAATGAGTAAATTTAATATCAATAATAGGAGATATGTTAGAAGCAATAAAAAATGAGTTTAAAAAGAAGACAAAGATAGAATAAATATAATGATAAGGACAATACTCAACAATAGAAATAATTTATTTTTAATATATCATGGATTTTACTTTTAGTTCAGAGATGTGTTTTAAGTTGAAAATGTCTAGAGTCGAAGACTACATTTTTTTACTTATCGATGCATGTACTGCTTTGGAATCATCGTGTGGGTGCAAAAAATGACGTAAAGAATGTATTTATATCTGAAATAAACACTTTATACCTGAAATAAAAATTAATTAATGATGGTGTCATTTTAGTATTGAACCACAATTCTGAAGCAAGTGTTGCAACTTTGAGAATTAATATCATTAAAAAATAAGAAATTTTAGTATGCTTGTAATATTCAGGAATAAATAAAATAGCAGGTATCTTTATTGCTATCTGGTTCACAAGAAGACTAAGAGTGATTTAAATATAACCTTAAATCTTGTAACATAGTTACTCAAATAACTTAGTAGTGGTATTAATTGATCTAAATAGTATACAATTTTGAAGCAATTTTTCGAAACTGTCAAATTGACTTGTTATGTTTGACAAGTAAAATTTCAAGATGTTCTCAATAGTACTTTTTAATAGATAGAAGGATAATGAATAAGGATAGGTTGATAGAAAAAAAACCTATTAAAAAGTATAGAAAAATCATAAATGAAATAGAAGAATTGTATGAATCTAATAATCAATAATTATGAGTTGTTTGTTTAAGTAGAAATAACATTTTTAAGTTCTATTATTTGGTTAAGTGGAATTAATATTTGTTAATACTCTTGTATATTTTTTCTATATAAAAATCGATATAGGTTATTTTTAATTAAAATTTTTATATACTGTTATTATTATTATTTTTTGAATAAAATTTGATTTTAGAATATATATATATATATATATATATATATATATATATATATATATATATATATATATATATATATACACACATACACATAAATACATGGCGAGGGCAACCTGCCTAAAGGAGTACATTCTGAATAATAAATCCTCACTAACTCGCCTGGTTAGCGTGGTATGACCAATTAACTCTGAATGATAAAATTCAGTGAGGCTTTAACCCAGAAATGGGTTGATATAAGCTAGATATGATGATTTATATATATATATATATATATATATATATATATATATATATATATATATATTATTAAAAATGTTTATATTTTTTAATTATTTTTACTTATATTTTAAAAAATAGTCACTTTTGCACAAGTAGGTCTCTAATAAATTTTATAAAATTATATAAAAATATTTAACAATTAGCAATTGTTCATTTTATTTGCTAATATTTTTTTAAAAAATGTGAGATTTAAAAATCTAAAAAAAAAATAAACCAAAACAATAAATAATACTTAATTATTTATAGTACTTAAAAAATACTGCGAAATTTTGTTCATTCAATTAAATAAAAAAATTGAATTTAAGTAATTTATTTTAAACGTGTCGAAGAGGAAAAAAATAGATGATTCAAATAAAACGTAGATCGAAATATAAAAGTAAAAATATATTTAATTTGTGAAATTCTGAAAATAAAGTTAATTTAGAGAATAGGTTTTATACTTTATATTTATTCCTTATATCTGTATATAATGCTACAATCTTGTCGACAAAAACTTGAGATACGGCCATATAAATGAAATTAAGTTAATACAATTTAAATTTGCAGACAGTGGAGAAGCTTTAAAAGCTGAAACCCTAAATCTATTGCTATAAAACTACGTTTAAAGCTCTGTATAAAGCTAGCGTAGTGTTATAAAATCTTTTAAGAGTTTATAATTCAGTATTGTGAAAATTATTGCAAGTTTGTTATGCTATCATCTGATATATAACTGGTGAAAATATGAATAAGGAATTATTATTGAATATTTTGATAAAATCTTGTGGTGACAATAAATGATTTATTTGTCACAAAAATTAACCATCCATCGTTTCTAATCATTTATGATTAAAATCTATTTATATATTAATTGTTTTGGAACTGTGGCTGATTCACTTTAACACAAATTAATTTTTATTCCCAACACCACAATGGTTATAAAGTGTTCAATAATTACTTTAGTAATTATTGAACACTTTATAACCATTGTGGTGTTGGGGATAAAAATTCATTTGTGTTAAATCTATTCATATACTAAAAATATACATGCATATAAAATTTTTATATTTATATTATAGATAAAAGCAATGATATTGAAGTTTGAACATAAAACTATATAATAAGTGATCTGTAACAATACATATAAAACGTTTTTATCTAAGAACCAAAACCTCTTTTTTGAGAAAGAAAACTGGAATCATACATTCGACACCTGACGTGTAACTGTTTTTATCCACTTTCACCGTTTTTTAAACTGAAAAATATTTTCATACCAAATATCGGCATAAAATTCACAAAAAGATTTTTTAATACAGTGAATTTTTTTTTAAAATATTTACATAGAATGTACATTCGATTATTAATTATAATTTGTTCTAATTTTCTGAATAGTAATTTTATTAAATATATTGTAATTATCTTTTTTGTTACTGACATTCTTTCACTTTAGTCATTTATCATATATATATACATATATATATATATATATATATATATATATATATATATATATATATATAGTCTGATTAAAAAGTATCCGAACTTCGATGAAAAAACGAATTTTTGATTTATTTATCATTTTTATTATTGATTATTCAAAATACATTCCTTTTAATAAAATACAGGTCATCCAAATGTGATGCCTAGATTTGTGTTTTATTAAAAAGAAACATGTGTATATAGGGTGGTGTTTAAAGAAACATGTGTATAGTTTCTTTTGTTTCTTTTGAATAAAACAATTCTAGGGGTCGTATTTTGGACTATAAAATTTTTAAAAACATGTCTAGTATTTTTTTTGATTGGCTGTAATGGCATCGGATGAAGCCTTTTGAATTTTTGATATACTGTTAAATTATTTTCTTTTTCGCTTCATATTAATTATTGGAAACAGAAAAGAGTCACAGGATGCACTATGATTTTCTGTGCTAATAATTTGTGCACAATAATAGATCTGTACACATTAAATGCCTCATAGATTTTTTTTGTACAAGTCTTTGGTCAAAATGTGATGTACTAATACCAGTCATATCCTTAATTAATCTTCATTGTAATCACAATTTCTTTCTTTGATCTAGTTGAAGGACTCTATCTTTTTAAACATTTCTTCATACACTTCATTCAATATTTAAAGTTGATTTTTTAAAATTTTTATCTTCGTTAAATTGGATTTTTCGATAAGTGTTAAAAAGATTGTCACATTTAGCATCATAATTAATAACATATGTACATATAAATTTCAACTAAACTGAACATAATTGTAAATAAATTATTAATCAAAAAAATATTTCAAGGACATCGCTCTTAATACCGTCTATATAATTGAATTTCCAATATTTTTGAGACACACCGTGTACATATATATATATATATATATATATATATATATATATATATATATATATATATAGAGAGAGAGAGAGAGAGAGAGAGAGAGAGTGAAAATGAGTGTCTCAATTGAGAATGAAAGATAATAAAATATAGTAAATGATAGTAAGTAAGTAAATATATGTTTGAACCCTTTATTTTCATTTGGGTCATCCTATATATATATATATATATATATATATATATATATATATATATATATTCATACATACATACATACATACATACATACACACACACACACACACATACGCATGCGTACACACACATAAATACATACATGTATGTATGTTGTGTATAAATGCAATGAGGAAATGGTTTATTAAAAAAAGATACGGTTTGTTTTAAAAACAGCTTCTGGTGTACTAAACAGTTCATAACAAATTGATTACAGTGTAAAAAAAACTAATACCTGTCGAACGGTAAAATATGTATATTTATGCACACCTTGTTGTTTTCGTTTTTCTTAAATCAACAGCTGAATAGTGAAAGAAACGCATAATATTGACATAACGAATGGCAGAGAAGTAACACTTTTTCCCTTCTTCAGAAAAAACAAACATTTTCTTTTTCATATCTCTATATATAATTGTTTATCTACATATATATATATATATATATATATATATATATATATATATATATATATATATATATAATGTACGAATCTGTTGTTATGAATATCAAATGTAGGACGAGACATGGTTTAGATTCATATACATCTCGATGGTTTCTCGATATTGCTTTTCTCTGATAACTTTTAGAGAGTGTCTTGCCACCGTTTTAGATTCAAACTAGACGAGGAAGTATATATAATTGTATTTTAAAAGGTAACGTCATCGCTATCGTTCGGAATTCCTTTACAGTTTCGCTGCTGTATTACATGACCTTTAAATTAAGGTAATAAGGCCTTGAAGTTATGTCACTTACATACTTATATACTTGTAAGAGCACAAACACGCGTGCATATATGTACATATATGCACACACATGCTCATAAATTTATATCGTTTTAATCATTATTCAAATTAATTTATTCTAATTGAAAAATATGCTATAAAAATATTTAAATTGATTTAGAAATTAATCACGGTAATATTAATTAACTTTTTAAAAGTACTTTCACAGTTTTTTGCGAAAAGTATTGATTTGAAATTTTTATTAAAATGATTATTGGATGTAAAAGACAATCACTTTTTTAATTCTTGATTAATTAGGTTATTGCAGACTTTCTGGTTTCTGTTCGATTTGTATGTATTACAAATTAGCTTATTATAAATTCCCTAAATTTGAAACAACCTTGTTTTTTTATCATGATTTTTCAATTTTTATAATAATCACATTTAAGAGAGATATAATTTTTTTCATTACTATTAGAAATATTTGTAATTATTGTTATATCATAAAATGTCATCAAATCAGATTAATAGCACTGAAATTTTACCCGAAAGTTAACTTTTTATAAAAAAAATTAGGAGTTTTAAAATACATAAAGATATCGTGCATGTTGAAACGATTTATTATAGATGTTTTTTTAAGTGTGATAGAACTTTAAATTTAATTTCTATCCAAAGTTTTATCTAACCTAAAAACATCTTTATGTATTTGTGTATATATATATATATATATATGAAGTAGTTTTTTTTAGGTTAGATAGAATTTTTGATAGGGATTCAATTTAAAGTTCTATCACGCTTAAAAAACACTCTATATATCCTTAGAACATATGTAGTGTTGGATTAGTGAATTTTCCGGATCACAGGTTATTAGATTAGTACAAATAATTTACTCAACAGTTAATCCAAAATTTTCAAAAATTAGTCTTGTATAATAAGCTGAGACAATGTTCCAATAATATCAAGTTTGTTCACCTTTTGATACTTCCAAAAATAATATTTTAAAAATACAGTTGTAAAAATGTTCATGACATTAGTATATAGGGAGAGGTCTATAAAATCAAAATACAGTACTCAAACATAGAAATAAAAAATATAAAAATGAAATAAATGCAGATATTCAATCCATCTTAAAATAATTATCATTACTATTTTTTTTTCTTTTCTGTTCTTGTAATTTGGTTTATTGTTCATTTTTGCAACGAAAAAATATATAAGAAATGACATACTAATGAAAAATATAAAAGAATACTTGTCATTGTTAATTATTGAGGATTTTCGTAAATGAATTATTAACAAAATTATTTTGACATTTTATATAATACACCTGATCTATAAAGATGATGGATTTGGTATAAAATTGTGTATAACCGGAAAGAAATTCGAGGGTCGTTTGATAAGTATGGTAAAAAAGTAAGAAAAACTAAATTGAAAAATTTCATTAAATTAATTAATTAATTAAATTAAACAATAAATAAATTTCTCATACTTATCAAACGACCCTTGTATACTAAATGTTTAATTTGATAAAATTTTATGTTGTCGAGGTAATGATTTATTTATAAAATGATTAGCTTAATGACAATGTTACATAAAATCACACGTATGTATGTATTAATATTAAATTTAAAGTTTATATTATAAATATAAATGTACTGTTTTCAAGAATTCTTAATTAAAGAAATATGAAAAACACTGTTGTCCATTTATAAAATTATGAAATATTAAAACAGAATTCCTCACATACTTCAAAGTATGAATTACGAATTCTAAACAAACAACATGCAACATAACTATATAATTCTTAATAAAAATTTTAACACGAATCTTTTCCTTAATTAAAATTCTAATAACTCATACCTGCATGCCTGCACATTGACATTGAAACGAAATAAAATTCAATTCCATTACAGACAATTTCAATTTCTTAATCGGAAACAGTAACCAAACCTGTCATTACGACAATCACGTGCTGTACAATTGAAATTGAAAAAGGGGTTGGTTTCTATAAGTGCTAAGACACGTCATAATAAAGTTGAATTGTGTATTTGCGAGTTGGTACAAAACAATCACCGCGTGTACGTGTGTACGTTTTTTCTCCAGGAGTACATTAGTGTGGGGAGCGGCTAGAACGAATATAATAGCGTTATATAACGCGATCCCGTTGTTTACTGACAACGGGGATAGAAAGTGTTTTACTAATCGTCAAAAAGCACGACTGTACGAGTCGGGGTTGATTCGAGCGTCCTTGCTGTCAACAGGAAATTGTTTACTCGTGGCTAAATTTAACTTTTCGGCACTGATTATGCTTCTTATCGGTAATATTGTTTTTTATTTTTTCAATAATTCATCTTTGATGATTATAAATATGTATAATAACTCAAAAAATTATTCACACTAATACATTAAATGTTCATTTTATTCCTTATTCTTATTTTTTATTTAAATATTTTATTTTGAGCAATGTGTATAATTAGTTTTAATAAAATTACATAAAAAATCATCAAGATATTTTTTAAATATTTATTTTGTTTCCAATGAAATTTTTTAAAAAATATTTATATAAGTGTCACTATTTTTTACTTTATTAATTTGTGTTTTTTTTGACTTCCTTGACTCTAGAATTGTTTTTAATTCTTTTTTTACATTTTTCTTACATTTTCTCCCAAAATTGGTCTTAAATATTTCATTTGATATAAAGACGACCTTTAATTTTAAAAAAAATCTCGGATTTGTTTTATAGGATTAAGTTTAGGATTGTGGAAGCCAAATTGTAATTTCGATTTTTTCTATCAAGCATGTTAATTAAATTTTATATTAAGTTATTCTAAATTTTTTTAAAAAACTGCTTAATTTAATTACAATATTTATTCTATTTACTTTATCAATATTTAACTATAATCCACCTCCATAGTATTATGTTACCCCTTTTGAATTTTGTTGTTGTAACAAGTTTCTAGTAAAAGATTTCCTTCTTCTGATTTCATAAATAAATTTTACCAACCGAATTAAATTTATTAACTTCTATTTTAATTGATTGACAATTCGTTTTTGCATGTCTTCCGTGTAATTTTTTTCTAGAAAACTAATCTTAAAGCAATATTTCGTTTGGTTATGAGTGTTTATTGACTTTAATTTTCGTTTTAAATCTGTGTTTTTTTAGAACTTAGAAATTAATTGAAACAAAGTATTTGAGCGTAATCTAGATTTTAACAGAAAGGCTCTGATGATGATGGCATCGCCATCGAAATGCTCATCAACCGACATATTTATAAACAATAAGTGATTATTGAACACTTTATAACCATTGTGATATTGGGGATAAAAATTCATTTATGTGAAAGTATTTAATATAATGTACTGTTGACTACATCGATTTTTAAGAAGATTTTAATTGATAAATCTAAATGGTTACAATGACCACGTTTTTTTTATTGTATTATATTTGAATGTTCTGAATATTATTGTAACTTATTTTTTGAGTACATTAATTTATTTCAATTTGGTTTTGGTGTAAAATGATATAATAAGATAAGATAAAAACATATTAAATCTATTTAGAACGAATCCGAACGTATATTCGTACTAATTATACGTATAAACTACATGTATTATGTGGCACAATCGGAGATGTTTATAATAATAATACATGTATAAAAAAGTACGAACAATCAGAACGTTTTGTGTACAATATAACACCTGAGGTGAATAAATTTCATTATTATAATAATTATAGAGACGTGTAATGTAGTATACCATGCACTGCTTCCCATTTATCTAGGCCAAGTGTGGCTGGTTCTGTTGTTTGTGTGACAATTTTTTTCTTCGTGCACTACGTTTGTGCATAAGCGAATTATAATTCACGTCTCTAATAAATTACCATAGGTCAAAGTTAAATAGTCTGTTAAATAAACTGTTGGATCAGTCAATGGCACGATATTTTCTTTCGTAACAATCGTAATGATAATTATAGTTGTTTAACAGTATTGTTGTCGGAAATAGTTCTTTTTAAAAGTTTCATGGACAGATAGATTGTGTGTCAAATAACATTCAATGGATTATTATTCTGGATAATGTTCGAGTCGTTTTGTGTATATATAATGTTTTTCTATAAACGCTTCAGAAGTTTAAATGAAAATAAAACAAAAAATATTTAATTTTCAGTTATTTATTTTTAAGCATATTTTATGGAATTAATGATGAAAAATGTATTTTCATTTAATTTAATTTTTAGTCAATTTTTCCACATAATTATAGTCCAATTTCTTGAATTACACGTTCAGTGTTTATTTTTAATGCTTCTGTTATTTGTGGTTTATCAGCATAAATGATTTCACATAACCCCACAGAAAATAATCACATGGAGTTAGATCACATGATCTTGTGGGACAATTGATGGGTCCATTTCATGAAATCAGTAGCTTTATAGCTAAGTAGCTTTTTTCTTCTTAGATACAATTCAATTTAATGCGAACGTCTTCAAAAAATATTGAAGATGAAAATGTGTAAAAATTAATTCTATATTTTTTTCTAGAACAATTATTTCCATAGTTTTTGTTTCATTTAAAATTATTATTATTATGATTTGTTAAATGAAACCATATTTGTTCAATATAAAAATCATTTAAAATTGAAAAATTAATATAAATTCTTTTTATATAAAAATATCAAATATAGATCAGTTTTAATTATATACAATATAATAATTTTTTATTCAAAAATTTGTAATGAAATCTGATTTTGTTCTTAATTTTTATATTTATTACATTTTGATTGTTCCTATTTTTTAAATAAATATTCTAAACAAATATATTTAGTATTGAAAAATATAAATAATCATGAAAGTGTTTTAAAATAAAATATTTCAACTAAAGAATTAAATTGATGGATTTTGATAATTTTCTTGTAGTGAAATATAAATAAATTTTATATTATAATATATTATGTGAATAAATTAATATTAATTCAAAAATATTTTAATATTTCTCGTATAAATGAAATTTTAATGAATGTTAATATAAAACATTATTTGTAAAATTATTTGTATTATCTGAATATGTTTTAAAATAGTTGTTTTTCTGAATGAAAAGATTATAATCGTTTTTATTTAATTTTTATACTTATTATTTATCAATAATTATTTTTTTACTAGATCAGATTTTTTTCAGTATCTCATAATTTAAAAATTAATTATTCGGTATGTTTTATTATTGTAATTTATTGAATAGTTAGTGTATTCTTATGTAAAATTTTTGTAAAAAATTACTGATTACATTTCATAAATTTACAGAAAATGTACAGTATGCACCTATAAAAAAATATAAAAACAGTAGATAGCCTAATACCTTTTTCCGAAAAAAAATTGTATCGATCCACTTACCAATACCTTCCACAAAAAAATTCGTACACTATAATTCGTACGTAATTCAATCACTATTATCTATTTTAATGTAATTTAAGTCAATAGACAAAATCAGTAATGAGAATCCATGAGAAAACACGTTCATAATTACATGGTATTTATGGCTTATTTGTTGTTAATCTAATTGAATTCGTTACTCGCAATATTTACTAGAACCATTTCTTTTTTATAAAATTAAATGTTCTGTTATGCAGTATATTGTCCATGTACTATTTTTTTCTTTTTTGTTCAATCGTGAAACGAATAACGACATTTTTACTTGCATTTTAAATCATACCGTTATCTTCACCTATTGAATTACTTTATTGGATGATACTAGATTATTAATAGATAAATACAGTTCAATTTGTCACAGTTTCATTATATATATATATATATATATATATATATAATGTATACTGGCATATATAATGCAAGTGACTAGCATGCAGAATTGTTGACCAATATTGCATGGTTTGAATTTGGCCTTGTGACATATGTTTTCATTAAGAAAGTAACTGTCACCCCGGTAAAAAAATTTTAATGAACTTCGATCTTGACAAAGATATAAAATAAGTTATTTATATACATACATATATATATATATATATATATATATATATATATATATATATATATATATATATATATATATATAAACATGTGTTAGTTCGTACAATCAGTCTCACATTTTTTTGTACTGATTTAATTATTCCTTTTGTGATTATTTAAAAATTATATTTAGCATAAAAATACTTTTATAATTTGAAATGAATGATTGAAATATAAAAGTGTAAATGTAGTTTTGTAATTCGAACACCAAAAATGACAATCAGAATTATTGATCTTTTTAATTAAAACATGTAGTGTATGAAATATCGATTTATTAAAAATTCATCCTCATTTACAGAATTTAATTACAATCTATTTTTAATATATATATATATATATATATATATATATATATATATATATATAAATGACGAAATTAAATATACTGGTGAACAATTTTGTGTAATAATTATTTACAAGTTTTGATGATCTGCTTGTTACTGAGTTTAATTTACATTTAATTTCTTCATAAATCAATAAACGGATCGGAATTCGTTCGAATAGTATAATATAATAATATTGTGAGAAAATCGAGAATTGGCTGAACGGAAATAATAAATAAATAAATTACATATGTATATACATGTGTATTATTAAAAGAATTTCGCACTTACGATTAAATAATATTAATGATGTTGCAATAAGTATTGAACTTTGGAAATGAATTTGTTTTCAATTATCATTTTCAGACAAGTAATTAACCTAGTTTAATCAACTATGAGTTCAATACATACTTGTGTATATATAAATATCTATATACTTAAGACTAGAATTAAGTACATATATATGAAAGGCGGTACTTTTACAATTATTACTATATTAAAAGATTGTGTATTGAATTCTGATTATTCTTATATATATATATATATATATATATATATATATATATATATATATAAATGAATATATGTACGAATCTATTGAAAGTTGATTATTTGAAATTATCGAAACGTAAACAGGTATGTATACACATGATATAAAAGTGGAATAAAATCTAGGTTTGGAACAGTTACGACATTTTGCAAGTACCGTTATTTTTTCTTGCTATATCACATGTGAATTTTTAATGCGCGTATAGATGCGAGTAAATTACCTATATTAACATGTGTGTGTGTGTATTTATACGCGTGGATTGTATTGATGGTCAAACAGAGACTACCCACTTATCCGTTAGCAAATCTGTTCCAATTAAAAGTCAACAGGTATATATGTAAACAACATTTTTAATATATATATATATATATATATATATATATATATATATATAAAGAGAGAAAGAGAGAGAGAGAGAGAGATTCAAACTCTTAATCAAGGTTCAAATTTTCATTGCAGAAATAAATTACAGGAAATCATAAAAATATTCTTATTATTCTGCTCTTTTATAAAATTTAATGGAAATAATATTTAAATATAAATGTCAGAGATGTATACATTTTTTTCATTTTCAATAATCTTTATTTATTAATCAAATCTTAATATGGATCATTATTGTGCTTATATATTTAAGTTAACAAAATATCTATATTGATATAAAAAATGATTAAAAAAAGTACCACAAATAAATCTTATTAATTTTAGCTATTAATGAAATATAAAGTCATCCAAATGTGACGTCTAGATTTGTATTCTATTGAAAATAAACATGTGTATAGACTGGTGTATAAGGAAACATGTGTATAGTTTCTTTTTAATAAAACACAAATCTAGGCGTCACATTTGGATGACCCTACATATTGTATATTTGTGAATTTAAAGAAAAAATAATAATTATCCAAGACATAGATTAAAAAAATGATAATACTGGAAGTTATTACTTTTGTTATTTTCTGTATGTTTTATATTCATGATTAACAGTATTAGACGAATTTTTTTCTTAAAACATTCTTCTTTCATCGATTCAACGATTTTCGTTTCCATTCTACACCGACAATTCTTTTATATCTTTATTCCATCTATTCACGAAACAAATTTTTGTATCCTGAAGTTGATCTTCGTTTTTCGATATTTTTACTGTTTGAATACTGTTTCTGGGACTATTGTTCTTTTACCGATATTCACCTTCTATATTCTCTAAATATTCTCTTGTTTCGTTTTTCTTTTTTCTTCTGATTATAATGGACCCAGGAAAAGTTTTAATATACTCAGTAAACATTTATTCACGAATATTTTCTAGAGTGTTTTTATATTTCAGAATTTTCAGTTAATTTATATTCATATATATAACGTTTGTTTATGTATTATACATTCTAATTAACTGAAATTGTTTTTATATAAAAATTTGGTCCAATATTTCCAACTATCTTGCCATTTTATTTTGAAATAAAAAACAGGAATATAAAACTAATATTGGTTCAATATCTCTAATTAACTTAGATGGAATGTTGTAAATGTGGTAATTTCTTAAACTGTTTATTTTTCAAATTACATTATTTAAAAACCAAGAATAAATATTCTTAAGATTAAAATATAGGTTAAATTATAATTATTCATAAAATTCATATTTTTTTATATTATTAACATAAGATCATAGATATTTCTAGACTAACTTTGGTTGGATTATGAATTACATTTTCTAATAGTTTTCTTAAACACTTATACTTATGTTAAAAAAATAATTTTAATGATAAATAATGTTTGAAGATTGATTTACAATAGTTAAATAAATAATACAATTTTTAATGTATTATAAAAATTAAAATGTTTCTAAATTTTATATACCATGCGAATGTCTGTGAATTTAAACCAAAGTTCACAAAGCTGGTTTGTAAATTTTGTACACAGATTCAAAAATGTAAAACGAACAAAAAAAATTTATATAATTATATAGTCTTTTATGATTCTCTTTAAAAGGAACAGAATATTTTACTTATCTTTAAAAGTAGTAGATTTTTTTATTTATTTTAAGTATACTGTAATTTCAAGAAAATAAAGATTTATTAAGTAGATATGAAATGTTAAGTTAATTTACAGTAAATGATTAAAATATTATTCTCTGTTCAAATATAAATTTATATATATATATATTTAAAAAAACTTCATTTTTCGGTATAGTAGATAAGAAAAAAGTTTTTTCTTTTTCATCCTTGAATATGCATACAAATTTAGTGAATATCATTGTGAGATATTTTTATATACGTGTACATACATAAATTATGTACTTTAATTTTTATTTTATTTGTTTTTGAATCTCGAAACGAAACTGTCATTGTTATTCACGTGCTTTTTTTCATTTAAATGCAAAACTACGATTGATATTCATTTCTCTTCTCGAAACTAGTGAAATAATAAATCATATCTTCATTTTGTATCTAAATCAAATTATTCGAAACAATTAAAAAGTGCCGATGTAAAAAATCTAATGGCATTTTAATCACGGCAGATGTACACGTACACAATTTCACTGATGCAAATAAATACGAACGCACATTGAACCGATGTATGTGTGAATAAATTAGAACAATACAATACAAAAGTTGTGTATATGTAACATAATGACACGCATCCGTACCTAGATACAATTGAAACAACAACAACAACAACGGATTATGTATATGAGATGGAAAGGGTTTATATGTGCAATTGTTATGCAGCGATTTTCAAGGTCACGTGTGCAGATTATGAAAGTGCGATGTTATAATTTTACTGTCAGTGTAAATGTACTGTGCCATTATTCAAATGTTAAACGATTTACAAACGAAAAAAAAATATAATAACAACTCGTGTCATTGTTGCCGGTCCGGTCGTTTCGAAAATAACGCTTTTCGTATCCACGAAACGTGACCTCTTGCGAGGTTGAAGAATCTGTCAAGGATGCGCGTTGATAATTTAACGAAAATCAGACGATGATCCATGTTTACATTTGACTTTTTAATGTTCCGTTCACTGATCGGACTAATGTGTGTTTTATTTTTACGGACAACGATGCTCGGATAGGTTTTTTTCTTTTGACAAATAACAGTTATTTAAACACGAAAATGACTTCATAACATTGAAATGTTCTCTACTGACAAATTTGTAGATATCAAAAACTTGTTTATGTGGATTTTTGTCTGTTTATTTATATATTTTTTGTGGTTTTTGCATCTACAAATTAAAAACAAACAAGTAATAACTGACAAGAAGTGATAATTAATTACAATACATAAAAATATAGAAGAGTCGAATTATTTACAAATTTAAATTAATACAATAAAATACAAAATTTAACCAATATAACATTTTTTTTAGAAGATAATACACCTTTGTATGTCTTAAATATTTTTTTTCTAATGTCGAATTAATGACGTATCCAAATAATAATACTCTTGGAGTTTAGAGAGTGAATTAATTTAGTCTCAGTTTAATCCTCGATCGAAGCATTAAAATCGGCTTACTGTTCATTGTTAGAGCAAGAAAATCGTTTAATTCTACTCTCATCGACTTTACATTAGAATGCTTTAATGTAAATTATATCCTCTAAAATTGATTATTATTTAAAGATGAAGGTTTTAAGATTTCAATGAAAACGAGATTAGTTGTCAGTGTTGATGCAATCTACAAAAAATTTTTTTTAGGTTATTTTATTTTAATTTATTGATTGTAATGAAATTCTTTATTATTTTTTAAATAATTACTAGTGTAAAACTCATAATTGAAAACGTCTTATGGTGCCAATTACCGACTATTACTAATTTCAGTATTGAACATTTATTCAGTTAATTTTTATATATAAGGTTTTCCAATAAGTGGGCTAGAACTTTGATAGCTGGTGGCAACCATGTGTGATTTTTTTTTAAGATCATTTTGATATTTCAACTCAGTATAGTTTGCAAAATTATCATGGAACGTTTAACACTTCAACAGTGCTTAGAAATTGTAAAAACTTCAATAGACTTATTGAAACAAATTTTAATCAGTCCATTATTTCACGAAATAGACCCATCAATTGGCCACCAAAATCATGTGATCTAACTCCATTGGATTATATTCTCTGATTCAACTCCTTCCAGCCTGATACTCTTTAAAATGTTGAGGGTTTAAGAGTTGAACTTCTAAAATCAGTCCATGAATATAAAATTATTTAAATATAATATAAATTATAACTGATTAAATGTATTTCAAAAATAAAAATATGATAGTTTGTATCGGGTCTGAAAAATTTATTTTTACATAAATAAATTCCTTTTTTTATTACTACAAGACTTTATAAAAGTAATAAACAATCATTTATTATACCAATGATAATGGTGTGATTGTCGAAATCCATATTATAGAATAAAGTGTATTTATTGTAGAACACTTTTTAAAAAAAATCTTTGTTAAAGTAAATGATTCATTTATCCAAATGTGTATTTTACCAAAGTGATCTTTATTTTTTTAAAAAAATATAGATTATTTAATCAATGATGGAAAAGTATATAAGAAATTATTATTAATTTTAGATATTAATCTCAATAATATTTTCGAAATTATATTGATTACGTTTGATTTTCCTTACAATATTTAAATTATATTTATTTATAGGTGTATGTAGAACAGTTTCTATTTTACTCTACTTGAATAAAAAACTAATTAAAATTACAATAGACTGATAATCCATCTACAAACTCATAAATAATTTCCGAACTAAAAAAAAAATCGGTCATTAATCCGATTAGAAAATCATACAGTACAAATTCAATTATATTTTTTGTCCGTCGTTCATTATAAACATAAAAATATAATAATTCATGTCGAATATTCTATCTATTATATTTGTATATGTATATATTTTTTTGTTCATTCACACTTCGTCCGTTCTAAATATATTTATTGAGTTCGAGTCGAATGTACAATTAAAATACACATGATCCAATTATTCGGATAACGAATAACACTTATTAGACTAATGTACAGTTTGTTTATTTCTAACCTTAACCTATACATTTTCAGATCGTATAAATCAAATATGTACATATAATTTATAACACACCCAATGTCGTGTTTAACACATTCTCTTTAATTGCGAACTGATCGCAATGTTTCTATTGTCCGTAATCAATTTTATCTAATCAAAATCGAATTCGTGTGCTTTTCTGACATGTTATATCCGGGGTTATACAGTTCCATATTTATCAACTTAATTACGATCTCATACATATCAAAACACACATCGATATATATATATATATATATATATATATATATATATATATATGTATATATATATGTGTGTTTTAAAAATACTCAAGTGCGGAAACAAGTGTCGTTTTTTCTGTTCTATTATAAAAATAACAATTATATGAATAAATTATTGACATATATAAACATATACATAGTTTTTCCATAAACAACATTACAAAGTTGTATAGTATTTATTGATAGATAGAAGTAAATGAGAACAACATATTTTTTCTTGTATTTACCCGTATATCCATATAAAAAGAAAAAAAATAACATGTAGTTCATTTCTATTAATTAATGCAAATTGAAGGAAATATTAGTTGTGAGTAACGTTCGTTTTTTATTATTGTTTGAGAAAAAAATATATGTAATAAAATTTTAAATTGTATTTTCTACTCCATCTCCAAATCAAATTTCAATTTATTAAATTTATTTGTAGTGTTTTAAAAAAATTAAATTTATTGAATTGACATAATTAATTTTTATTCTCAACACCACATTGGTTATGAAATGTTCAATAATCACTTTTTGTTAATTTTTGTTTATAACAATAGTCAGCTGATGCGCATTTTGATGACGATGCCATCATCGTTAGTTAAAAATTAATTAAATTTTGTTAAATGATAGTAAGGAAATAAATGTTTATCTAAACTCTTCAGTTTTATTTAGACCACCTTATAGAACCATGATACTTATTCAGTTACATTCAACCAGAAAGAGTGAAAATAGAATATTAAATGAAGTGATAAAGTTTAGATTCAAGATAAAAAATCGAATTTAATTTCAAATTTAATTATTATTTCAAATAAAGATTGTTTTTATAAAATGTTTAATTTATTCATGTCTTGTACATTCTAATGTATATAAAATTTTAAGTAACTTAATATTTTTAGATATTTGCACCGTTACATTTTTTAAATGCATATATATATATATATATCCAAATATAGAGGGTTATCCAAATGTGACGCCTAGATTTGTGTTTTATTAAAAATAAACTATACACATGTTTCTTTTTAATGAAACACAAATCTAGGCGTCACATTTGGATGAGCCTATATGTTCTCAAAATTCAGTTTTAAACACCTTTTTGTATATTTTCTATTTTTTAAAAACGATTTTTTTCTTGTTATAAATTATACAATAAATTTATTTAATATACATGTGAATATTAAACAGCCACTTTAATTATGTTCAGTTAGGTCAAGATTAAATTGAAGAATTCTCATTTAATAATAATTTGTTATAAGATATGGATGAATTCCTCTTATTTTTCTAGTATATAAAGACATTAGAAAAGAATGTTGTCAGCTCAGAAAGTATTAACACACAATATTTTTATTTATTTATTTATTTTAGAATGTATGAAATTTATTTCTCAGCATTGAATAGTGTGCTTTTTTCATTTTATTACCTTTTATTGAATCTCTTTGTAATATTATTTTTTAATTTATTTTATAACAAAAAATTTAACTTTATTGTACAATATATATATATATATATATATATATATATATTTAAAAAATGACAGAGGAAATATTGAAAGAATGCACTACTGTCATGTAGCACACCCATTTACATTATGACATAAATGTTAAATTATTTAAATAAATACACACACACACACACACACACACATATATATATATATATATATATATATATATATATGTGAGACAAAAGAACAATTAAACTATTGTTGAAATTCAATTCGTTCGCTTTCTAATTCACCTTGACTGTTGACATATATGCATATATCAGATCAAATAATTATTTAATTGCCGACATAATTACGCATACCTTGTTTATGTTCTGTTGGTTCAGTTGATCGATACGTACAAATAACAATTTAATCAAGCGAAATGTGTTAAGAGTAATTGCTATTTGTCTGATCGTTCACGCATGTCGTTGGATTTGTACTGATGCATATTTATTCTAAAATTGTACGTTTCTAGAGCAAATATTTTTTTCATTTAGAATTGGTTTATTGTCTACATCGTTGTGAAATTTGCCTGAAAGTTTGTTTAGGTGTTATAGAATATTTATAATTTTTAACGAAAATTTTTTTGTATATAATTTTATCATCTTTTTTCGTTTTGATAAATATATTTTTTGTATTGATTAAGATTTTTTTTCATCTAATTTAGTATTAAAATAGGAATAAATTTAAGTATGTTAAAAAAAGTAATATCATTCTTTATAATTAATTTTATTTTTTTTTTAGAAAAGATAATAGTAACAATATTATTTACAGTATTGAAATAACAACATACAATTATCTTTATTGTTAAAAAATCTAAATGAAATATTTTTAGAATAGTAAATTTAGATATCTTTTTTATATAAAAGTCATTGTCTCACAAATACTTTATTCAAATATTTAGTAATTACTTAATGTTTATTGAAATAATATCTCTGAATATGATAAAAATTCTATTTTTAATACAAATGAATCACTCACATTTAAAACCACAATATTTTATAAAAATATTCAATAATCACTTATTATTCACTTTATTCGCTAAACCGCATTTCGATATACAAGTTGTTTTGTTAGTATACTGCATTTAACATCCAAATTATTTTTTAATTGTAACTTATATGTCTTCTTATATCTGTGTTGTTTTTATATAGTGTTTTCCAATAAGCGCTTCAGAAGTTTAAAAGGAAATAAAACAAAAAGTATTTAATTAATTAATTAATTATTTTTATTATTTTTAAGCATATTCTATGGCATTAATGATGGAATATAATTTCACTCATATAATTACCACGACTTCGTTTGACATAGTGTATTTATTTAGTCCAATTTTTAGTCATTTTTTGACATAATTGTGGTCCAATTTCATAAATTACACATTCAGTGTTTATTTTTAATGATTCTGTTATTTGTGGTTTATCAACATAACACCACAAAAAATAATTCAGTGGAGTTAGATTACATGATCTTGATGGACAATTGATGGGCCCGTTTCGTGAAATAATGGACTCATTAAACTTTTGTTTCAATAAGTTGATTGAAATTTATACAATTTCTAATGAAGTGTTAAACGTCCCAAGATAATCTACCAAACTTGATTGAGTTGAAATGTCAAAATGAGCTTGAAAAAAATCAAACATGTCTGTCAAAGTTCTGACATTTTTATAGGAAAACCCTAAGAAAGTAAAAATATAAGAATATATATTGTGTAAAAGTTTAAATATTTTAATATCGATTTATAATACAAATTTATTCACAGTTTTAAATTGTTAATATAAAAAAATATTATTTATTCCTATGGTTGATTATTACAAATATTTTATAAAGCATCTTATTTTACAGACGAAAATTAAGATACGTTATTTAAAAAAAAATAAAATAAATTGAATTTAAATAATTTTATGGATTTTAGTTGTTTTAGTCAAATAATAAAATAAAAATGTTCTTCTTGTATTTTTTTAAAGTAGACAAGTTTCTCAGAAAATGCGATTTTATCATTTTAGATTGGAATATTTTATTTCATAACTCTTGAGAATTTTTTCGGTTGTTAAACCTTGTTTATTGACATTGAATTTTTGATTATAATTATTTCACTCAGCTACAAAAAAAACAACAATAATGGCCGATTTTTATAATTTGAATAAAATGACAGTAAGACATTTGATAAATATCTTACTGTCATTTCAAATTCTGCTTATTCAATTGATTCATTTATTGTATGACAAGTGCGAATATAACAGACGAACAATTTCACGAATGAATGTCTGTTATAAAACTTTTCAGAAAATCTCACTGAAGATGACGAAATTCGATACCGGTTACAGAAAATAGACTTGACAGTGATTTAAAGACATCTCAAAACGCTTGAATTTTTTCTAAAATCATTTATTTGCTTGAATTCATTCTTAATAGAAACCATTAAGATTATTATGTTTTTTTATGATTGGATATTCTTATGTGGCTAATAAAAAAGGAACGGAGAGTTTTTTTTCGTTTCATTGAATCTGGTCGAACGAAATCGGAAATTTTTGACATTGTCAAGAACATCATTCATGTCTTAATAAGTTAATATGCCTCAAGCATTTGTATATAATTTGAACAATTGTTGTAGGAATTATTCTATTACAATAAAATATTTGTAGTAATACATCTTGTTATTCTTGAACTTTACGACATCGGTAATTTCGTATTGTGAAGCAGTCACGTGTTGATTATATTTTTTTTTTGAACCATACTGTTGTTGAAAATAATTTATTTAATACGCTTACTAATTTTGGTAACTTGCTACAAGTATTTTTTTTGCTCTTTGTATTTTAAATTCTGTTTATTTTCAAAAACATCTTCATTTTTCATTCAGTGTTAATTTTAATTACTGTTTGTTTTGATGGAATATTCTAATTAATGAGTTTTTATTTTAACGACCTTCTGATTCTCTTAAACTTTTTAATATTTTTTTTTATATACACTATATATATATATATATATATATATATATATATATATATATATATATATATATATATATATTCCAAATTCCTTATATTCGATAAAAACATAAATTCTTTACAAGCCTTGAAAAGTATTGACATTCTCTACGTATAGCGTTTTATTTCGAAAGAGGATATTGAAATAAGAAAATTGACATTTATTTAATATCAGAAATGTAGAAATTTTATAGACGAGCACATATTTTTAGATTAATTGGATGACACTTGGATGTTCATAAAATGTGTATAAATGGAATTAAATCGTATAATATTGAAATTTTTGCAGAATTATCACGTAATATTTTATTATTTTATTTCTTAATTAACATGACATTTAAATAAAACCTTATTTATTTTTTGTTAGAACAGATATTTTTCTTTGTAATTTGATACTAGATAATGCGGGTTTTTAGAGAAGGTTTTAAAATGAAACAAAAAAATTAATATTTCAATTTTAATCCAAAATATATTTTCCATATTATTCATAATTATTAAATTTTCAATACCCTGACGATAAATTGTTTTGGTTCTATTAAAAAATGAATTGAACTCTCTTCGGAAATCATTCTTTATATTAAACTGTTTCCTACTAATGTTATTTTGAAGATTTTTTAATAGATGATAATTTAATAGAGTTACAAAAATAATTAAACGAATCAATATAGATATGGGTGATGAGAAATACAAAAAAATAATTTCTATTTAAAAAAATTTTCGACTTTTTAATTTTATATTACTTATCAAATATTTTATATACATCGACTTTATATAAAAAAGAAATATTTTATATTGAAACAAAAAACTATTTAGCATAAAGAATTTCTTAAATAATTTTTACAGTTATTAAAATAAAACTATGAATAGTTTTTAAATTAAATGTGAAGTAATTTATTTTAAAATGAAATATACAAACACTATAATGAATTATAGATACATACATACATATATATATATATATATATATATATATATATATATATATATATATATATATATATATAAAGTATACGTGTATTAAAATTGCAAATAAATCTGCATAATAATTCTTTATTAATCATATTTTTCACCAAACTGTCTAATTTATTTAAACATATTTACATAAAAATTATTCATCAACGATCCAATCTATTCAAGATGTTAATTAATTAAAACCTATTAAAAATCATAAACGCACGAACTCTGTCCGAAACTTTTGTGTAGGATTCACACTTTTTCATTCTGTAACTTCGTCCTAACGGTACATAATTTAATATTTTTTCTTTTAATTTATTCCAGGTCGAATTGTAGATAGCGGACTCGACGCGATCAAACGACGTAAGTGATTTTTGTTCCTTTTTTTGTATTTGGATTTCTTGTAAATTATTTATTATATCATTTTAGTATTTACTTCTTTTATATACGGTAGCTGGTTTCTTAAACGGGATGATCGATTGAAACTGAATATTATAAATACTATGCTCGTACGATAACGATTTTAATTACTGCTGTAGTTATTATTCAATTTAATTTTATAAGCGTGTTTACTGTCGTAGAAAATTTATTTAAATTGCTGCAATGCTAGTATTCATAATTTATGTGCGTGTGTATGTTTTTTTTATTAATATATTTATTATTATATTTGAGTTTTGTCTGAGTTAATAAATGTACATATATGCATCACTTACATAAATACATAAACATTTAAACAGGTAATTAGATTTTTAATTACATTAATCTGGTCTGAAACTGCTATGTTATATGTACTTCATTGAATATTATTATAAAAAAATATAATAAATATAATATTGTATAGGATCATCCGAATGTAATGCCTAGATTTGTGTTTTATTAAAAAGATACAAAAGAAACTATACACATGTTTCCTTATTCTTACTTTTTTACCATACTTATCAAACGAACTTCGTACACTATATAGGGTCATCCAAATGTGACGCCTAGATTTGTGTTTAATTAAAAAGATAAAAAAGAAACTATACACATGTTTCTTTTTAATAAAACACAAATCTAGGCGTCACATTTGGATGACCCTATATAGTGTATGAGGGTCGTTTGATAAGTATGGTAAAAAAGTAAGAGAAACTAAATTGAAAAATTTAATTAAATTAAAGAACAAATAAATTTACCATACTTATCAAACGACCCTCGTACATCTCAATATTTTTTTTATAAATTTCTTGTTTAGGAGATTTTATTGAAAGGAAATTAAAATTAGCAAAAAATAATGTATTTGTTTAATTATAAAATATGATAAGATAAACATTTTTTAATATTTTAAAAATTGAAATTACCTATAAATAGATATTTAATATTCAGTTTTTTCGAACATAATTTCATCAATATAACTATATTAAAAGTTGTACCAGATTTTTTTGTGAAAATTTAAAAAATATCTCAAATGTATTGATTTTGATGTTTTAATCACTTTTTAAAATATTTTTACCTTCCAAAATTTATTTGATAATATTAGACAATGATTTTTTTACAATTGAATAAAGTTCTTTCTAATCTAAAAAACATCTTTATATATATATATATGTGTGTGTGTATACGTAAAGGTATGATAAAGATGTTTTTTTTTAGTTTAGATAGAATTTTCGATAGGGATTCAATTGAAAGTTCTATCACGCTTAAAAAAACATCTATATTAAGACGAATTTTAATTTTGATATTATATTTTGTCAAAATAAAAAATAATAAGTTATTTCAGAATGTGTATGAAGTCTTGTGATTTTAATTGATTCTATATTTAAAAATCCAAACATGTTATTGATTACTATTTAAGGGGCACAATTAGTGTGACCGCCTAAAAAAAAGGTGATTTTCGGGAATTTTTTTAAAGAAAAGTATTGCATCGAATGTTTTAAAATTTTGAGGATATATTTGTGCATAAATAATGTATACATAGTAATTTTTTCGAACGAAAATATTCGATCTTCAGTAAGTTATTCGCCATCTCCCGAGTCTTCAAAAAAAAAGTTCCCTCACTGCTGCAGTGATTACGGCCTTCATAGTGCTTAAAATAATAAAAAAAAGTTTGTTAAACTAGAAGGTTTTGCCTATACAATAACCCAAGATTGTGAAAAAATTATAATTTAACAAAATGGCAGAGTTTTGAAAAAAAGTTTAAAATTTCGCTCAAAAATGTGATGGTTTTTGGTATGGTAAAATTACATTTTTTATCCAATCGAAAAACTGGAGGATCATTGTATGGAGAAATAAATACTAAATATGTTAAAACAAAAATCAAATCGATTGGATGATTTGTTATCGAGTTAGAACTGCAAAAAATTTTTAAAATGTAGTTTTGAGAAAAACGCGTTTAAAGATAAAAGTATTGATTTCATTGTTATAAATAGCTACTCTTTAAAAGGCTGTAGATCAAAAATTATTTGAGATCCGCACTTGAAATTTTAGTATGTTATTTTTGAAGGTATAGACTATCGAAAAATGCAAAAAAATAAATCGATTTTTTGAAAGTGTCACACTAGTCGTGCCCCTTAAATTTACAATTATTTTCTCTTTAAAAAAATCTTATAGTAAATATTTATTGTTAGTTTTATTTTATTTCATTCGATTGATATAAACGAGACATATTACTTATTCCTGATAAATTCTGTTAGTATATCGAATAAAAAAATCAACGATTCGAATTTTCGATCAATATTTCCAATCGATATCCATAATATTAATGTCTCACAAATTATGTAACATTTGAAATAAAAGAAAACCAGATACAATCGATATCTTGTCACAATACAAACGATCTATGAAACATTGTCTGCATCTTGTATGTAAAACAAACACAGTTGACATATTACATTTGTTACATTCAATTTGTTTCACTCGATGGCGTATAGATATTCCGTAATGTAATCGCGCTACCCGTCTTAAGATTCTAGTTTGACACAATTATCGATATCCATCGACAATCCTGTAATTGATGTTCTCAAAGATACTTGTTAAGTTCATTATATTATAGATAAAGGGGATTGGAATCGGTCCGATTATGGTGCACATTCAGACACGTTGATCAAACGATAAAAACACACACACACATGTATATATATATATATATATATATATATATATATATATATATATGTATGTACACATTTTATATCTGTAATTATGTAATTGTACTTGATTTACAAATCATTATCCGATTATGGTTTTTCGATTATTCATACAAATAATCACAATAATAATAAACGTCATGTTGTGAAATTTGCTCAATCACTTGACATGTTTAGTTAACCTGGATTGTATGTCTGATAAGCCGTTTCGAGTTTAGGTACTTATGAAGGTATCTACACGTAGGTCACGTCTGGCGGCTACCTTTTTAACTCAATTAAAATTCAAAATGACTTTATGTAACAATGTAAATGGCTTTAATGATTCAATATATGAATTTTAATTTCTGATTCTAGTCATAAAGACAATACTCGAAATTCATTTTATATATATATATATATATATATATATATATATATATATATATATATAATGATTGCAAAAATTAAGTAAAAAAAAATTAACAACCCATCCAAGCATGGAAAAAATAATGTTAGGAATTTCTAAACGTGATCAGAAAATCTGTACAAGGGTAATTGATATCTAGTACAAATAAAATCAATGAAATGGAGATGAGCAGGATATATAACATAAAGAGAAAACAATAGACAAAAATCATTATGAATTATCGACTAAAGGACAAAAAGAGATTTAGGAAGAAATCTTATCAAAATTTTGTAAAACATTATATAGGTGGATTTTTAGTAATCGATGTCTATTTCTCAGTACATTATTCAAAAAAACACATTTTTATCTCCTACCAAAATTCGTTTAAAAAATGGTTCATTTGCTTGGAGAAAAAGAAAAATCGTGCAAATTTGAAATTGTATCAATTTTTTTCTCGTCATTCCTGTGATAAATAGTAATTTTAAAATCATAAGTTTTTCAAGTGATCCAATAACTGTTTACCTGCTAATAGAAAAAAATAATATTAGACTAAATTTTTTTTAAAAATGAAATTTTGAAAAAATAACAAAAATATTGTTGGTATTTTATTCAGAAATGATTGTATAAGAAATTAATTCACTAAATTTTATATTTGACAATAAAAAAATTATGAAAATACTCAAATCTTAAATATGTTTCATTTTTAAAATTGTTGTTAATCATAAGTTTTTCATGTGATCCAAAACTGTTTACTTGCTAATAGAAAAAATTAATATTAGACTAATTTTTTTAAAAATAAAATTTTAAAATAATAATAAAAATATTGTTTGCATTTTATTCAGAAATGACTGTATAAGAAATTAATTCACTAAATTTTATATTCGACAATAAAAAAATTATGAAAATACTCAAATCTTAAATATGTTTCTTTTTTCAAATTGTTATTTTGGGTTCGATAAACAGATTACAGGACCCTTTTACACTTTAACAAGTAGCAGTCATTTTGACTAGTATTGGTATAAGTAGCCATGATACAAAATTATTCTGATTCTGAATGAAAAAAAATAAAATGAAATCCATTATACTATTTCTGTAATTATCATTGCAAATAATTGAATAATAATATGACATAATTGCAAAAAAAATGTAACATAAATTAGGAATTTAAAAATGAAATTATAAAACCAGTCATTTTGGCTGGTGTGGTAGTTCTAGTGTTATTTTTTTTCTTAAATAAAATAAAGAGAAAAATAAAACAACTTAAAAATTTAATCTTTGGTATGGCTTTTCAATAAATTTACTGCTTTTGAAGATGTAAATTTTATTGCTAATACTGTTGAGTATTGAAATACTTGTATAGTTTTTTAAAAATAATAATTTCAATTTAAAATCCAAAAATATATAAAATATTGAAAGATTATTTTTTTAATGTGATTCTTTGATATGATAAGAAAAGCAGTTTAATTTAAATTAAAAAAACTGTTATAATAATGAATTATACTATAAATTTAAATAAAATTTACGATTTCATTTATAGAAATTCAAAGAATTTATTTTAAATTTAAATAAAATTTTTTCTACAAGTGTAAACTTTTACAGTTAAAGTCTCGCAGATTATTTACCGAACTGATTATCACATAAATAAAATTGTTGATTTTGTCATTTGACGATTTTTCGATAACTGTTAATACCACCCTAAATACTCCAAATGAATATAATTATCGTTAATTTTTCCCACACGCCGAATCACAACTGTTGTTTAATATTTGAGAGAAAAAAGGCAACAACCATAGAAATAGATTTATATTTAAATTAAGTACGCACTATGCTCACTCATAATGTTTGAAAAACATTAAAAAGACACTCGAATAAAGATGAATTGTATAAAATTCGCCTTGTGTTGTGTACACACGACACTTCTTCAAATGTAACATATAGAAATGGTAATCGGTATGCGACCGGTTCTACAGTACACTTTGGCTACCGTGTAACGTTTCGTGCATGCAAATAATATCGAATAGATAGATACATAGGTACGTATTTCTCTTCGTCCATCTGTGTATTATAGAAAAAAAAATGATGAAAATACTGTATAAACCACCCACTTCATAACCATATACGTTCGGAACGTTGTTATTCGAAACCGCTAGATTTTTTTTCAGAAACAGTACGATAATTGGATTCATTGAATGTAATATCATCCAACAATAATTTTCTAGCCGCTTGTGTCTACTCTATTTTAATTAAAAAATACCGTTAATTTATATTCCATAGGAATACATTAATAAAATTCGATTAATAATAATTATAACTTTTCCTTCATATAGAGACCGGAGAGATGCTAAACAGTTTCGACCGTTAATAAAGGATTTCATACCTCGTTCTTATTACTTTGTATGAGAATCAGTTTCTTTTTATAAGAATCTTTTTTCAGATAAATCGAGATAAATAATCAATAAAGAAACTGGTTATTGCTTGCAAGACGAGCGAAAAATAAATCCGGTCATTAAATTTGTAATTAATATTTTTTTAAAGAATTTTTTGTTGTACGCCTGTAATTATAGCATTTTTTGAATACTTTTCTCAAGTCAACTTCGTTGAAAATTTGTTTTAATGCAAGATGTTTAGTTGAAAATACAGAAATAAAATGATTTCTTGTTGTGTTTTTTCTCTTTCTGTAAATAATTTTGAGTTAGTGTTAAAAAAGACTGGTCCTATAATTCTAAAATCAATAATAATGTAGATGAATATTGAACATGTTTTAACTTGTTACAATATGGTTGAATTCAGTTTAATTAATTTATTAAAATTTTTCAATATATATGTTTTTATTCTTGGTTGAAAAATGTAGAATTGTATAATTGAATAATAATTTTATAAGTAGTTTTTGTCGATTTAAAAAAATTAATAATAGAAAAAAATGTTAATTTATTAATCAAAGCTTATGATAAATCCGTAGATTTCATTTTGATTGGCATAGATAATTTTTGGAACATACAGAGAGTATGAAATATGATGATCCATCAGATTGTCCAAAATTAGCAATGGCAGTATTAAAAAAAGATAAGATTTAGTTTAAACAATCAAAGGTTGGATTATTGAAAGATAGTTGAGAAAATTAATTCTGAATAGATATTTTTTTATATGTTTAATAGAAAATTACGTACAATTAACGTTAGTTTTGAATAAATAATAACAATTAATTCTCAAGGAATTTTTTTATAATGGAATATTGAAAATATTTTAGAACGTTGAAAATTTCCTTGAGATTTTTTAGTTAAAACTAGATTTAAAGTCGAAGTTATTCACAGAGAAATACAAAATCAGTGACTCAAAAATGATAATTAAAAAAAGATAAGATTTACTTTAAAAAATCAAAGGTTGGATTATTGAAAGATAGTTGAGAAAATTAATTCTGAATACATAATTTTTTTATATATTTTAATAGAAAATTACATACAATTAACGTTTGTTTTGAATAAATAATAACAATTAATTCTTAAGGATTTTTTTTATAATGTAATATTGAAAATATTTTTGAACGTTGAAAATTTCCTTGAGATTTTTTTAGTTAAAACTAGATTTAAAGTCGAAGTTATTCACAGACAAATACAAAATCAGTGACTCAAAAATGATAAGTCGAGTAATTAATTACTATTAAATAATTTTTCCACAGTACTAAAATAAATAGTAGTTGAAGTAATTTTGCAATCCTTATTTTATTTAAATGTAACTACTTTCTGTATGTAACTACTCTTGTTAGATATTTTTTTAAATAAATTCCAAATTGCTGTTCTAACATTTAAAAATAAATAACATCTTATTTAATTGATAAACGAACTTTATTTTATCAAAATGAAATATTTTTATTTAATAAACAACTCACTCCAATACTATAAAATTTTATAAAAATGTTCAAAAATTAAGTATTGTTTATTTAATTTATTGATAAACATTTTGATGACAGTGCCATCATCAACAAACTATTATATTATAATAAAATTCAAAACATTCTTTTATTAAAAAAAAATTAATCAATTATTATTTCTATTGATAATCTAATCATTTTTAAAGTTAGTTAAAAAGAAATAAATCATTCTTGTAAAAAGTTTATTTTTTAATTTTATAAAATTTTCATTAATTTTTATTTTATTTACCATGCTATATTTTTTATATAAACGTATAAAATGCTTAAAAATCCTTTAAAATAAAAAATCATAATCGTAACTAATTTACCCTGGTTCTCATTTTATATTTAGATAGTTCATTAAAAATCGTTTAGTAGATTTTTCTCATAAATTATTTTATATATATATATATATATATATATATATATATATATATATATATATATGCAGGTAGTATATGAACGCAGTTCATCATGAGATCATCAAAATTCGTTTATTCCTGCCAGTGGTTTCGTTTATTTCATGCTCTTGTTATAAAAATGTGTTAATTCTTTTATCACTTCGTTTTATTTTACTGTTCCGACGTGGACTTTAAGAAAAAAAAACGTACGATGGTACACGTTTTTATGACTTCTGTATCGTAAAATTTAACGGTGTATTTTTATGTCTTACGTAAATTATGACTAGATTGATATGATGTGGACGAAGAGAGATGAGACGCAAATATCAAAAAAAAAAACAAAGTCAGTTTTAGAGCAGGTAAGTGGTAGCGTGTTCGATTATCTGATTTACAAGTTGCGGTTTCGAAATAGCTGTAAAGCCAATTCGGTATTATTAAAATTTTACTGTACTATTTATGTTGTTATGTATATTTTTAGTGTACTAATTTTACGAATTTAAATATACATATATATATATATATATATATATATATATATATATACATATAAAAAGTTAAATTACAAATTTTTATATTCAGTTTTTTAATTCTAGTCTGATCATAAAATTGGCAATATTTTCAACTTTTCAAATTACATATAATTATAATAATCATACAAAATGCAAATAAATTTGATTTTATGTATAAGTAATTAAATAAATAAATTATTTATATATCTATCTATTTATTCTCTCTCTCTCTCTCTCTCTCTCTATATATATATATATATATATATATATATATATATATATATATATAATATGTATGTATATAAATATCAAATTTATTAATAAAAATTTAAGTAATATAAGTTTAAGAAAAAGATTGATAAATGGAGAAGTTAAAAATATTATTGATTTTCTGTTTAATTTTAGAATAAGAGTAGAATCCAATAAAATTCGTGTAATATTAAAATTATCAAATATGAATAAAAAATATTTTTTATAAAAATATATAGTGATAATAGAAAATAATAAAATAAAAATCCTATAGTTTGAGCTAATAATAATTAAGAGTACATTCATAAGAAACGGAATTATTATTAATTTAAGTATTTATAAAGGAAGTAAAGCACAATAAAATATTTTTAAGTATATTTAAATTCATAATTAAGAACTGGGATAATGAATCTTTATAAATGAAAGAGTTTGTAAATGATTTTTGCCAGTAGTGGAGTAACAATGGATATATATATATATATATATATATATATATATATATATATATATATACGAAGGTAGTTTGATAAGTATGGTAAAAAAATTACCATAAAATTTACGATACTTATCAAACGACCCTCGTATATATAATCATTATTGTCATTTTTTCTATCCATTGAATGAAGGCGTCTCCCAAAATTTTCCATTTCAACTGATCAAATGGAAAAAGTAGGATGAGAAGGAAACAGAAAAAGATATGGTTGTATTGTGATTGATAAATTTGGGGGTAGGAGAGGGAAAACAATGATAGAGATAATAAAGATGGTAATAGACAGGATGAAGAAACAAGAATTTATAAAGATTCACCGAAAGTTTGAAAAGATATAAAGGAAAATAAAATAAGAAGAGAAATAAAAAAGTTTGTTGATTACAATGATTGAATGTAAAAAAAGAAAAAACTTTCTTATCGTTGCCATGAAAAATGTACCAATTGCACTGAAATAGTTTTTTCAGTGAAATAGATTTCATTTCATACGAATTTAGAGATAAAGTTAAATTTGAAATCATAATTTTTTTTAGAAAATATATAAGAAGTCCGGAAATCACACATAAATAAAAACATATCTTAATGAGAGAACAGTTGAGAAAGAGATTTAAATATATTTATTCAGTATAATGGCTACATTTTAGAATTTTTAATTCATTTTCTAAAATAAATATCCGGCCGAAAATCACTTACTTCCAAGTAGATTGGTAGTGGATAAAAAGTTGTTGATTAGTTAATAAGTTTTTTATAAGATGAGGAATATAGATAAAAATATTTTTTATCTACTCGCTGTATTTTAGTATTTGTGATGTCGAATTAATGTTTTTCGTTCGATTTTTATAAAATTTATAGGAACAGGTTCGTGAATAATCAAATTTCACAACAAAATAGAATAGTTATTGGAAGTAATGAATTATTTATACGGTAGTAAATTAAATCGTTAGGAAAATATATTGTTTGTAAATTACGAGGGTAGTCCCATAAGTACCCGGCCTGACCTAGAGATGCCGGTAGTTGTTTGAAAAATATCACTGTATTAGAAAGTACACAATCTATAAAGCATATGTTTCAAGTTTGAAGACGCCACGTTGTTTAGTATTTGTTTAGCAGCCATCAATAGTGAACGTTTTCAGTGAATTTGTGAAAATGGAGAAAATTGGTCATCGTTACGTGATACAATACTTTTATTTGAAAGGCCTCAGCCCAACCAATATAAAAGCTGAACTGGATTCTACTCTGGGTGAGTCTGCTCCTTCGTTTACAACAGTGAAATATTGGGTAGCAGAGTTTAAACGAGGCCGTACGAGCTGCCAAGACGAGCATCGCAATGGTCGACCAAATGAGGTGACGACTCCAGAAATGGCGAAGAAAATCCACAAAGAGGTACTGGATGATCGTCGACTGAAAGTGCGCGAGCTAGCAGACATAGTAGGTATTTCAAAAAATGCGGTACATCGCATATTATCTGAAAATTTGGACATGAGAAAGCTGTGTGCAAGATGGGTGCCGCGTTTGCTCACATTCGAGCAAAAACAGTGTCGTGAAGATGTTTCAATTGAGTGTTTAGCGAAGTTTCACAACAACAAAGCAGAATTTTGCGCTGTTTCATAACCATGGATGAAACATGGGTCCATCACTTCACACCCGAGACAAAAGAACAATCAAAACAATGGACTGAAAAGGGAGAACCGGCTCCAAAGAAGGCGAAGACCGTTTCATCTGCAGGCAAGGTCATGGCGTCGGTTTTTTGGGATGCGCGTGGGATAATTTTCATTGACTATCTTGAAAAAGGAAAAACTATCAACGGCGAGTATTATGCGAACTTATTGCAACGTTTGAGCGAAGAAATTAAGCAAAAACTGCCGCATTTGGCTAAGAAGAAAGTGTTGTTTCATCAAGACAATGCACCAGCTCACAAATCCGTTATTGCAATGGCCAAAATTAATGAATTAAAGTTTGAATTGTTACCTCATGCACCCTATTCACCAGATTTAGCCCCCTCGGATTATTTTCTGTTTCCAAACTTGAAAAAATGGCTCAGTGGTCAAAGATTTCCCAACGATGAAGAAGTGATGTCGGAAATTAATGGGTATTTTGAGGAGCAAGACAGTTCTTATTATAAAAAGGGTATCGAACTTATTGAACATCGCTGGGAAAAGTGTATAGAGCTGAAAGGAGATTATGTTGAAAAGTAAATATATTTTTTTCCAAAATTTTTGTGTTTTCTTTGTTGGGTCGGGTACTTCTGAGACCACCCTCGTATGTATGTGTATTGAATTATATAAACGAAGCTTAAATTGATCTTGACCTTGACTTTACGCTTATCAGTAGAATTTGTTAATAATGAAATTAATTAGACCTGATTTTATGTAAAATAAATTATTTCCAAAGTATATGGAACTCAAAAGGGTGGAAAATTTTTACTAAAAAGAATTAGTTTGATTGATAGCAAATGATACTTCCTTACAGATAAAGTCTGTTTTTGAAAAATATTTTGATCGATTCTTAAAATAATAAGATTTTTCTAGTTTCTTTAACTTTAGATGAAATTATTGAACGCTAACTCATATATTAAAAATAACAAATTGAATATTAAACAAACGAAACAGACCGAGTGTACGAACAAAGCACAGACGTTAGTTCACAACTTTATTCTATCGACTACAGAACGACCCGAACGTTTCTTTTTGCCCAATTATCGAGTAAGATGAACGTATCGATTTGTATGAGTATTTCATGTTGTTTGTTTCGTCGTACAACACAATCAATGTTCTCTTTAAAACGTGTACGAGTGCGAGGGTATGAGCGCATTACGCTACTGAACGACGACGAGTCTTTTGTATCCGTGCAGATCAGTTGGCGTTCGTTCACCTCCATGTCTTATTGCTTGCAGCCATCTACATTTGCGACGATGAACCAACATTATAATATATCCTACACATGACTTTTTCACTCGCTCCACACGGGCTGCACTGCAGCTAAAAGTTCATTTTCGTTCATTATTTCTAATTTATATGTACTTATATAACTGGTTGTGTATAAAATAATTATATCTGCACGTTTGTTGTGTTTATATTTTACAATCTTAATTGTTATATATCTTTGCTAATCTATTATATATATATATATATATATATATATATATATATATATATATATATATATATATATATATAGGTGTTTTTTTAAGTGTGATACAACTTTAAATTAAATTTACACAAATAAATTTTCACCCCAACACTACAATAATTTAAAGTGTTCAATAATCACTTATTGTTCACTTGTTATTTATAGTTATATAACTTATAATTATATCGGCTGATGCATTTCGATGGCGATGCCATCATCGTCAGAGCCTTTCTGTTAAAATCTAGATAGATAGATAAATGCTTTATTGGTATATATATATATATATATATATATAGTATGTACAGAAGATTTATACATTTTGATAGTATGTTACATTAGCAGGTTATCCACGGATATTTTGCTACATAAAAGTGAGACAAAGTTTATGTTTTGGAGTTGAGAAATTTTGTTTTGAGTAGGGCTCACAGGAAAATGTTCAAAACCTGTATATGAGTTCATTTATAGGTTAAAATCTAGACTAACTTTTTTATATATACCTATACTAATTCGTGTTTTGTGTCCTTATTCAATTCATCTACAACTGGGGGTTGTATCTTTCTTTTCGTCATCTGGTCTGCAAGCATGAAGTGCTTTCCCTTTTTATTGTCTTTGCAACATGTTCTTTACACAAATGTATTTTAACATGTTCTTTTTCATAGGTTTGTGACCTTTTTTGATGATCTGGATTGACTTATTTATTACTTGTGACGGTATTCGAAACTTTTAACAATTTGTGAGGTCTGTTCTAGATGAATTGAATATCTGCATGCGTTAGTTTTGTGATTTAATTTTTAAAAAATATGTTAGTATTTTTCTATGTATATTATGATTATATTAAATTAGTGTCATGCATATATTCTAGTTGCGTTTTTATATCAAATATTATTTACGGTAATTATTACGGTAATATCAAGTATTATTTACGATAATGCACATTTAAATTAAATCTCTATTGAAAGTTCTATCTAACCTAAAAACACCCCTTTATACATATATACGTGTGTGTATGCATATGTATGATAGTGTATTTTTTTTGGTTAGATATTGAACTTTCAATAGGGATTCAATTAAAAATTCTATTATGCTTTAAAACTCATATATATATATATATATATATATATATATATATATATATATATATATATATATATATATATATATATATATTAGGGGTACCTGACGAAAATGCCGTTTTTTAAATAGAAAGTTTAAATAGAAATCCATTGACGGATAACAGATAATATGAAATGGGAATCCAGAAATATAAAAAAATTAAGGAATAGATCCATAGGCAGAAGAGAATATCAACATGAAAAAATGAGGGTGTGGAATGTTAAAGAAAAACATTGAATTGCTGGAATTGAAGTTTTTGGAAAAGCTTTCATCCAGCAGTGAATAGAGAAAGGATGCTGTTGTTTATATATATATATATATATATATATATATATATATATATATATATATATATTTTCACCATCATCATTCCACTGTTGGATGAAAGCCTCTTCAAAAAATTTCCACTTCGATCAATCTAGTGCTTTCCTCTTCCAATCCATCCAAAATTTTTTCCTCATTTCTCTGTCACATCTATCCATGGGTTTTTCTTAGGACTTCTTATGTATCTCTGTTCCCAATTAAAAACTTCCTTTGTCCATAGATGATATCCTCTTCTTGCTATATAACTGATCCATTTTCATTTCAAACTTTTCACTTTTATAATAACATTCATAACTTGTTTTATTTCTAATCCATTCATTTCTCTTTTTATCTTTTCGCATATTTCCAACATATATATTTGCATATTTCTTTGTGTTGTTCTCAGCTGCTGAATTATTCTGGTATTCAAGACTTATGTTTCACAGGTACATACACATACACACACAAATTTATATATATATATATATATATATATATATATATATATATATATTTGTTATTTTGTTACAAGGTCTCTTTGAACAAAATAATTATAGAATTTATTTTAAGGTAAAAATAATGAATAAATATGATTAAAATATAATAGATAATTCAATGTATAATATATTTAAAATATATTAGACGATATATAAAAAAATATTATAGATAAATTAGTTAAAAAACATAATGAAATACTAAAGATTTAATTTTTTTTTCTGTTCCTCAATTTATTTATTTGTGTAATGCAGTTCAATTTCTATTTCGTTTTGGAAAAGATGAAATTTTTTTTTTTGTTATTTATGTTAGATTTTTAAATACTTTTTAGTAATAAATATAAAATATATTTTTTAGTATACATATATATATATATATATATATATATATATATATATATATATATATATATATATATATATATATATATGTATATTAAGTAGATTTTAGTCCAAAGAGTCGCTCTCTTTAAAATATAAAACGTCACGATATTTTAAAAGTAAGAAATTTTAGAACAAATATATTTTATTTTATTCAAAAAAAAGTAAATAGAAGTTTCCGTAGATTAAAATATATAAAAACTTCTAAGTAAGTTTCAAGGAAGACATAAGAAGATTTCAAACTTAATAACAAGAAGTGTCTGAACAGCGATGTCGTCAAGAGACCTGGAATGTATCGATTGCAGAGAGCAGGCGTTACGGCGCCTGGAATGTAAAAGGCGACGAAAAACGCATTATTCATCCAGAATTTATCCAACAGTACCAATTTGGTGAACCGTAAACAGAACTGATACAAAATATTTTTTTTGATTTATTGTACTGTCAGCCGAGAATTATTTCAAATTGCGATTCGGTTCAACTTGAATAAAAAAAGAATTATTTATTTTCTTATTAAAGTGTGCGTATATATATATATATATATATATATATATATATATATATATATATATATATATATATATACACACATACACACACACACACACACATATATACAAAATTTATAAATCATATTTGCATAAATCAAGAATTTTTACATGGTCATATAATCACAATCAATTCATAAAGAACAATATGTGTAAAAAATTATAAACATTTTAATTAATTTATTTTTATTTTTTTTTAAACCAATCAATAACTTTTATATTTCTATTTTTCCAAATAAAACGTTAATAATTAAGAAACTTATGGTTTCACTCTGTGTTGTATTTAACTCAATTTTGAATTTTCTTTTCAAGTATTTTCTTAATTTGTGCCATCTGTAACACAGATGATTCACAAATTCGAATATCACAATATTTTATAAAAGTATTTAATAGTCATTCATTATTTTTTACTTCTTTTGTTGTTTTTTTAAGATGAAAAAATGAAAAATTCTAAATTCATTACAAGTTAATATTTTTTACTAAAATTGGATTATTTTGAAAAAAGTAATCATTTCTCAGCAAAATTATATTTGTTTTAAGAAAATATGATTTTAGGAATCGATTTTTGATATTTTTTTTAGTTTTTTGATTCAAAAAATCTAAAAAAATATTTATCTCAATTAAAACGTAAAATTTCTGTGTCAATATTAATAAATAATTGACTAGTATATGATTTTAGTAAAAAAATAGAAACTTTCTTTAACAAACACATTAAGAAATGAAAATGGGGAATTTTGTCCATTTTAACGTCTCATTAAATAAATTAGGTTTTCTGTAAATAAAATTCTTTTTTTATTTTAAAATATAATTTCAATCATCAATTAAGTTAATTTTATAGTTGATTTGTAATTTTAAATGAAAAAAATCGATTTTTGAAGATATCGATTTTTCATGAAATTTTCCATACTATAGGTCGTTGTTTTTTTGAGGTGAAAAAATCAAAATTTTTAAATTTATTACAAGTCGATATTTTTTACTATAATTCGATTATTTTGATGAAAAATAATCATTTTCTAATAAAAAAAATATTTGTTTCGAGAAAATACGATATTAGTACTCGAAAATCGATTTTTGATTATTCTTCTTTTTTACCTTTAAATTCAAAATAATTTAAAAAATATTTATTCGTGTTAGAACATAACATTTCCATTATAAAATTAATTAATAGTTCTCTAATAAATTATTTTAATGAAAAGAACAGAAAATTTCTTTAATAAATATGCTTAAAAATGAAAATGGCAATTTTTTACTCGATTTAGCAGAATAATTACGTAAGTTAGGTTTTTTGTAAATATAATTCGTTTTTTATTTCAAAATGCCATTTTAATCATCAATTTAGTTTATTTTATAGCCAATCTATGATTTCTAAGGAAAAAATCGATTTTTGAAGATATAAATTTTTCACAAATTTTTCCATACTATAGGTCGTTGTTTTTTTGAGGTGAAAAAATGAAAAATTTTAAATTTATTACAAGTCGATATTTTTTACTAGAATTCGATTATTTTGATGAAAAATAATCATTTTCGAATAAAAATAACATTCGTTTTGAGAAAATACGAATTTGGTAGCCAAAAATCAATTTTTGATTATTTCTTTATTTTAGTTTTTCAATTCAAAAAATGTAAATAATTATTTATCCTTAGTAGAACATAAAATTTCTGTTATAAAATTAATAAATGGTACCCTAATAAATCATTTTAATGAAAAACAGAAATGTTCTTTAACAAAACGTGCTTAAAAATGAACATTTTTGCTTAATATAACAGTTAATTAGATAAATCAAGTTTTCTGTAAATATAATTCGTTTAATGTTTAAAAATGTAAATTCAATCATCAGTTTAGTTTATTTTATAGCTGATCTTAGATTTTCAAGGGAAAAAATCGATTTTTAAAAATATTAATTTTTCATAAAATTTTCCATACTATAGGTCATCGTTTTTTTGAAAGAAAAAAATGACATTTTTAAATGATAATACAAGTCGAGATTTTTTAATATAAATCAATTATTCTGATAAAAAAAATAATTTTTCAACAAAAATAATATTTATTAGGATAAAATATGATTTTGGAATCAAGTCGATTTTTGATTATTTTTAAATAATTTTCTTTAATTTTTTTTAATATAAATTTTATATAATATTTAACAAGCTATGATGCATGTGAATTTTTTTAAAAAAATATTAATTATTTTTATTATACTTTAATATGATTTTTAAAACCGACTACCAGTTGAATAATTCGCATCCAAAACTCGTAATCGAATTTTATCTGAGGAGCCAGAAGACAGATGTTTATTGACGATCATGAATTTCAGCAAGTAATAAGGTCTTATCATCACTTTTTATTACAGTAATTGTGCACGATACACAAACTGGTAATTTATTTTTACTGTTAATTTTAATTATGAAACACGCTAATTGAACACATGCATACGACTCACTCTCGAAGCTCACTCGGTGCAATAATCTTCATATAATGTTACCGCTTAAAAATTATTAAAACTCGCCGTTGCGGTTGATAAAGTTGGGTTATACGACACCGTCCATCGTCAAACGAAACCGGATCCTTTTCGTGTACTTGGAAGAGATTAATAAGATAAGACGTATCATTAGGATTGGAGATATATTACGGACCGTATCAATAGATCGTGTAATTTTACAATCCATAATAATATTATCATCAATTATCATTACTTGTGACTTGTGTTGTGTTTCGAATATGAAGTATTTTACATAAATACGTGTCAGTACATCTGTGTGGAGATCTTATCGATCGCCGTATGAAGGATTAGACGCTCTTCTAGCTTGCAACTAACGATGTAGAAGATGCGTTTGACGTGTTTTCCGTTGAATAAAAGATTCAATGTCGTCTTATCGATTTTAATTACAGATTTGTTCTGGTCTGTTGTACACGTCGACGAAACTTTATCGGACATGTTTTATGTGGATTTTTCGTTTTGTTTGTTCCGCGCTTTCAGAGGTCAATAAACAGTGCCATACCCGTTTTCCTGCAATTAACTGTTTCTTTATTTTTCAATAGTCATGGACGTTTTTTTTTAAAATATCCGAACGATGTTTACTGATTTTTTCCTTAATAAAGAATATAAATTATAATTACTTCTTAGAATATTAAATACGATATTTTTTTTAAAAAAAATATTAAAATTTAAACAAGAAAAACAAACACATATATAGTTTTAAACTGTATTCAAGTATTTTTATTTATTTTAAAAAATTATGTAATTCTTGATACATCAATTGAAATTCTTAAAAAACATATTTTTTTTAAAAAAAATCGAGGACAATGAATCGAGATTGTTGACTCATCTACATTTTTCGATTACATCACAGACTTTACTGTTTATACAAAGAAACTTGGACAGATGAGACGTGAATTTTTAGTAGTTGTGTGTAAACTGGAAAAGAGAATCGAATTTAAATCGGTACACTGCGAAATAGATTTATTCTGAAGACGAAGATCAGTTTAAGATCTCAATAATAGATACAAGTACACATGTAAGTATTTGATTCAGATAGGAATTTAGATTTACCAGAGAGTTTTTCGTGTTTTGTTGTACGATTTCAGTGAAAACGAATATCGTATTGTGTTTTTGTATAAGCGATTTGCTAATCAAATAAAAAATCGTTTTAAATAATTTTTTAGAAATAATTTACAAGAAATTCAATATAAAACATTTTTTATTAATTTTCATTTTCTTCAAGTCTCTAGTTGTTTTGTCAGTAAATTATGTAGTGAGTTGTAGTTTTTATTTTATATATTTTTTGTATTAAAGTAATTTTAGAGAATATGTTTAATTTTTTACATCGACACCTTGTATAACAAGAATACTACGTGCGAGATCTGATAATTTTCTTCATTCGTAATAAAAACGCACTCGTCTCCTCAAAAAACTATTTATTCGCCACAACCGTGCACACGATGAGTTAATAATATAAAACAATATCTTGTAACGCGGCAGTACGATTAGATTCTATATATTTATATACTTGTATACGTTATGTATGTATGTATACATACAGTCGATCGTCTCGAAATACAACAGTTCACCTATAAACAGGGCAATGGACTCATGTCGACTGAAATGATGGTATAAAAACTTTCGTTTTCAACGTTTTCTTACAGTAATATCCGTATCTTGATAAATATAGTCGATTTCCGTACATCGTTCCGTCCATAAATGGAATTTCAAAGTCATGGGCTCTATTGACGGTTCGGAATTACAGTATTGTCGACGTGTGTGGTTTATTGATATTTTAAAACTGTTCCGGACGTTCAATGTAATAGATCAAGAAAATAAACTGCTCTATGCACGAAAATAGCAGACTTGAATCGAATTTTATCAAGAATTACTTTCATTATAGTAATTTTAAGTCCTTAAGACTTTATATACTTTTACAGTCATTGGAAGTTTGTTAAAATAGACGATAATTATTTCTGGTACAGATTAATCACACTCAACATTATACGATTTTATAAAAATGTTCAATAATCAATAATTTTTATTTATTCAGTAGAATTCATTTTATTATTAAAAATGACAGCAAGAAGAAACAGTAAATAATTGAACAATTATATAAAATATTATGGAATTAAGGAGATTTGGTTTCATAAAAAAATGACTGAATTTTAGTACTAAACCATTTTTTTTTAAAAAAAACGTTATTAGTTATTTTAATAAAAAATATTTTATTCTACTTTAAATAATTATTAATTTATAGAAATATAGAGTAATTGAACAATTTGTAATTGAAATTAGATTTTTCATCGAATTTTTAAAATTGTATATATATATATATATATATATATATATATATATATATATATTATCAATATTTTTACATTTTCTGCTGGGTGAAGAATTTTTTCAAAATTTTCCACTTTGACCTATTCAATACTTTTCTCTTCCAGTTTATTCAAAAATAAGTTCCATTTATCAATGGATCTTTTACTGATTTTTTTTTAAAATTTAGATTCCTAAGTAATTATTTTCACACACACACACACACACACACACACACACACACACACATATATATATATATATCATCATCATCATCATAACGCCCAC
>CP092089.1:43565125-43570125 GCA_029203775.1 Neoneuromus ignobilis | reverse complement strand
ATATTTTCTTATATATAAAAATGAAAAAAATTGAAAAATGTAGAAATAGAAAAGAAATTAAATGACTAGTTCTATTTTCACAAATTCATTTTTATCTTATATTATTTTTTATGAGTATTTAGTTATTTAAAAATAAATTATTTTGGATTTACAATGATGTGTATTTTAGTAGTGAAGCCAATATTAACAAAATTGGTGCACAGATTTTTTTTGTATTTAGTATTGCTGATATATTGCTAATATTGGTTTTAGTACTGTAGATAATTGATTTGAATACAAATAAATCACTTATCCTGACATCACAAGATTAAAAAAAAATTATTATTAGTATTGTTTGAACTGTGGTGGATTTATTTTAACACAAATGATTTTTTACCTCCAATACCACAGTGGTTATGAAGTGTTCAATAATCACTTATTGTTTACTTTTTATTTATAACAATAGTCTACTAATGCACATTTGGATGGCGATGCCATCATCGTCAGAGCTTATTTATTTAAACAAATAGGCTTTGACGATGATGATATCGCCATCGAAATGCAAATCAGTCGACTATTGTTGTAAATAACGGATTTAAAATTTTCAGAGAATCTCAAATATATGCATTCCGAAAATGCAAAAATCGATTGAAATTTCTAACTGCGTATAACCCCTTAACACACAGTGATTATGTTCAATAATCATCATTAATACGCAATTTGGGGATGAAAATTCATTTCTATTACTTATTATTTACTTTATTTGCTGATAGTTACTTCGATGATCAGAACAATGCTTTGTAAAATCTCTAAGATTTTATATTATAGTCTTCTAGCAATAATAACATGGCTGTATAAATTCATATTAGCAAATAAAGTCAACAATAAATTATTATTAAATTTTGGTGTTGACACGAGTAATACATTTATGTTATATTCTATGTTCTTTATCTATGTTCAAATCCTTACAAAACTTAATTTTATTTCGTATAATTAAAACATTTAAAATGATTTTATGTTACAACGAATGAATGTCATTATTATCAATACTTGTATGGACTGTGTTATTCGTTCGAGTTAATTAGAAAATATGATTTGTTCGATGGAAAAAATTGATAAAGAAACAACGTGCAAATTTCCATAGTATAATAATATCGCCTGTACCATTTCAACCCAATAAATAATCGAACCATATCGAACCTTTCGAATTTTAAATACTTCTATATATAAATATATATATATATATATATATATATATATATATATATATATATATATATATATATAGGTGTAAAAAATGAAAAGAACCGATAACGTTTTCACTCGATGATGAAAGTGACGTAACAAAACGTAAACACCACGCCCACTTCATTTGACCTGAGTGACAGTGAAAGGGTCATAGAAGAAGGCACAGTCTGCTTACACTACTTCACCCAATTCATTGTTTAATAAAGATGGGCGTTCTTTTTACTCTCACATCAGACCACATAACACACACACAGATATTGCAGAACATAAATTGTGATCTAATATTGCGATATATTGGGTATGAATGTTCGTCGTGAATGTGCATAAAGTACATAGACGTGGCAGAAATTTCTGTTTGAGATAGATGAAGAGTTTGATTGTTGTTTTATTTTATATTATTTTATTATACAGTTTCATTGTAGATTTGTCTTTGGTTGTTTATATGTTTGTACTTTTAAATAGTTTTATATATATAAGGTAACCCAATTGAGACTGAAGGATGATAAATGATAATAAAGAAGTAAATGTTTGTTTAAAGCCTTCAATTTTATTCGAGTTACCCTATATATATATATATATATATATATATATATATATATATATATATATATATATATATCTGTAGTAAATTCTACAGCATCACCATAGATTTATTGAGTTAATTTACTCTTTATAAATGAATCAAACATTTTTTTGATTATTAATTTTTTTTTACACAAATGAATTTTCACCCCAACACCACAATAATTTAAAGAAAGGCTCTGACGATGATGGCGTCGCCATCGAAATGCATCAGCCGATATAATTATAAATAATAAGTGAACAATAAGTGATTATTGAACACTTTAAATTATTGTAGTGTTGGGGTGAAAATTCATTTGTGTCAAGTGAATCAGCCACAGTTCCAAAACAACCAATATTAATTTTTTATTTTAACAATTTTAGAAAAATATTTGTCATATATAGAGTCATCCAAATACGACTCCTAGATTTGTGTTTTGTTAAAAAGAAACTATACATATGTTTCTCTATACACCACCCTATACACATGTTTATTTTTTAAATAAAACACAAAAATCTAGGCGTCACCTTTGGATAACCCTATATATACTATCAGCAGTAAAAATAGTCTATGTTTTTCCAATGTTCCATGAAAACTTTTTCCATCTTTGTAAAAATCCAATATTTTTTTTCTTCCAATCGACGTCCAAAATTTTCTCCTGTTTCTTTTTTTCTGTGAATGGGGTTTTTTTCGGACATTTTAATTTTCTGGGTTCCTAGTCGATAATTTGTTTTTCAAGCAGTAGTTTTTTTTTGTTATATAATTATATTATTATGTATTTTTTATTAGTCCATTTATATTTTAAACTTTTCATTCTTGTTATAAATTCTTGTAACTTTTTGGTTTAGAGTTTACTCGTTTTTTTATTGTATCTACGTGTTATTCTTAACAAGTACCTTTCTACCTTTCACTGTATTTTCTGAAGTTCATTAAGGGGTTATACGCAGTTGCGAGGCGCAAAAACGACGTTTTTTTAGGAATTTTTTTTAGAAACAGTATTTATTTTGCAATTACAAATTATGGTTATTTGAATAGATCTCACTTTCAAGAATAAAATAACATGTCGATCATAAAAAAATATTGAAGTGCACCGCTCCTGCAGACGATGTCCCGAACGACCTACAAAAAAAGGCGCTTGGCGGTGATCTCCATATCGGCGGTTTGGATTATTTGAAATCAAAAAATATGGTCAATTCTTTTAAAGCATAGATTAATGCAGGTATTGAACGAAGAAATAATAAAAAAAATTATTTTTGACAAAATGGCTTCTACTTGAAAAAAAATTTTCGTTTTTTACTAAAATTTTTGCTCCAAATTGTTTAAAAAAATAGTAATAATTTTTGTAAACCTTATTCCTTCGTTCAATACCTGAGGAATATATTTGAGAAGATTGTGTGAAAATTTGAGACCGATCGGTTTAGCCATTTCTGAGATATCGAGATCACCGACTATGAAAACACCGTTTTGAGATAAACGCGTTTGAAGTTTCGGAAGTAGTTTACACATAGTTAATTTTTTTTTACAAATTCAGGTGTATGTCCGAAAATATTTATCGGATTTACTTCAAATTTTCAGAGAATATACTCAAATATATGTGCATTCCGGAAATGCAAAAAAAATCGATTTTTTGAAATTTCTAACTGCGTATAACCCCTTAAGACATATCAATCTAATAGATAAAATAGTATAATGTAAAATTAAAATCATTGAATGTTAGGAACTTTTATAAGAAAGTATTTTTAAAAATAAAATATTATTTGTATATCTGAAAAAAATCACTTTAAAAATAAAATATTTCTTCGAATATTTCCAATTTTCGCTAAGATACAATTTTCATAAAAAAAATATTTTTGCGAATATAAATGTGAATATAAAATCTTCATTTCGAAGTGTTATCATTGTAAAATATTCAATAGACTCGTGTTAAATTCTCGTCTCTGTTGTTCGTCTTTCGAGAATGTTTTGTACGAAAGACTGAACAATCTCGATTTGTTGGTAAGTGAAACTGGGTTACGTTCAGCAGCGATGTACAGGTATTATTGTATTTATATATTGGTACTACTGACTCGAGTCTGGTTTCAATTTAAAATCAGAGTCGACTATTATTATGCGAATACCGAATACCAAAGGCGCAGTACTATTTCATGTGCAACACACGATTCATATTTGAATCGAAAGACGAGACGAGTCTCGTACGATGTGAATTACATTTAGGGTTGCGAAAAATTACAAGCGTCTTCATCTTCATTTAACAATACAAACATACACACACGCATATTACATACATATATATATATATATATCAAAAAGAATCATCAATTTTTTATTAAATTTAAATTCCAGTAATCCTTATTAATACTTTCACATTTTATTAATTTTATACTGATCTTCCAATAAAAAATCTAAAATATCACAAAATATCATTTTTTTTAACTATTTTTTTCTATTTTAACGTTTACTTCACTTTCAGATAACTTTTATGAGCTTAGAAATTTAATTGTTTGTATATTTTGACTTTTTTTAATATTTTTTTTTTGAATATTTTATTAAGACTAATTTTAATAAATTTTCATAGTCATCCTCAAAGCATTTTTCTAAAAACTGATTTTATATTTTTTTAAGCTTTAATTGTTTTTAAAATCTACATTTGTCAAATTTTTAATTAATTAATTATCTACTAAAAATTATTAGTATTGATATATTTATTCATTCTAACATAAAATATTTGTTTGAAACTAAGTGTTCGGTTTTTTGTATTTGTTTATTACAAAATATGGACTTTAAATAACAAAAAAATACTCAAATATTGAATTAAAAATATCTAATCAAAATATTGAAAATACCAAATTAAATATTTTAGTTTTATATTTTGGAAAAAATCATTTAAAAAGTAAATTATTGAAATGTTGATTTAAAGTTCTGAGAATTTTGTTCGAATAAACTTTAACTTATTTGTATTATTTTGTTGTTTTTTTTTTAAAAAAAAATATTATCTCTGCTATAAAATTATGACTGTTAACTTTATCAATTTTTCTCGTTTAATTAACTTTTTTATTGAAGATAAACACGTACATTTTTCCTAATATCTTATAAAAAGGCCTATTTTATATCGACCTTAGTAAATTATTTATATTTTTTAAAACGTTTATTTTTAACCAATTCAATATTTGGGAATATTTTATTAAGACTAATTTTAATAAATTTTTATAAT
>CP092089.1:43550125-43562625 GCA_029203775.1 Neoneuromus ignobilis | reverse complement strand
TTTAAATTTTATATTAATCATCGTTTAAGAATTCTTAATATTATGTTGTCAAGTATCTCCCTTCCGCTTTTTTTTTTTTTTTTTTTTGTACATAGCTGCGAAATTCAAAAGACAAAAAGGCGGAAGGGAGATATTTGACAACCTAATATATAAATATTATATTCTGAAAATATTATCGTCATTGAATTATTCATAAGAATCAAAAAATGAATATTCAGAAATTGTCAAAATTTGAGGTTATAATTTGTTTATAGTGTTGTGTTTCTCTAGAAAATGCAAATATAATCTGTATTGGTTTTGGTACATCTTTTTAATTTTATTTAGGAAATAACTAATATTTATATCATTTTATATCATCATAAAACATTTTTATTCACCCTAGATAATAATTCGTTCAAAAGATTGTTATTTTTTCTTTAGTCGTTAGTAATATACAAATTTTGTCAACTTAGTTTCTAGATGTCAGCCATTTTAGACAGAAATTATTTTTCTACCATTTCCATTTTTTTATTTTTATCAAAGTTTAAAAAAAGTTACAATTTAACTTTTTTTTTATTATTATTATTGCTTGTAATCGTTTTTTTATTTTTAATAGATTTGGAGTTTATTAAAAAAATATAAGACAGATTATGAAATAAACCCAAAAAATAAAAAATCAATCTTAAAACATGTAAGTGAATCGATATCAAAATACATAATTAAAAGAAATGGTATAGTTTGTAGATGTGCCATTAAATAATAAATCAAATAGAATATTAATTACCTTACAAACTATATTTTTCCTAAATGTGTATACAATTTGAACTTCTGTATTATTTAATGCGGTAAAAAGTAAAAGTGTACGTTACTTTCATCTTGATAAATTTTAATTAAGACAAATAATAAAAGCAAAGATTTATAATAATAATAATAACAATAAAAATACATACAAGATGCACGTATTTGTTTACATCGGACGTCGGAAACATTTCGATGACCTTTGTTGTAAAGCGAACGTCTATTTAATTAGTTCCATTAGTTATTTAGATAATTAAAGGTCATAACTGAGAGATTTGTAGGGATATAAATATTATACTAATTTAATTTCTGTTCGATTGTGATTGGAATTTTTATAACTGATTTATATCGTAAACAACTAAAAAATATATAAGATTTAATTAACATTTTTGTTCCATTTAATATACATACATATGTATATATATATATATATATATATATATATATATATATATATATTCCTTACATTAAAAATTATTTTATTCTAGACACATTTTTACATCAGCTATATTATTGAAAGTTTAAAGTAAATAACTAAGACAATTTTCAACATATTTGGTTGTAAATAAAAAAATAATTTTGTATTATTCTAAATACACTCATATTAAAAAATACTTTTTCTAGTGAATATCTTTCTAAATTTTGTATTATATAAGGTCATCCAAATGTGACGCCTAGATTTGTGTTTTGTTGAAAAGAAACATGTGTATAGTTTATTTTGTTTCTTTCTAATAAAACACAAATCTGGGCATCACATTTGGATGATCATGTATTTTTAATATTCAGTTTACTGTTTATTGTTTAAAGTTTTAAGTAAAACAAATGTATATAAAATATTTAAAATTTACTCCTAACCTAATATTTATTCCAAATATTTCTTCGTCATATTTATTATTTTTAAAAACACATAGTATAAAAAAAATTGTAAACAATTTTCAACATAACTATTTTTTTTATTAAATATATATTTAACTCATATTCATAATGAATTATTTCACATATGTTATTTCATTTTTGTATTGCTTAGATTTTATATTCGATCATAAAATAAAAGTCGAATAGATTTTTCTGAAAAATAACAATTTATTTGTCCTAATATTTTGCCAAATTGATTTTAAAATCATTTATAACGCTTTTTTCCAGTCTCTCTAAAATCTTGTTATTCATATTACCATCAAAATGTCCATCAATGTATAAAGAAAATAATAAGTGATAGTTAAATATTTTTATAAAAGTTTGTAGTTAGGAAAATGATTCATTTGTATTAATTACTCATTTATTTTAACCTACAAAATTTTTACTAAACACATTAATTGTATCAATAAAAACTTAATTATACATGTATTGTATAAAAAATATAATTAAAAATAAAAAAAATATTTTTAATACTTTTAAATCATTAGATTTTTCTTATTTTTAAGTTAAAAACTAAAAATATTTATATTCTATACATATTAAATTGAACAACATTCGAATCTCTAAAGGACACAAATTAATATAAATAGAAAAAGAAAATATACATGTTTATTAAGAAACATTTAATAAAAATGAAGATAAAACTATAATTGATTAAAAAAAGATTTAATTTTGATCATCTTGTTTACATTTTTTTATTTTCGAACAAAAAATAAGAATGTTGTTTCAAGAACTAGAACTGATAAAAAAATCTAAAGTATGCACGTATCTCATACTTAGTTATTTAAATTTATGTAACACACTAAAATTTTAATGAATTGAATTTGATTTAACATTGCAAAAAAATACATTAATAAAACTAGAACTGATAAGAAATATAAATCCGTTATAATCAGTTCAAACCTAGATATTTAATTTTTTATACAAGTAATAATAACAATTTTATAAATAAAAAAAATACAGGTAGATATTTTTTATTTACTAATATATGTGTATATAAAAAGTGTTCGATTTGTGCATTAATCGATTATTGTTATAAACAAAAAAGTTAACAATAAGTAATTATTGAATACTTGATAACATATTGTGGTGTTGGGACTGAAAATTCATTTGTGTTAAAACAAGCAATAAAATATATAAGTTTTTTGAACCATCTGTAACCTTATATAAAATAATAATAATTTTTTATAATAAATACGAAAATATATTTAATTTAAATTTTAAAAATCATTTCAGTTATTTTTATTTTTACTTATTTTTAAAAAAATATTTTGTAATTGTTTTCAGTTCATATTTAAAAATATATATTTATTGTAATTACAGAGACTAGGAATAAATGAAATATTTTTAAAAATTGTTATTGAATTTCATTTTGTTATTAATTAAATGAATATATATATATATATATATATATATATATATATATGATTAATTTTATTAATAATGTACATATCATTAATTATAAATATAAAAATGAATTAGTCACATTACTAATTTATTAGAGTGATAAATATTCCAAAAAAACAAATTTTACCAAATTACATGGAATTTTCTATTCAGTTATTTAATATTCTATAATCAATAAACTATTCAATGTTTTTATTTAATATTTTAACCAATTACAAAAAAACATGCCAAATTATTATTTTTATCATTTATTTCAACAAATATGTACATGTAATTATTCTTGCGGAAGTTTTATGAACATGTGTACATTTTTGATTTAGTATGCAGTACTATAAATTATTATATGAGGAATGTAACTTATATATATATATATATATATATATATATATATATATATATATATATCTTATATACGTTTACATATAAATCACATAACTTTTCTCATCTAAATCATAAATTAATCACATTTCATGTAATCAAGTCCGAGCCAAAATAATAGGGAAGAGAAATTCGATTAGATGTCACTGAAAAATCACCAAAATATATCATATGTATATATATATATATATATATATATATATATATATATATATATATATATATATATATATCAGATGAAAATGTTACATCTCCAAATAGCGTTGTTCGTTCATGGACATGATGTTGTACGTTTCACGAGATATTAAAAATGGTCGATGATGATTTGGGACCGGTTTGTTTGTTAATCATTAATCGTCGAACTTGACCTTACAATGTTTTATATTACTATCACGTAATGGACGAAAGAATTAATGTATGCATACGGTCGACTTGTACTCGTGAAAAAAGATACAAAACCGGAATAGGTAATTCTGCAGCTCTCATGTGTTACATCCGACAGTCGTTCAAGAACGCCGTGTCTCGCTCGTCTCGTCTATGTCTCGCTCTCGCCACATTATATATATATATATATATATATATATATATATATATATATATATATATAAATAATAAAATCTTTGAACTCTGCTAAAATAATACAATCTGATGGTTGTATATTTATGCTTGTATATTAAATGAAACAGCTGTTCGTATATTTTTATTTAAAATCGTATGCAGTTTTTTACGATTTGGTATATATATATATTTATAAAGTAATTAAAAAAATAATAAAATATTAACCATTATTTAGAAGAGGTCATTTTAATTAAAAATGTCACTTAAAACAAGTTATTTTAATTAATTTTATAAATATAAGAAATATATTTTTTAATATTATAATAAATTCATCAGTTTTATAAGAAATTTGTTTTGAAAAAACAAATTAACATACTTCACATCTACCTAAAATTGATAATTGTTTTAAGTATATACATATTTTTAAGATACTTTATTTTTTATTAACAAGAAATGTGATATCAACATGATTATATTTTATATTTGTAGATTACAGAAACCAAATTATTATATGGATAAATGTTCAGTATTCTGATTATCTTTATTGATGAATTGGACTTGATTGATTATGATTTTTGGATTAAATTTTTATATTTATACAGAATGTGAATTTTTTATATTTATACAGAATTAATACATATGGATAAAAATTCTTAACAGTTATTGAATATATTGTATGTGTGATTCTTTGAATTATTAGTTTTAGACTTGTATTTGAGTAACATATTTTCAATAATTCATAAATTATTAAAAATAAAATTTCATATCAATTTATTATACAAATTGTCACACAACTTTAATTTCATATAGTTCTTTAACTAAATTTTTAGTGAAAAAATTTAATAAGTTACAGTTATTCACTTATAAAATCTCTAGATTTGAGTTAAAAATGAATTAAACAGACATAAAATCAATTATTTATTCTATGAAATAGTCATGTATTTTTGAGAATATCTAATAACTTCTAGTTATAAAAATTTAATAAATTAGTAATTTTTTTTGTTCACTAGTTTAAAATAGAATATTGAATTGTTTAATATGTAAGATTAAAAAATTAGAATGAAAACAAGTCATTAAAATTGAACAAATCTATATAAATAGTGTATTACAACAGAGTGATGTAAGTGCATCCGTTGAAACTGGTTATAGGTTTTTAAAAAATTCAAGGTATCTCGGAGAATCTCTAAAAATTGTCATCAATCTGTATAGTTAAATTAAATGAGAAGATCGGTACGATTAAAATATATTAGAAGAATCATTTGTTACTTGTTATAGGAATACATTAAATTTTATTAAGAAAAGAGATGTGATCATTAGACAATATATGACGAAATTTATTGAATATAACTTAATTAAGATGCCATTTAATCAAAATATTATATAGACAATTTTATATATTTTAATTAAATTAATACATATATATATATATATATATATATATATATATATATATATATATATATAATTCAATATTGACATAAAAATGAAATAAAATAAACATCGTCAACAAATTGGTATTAAATTTATTTCTCACGTCTATGTTGAGGTTTATATTTTAATTTTAATTGTCGGATCATAAAAACAAATAATACAATGTAAAGTTTATATCTGTTTACTGGTATCGAACCCACAAACATCCTGATATTCCATAATAATAATAAAGCCGCATCCGTCTATACAATCTATTACAAATTTTAATTTACACACATATATGTAAATATAGATATATACACAAAAATTTGTATGTTTATTTTATTTATATATATATATATATATACCAGTATATATATTGATGCATAAATACAGGTTTATGTACATGTGCTAAAAAATACAAATTGAGTAAACAGAGTCAGATAAATGAAAATTTTTAAATGAAATTGTTGTAATTAGAATTAGCAGATTCGAAATTCTTTGATTTTGATCAAAATTTTAAAACTTGTAAAGTTTGTTTTAGATAAGTTTTTTATTTTTCTTACTAATCTTCGTTTTTGGTAATTGGTTCGGTTAATTTTGTGATTCTTATAGCTGTTGCATCTTAACCGATATTTCTTCTATATTTGTTTTTCTTTCTTCTGGTTTCTTTTTTTCTTGATATTTTTTTTTCAAATGAATTTTCATATTTTGTATAATCTTATTGTTCACTTGTTATTTATAACTATATATTTTATAATTATATCGGCTGATGCATTTCGATAGCGACGCCATCATCGTCAGAGCCTTTGTATAATCTTAAGAATTTTGTATAATCTTAGGAAAAATTTCAAAAAACCTAGATAAACTTCTTTATTGGTCTAATGATCAAATTTTTCCACTTAATAAATATTGCAGTATTTCAAATATTATTTTCAAAAATTAAATTTAAATATCTAGCTAATAACTTGAAATTTTTATTTATTTATGTAAAAAAAGACATAATAAATTAATTTTTTTACATTTTTGACTTGAACCACTTTCATAATACTATGTTTCTTTTTAGACCCTCATTTTACGATTTATTTTCAAAAAGAGTGCCTATAGAAATTATTGAATTTTTTAACATGAATTTATAAAATTGTTAAACAATTTATTTTAAGTATTTTATTTATGAAAATTAACAGAACTTAATCCAAAATAAAGCTCCCTATTACTGTAAATAAAATGATGGGTGTAGTTCATCAAAGTTCAATTTTACAGAGAATTAACTGGGATTAAGTAAATCATTTCAACTCATGAGATTAAAAGTAGCTATAAAATATGTGAAATTTAATAAATTTTTTATTTAGTAATATTATTTTTCAGTGTGAATTATATGATGTTTTACTGTATAAATATATACATAAATACATTTATATATATATATATATATATATATATATATATATATATATAATGTTTGTATTTTCTCTCTCTCTCCCTTTTTTTCTGTACACGAATTGAAGATCCGAACTTATAATATATATCCGAAAGTACTGTAAAACATGTGTAGAACACACTAGCAAAATACTTTTAATATATAAACATCATATTTTACAGAAACACATACATATATGGATTTATACGTGTGTATATATATATATATATATATATATATATATATATATATATATATATATATATACACCTAAATATAATTTCCGGTTAAAGTACCTTTAAACCACCACGTAAAAAATGTGAAGTGTATGCATCATGAACGCAGGGATTGCCCACTTATATTTTATATTTGATTTCCGTTTCATTTTCATATATATTTTTCATTATTTCGCAATGCAGTACTTATTATAATGTAATATACATTTAATATCAACACGATTTGAAAAAAAAGTATCTTGGAATATTTTTCTGAATACAAATGCTTATTTAATCGTATCGTACGAAAATTTGCATTTATATCAAAAATTTTATTTGTTAGAGAAATTGTGCGGAAAAATGATTTCTCTTTCGATTTCTTATAAATAAAGTGTGAATTTAAATAGCTTACTTTTCTATATATATATATATATATATATATATATATATATATATATATATATATATATATATATATATATATATATATGAATAAATATGTATGTTTATATATGATGAATTTTTTACTTCTCAATTTTTGTTTTCTATTCAACAATTACACGAGTGTTGAAATTAGTTTAGTGATACACAAAACACTTTTAATAACTAGAAGGTTAATAAATAATCAAAGAGAAAATTTTTATATTGTATTAAAAATAGTTTAATTATATTTAAGTACAGAATTTAAAAAATACACATTTCAGTTACAAAATCTATGGTTTTAGGTTATGATTTTTTTTTAATTAATTACAATTTTTTTATTTTCATTATATTTCTAAATAATGATATATATATATATATATATATATATATATATATATATAAGCTAATAAAAATATTCACTCTTTAAAAATGTTTTAAAAAATGTTTATAAAAATCGAAAATAGCTTCATTTAAAATTATTTTTAATAATATCTATATATTAACACAAATTAATCACTACCGCAAATCATAAGATTTAATGAAAGTTTTCGATTATTAATTGCTCATTTTATTCTTTTATTCTTATTTCAAGGTTGTGACGATGATGGAATCGTCGTTGGAATTAACATCAGTAAATAATAAAAATAATAAATAATTATTGAAACCTCTATAAAATTTCGTGGTATTAAAACGATTAATTTATTTGTGTTTAAATGAATTTACTACAAAAATCAGAATAAGTTATAATAAAAATTTTCTTGATTAAATCATTTAAGGAAAATTAGTTATTTCATAATTTGAAAAAAATCGTAAAAAAAACAAAAACTTATGTTATAATCCTTTTTAATGTATATGTAACAACAGTTTTTTTCCTTTTTACACTATAAGTATAGAATATTGATAATTTGTAGGCTGATTTTGTAATAAATTATTTTTACATCACCAGTTATATTTATTATCTGAAATAGCATTTTAAATTTACGTTTGTAATTTCATTACAATAATTATTTAGATAATATCATGTTATTAAAATGTATTTTTTGATAAAAAAAACTCATTTTTCCTACATTCTAATTTGAAAATATTTACACATAACTTAGAAAATTTATATGAAATTAAAATTGTTGAAGAACGACAAAAAACAAATATGATTTTACACAAATGAAATATCACATAACACCACAAGATATTGTAAAAGTTTTCAATAATTATTTATTGTTCTCTTTATTTGTTTATAAGCTGATACACATTTCGATAGCAATATATCATCATCCTCAGAACACTGCAATATAAAATCAATAATAAAGTGAATAATAAATAATTATTGTACACTTTTACAATATCCTGTGGTGTTGGGATGATAATTTAATTTTGTGAAAGTGAATTTGCTATAATTATAAAACAAATATTAACATATATTATTATTATAAATTGAATTAAAACGCAATATTTTCAGACTGAAATTAATTATAATTTAAAACGTTTATTTGAATATCTATAAATAACGAACACTTTCGTCCAATCTACATTCGATATAACAGTTTAAAACATTTCTATTTACCTTTTTTAGTGACAAAAAACCCTGTTTAGAGAAAGCAATTATGCGAATAATGGATTGTTATATATTTTTGAAAAGCATTTGAGATTTTATTAATTAAGACACACACATTAATGTTCCATTTTTTTATTTTATTTCGTAGGATAATTTCAATTTATTTTATAATTGAATTGTTAAAGAAAAATATTTATCAATAAATAATATAAAAAGTATTCTTGTAAAAACGATCAAATCGTAACTTCGAACCTGGTTATAAAAAATATATAACTTTATATTGTAATTATTTAATAAATGAAATAATATTCTTTGTCTGGTTATTAAATGATGATTATTTGTAATTGTTAATAAATAATAAATCTAATTAAAATTGTTGTTAAAGCAATTTTTATCCAGCTAATATTTTAGTTCGTCAATATATTATATAATATATTGAATTGAATGTATTTTATTGCATTTATTCATGCTATATAAAGAACTTAATTATGTTGTTCATACAGAAGTGAACGTGTTAAAAAATAAAATATAATCTTGATTAACAAAATTGATTTTTGTAATAAATCTCTTTACATCGATTTGTATAGGAAACATTTTAAAATATAAATTAAATTGAACGTGTGTAATTATATTTCGAATGAATATCAAATATTAAAAAAAATATCACAGATGTGTTATGAAACGTTACCGAATAAATTATGTATATGAAATAGCATACAGTGCATTAGCTCCATTGAAAATGAAAACGACTAGCACTTAATATCGTTATGAGAACATGAAAGGTATTTCAGATATTAACTACATTAAATAGCTTAATAAATTCTTATATTACACGTTTTATAGGATTGAACACTTTCCACGGTCAGAATTATTTCGAAATACGTTTAAAATTTTAATGTTTCCGTTCTCGGAACGAACAATACGTTGCGTACTGAACATATTTTTATGAACAGGTATCAAGTTCATGAGAATTTCTCATCCATTTCACATAAAGGTCTGTGTAATTAGAAATATTGCTAAAAATTTGTTTAACGCGTCAGAAATGTAAACCGTGACACATTTATATGATCGAGTAGATTTTTTTTTAAAAAAATATGTTAATTTGATTAGATGACATTGAAAAAGTCATTCTTGTTCTAAATAAAAAAAATGTAGTACATAAAATAATACAATATAATGATACAAAATATTTTTGTTTGTTTATTATTGTATTTTTAAATGAAAAAAATAAACTGCTATGAAATGTGTTGATGTAGTAATTAGTTAAAAGAAAAAAACTACGTTTAGAATCTTCGTTGTTCAAAATTGAACTTTATAGGGTTTTAATTGCTGATAATTTATCACTGTGACAGATGAACAAGAATGTAAAAACTTCGAAAGGATTTGTTACACTGTAGCAGAAGTTTTCAAAACCTTTTTTGCTTTAATCAGGACGAACATTCGAGCAATTACGACGCACAGTACCGAACTAAGAAATATCTTTCTAACATAGCTTTTATTTAAATCACGTCATTATTATTCTCATTCATTACTTTTTTATTTATAAAAAAAATATTTTTATTTCAAGACCAGAATTTCATTTAAAATATTTATTTCTTATATTATACAAATATTTTTTTCAGTACGAATGACCTTTTATTTATCAATATTCATTTAGACATTCGATAAACACGATCATTAAATTTTTACAGTATTTTCTTAAGTGTAAAGATGACCGAACTCTAAACATGGTTTCAGAAAATCGCAACTCAAATGAATACAAATGCACGATTTATAATTTAATTCTGAAAATTTGCATATTAAACTTAGTCTTCAGTTCAGGTCTGTGATTGAAATTGGATGTAGATAGCCAAGATTCAACGTTTTTCTTTATAAACAAGATATCACATTCTGAGAATTTCTTATTTACAATATCTGATGGCATGGAAATATTTTTAAACTTAAAAAATTACAAGAAAATAGACTTTGGATGAATACAAATGATCTTTTTATATTTTTTAATAGTTGCGAATATAAATTAACCATGAGAATATAATATATATATATATATATATATATATTTGTGTGTGTGTAGATAAATAAATAGATATAAATCATGCTAATCTATTCACAGTCAATTTACATCTCAGTTAATAAATATCAATAACATAGTAGGAATTTTTGATTAAATTGATTAAATAAATCTAGAGTTGAGATTTCATAGATACAACAAAGAAATTATTTCCAGTTATTAATTTAAATATTAAGAGATGCAAAATATGTATAAAATTTATTCAACTTGAATAATAAAGCCTGTATAAAATATTAAGTCTCAATTAAAAAAATCAGTCATAAATATTTAAACGGTAAATTAAATTTTTACATAAATTAATTATTCATTCCAACATCACAAAATTTTACAAAAATTTTTAATAGTTCTTTTTTTATTTTATTCACTGCTGCGTATTTCAATGCTCAAGTAATCATTATTACAATGATTTGTTATAAAATCTTATTTATATATATATATATATATATATATATATATATATATATATATATATATCATTCAAGTTATAGTCAATTTATATATCAGTCAATTTATATATCAGTTAATCAATATCGATGACACAGTAGGAATTTTTGATTAACGTGACTAAAAAAATCTCAGATTTTCTGAACTCAACAAAAAATAAATTAATGTAAATGTAAGGATTCTATTGTGGAAGAAAAATAAAATAATGATTTGATGAAATAGATAGATCAAGAGAATTTAAAGTTAAGTAAAAATGTTAACACTACAAAAGATAAAATTGATCCAATAATAATATATTATTTTTATTGAATCTTCATTTCAATCATACTTTGCATACACATTGATAAGAAATGTGGAAATCATAATTAAAGAATGTCAGTAGAAGTCTGTTTAAAAAAACTTATGAGTTTATTCAAGGTTGTATTATTATATCTATGAACAATTTCTTTTTCTGAATCATCCATCAATGAAGAAATTTGCTGTACTGTTTTCAATTCTATAAAAAGACTCGACATTGACATTTTTTTATTATTTATATATATTTGTTTACTACTTATTATTTTTTTATTTACTTGTGATTTTATATAATTAATGATCTTTATACATATTCATTTAAATTATAAATAAACTAACAAAAATCAATATCTATATTTAAAAACAGAGAAGCGCTGAAATTGGACGTAGCAAGATATTTCAGAATTAATGACTTTAACGTCTTCATTATAAGATTTAAATGAAACGACAAGTATATAAAAAATGAATAATAAATTATACCATGTCAAATGAAATGCGCATAAATGAAAAAGTGAACAATAAATAATATTGTGATTTTATATGAGTAGTTCAGTTGTATAAAAGTGAATTAGACACAGTGTCAAACGATTATTAAAAGAAAATAATTAAATTTAGTTCTATTTATTTTTGTACTTA
>CP092089.1:43480125-43547625 GCA_029203775.1 Neoneuromus ignobilis | reverse complement strand
TGTTAACCCTTCTTCATATAAAAACTCACAATTGTAATAACAAACTTCTATAATTAATAACTCTATTTCTTATTCATGTCTGTATAGAATAGAAGGAACGTAGATAGGAAGAATCATTTCAATTTTACATGGTGATATGTTTTACTTTACAAGAAAAATAATGTTCTGTTATATGTATTATACATTAAAAAATTAAATGGTTAATTTTTCACTACAGTTGTATAAACATGTGCAATTTCATTTTAATAAATAAATTAACAACGTACATAACACAACCATTTTTTTTATAAAATTTTGTAATTTATTTGTTTTGATACTCTGTCATGCTAAACTATTTAGAAAACTTGAAGAAATTCGTTAATTTTTCTATTCAAATATGTCATACATTTTTACACTACAAGATTTTAATGCTTCGTAATTTTTTGTTATTTACTAATGTGTATTTTGTCGACTATAAAATTTCAATGATGCGATTATTGAACATTTTTAATGTCAAGCCAGTTTTTCTTTCATAAAGATTCTCACAGATTTTCAACTTGTAAAACCTATGATAACAAACCTATAACGAATTGGCATACAAATAGAACCAGGTGCAAAAAAATGCGGAAAAGAACGACCGAACACGCATGTTTTATTTAACAGCGATGTTCGAATGAGGCAATGACGAAAGTGTTGTGATTTTTTTCTCGTATTTTTGCATATTATGTGGTAAGTGAACGTTAGATCTTGATTGTCCAGTCACAATAACTAACAGGCGTAATGAGGCGTACGATGCAATGGTGTGAATCGTATTCGCCTCACGTCGCTCCGACGTCTCGACTCACGCAATTCCGTAAGAGCCAGTAGCCACCGCTGCACCATACTGTTATTGGTGATGAAATGTTTGATTAATGACTTCTGTTCACGTCGAATGAACATGGCCGGCCGATCGAGGAGTGGAGGTGGAGGAGGTATGGACGAAGACGTGATCATTTTGACGAAAATACAGTAAAATTAGCTCAGATACATTTTTTAAAGCAAACGAATCACTTGTCCCAACAACACAATCTTGTGGCGTTGGGGTGAGTGATTCATTTATGTCAAAATGAATAAGCTCTAGAAACAAACCAATAGTAATATATATATATATATATATATATATATATATATATATATATATATATATATATATATATTATATAGGGTAACTCAAATGAGACTGAAGAGTTTAGATATACATTTACTTGCTATCTTTTACTATTCTGCTTTACTATCCTCTTAAAGATAATGAAAAATAATAATTGATAGTAAGAAGCAGATAGATAAATTATATATATATATATATATCAGTGATTCTCAACCACTGTGCCGCAAGATTCTTGAAGAGTGCCACCAATGCGAATACCCATGCATAAGCGAATACTCATACTTTGAAAGAAGAAGAAGAATTAATTTCGGTGTTTAATAACCGAGATTTAATTTCGAAATATTCAGAAGAATCAATTAATTCGTTTTGGATTAATCTTAGATACGATTATCCGACAATATCACAAAAAGCTTTAAGTGTGTTATTACAATTTTCCACATCTTATTTGTGCGAATTCGGATTTTCGGCTTTGACCGACATAAGAACAAAAAAAAAAATTTTTTTAAATCTGGATCACGAAATGAGAGAAGCATTATCATTTTTACGCCTAAATATAAATTAAGTTATCAAAAAATTTCGCATTAAATTTAATTTGTAATTTATCATTAAATAAACATTTTGTTTACTTTGTAATGCAATTTCATTTTATATTTCATTGAAAATTATTATCGTATGCTATTTTTACAAAATATATTGTAGGTACATCAATCAATTAACCAAGTAAAATTCTTTTAAATTTATCTTATTGTTAGTATTCCGCCAAATTTTTAAATTATTAAAAGTGTACCGTAACAAAAAAAAGGTTAAGAATCACTGATATATATATATATATATATATGCCTGTCTGTATATATGTGGATCCGTGTAGAAAAATCTTAAGATATAACCTATTAACTTTGATCAGTTTGTCATAAATAACATTTTTCATAAAAAAATGAATCCAAAACACAATAGTTCGATTTGAATTAAAACATCAAATTATTAATATTGTTCTATATCTATATTTTTTCAAAAACCTTTCAATTTACATTAAATGAATTTAAATAGATTTATTAAAATGATTTTTGAAATCACATTTTAAATAAATACATTACACAATATGTAATTGAAACTCTGGATTACTAAAATAAAAAAAAAATTAATAAAACATACTACTAATTATTTATAAAATAAAATTCTAATTGACTGAGTTAGTTCATGTTTTCTAGTATGGTTTTTAGTCTTTAAATTTAAATTTCAGAATAACTTATTTTAGTTGTTCTATAAAATATTCTAAAAATAAAAACAGTTGTACTTTGAAAACAAATACAAATAAAGATAATAAAATAAGCACATTTTCAACCACTAAGAATGCAATAACTATAAACGTGCCTTATAACAAAATTCTCTATTTATTTACAAGATTTTTTTATAAAAAATCTAGTCATATTGTAGTTTATTTTACTCAAAAAAATAATACTGTTTATTGACATTATCATGTGTTTAAAATATGATCTATGCAAATGTTTTTCCAGACCTTTATTCAAAAATATGTGTTTTTGAAATATATATATATATATATATATATGTTTGTGTGTGTGTGTACATATGTGTATGTGAAAAATGTACATGCATTTGGTTGAGTCAATATTTAAAATTCTAAAGTAAGGACAGATTCGCTTGACCACATTGTAAATAAATGAATCATTAGTGCATGTGAATAAATAAAGCATTAAATACCGAAGAGCAATGACCATCGTATAGTTTATATTAAAAAAATTACAACTGGTAATTAACATCAGCGATGTGAAAAAATAATTATTATTTTTGTCATTAAAATATTTAATGTACATAATTACAATACTAATTAACAGTAATATATTTTGGACATTTATATATATATATATATATATATATATATATATATATATATATATATATATATATATATATATATATGTTCATACAAAGAAATATTAAGAATTCAAGAAATAAACCGATAAATAGATGAGATAAAGATATAAGAGTTTTTTTATATAAATTAGTAGAAATGACGAATAAGTTCGTTCACACTGGAAGAATTTGGATTTTTTAATCAGAAGTGGATTAGAAAATGTCGGTAATACATATGTACATATATATATATATATATATATATATGTACATATATATATATATATATATATGTAATAGTGAATTTTTACCATTGAAATACATTATTTAAACATGTAGTATTCCATCACTAAAATTTCCCAAGTTTTTATTAAACAAATGTTAAATAATGATAGCTTAATATTTTGACATTTCATCAAATAAAAGTAAACTTACTTCCTAACCTCAAATTTGGACACATGGCAAATAAATAAAGAAGCATGAAAGTATGTATGTTAAGAATAATTCGATAAAATAGGAGTAGAAATGAATGGATCACAAAGAAAATAAAAGTTACAGATGTTATGATAAAAGTGAAAAGATTGAAATGGAAATGGATCAGTCATATATCAAGAAGATAAGATCACTGATAGACAAGGGAAGTTATTGATTGAAAACTTAGGTATATACGAAGGTCCAGGAAAAGATTCATGGATTGGTGCAGAGATATAAAGAATTTCGTCAGAATGAACTGGAAAAAAATGTATTGAATCAATGGAAATAGAAAATTTTAGAAAAGACCTTCATCAAACAGTGGATAGAGAAAGACTGTTACTGCTGAGGATTATATATGTATATATATATATATATATATATATATATATATATATATATATATATATATATATATTTGTATGCTTGAGTGTATTGTTCAAATTCTGTCACTTCACTGTTAAATAGATATCAGGATGAATTTATTTTTTTCAAAATTTTCTAATTTGTTTGATTTAATTTTTAGGAATTTTATTATTAATTTTCATAAATGTATAATTATGTATTTAATATCTTTATTATTTTTTTATCATTATTCTTTATTATCATTGTTATTTTTTTGAATATCTTAATAATATACAACATATATTCACACACACACATATACAACTGTTCAAAATTTATTTATATTAATTATTATTTTTGTATAATTTTTAAAGAAAAAAATATCTATTATTTATTTATCAAAATGACTAATTTTGTCGGTGAATTGGGATATAAATTATTATTAATTCAATATTTAAATTAACATGTGTGTATTAAAATGTTATGTGAATTATTATTAATTCAATATTTAAAATAATTACGAAAAAATTTATATGCGGATTTCGTAATGTATATTGTGTTTTAGTTATTTTCTTAACCTTCAACGATATTAATGATAAAGATTTTAAACTTAATGATAAATCTATTTAAATGTAAAAAATATCACTTAATTTTTATACATAGTAATTAGTGGCGATATGATGTGTATATATATATATATATATATATATATATATATATATATATATATATATATATATATATATATATATATATATATATATATATATATGTAGGTAAACAAAAGTGTATGTGTACTTACATAATGCACTTTTGTTACAAACCATAACAAAACTTAAAAACGAATGTATAATAATTTCAAGTGTTAATTAATAGTGTTAACTGTTAATCGCAGGGTTTACTCAGGTGCTCAGGGCGCACATATAAAAAATACGTAAAGAAATACTTTCTTTCTCGAAGGTTACATATAACTAAAGACCACCATGGGCGTTTTTCGTCCGGCTTCCATTCCGCGTGTTTGTTTTAACACGTTTTTTTCCGTCGACGTTTCGTAATTGTATGTGTATATTCATATTATTTGTGAAATATAAGTGTTATAGATAGATAAACGATAATTGTGTTGCAAACTGCATAGTGCACTAATTCTTTTGGCAAATAAATTATTGAACATATTGGGAACAGGCTGTGAATTTAATCTGTTGAGAAATTTGTTTAAGTGATTTCGTAATTCATTTAATTGACATAATCGGATTTATTTGAAAAATGTTTAAATTTGTTGATAAATAACTGCATATATAATTAAAAATACTAGTTTTAACTAATATTTTAATATCTTTTGAATAAAAAAGTGGAATTACAAGAAAAAAAAATTTGTATGTATGTTATATAACATATATATTTATCTTCAGCATCTTTTCGTCTACTGTTGGATGAAAAGATCTCTCCCAAAATTTTTGATATCCAGTAATCTAACACATTTTTCTTCCATTCCACACTTAAAAATTTCTCTCATATTTCTATTACAACTAACGATGGATCTCTTTTAATTTTTTTTATATCTCTGTGTTTCTAATCAATAATTTTTTTGTCAATCAATGGTTTTATCATTTTGTTATTTGGCGATTTGTTTATATTTTAAAATTTTCATTCTTGTGATAATGTTTATTATTTGGTTTTCTTTTCAATCCATTTTTCTATTTTTCTGACTCTACATGTTATTTCTAAAATACATCTTTCCATATTTTTTTGTATTGTCTGGAGCCAAAATTATTCCAGCATTTAAGACTTATATTTCACTGCCATGAGTGACAACAGGTACAATGTATTGATTAAAATGTTTTTTCGAACATAGAGGAATATTCGATTTAATAATATAAGATTTTTTCCAATTAACACCATTTGATTTACACTCCCCCTTCTCCATATACATGAATATTTACCAATTATCCATTATGTGAAGATTTATCAACGAATATTTGTTCTTTTTTTATGATAGAAATGACATGCATTGAAAATTAAATTAAAAAATGATAAAAAATCATGATGTAAATTCAGTCTTTCATAGCAGTATTCAAATTAGGAATTCCCTTTATTTCAACATGTTGAAACTACCATCTTCGTCAGTGAAGATCTTTAAGTACATATTTAGAATAGAAAACTATAAAAAAGGAAAGACTTGTTTCTTATTCGAACTTCTATCATCGAATTGATCTTCTGAAGTAAAATTATTTTTACTATTATTAAAAAGCTAATCTCAATGTCAATCTATAACAACTGTCAAGACTAGTAGAAACCCAAATCTTATTATTTAATGATTACTTTAACTTCAGAAATTGTAATTAGATATTTTCATATCACAACGAGACTATATACTCGTATTAATATACACAACAGCTATCTGTAGATGTTTGTAAAAAAGAATATTAATTAAAAAATAGGAAGACAAATGGAATTTCTTTGTGAGGACAACTACGACAAGATAGTAGTACCTAAATAAAAACATGACTTCATTTTTCCATAACCGTACATAATTACACAGTCGTTAATTTAAATAAATGTAGTCATACCGTGTATCATATACCTTTTTAATAGCCATACATGTCTTTTGTTATATAATCTGAAAATAAATTCGAGTCCTTCAAACCGGCACGGCCTGTATTTACGACCAGACAAAATTGTCTGACTAGTAAGTACATTTTTTCCAGGCGTGGTACTACAATATAACGTATTATATGTAAAGCAATCTCTAAAATAAGACAATAAACATGTGGGTTGACAACCACGCCTAATGTAGACTTAAATGACGCTAGTATATCAATTAAACAAACTAGTTTACTACATGTTACTATGTGTAATATTATATACAATTCATTTCTCTCTCTCTCTCTCTCTCTCTCTCTCTCTATATATATATATATATATATATATATATATATATGTGTGTGTGTGTGTGTGTGTGTGTGTGTGTTGAATAATAAAAAGAGTGAAAAGTATTGTTTTAAAAATCGATTTCTGCTTGATCCGCTTTTTTAATTAAAATAAATTATTCTACATGTCCTTGAAAATTAAATAATCTCGTGTGAAATTATTTATCTGAAAGTTGACAACTGTCTGTTGTTGAATTAAATAACTCCCACATGTTTAAAAAAATTTGTGATAAATAGAATTTATAGAAACATAATTTTGTAAATAACATTTATTGTAATAAAGCGATTAAATTATTCTTGGAACGATATATTTTTCAGTGAATAGAGAAACAAATGGAACTGTCTTTCATAATTTATGTGTCAGTGTAATGAAAAATAAATGTATAACAAGGATATAAATTCAGAATTTAATAATCTAGAATTTATTATCTTCAATAATTGTTATACAAGTTAAATGTAAATAAAAAAATACAAGAAGGTAGAATATAAAATCAATATTTTCTGTAAAATTAACTACCTGATATACGTTTTAGTATTTTTAAATTCGTTTTAAACAAATTAATCATTAAAAAAATTAATGGAATTTATGAAATGTTAACAAATATAAATTATTTATGCATGCAATTTGATTTCTTTTTTTATTGATTTTACTGTTAATTTCGAAATCTATGTATCGAATCTTTATTTTTGGTTTGAAGGTGACACAGTGAAACCAAAAAAGACTATGTCTCTTTATTTATTTTCATTGAACATATGGTTTCGTCAAATATTTACGGTAAAAAGTGTAAACCTAAATAAATAAAAAGTACTGCTTTTGTTATATTGAAAAAATATACAAACTTATATATATATATATATATATATATATATATATATATATATATATATATATATATATATTGTATTGACGTACACGTACGAAATGAGTACACGACAGGTGTTGATAAAAAAGATTGGTACGTTGTCGAGTTTAAAACAGAGCAGGTGGTTACTTGCTCACCAAAAAAAAAAAATAATAATAACGATGATGATACTGAATCGAAAGTACGGCCGATAGTAGTCGATGGATGTACTTTTGTACGAAAGTGATTTTTTATAGGAAAAAGAACTTTGGTGAAGAGTAAATTACTTTAATAATGAATTTATCGATTAAACTTTTTACACACACACACACACACTCATATATATATTTTTGTGTATGTAATATTAAAATATAATGATTAAATAAATATAACAATCTAATTATCAAAATGGTTTTCGAATCAAATTATTGTAATTTGAATGTCACTATGAAAACAATTATAACTTATCGATGATTGATTTCTTTCTTTTAAATTTTTTGTCGTTCTTCATATAAAAATATGTTGTTGAAATTAGACATTAAATTGATTAAAAAAATGAGTATTAATAAAGATTATTTAAAGTTTAAGTAACTTTCAGAATTTTACAATTTTGATAAATAAATTAAAATATTAATAAACAAAAATATATATTTTATGAATATTCTGGAGTGTTACTTGTTAAACTTTTTTATACAGCTTAATTGAGAACCACAAAAATTTCTCCATCACTTAATGCAGCAACATTGACTTATGAAACCCAAAATAATTTTAGATACAAAAATTATCACCTCCAAGTAGGTTGATATTTATAAAGTTGCAACATCATATCCAATAATCAATTATTTAGATAGGTATAAGATCTATTAAAATCTTTTTGATCAATAAAATATTGTCTCCATAGATAGTTTGAAGTTTCGTTGATTAAATTTCGTAATTTAATCCTTCTGGGGATTACAAAAAATACTCCACCCCAGTGTGATAATTTTCTATTTGAGATATTTTCAAGAGTAATTACTTTCGGATAGATATTTTAGTACTGCTGGTACATACAGATAACTCCAGAATCATGTCGAAACTTGAGATTATTCACATTTAAGTACTTTCTAATTTTTTTTGATTTTCATCAGTAAATTGAAATATCAACCATCAAAGAATTTTATTTCATCACCATTTCCTAATTTTTGATTTTGGAGCTGTAATATTTATTTTAATAACTATTTTATCAACGTTAAAATTATACAAAAAACATCTTTTTTTATATCAAATCGCTTTACTAAAAAAAAATTTTATCACAGTTTTATTACAATAGTTAGTTCATTTTTTATAAACGAATCACTCCCATTTCTATTCCTCAAGATTTTATAAAAATGTTCATAATATCATATTTTATTTTTCCATCAATTGTTAATAAAATACACATGCTTTTTATAAAATTAATATAAAAAAAATTGTTAAAAACAGTACTAATCATTTGAAAACTATTTTCATAAAAACATATTTAAAAATTATTTTCAATATTAAATATTTATAAGAATTTAAGTTAGTATATTTATTTATTACGAAAATTAAAATATATTTAAATTTCATTCGAATAAAAAAAATTGATTATAGAACACAATTAGTATACTTTATGTTTAACTCAAAAAATAAAATAAAATACCAAGAATTATAATTGTTTTTTTATTTTTTTTAAAAAAAAGTTCATGTCCATCGAACACATGTTGATAAATTCTTTTATGTACTTGTAATTTGATGCATTAACAATTATTTTTTTATGGTGCAGCTAAAATATTGCATTTTCATTGTGGGTATAAGAAATACTTTTATATATATATATATATATATATATATATATATATATATATATAAATGTGTGTATGTGTGTTCATGTGTGTATGTATGTATATTATGTTTACAAACATAATTTACCTTATTATTTTTGAACATTCTGTACATTAAACGATGAATCATACACGTCCGGGTCAACAGATAAGGCAATTGCCACTATAACTATATAATAGCAGGAGTTTACAAGTCACTGGCGTACATAAATAATAATATTTTATGTACATATATATGTTTGTATTTAAATTAATCTGAAATTTATTAACATTATACATTCGAGACTAGTATTATTACGATTTTCATTATACTTTTGTTTAAAAATAATAAATATGAATAAAACAGAACAACACATGTTTAATTATACTTGAATAAATTCAAAAAATCTAAATCCGGTGTTTCTGTAAATGGAAAAATATTTTTCAAGAATAGAAATTTATGAAAAAGACATGAAATATATTCAGTGTTTGATAGCAGATAGATATTTTATGATTAAGGAAATGTCTTTAAATTCTGTACTGTTTTACAGAAATGTGAAATAAATTTAAATATCTAATAAAAAATGAATGTATTATCAATATTTTATAAATGTATACATCTGTTTTTTCAGTTTAAAATATTTTTAATAAACATACATATAAAATAATCACAATTTAAAAATATACATAATTAAATATAAGATGTTTATTATAAATTTATATAAAATTGGTTAGCAATCAAAAAAAAAAATATTTAATCAAATTTGGATAGTTGGTGAAAATTTAAATGCTTTCAAATGTAAAATATTTTATTCAAAAATAAAAAAAGTCATGAAAATATTTTAATAATATGTGTATAGAAATATCTTGTAGTTTGTAAAAAAATTGAACCTGTTTCTCTGGATTAAAATATTTGATTTGATGTTAATAACAAATATAAAAATATTTTTTTAAAAAAAACTTTCTTGTAGTGTCATCCAAATGTGACGCCCAGATTTGTGTTTTTTTTAAAGGAAACAAAAAAAATTATACACATGTTTTCCTATACACATTTTTTAAAAATAAAACACAAATCTAAGTGTTAAATTTAAATCATCCTATATACTTAAAACGATTCAAATTATACTAAAAGTAAAATTTATAAATATAAAATTTTACAAAAACTTGACAAAAGTAATTTAAAGAAATAACTCAGATAATAATTCAAATTAAAAAAATATTAAGAATATTTATTCAGAATTAATTGCTTATGATTATATAAACAGATGTAATTTTAATTAACTTGTTTATAAAAGAATCTAACAAGTTATTATTTTTATGAATTTTAGCTATAAATTTTAATTTCATCATTTGTGTTATTTTTAATTAACAACATGAATACTTTTAAGTTTATATAAACATATCTATTTTTATTTTACTGTTAAAAAAAACGTCTGGATTAATTTTTTATGCAATCTTTCTAATATAATTCCTGTAAGAATGAAAAAATATGTTAAGTATAAAACGTTTGCTTAATTCATGAAAAAGCCTTTGAATTGTATTTTTTTAAAAAAAATATCAACATCTTCATAAATTCTTTATGTAATGCTTAACATATTTTTTCTTCGACATTATTTCGTACCGAAAGTTGTATTGATAAGACCGTTTATATTCAAAAGCTTACATTAAAACAATAAAACGTACATATATTGTTCGTTGTGTAAAAAGAAACCGTTTTTTTGTAGAACATATAGAGTGGCAATAAAATAAAATATTCCACATATGGTGTTGTATAAAAATACCAATATGCTTAGTTTTTGTGCGTGCTTCGAACAAGAATGTTCAATAAAAATTTTACCGAAATCACGCCACTGGTCCGACCGCTGCATCTAATTTAGCAGCGACTGCTGTTGTAGGAAAAAAAGTAGGAAATGGCCGGCGATTTAATAAAACGTTTACAACGGATACTGAAGACAGATCGTGTCTCGAAGGTCATTGTTACGTTGTCGTTTTGTTAGGTTCTGTCGCTGCTATGAGGAAACGCGTCCGATACAAACTAATGTTTTCATGTCGGGCCGTTTACGACACAAATAGGCATTGTTTGATATACAAACACATTCATTTATATATATATATATATATATATATATATATATATATATATAAAATATTTTTTATCTCTAACACTGACATGATAACGTGTTACAGTTCGATTTCGACATTGACATATCTAATGTCGTTACCAGTTTCATTTCGTCTGTTCTATTTTGAATAGCGATTGTTCGAGACGTGGGCGTGTATTTAATAAATCGATCATGGTCTTGTGACTCTGGAGTATAGATTATTGTTTTATCGTTGCGTACGAAATTGTATATAAGTCGATACAGACAAAAACAGTTCGATGTGATCGAGATATGTCAGAGTTTCGTTTCGAAATCGAACCAAGTACATATGTTCGATGGGAAAAAATAAATCAGATACAATGTTTACAAACTGTTTTGATGTTTGAACACAGTCACGTTTACAAACATCACACTTTGTTAACTGTTCAATTTTGTCTGCTTCGTTGTGTTTAAAGTCGATATTTAAATTATTCGTAGTTTGTTTTAAAATAATTTTGACGAATTATTGCTTCTATTATTTAGTAGATGAATCAAGTAATATAATATATCCTGTTTTTTTTGTTTAAAGTTTGGTTCAAAAGGCGAGATAAGAAAATAAGTATAAAAATTAATAAAAAAAAGTATAAAATCCATTTATAATTATCATTGATTATAACTAATATATAAAATAAGTATATCATAATCATACACATACTTATTTTATTTACTTTTTTTGTGGAAAATAGCCAAATAATCCAAAAATGCATTATATTTAATCAACATAGAGTTTTTTTGGATGATTTTTACTATATTTTACTCTAAATTCTAATAAATCATTACAATAAAAATCCTAATAATTTTATAAGAATGGTTAAGAGTTAAATAATTTTTTTAAAAATATTGAAAATTGTTAAACATTCCAAAAAGCAACCGAACAAATTTTCAAATAGTATGAAGTTATATTCACTGAAGAAAATGAGTAGTAGAGATAATAAGAAAATCCAACAAAATATACAATTTGAAACGAAAGTGGATATGAATGAAAATCTTGTTAAACATCTTATATTCAGACGAATATTTTGAAAAATTGTGTTGTTTAAAGTAATATAAATTTTTGTATGAAAATACATTTAATTTAAGAAATATAATTTTTAAATTTTATTTTAATCGTTTTTTTATTTCATATAAGACTAAAAAATGAATTCTAATATTTCTCATCTCAATCTTCAGAATTGACTATGCAGATATAAATATTCCATTTATCAAAAAAATACTATTATTGATGAATTTATTGATTGGGAGTCTAGGTATATAAAAAGAGACAAGAAAATATTTATGGCTACATGGAATAAATAAATAAAGAAATTCTTCAGAATGGACTGGAAGAGGGAGGCATTGGATTAGTAAAGTGGAAAATTTTAGGAGAGGCCTTCATTCAGCAATGAATAAAGAAAGGGTGATTATATATATATATATATATATATATATATATATATATATGTAATAAGAGATTCAAATGTGAGAATAATTCAACAGCTCCAAACAAAATAGAAAGCTATAAAAAATGAACATTAATAATAATGGGTATAGACAAGAAAAGATATGAGTTGATTTTGAAGAAAACAAGAGTTATAGACATTGTAAAAAGAATGGAATGTTTAAAATAGAAAAAAGTTAGTCATGTAAAAAGGTGAAAGAGTACAGCAGAAGTACAATGCCAAAATACAATAGAAACATTGATTGAGAATTTGAAAATATAAAATGATCTTATTAGAGACCTTTTGATAGATAAGATAAAAATATTATCAGTAGAGGTGGAAAGTTTTGGAAATGATTTTTATCTATTAATGGATAAAAATGATGTTAATGACGATGATACACACACACACTTAATTCTTTAAAATGTAAATAAATTCAAATAATGGAAAATGTTCAACGTTTTAAATTTATACATTAAATATTTAATATTTTTTTATTACTTCACACATACCTATATTTTTACATATTCTTTATGTGAACAATAATAAAGTGTAAAAATATAAACTTGTATAATTTCATTTTCAATTAATCATTATTAAATTCTCAGAAGTTTGTTATTTAATTTTCGTGGGTATTTAAAATTCTTGTTAAAATCTTGGAGAGTGTATATATGGCGTGCATAATTTAAATTCAAATTGCATAATGTGAAAAATAATTTATATCCATTCAGATCATCGCGTAGAACAATTATTTTAATTAAATCATTAAACTAGAAAACGAAAGAATTTACAATGGAGATCGAGTGAATGATAAAAACACTTTGTACAGATGATCAATCAAGCGGGTGTGAACCCGGAACTCTTGATTAACAAGCGAATGAATTTATTATGAATTCACGTATCCGCCGATTTACTCTGTCATTCGAACATTACTAGTATTATTTGTATAATATCGAAATGATTTACAGTTCATTATAAAAAAAAATATTCTTCGTATTATACAAAAAACTGTACAGAAATATGTGCATTAAATAAAATAATTTTATTAAATCAGTGATAATTAAAAAAATACATTAATTGCTTTTTTATTTTGGCAAAGTTCATTAACTCGAAATATTGCATGGTAAAAATAATAAAAAGATATATAATTCTAGTAATAAAATTTGTATAATGCAAGAAATTTATTATATTTAGATTTATTAAATTCATTTTATTTTTTTAAACTTATAATTGCATTTTATAATATTTTTTTCCATATCTATCATCTTTATTAATTCATCTTCGTTCTATTTTATTACTGACGCTTTTATTTTATTCATGACTGTGGAGTTCGTCTTCGTGTAATTTTTTGTAATTCCTCGAAAATTTTGTCTATATGATTGAAAATAATGGAGCAGTAAGGGAAATTTCTCTTATATGCTTCTTAAGCCCAATAACTTTAATATATTTTTGAAAAAAATTAAACATGTTTTAATTAATAGTTATTAATTTTGTAAAAAAAGAATTACAATATATACTATTGTTGCTAAATCACTTTTATACAAATAAATTACTGACTTCATTCTATTTTTTATGTTTATACATCATTTTTTTTCTTAGGTGACGCATATTTTTACACAGAATAAAAAATACAGTTTTATAACATTATATTCAGATGATGATTTAATAATCAATGGAATGCACATTTTTTAATAAAATTAACAATAAATGATTATTATATTCTTTTATAGAATCTTCTGATGATGAAATTAGTGATTTATTTGTATAAAAAAGTTTGTCACTAATTATATATATATATATATATATATATATATAATATATATATATATATATACAAAGTAATCAGATATTATATTACAGAAAGATTCATGTTAGGAATAACATATAGAAAAATTAGTGAATAAGAAAAAAATATAAATTAAAAATTATAAATGTAAACAGAAATAGTTTAAAATGAAATAACCAATTAAATAACAAGTAGAGAAAAATATCGATGGATAGTAGAAATTATTGATTAGCAATCTAGAGAAATAAAAATGCTCAAGAAAAGATCATTGGATAGAGAAAATTCATGAAATGGAAAAAAGAAGTATTGGCTCGCTGGCAGTGAAAAGTTTTGGAAGAGATGTTTTATTCAGCAATAAATAAAAATAGGTTATTGATGAAATATAAATAAAATAGAAAGAGACATAAAATAAAATATAAGTTCTAACTAAGAATGTTTTGTTTGAAAAATGCTTAATTTGATAATTTAATTATTAAAAAAGAAATTCAGTGTGGAAGTATTTTAATCATAGAATAACTTTTCCTTGTACGAGAACTTTTCCTCGTATAGAAAGAAAACTATTGAAAATTATAAAAAAATAAAGTTGAATCTTTATGTATAAAAAATATTTAAGTTATTATTTTTTTAAAGACATTTTATTATTTTACTTAATAATAATTAATAATTCATAAATTAGTGTTCTTTACTATTAATTGTTGATTATTTACTATTTTTTAAAATATAGTTAAATAAAATGTATTTTTTTGAGCTAAATTAACAAAAACTTATATACTTTATTATATATAAATAATATGAGAAATGATTTATTTTTTCTATGAGGATCACTAAGATAACATTGAAAAAATAATTTGAATAGTAAATAAATGAAAAGTGAGAGTAATGTCGAATATATCCTGGTTAAATCCTAAAATTGGCCTGCATACATACATACTTATATATATATATATATATATATATATATATATATATAGATGTGTGTGTATGTATGTACATATAAAACCTTGTACATAAAGATAAATATTTATATTGCATACATGTTTAGGTGGCGTAATATGGGTGTAGATGGAATAGATTTTGCGTTGGTTTATACATTTTGATATTTTGCATTCATGTTAAACAAATGATTCAACGTTAAAGTATTGACATAATTTGGATATGCATATCAGATGATGTGTTTTTTGTTGCACTGTCCTTCAATTAAAACAGCAAATGTTGGTCAACTGAAAAGTATCACGATTTCAGACTATTTTTTATGTATATATTTATTTTTTGTCGATCTGTTTGATCTATAGTGAAGGCTAGGACATTGTTTCGGCAATAAATCGTGCGTTCGATTAGTAATGCATTGTTGTAATAAAAAGGATACACAAATGTCCGAAAAATATTAGTATTTTGTTGAATATTTTTTGTTGCATGTCGAGTGTATAATTTTCGAATAAGAATAGAAGTTGTAGTTGGATATTAAATAACGTTTTTTAGAATGTTACCAGAAGAAACACTTTTATAATCAAATAATTTAATTTTTAGTTTATTCAAATAGATAAAATGTTTTTTTTTCATATGGAATATTTATTAGATTTTAAATCATGCATGAATTTATAAAAAAAAAATGCATAGAAAATAATTAAAAACATGTTGTTATATGCAAATATATCTTTACTATAAAATTAAAATTGTAGATTAAGAATTTTAATAATTTTTTTATTATGTTAGAAAATCAAACATTTTCATTGATTGTTATTATCAAATATTAATTAATCATTAAATTTATTGTAGAAAAACTACAAAAAATACAAAATTTTGATTTGATTGTAAATCATGAATTATGTTTGATATTTTTCAGGAATTAGATTTCTGTTTGTTCAAAATTTTCTATAACATTTAAAAGAGAATCTACATAGATATTTTAAATGGCATATAAAATCAAGGGATATTTTTAAAAAATAATTCAAGTCAAAATCCGTACAAAAATTTCACAAAAAAAACTATTAAACAGAAAATGATTTTTTAAAAATTAGAAAAAGTTGTTCTAAAGTGTCATCCAAATGTGACGCCTAGATTTGTCTTTTATTAAAAATAAACATGTGTGATATATAAGGAAACATGTTTATAGTTTATTTTTAATAAAACACAAATCTAGGTGTCATATTTGCATGACCTATATAATATATTTTTTTAATTTGATGGATATTTTCAAAAATATTGAAATCAAATTATACGAAACAAAATATTATTTTCTATTTAAAATTCTTTATGATCTAATATAAAAAATGTAGTAATTAGTTCAAGTATATATGTAATAATTATATGCAATATTTGACAAATGATACTGTATATAATATCCAATTAAATATAATGATATAAATTTAATAGAAAGTCAATGCCAGAAAGTAGTTACGTTAATTTCTCAAAACACACATATTGCTAATAATTTGCACAATCATAGACGTCGGCGTATAAATTTGATTGTCATTATCATTTAAAAATCAAATCATTGCAACATAATTACAATACAGTTAGTAAGATATATGATTGCAATTTCGCCCACGTCCAAGAAGCGTCGAACTAAGTAAGGTTAGGTTAAGATTTAATGCTGTAACTGTTTTTTTTTACGTCGGTCAAAAATATAATACTTCGTATAAATATATTTGATATAGGAATAAATAATCATAATAAAAAAAGCGTATTCGTACAACAGTAATCATACTTTTACGTGTACAAACACCGATGTCGGCTACGAATTCATATTAATCAATCATAAATATTTGGTAAGTTATTCGAAACTGCCTACACGAATGTAAACGAAGATTAAAAAATTGCCAAAAGTATGTGTAAACCGTTGCCGATTACAAACTATTATCCTATAATTTATTTTGTTACGTTGTTTTTTTCTGTATAACGGATTAATAATCGTCTGAAGTCTATGAATTTTTATATTCTTCACGGAGCGTTTAACACTTATGGAATTATTTTCTCACATATTTTATAGAATATGTATTAGCTTTATTACTATTATTATAATTGGACTGTGCAGAGCTTCCGTGGTTATTATCAAGCTTACGTCAGTGATCGAAGGTCAAATTGATTTTTTACCAAATAAATATTTATTCTATAACGATGAGAAAAATCGAATAAAATTATTTTTATAAAAATTAAATCAATTTCGTTAATAAGTTGAAAAAGGTGTAGTTTTAAATTACAGTATAATTAAATAAGATTAATGTGGCGAAAATAAAGTTCCAAACGAATAGTGATAATTACTGTAGTTCAATAATTATCATTATTCATTTGAAAATATATATAATTAATTTTTGTATAAATGAATCACTTACATCAAGATTATAACATTTTATAGAATGTGCATATTTTTCATTTTTTTATATGCATTTCAAATGCTATAAAATGACAATAAAGTACTAGAATAAAAAAATCTAGAAAAGTTAATAATAAACGATTATTGAACACTTTTATAATTCTTGTGATATTGAGTAATAAATATCCGAATCTTTCCTACTCACCGAACGTAGTTTCATCTAATTATTACCTGTTCAGATTGCTGGAACATTCATTTATTGGGAAACAAATTTCCAAATGTTAATGAAATCACAAATCACCTTAAGTCATTTTCCTCTTTAAAAAAGCTCAAATTCTTTAAGTGAGGTTTGAAATTTTTGGAGACAAGATAATAAAGTATCATAGATAATAATGGCAATTATATCACTGATTAAAAAATTAAAAAAAAAATGTATTTCATTTCAAATACATTATTATTTATGAAAACCCCTAATAACATATTTGCTTAGAGTAACAAATCCAGTAGAAGTAGTTTTAATTTTAGAATAAATCGTTGATTAATATATTTTATCCTTTTCAATTTAATTTTTAAAATTAATGAAGAAGACGATATTTTGAAATTTCTGGAATAAATATCATTCTAAACCAGAGTATTATGAATTATTGAACTTTCTCAAAGTTATTTTTTGAAATTGTTAAATTTAATTTTTAGTATATGATTTGTCATAGCAAGAAGGAAAATCCATTTTTGATAAAAATTCAGCCAAGGTGCTTCAGAATTTTAAATAGAAATAAAACAAAAAATATTTAATTAATACGTTATTTTTTTTTAATTTTAATGGCATTAATGATGAAACACAATTTTACTTATATGACCACTATAACTTCTCTTGACATAGTGCATTTATTTAGTCCAATTTTTAGTCACTTTTTACATAATTGTGGTCCAATTTCACGAATTAGACGTTCAATGTTTATTTTTAATGCTTCTGTTGTTTGTGGTTTATCAGCATAAACCAATGATTTCACATAACCCCACAAAAAATAATCCAATGGAGTTAGATCACATAATCTTGATGATCAATTGATAGGTCCATTTCATGAAATAATGGACTCATTAGTTTCGTTTTATTAAATTTATTAAGGATTTTATAATTTCTAAGCTTTGTTGAAGTGTTAAACGTTCCATGATAATTTGTCAAACTATACTAAGTTGAAATGTCAAAAAGAGCTTATAAAAAATCAAACATAGCTGCCACCAGCTGTCAAAGTTCTGATACTTTTATTGGAAAACCCTATATAAGCTAAATTTTTGAATTTCGTATTTTTCAAACTCTCATACTCAAGCTGATAAATCAATTCATCCTGAATAGAGTCACTTTTCTGTATTAAAAAATAAAATAAAAAATATTATACACCGTTGATCAAAAAAAAAGAAAAGTAAAAATGTTAAAATTTTATCCACAAAAATTATTTCTTCACGATATTTAAAAATAGAATGAAGAAAGAATTGTCCACCAGTTGAAAATGTATTCGTCGATTAATACAATACATATATTATTTATTTTTAACTTCGAGCAGGTGGAATTAAATTAAAATTATGATTATTATAGGTTTACAATTTAAGATACGTTTAAATTTATGTAATTCGTATGACCTTGTAATTATTTACATTGAAGACAATTTGCAACTTGTAAACAAAATTAAAATAAACGAAAGAAAAACTTAAATGATCAATTTGACATCGAAACAGATTCAAGAATCTCGTACAACCGGTACAGAAATATAAAAATACATTTCAATATGTGAAAATCTTGTAATTTAATGTCGAGACACGTTTATGTTATTCACAACAACGTTTCGGTGTTGTTTTCATATAAAAGTGTATATTTTTTCAATTAAGATGTGCGTCGACCACAATAATCAAGTTAAGTACATCGAAGGAAACGAAATTTACATTTCTTTCAGATAAAATTCTAGTATGAGATCGTCGTTATGTCGTTGTACTAATGAATCATATTTGTTATTGTCGCATCATTTGCAATTTAGATTGACTTGTACTTCCTATAATACCTTAAACAACAAGGTATGTGCTAACGATATCATCGTAACAACAGTACTGGTTTTTCAATGCCATTTTGGAATTAATATACTGAACTGTTTGTTGCCTCTAAGACGATTTTTTCTCGTCATCGTATGTGCGTGACTTTTGACTTTTTATTATAATTGACATCATTTGTATTTTCAACATACGTTTTTTTCCGTAGGCTTATAATGTTTCCTCGCTAATGACCTTAGTTATTTATTCACAATGCAGTTTTTCTTATTTATGTATTGACAGCTTCTAATTATATTATTGGGTTAATGGAAATTAATGGTCGTATAATAATTACCATAATAATTAGTTTTGATTAAATACGGATATGTAATTTAAATAAAAGGCGAAGAGTTCGATTAAGTGTCATGTTTTATTAGGTTGTTATGCATGATATGTCAGATCACTTACTACAAACTCAAGTAATTGAATTTCTGATTGGATACAAAAGTGGTTGACATTAGTGAATACGTTCGGGAAAATTATATATATATATATATATATATATATATATATATATGTATATATCATCAACCTCTCTTTATTGTTGAATGAAAACTTTTCTTAAAATTTTCCACTTCAACCAATCCAATGCCTTTCTCTTACAGTCTATTCCAACAAATTTTCTTATATCTCTGTTCTATCCATCCATGTGTTTCCTCCTGGATCTCTTATATAGGGTGTTTTTTAAAAATCCTTATAGAAAGTTCTATCTAACTTAAAAAACACCTTTATTTATACATACATATGGGTTTTTTTTAGGTTTGATAGAACTTTTGATAGGGATTCTATTTCAAATTCTATCATGCTTAAAAAAACAATAAATATATGAATATTCCCAAGTAACTATTTACTCAATATTGCCTTTATAGAGTGAGATGGCGCATTATCATGGTAAAACAAGACGTGCTGATGAATTTTTCCGGGTCATTTTTCTTTTAGAGCTACATGCAATTTTCTTAAAACTGTTTTATAATTTGCAGTTATTGTTTTTTGGATTTTAAGAAAATCTATGAGCAACATTCAATCAGAGTTCTAAAAAATGGCGTCGATTACTTTTATAGCCGATCTTTCTATTTTAGCTTTTATGGGAGCACTTGAACCTCTTGGTAACCATTTTGATTGTTGCTTGGTTTCGGGATCAGACTGGTAGATCCAAGTTTCGTTACCCATAACAATCCTGTTTAGAAAAGCATCAGAATCGGTGTTAAATTTATTTAAGAAATAAAGGGAACAATCAGCGCGCAATCCCAGCTGATCTTCGCGCAACAAAATTCAGGTTATTTTTCAAAATGCTTTGTGCTGATCCTACGGATATGTCTACAGTCTGAGCTATTATTTTCACTGTTATTTGGTTATTCCTTTTCACTAAAGATTCCAAAGCACGAATATTTTTTTCAGAAACGAAAATTGACGGTCTTCCATTATTGTTTTTGTTGTTCTTTCGACCATTAGTAAATCGATAATTCCATTCACAAAGAATGGTTTTCTTTGTAAACATCTATGATAACTTTAATTATATCAGGTTTTTTCCAACCTAATTTAACCAGGAATACAATATTAACGCTCACTTCAAAATGTTCGTAGATACAAGGGTAATTTCAAACTGACATAACACCATAAGTAAATATCGTGTAGCAGTCACAAATACCTGATAACACAAATCTAAAGAGATTTACACCCGCATCAATTAATTATAAAAATAATATTTCGTTTACCAGTAATAACCATTTTCTGGGAACTTTTTAAACGCCCTTCTTATATGTATATATTTATTTATTTGTGTGTGTGTATATATAAAAGAGAGTGAGTATGTTTTATATATGTTTCTGTTTTTATATATGTTTCTGATTGTGTGTGTGTGTGTGTATGTGTGTGTATGTGTATGTGTGTGTGTGTGTGTGTGTGTGTGTGTGTGTGTGTGTGTGTGTGTGTGTGTGTGTGTGTCTATGTAAGAATTCATGCAAACATCGAAACGTTATAAAAGTTATAGCGCACAGCAACGCAAGTAATATTTATTGCAAAATAGTAAAAAAAAATGTACACGTTATTGTATATTACGAACAACTGACAATATAATCCGGTAATAAAATTACAACAATGGCGAACACATTTAAAACTGTTTAATAGGTCCCTCGTTCGAAATGCCAAGCCTTGCTCCACGTCACACGGCATGGTAGACGTACCCGGTGACATTTGAAAACATGGCAGCAAAGCGTGGCTTCGGGCGACAAAGCGCTAATCGAATGAAAGAAAGAAGACAACGAACGGACGGACGAACATCGACGCGAGACATGACTAATGTTACACACGGACGTGTTATAAATCTGTCCTTGTCGGGCGACGCGTCGCCCAAGTACCGATAAGTTCGTTCGGAAGGACGGCGTAGCTTATTGTGTCCATTGTTTTCCGGCTCATTACTGATCTAGGTGAGCGTTGCATCACCTACTGACATTCTGAACTCACTCGATATTGTCTCTCTTTTTGCTTCGATTCGTTGGAAACTGATCCTGTGTATTAACATGGAATCATCGTCTCATCCGTATGAAGAAAATTACAGGATTCTCATAATTATTTAAAATATTTGGAAATTAATGAAAGGTAATAAATTTACAGCATTTTCAAATATTGAATCATCCCATAAACAATACATTTTTGAGAGAACGTTTTGAAATAAAATTTAAAAAAATGACATTTGTTTATATATAGAGTCATCCAAATACGACGACTAGATTTATGTTTTATTAAAAAGAAACAAAGAAAACTATACATATGTTTCCTTATATACTCGTACTACCCTATACACATGTTTCTTTTTAATAAAACACAAATTATCTATATATATATGATCTCTCTCTCTCTCTCTCTCTCTCTCTCTCTATATATATATATATATAGAGAGAGAGAGAGAGAGAGAGAGAGAGAAAGAGAGAAAGAAAGATCATATATATATATATATATATAATATTATATTCACACATACTTAATCCTCTTATAACACGGTACTTTAAAAACACGATTTCGATATAACGCGGTGAAAATATTACGACAGTTCTCCTACAATATCATAACTTATTATACAAGTACTTACTTTATTACATAAATTTGGATAACCCTCAAATGACAAGAATTTTTCGATCACACTATTTTGGTTAAAATAAACAGGGAATTCCCTGTGTACCTATTATATGACATAATAATGCGAATGGGGGTATTCACACTAGTCAACATTCATACAGTATTCACGCCCATTACCGCTCGTCTCACACCCTCTTATCACCAAATTCTCCCACCTAAAAAAAATAGTTTTCGGGTAAGAGCGTGTGAGACGAGTGGTAATGGGCGTGAATACTGTATGAATGTTGACTAGTGTGAATACCCCCGATATGTGCATTGCAGTTCTTACTAAAAACTTATTCAATAAACGGAAAATGTTGAATTTTTGTGTATTTTATTTTTAAATTATTTTAATTTTACTGTATGAACTCTTAAAATCTTTAAAAATATTTGAAATAAATTTATTTTCTTTTTTTATGTATGTATATTTTTGTTATAGTACGATATCTTAGGTTTTGTCTGACTATAACTTATAACACGGTTTTAAATATAACACAAAACGTATTTCTCGGATTTATATTATTACTAAGTTTCGATTAACACGGTTTCGATATAGCGTGGTATTCAGAGAACACGGTTTTGATATAACACGAAACGCATCCCCTTGATTTGTATTATTTCTAAGTTTCACTTAACACGGTTTGGATACAACATGGAACCAATTAACTTTTATTATATAAGGATTGAATGTATAGAATGTATACTGAATGTAAAATGTTTTTTAAGTATGATAGAACTTTAAATTGAATTCCTATCGAAAGTTCTACCTAGACTTTAAAAAACACCTATATATATATGTATGTATGTATATATATATATATATATATATATATATATATATACATGTGTGTGTGTAAAGAATGTTTTTAGATTAGATAGAATTTTCGATAGGAATTCAATTTAAAGTTCTATCACACTTAAAAAACACCTATATGTATATATATATATATATATATATATATATATATGTGTGTGTGTGTGTGTGTGTGTGTGTGTGTGTGTGTGTGTGTGAATCAGAGCTACATGGGCAACATTTGGGAGACTAAATAGTATAATGAAAAGCAATATACCAATCAGTTTGAAAAGAAAGGCATATAACCAATGTGTACTACCGGCCTATACGTATGGAGCAGAAACTTGGACTCTAAACATAAGAATGAAACAGAAACTCTTAACTGCCCAGAAAAGTATGGAAAGAATAATGTTGGGAATTACTAAACTGGACCGAAAAACAAGTAAATGGATAAGGGAACAAACAAAAGTAATTGATATAATAGGGCAAGTTAAATCGTTGAAATGGACATAGGCAGGACATAGCGAGAAGAGAGGACAACAGATGGACGAAGATTGTTACGGAATGGAGACCAAGAGATAAAAAGAAACCTGAACGAAGACCACATCAAAGATGGAGAGATGAAATTGTGAAGTATTGTGGAGGCCAAGGTTGGATGAGATTGGCCAGCGGCAGGAAAGAATGGAAGAGGCTCGGAAAACTCTTCTTATTTTAATTATGACATTCGACGAGGCTTTCGCCCAGCAGTGGGCTGATGTGGGCTATCAGTAGTAGTAGTATATATATATATATGTATGTATGTATGTATGTATAAGACGACCCAAATGAGATTGAAGGAGAGTAAATTGAAGGATAGTAAGCAAGTAAATGTATATAAACCTTTATATACATATATATAATTTTCTAGTTGATAAATTTTCTTAAAAAAATATTTCGGAAATCCAAACATGTTATTAAAACAAAAAATTTTAAATATTTAATTATGGAAAATGGACTAAGATTACAATATGAAAAAAATATAATAAATAAAATATAAGCAAATATGAAAAAATATAAACAGCACTTTATAATGTAAGACAATACAACAAAATAGTCTTATCGAAAATTTTGAAACCACGTTCTTCAATGTACACGTGCTAAAAATTTCTCTTCAGATATCCATTATTTTTCCATATTCCGCATTTTTCAAACACTTGTATAATAATGTAATATAAAAAATAAAAATAAACATTTAGACATTAAAACACATACACGCATATTATAAATGTATATAAAATATTTATTACAACTGCTAGTGAAAATTTCAATTAATTTCACATTATTCTAAGAATTTGTCATAAAATAAAAGTAATCTATAATTCTGTCAAAAACCATATAGAAATTTATGGTTACAACAAATCATAAAACAGGAACAGTGAATGATGTTAATAATTTTCAATACTTTTAAATAATTATTGACAAATAAATTGCATACATTCGATTTTCACTTTTATATGTTGCAAAAAGAATGACTTTCTTTTTGCGTGAACAATTCTTCTTATTCAAAAGTAATATTGTTCGCTTTGATACTTTTACAATATGCTGTAAGTACTTTTTTTACTTTTATAATAAGTTATTGCTTATTGTGCTCTTGTAGTTTGAGAAAATAAACATACGTTAAATAATAATTTAAAAACTGAGTAATAAGAATAAGGAAAACGTCTGTATTTATTACAAGTCTGTAATAAATTTTATAGTTACGTACAAATAAGGGAAAGGCATCAATTTGAAAAATCATTAATGTCCACGGCGATAAAACTTAAAATTTAAAAAAGGAATATGTAAATACACAGTTTATTATATATATATATATATATATATATATATATATATATATATGCGTATAAATATATGTGTATGGATTATAAAGCAAGATCATTTTATAGATAAAACAACTTCAGGTTATCGTAGATAATAAAAAAATATTAGTAATTGCTATTTTCATTTTTGTTTCGTCTATTTTTCGGTATAAAATGTCCATTAAATGTTCTGTTAGGAACATTGTCAGGAACATTGACGGGTTATTTTATTACATGGAGAAAAACGTATAAATCCGTCGACACGGTGCAACCTGAAGGAGGTGACAAGAACAAGAGAATATTTTATACCAGGAAACCAGCTTTAACCGTTATTTACGACAATACAAACGACTTCGCTGATAATACAGGACATTCGCTCGTGCCATAGGTACACGGTTCAATCTTGTGACTTGCAAAACAAACGGCTGGTGATTGATAGACAAAATCATATTTTTTCGTGTACTTCTATCATTATACTGTGTTTTATTGTTGTTTTGGTATAAACGAATGGTAATAGACGATTATAAAAAATAAAAATGCATATGTACTAACCGGTTGTAAGTTCATAACATGGTAAAAAAACGAATATAAAATATTAATCATCTCTAGTACTTGTATATAATGTTGTAAAATTCTATGATAAAATTGAATAAAAAAGATAAATATTTGAAAACATTAAACCTCTTTTTTACAAATAAATTTTATAAGAAAATTAGTCACTATTGACTTGGACTGTCTAATTTAAACATTTCATAAAATTGTTCAAAAATCATTTATTGTTAATTTTATTCACAAATGTACATATTGATAGTCATACCATCATCAGCGTTCATTAACGGTTAAAATAAACAGTAAATTATTGCTGAACAATTTTATAATTTTCTTTTAATATGCAGCGAGTGATTTATTCTATTGTAATCAATTTTATTACATTATTACTGTGTATTCATTCACTTAATATTATATATAGGGTCATTTAAATGTAACGCCTAGATTTGTGTTTTATTAAAAAGAAACTATACACATGTTTCTTTATACACCACTCTATACACATTTATACACATGTTTATTTATTTATACACAGGTTTCTTTTTAATAAAACACAAATCTAGGCAACACATTTGGTTGACCCTATATAATTTATTCAAGATCCAAATAAATATTATTATTATAATATTTTTGCGTATGAATATAAGTTCGGTGATTTGGGGTTACAATTTTGGATCAATTGTTACGTTATCAAAAACTAATTTGAAATTTTTTTTTTATAATATTAAAATTAAATCGCTTTTAGTTTAAACACCTATAAAAAAGGTGAATCTTTCCCTAGCTGATTTTTTATAATTTTCCAATTTAATTTTCAATACAAGATCATTTTTGATATATAAAGGAAAAGAAGCTATTTTTTAATTAACATTCAGTTGTATTGATTCTTTCATGTAGCAAAATTAATTAAAAGAAAATTTATTAAATTTTTGAAAAATATAAACCCTTGTTTAATAAACAAAATAAATGAATTAAATACATAAATGAATTAAATTTGTAAATTTCATGCAGTTAACCATTATATTTTTTTAAAAAAAGAAATATTTACTCAACAACTTTTTATTTTTTAGAGGATATTATAGAGTGAGTAAACAAGTTACTTTTTCGAAGAATCAGTTTATTAATTTCTCTTTAGAATTCAGTTTATTAATTCCAGTAGTAAAAAGATATTTTTATATATATATATATATATATATATATATATATATATATATATATATATATATATATATATATATATATAATATGTGTTTTAGCGTAGTAGAACTTTAAATTAAATCCCTATCGATAGTTTTATCTAACCTAAAAAATACTTTGTGTATGTGTGAAAATGTATATAAAAATTTACTATTTTTATATAAAAATATGATAAAGGTTTTTTTTCAAGTAAGATAGAACTTTCGATAGAAATCCAATTTAAAGTTCTATCACGTTTAAAAAAACACCACTCCATCTCTCTTTATATATATATATATATATATATATATATATATATATATATATATATATATATATTAAAAACTGATTTAACATTTTACAAAAGCCTAATACAATAGTAACATTGTATTTAGAAAGAAAATAAATAATTTAATACAATAAAAATGTTGTATTTAGAAATTTCTACAGCATTCCTTTATATGTTTACATCAACATGTAAAAAAGTCACATAATATATTTTTCTCATTTTTTTAACCCCATTTTATAACAATTTAAATAAATATCAGAACTAACCAAAGTCATAAATTACATAATAATGAATTATTATTGCAAAATATTTAATTTATTGCTTATTTTTTTATTAAATATATACTTTTTTTACAGACTCTGTATAACCTGTCTTTCTGCTATTTCAAGAAACTCAAAATAAAAAGTGAGTATATTTATATTGTTTATTTTCAATCTGACATAAAAAATAATCAGATATGTCCGAATTATTAATGTTTTTAATTATTATTATTATCGCGAATTTATGTATAAAATCAACGAGATAATAAATCAAGATTTGAAAATATTCCAATTTTAATGAAAAAAAAAATAATTTCTGTACATAAGTTATTAATCAGTGTACATATGTTTGTGTGAAGATATAATTTTCAATGAAAAAAATTAATTAAGCAACATTTTATCTACATCGTAAAATAATACACAATAAATACGATTGATAATAATTCCAATCAATCAAATACAACTTTCAATTTTGACATGAATGTAGTAACGATTGAATTACTGTAACCGTAATGACCTAAAGCCAAACACATATCTATAGACATAGGATATAAAATTTTTACTAATATGCAACATATATGCCAGTGCAACAATTGGTTTTGTTTGACATGATTATGAGATAGTGAAATAACTTGTTCGTTTCATTACAAGTGATTTAAAATTAATTCTTCGAATATATTGCGACATATCAGTGTGCAATATATATATATATATATATATATATATATATATATATATATATATATTTGTACACACACACATACACACGATCCTTTCATCCTGTTCTATCGATAAAGTGCAAGTATTAACCACTGATTCATATAAATACCAAAGAATTGCATTATAATCATTTTTGTCATGGAAAAAGGATATTACCATTCTAATGAACAAAGTTCTCAAGAAGTTAATTTTTATAATAAAATAAAATATGTGTCATAATTAAGTCACTTAATGCGATATTTAATTCACTTCTGAGATAATATTTGGAATTCATATTCTATTATTGAAGAAATATAACCAGCAAGTCAAATTTTGTTAAGACATTTCAATTATATCTTAAAATCTAAATAATGTAAAATATATCTTTCTGAAGTTTGAAGAAAATGTTAAAATAATTTAAGCAAAATGGAAGAAAAATTTAAAGAATGACGTTTAAGAAAAACATTTTTTAAAGGAGTTCAAAAGCAAGAAAAATTGAATTTTAATTTGTATATTTAGATTTGGATAAATATTTGGTTTCATACAATATAATTAAAGAATTTTTTACCAGATGATTATAAATTAGAAAATTTATTTTGTTTACTTTTATAAAAAAATAGGTGACCAAGAAAGTGTATACATCAATTCCATGAATTTCTTATGCATCGTATGATTCGTTTCACCAGGCACATTAATTGTGTGCCAAAGTATATACCTTGTTTTATTAGTTCATTATATCTGAATGTATTTACTTTAATTTTAAATATAATTTCAACCCTTCAAAATGTTTATACAAAGTAGTGTAATACATGAATGTTTATTTTACGAATTTAAATTTGAGTCCAACCCTGTTAAAGTAGTAATACAAATTTATACTCAATTTAGAAAATGAGTAGTTATATCAAAAACGGTACAAAGGTGATTTTAAAAAAATACTTCAAGAGATAAATTATCACAAGACGAAACAAGATCATACAAACCATTAAACATAAATAACGACGAATTACAGACAATGATTAAAACTAATTACAATTTAACTTAATAGTTTACTGAAGAGAATAAAATATATCAAAAATTTTATAATATTAAAGAAACTAGTATTTATTTGTTTTGGAACTGGCTGATTCACTTTACACAAATGAATTTTAACCCCAACACCATAACAATTGTTGTGGTGTTGGGGTTAAAATTCATTTGTGTAAACTAGTATCTAGTTGAAGAAAATATATTTATTCCAGAATATACCTATTCAGGTGTATTTGAAAAAGTTCAGTATATGAAATGTAAATAAAATTATTTTAAATTCAAGCTACAATATATTTTTATTTTATATTTAATTAAACATTTTTATATAAAAAAATTCAGGTCAGGCATGAACACCCTTCTAATGCATGTATTTATGAATATTTATATTAATTTGTTTAATTTAAAATTTGTTGTATCTATGTTATTAGGTCATAAAAAAATAAATTAAAACGAATAGCAAATATGTATTATATATATATATATATATATATATATATATATATATATATATATATATACAAATTAAATCATAATAATATAATAATAATACAAAATAAATAATAATATATATAATAATACAGAATAAATGATTATTCGGTCAATTGGTACGTATTTATTTCAATTTAAAGTTTTATCATGCTTAAAAACAATTTATATATATATATATATATATATATATATATATAAGATGTTTTTTAAGCATGATAGAACTTTAAATGGAAATAAAACACATATCAATTGACCGAATAATCATTTATTTTGTATTATTCGAAAAATCATTTTATAGCATTAATATTTAAAAATTATTTTGGTCATATGAGTACTATGGATATCTTGGACAAACCGTATTCTATCAGTTCAATTTCGGGTCACTTTTTCAAGAAATTAGGGGCCTTATATCCGCAATAACGCGAGTTATGTTGGCTTCTAGTACCTTAATCGTTGCTGGTTTATCAGCATAAACCAGAGACTTCACATATCCCAAAAAAAAAATAATCCAGAGGCGTCAAATCATAAAATCGTGTAGGTCAATTCACAAGTCCATTTCTGGAGATAATATTATCATCGATTTTTTGTTTCAATAACTTGATTGTTTCGGTCGAAGTATGGCACGTGGCACCATCCTGCTGAAACCACATCTCTTCCAGATCGATTTTATGCAAATTTGGAAACAAATAATCATTGATCATCGTTCTATAACATACACCATTGACGATAATGCGCTCTCCGGCTTCATTTCGAAAGAAATAAGGTCCGATGATGCCATCATACTCTGCTTTTTTCTGGATGTAACGGACTCTTGAGAATCGCTTCTGGATTGGTCTCACTCCAAATGTGACAATTTTGCTTATTAACGCACTCGTTAAGCCAAAAATAAGCCTTATAACTGAACAAAATTTGGTGTTTTGTAAGTTTGGCTAACAGACAATGATTTTTGAAATAAAATTCCACAATTTGGAAACTTTGCTCAAGTGTAAAACGTTTCACAATGATTTTTTAAAGTATATTGAATTCAAATGTCACTTATAGCGCTCAAACTGATAAATGACAACCGACCTGACAGCTATCCCTATCGAAAGTTCTACCTAACCTAAAAAAACTTTTATATATATATATATATATATATATATAATATATGATAACTATAAATATATTAATTTATATGTATGGGTGTATATACATAATAAATGGCTTTTCATTTTATAAGAGTCTAGTAAATCCAGCCGTATGTTTATAATAAACGACGACCAAACCTCTTATCTCAGCTCGATTCTTTTGTATACATCTAATGTATATGTATATGATATATATTTTCTTTCCATATTTTATATGCTTACACGTATGTCGATAACACAACCGCTGACTTTAATAAACTGCCCTTTTGTCCATTCGAACGCGGATTGTATTTTCGGGCGCGCCCGTTCGTTTTCATTTGCATAATTTAGGTAATGCCAGCGCTCGGCTTCACCGCATGCAACAAACGAACGAACGAAACGTTCATTATTATTACAACTCACATGTTTTACGATTCTCATGGAATGATTGTGTCTCGAGCAACACGAGGGTGTGTTTTCTGTCTGTAATGACATTTGTGGTTAAACGTGTACGGCAAGATAATTTATACATGTATTCAGGGTTGTTCGAAATAATACCAGTCGTAATTATGTTTATTATTGGTAATTCTATTCAAAGTTCTTTTCTTTTTGGTTTATGGGTACTGGTAATGTATTGGTCATAGTAATAATTCGGTTTAAAACAAGTGTATAATCAATAAATGGTCATTAAGTAATCAACATGGAATTAATTCAAGGATCAAATACAAGTTTCGAACCAATAAATCAATTTATGCCTAATAAAATTTTTTTCATATTTTTATTCGTAAATATTAACACATAGTAAACAATAAAAGTTTATGAAATTATATAGAAGTCACTTTTTTAAAACTGGCCTTATTTTATTACATAATAATATCTTTATTAAGAGGATATATATAAGATCATCCAAATGTGACGCCTAGATTTGTGTTTTATTAAAAAGAAACATGTGTACAGGATAGTGTATAGGGAAACATGTGTATAGTTTCTGTTGTTTCTTTTTAATAAAACACAAATCTAGGCTTCACATTTCGATGACCTTATATAAAAATATATTTTTTCTTTTTTAAATTTCATAGTTGTTTTTCATAGCAGTTTTTTTTTATATTCATTGCTGGATGAAAGTCTCTCCCAAAACATACATATATATATATATATATATATATATATATATATATATATATATATATATATATATATATATAAATATACATACAATTCTGTCTTTTCTTATTTTTATATTAAAATGTATAAAAATCTTTTGGATGTGTGTTACTTATTAATTTTTAAAATATAATATTAAATGTACTAATGGAATTATATATACATTTTAAATACTTTCAGATAGAACTTGTTTTTTTAAAAAAATATATATAGCTGTGAATGACCGAATTTACTTTTAATAATTTTATTTTTATTAATTAATCGAGAATAAAAAATGAAATCAGTAAAATAGTAATATATATATATATATATATATATATATATATATATATATATATATATATATATTAAATAGTAGGAAATCGTTAAAAAATAGTAAATTTTTATGTATTTGACAGAAATACTGTTAGATTTCTTTCATAAAAATATCCAATTAAGTTTTGGAATCAATGAATAGAAGATTTAAATATCCGCTTTAAATTTTATACGTATTTAATGTTTTGAATTAGTAATTAATTTCGAATTAACCTGTACAATTATCGATTAAAATGAAATTCGAATAATATAAACGTTTTCGTTAATGGATTTTATAAATATGATTAAGAAATAATAAAATTTAATCTCTTGTGATTGTATCGTATAAGAAAAAATTACATTTTTTGTCGATAACTTCTATAATAAAATGTTTTATTTTCTTGTAGAAAATTTTAAATGTGTTCATTTTTTTGTACTTATAATGAAAATGAATCATAATTGACCAAAATATATACATAAACTTGTTCGAAAAATGCTCATTTCTTTGAGAAAATAATAATAATATGAATAATCAATGATCATGAAGCAATGTATTTGAATATATATAACGTTGTTGGTTTTTGAAAAATTTGGAAAAATTTGAAAATTAAGAAATATTTGAAAAATTTGAAAATTATGAAATTTATGAAAAATTTTGAAAATTTTGAAATTTCTGAAAAATTATAAAATTTTTGAAAAATTTTGAAAATTTTGAAAAATTTTGAAATTTTTGAAATTTTTGAAATTTTGAAAAATTTTGAAATTTTTGAAATTTTTTGAAAATTTGAAAAATTTTTGAAATTTTTGAAAAATTTTGAAATTTTTGAAAAATTTTGGAAAATTTTGAAAATTTTTGAAAATTTTGAAAATTTTTGAAATTTTTGAAAAATTTTGAAATTTTTGAAAAATTTTGTAAATTTTGAAAAATTTTGAAATTTTGAAATTTTGAAAAATTTTGAAATATTTAAAAAATTTTGAAATTTTTGAAAATTTTGAATTTTTGAAAAATTTTGAAAATTTTGAAATTTTTAAAAAATTTTGAAAATTTTGGAAAATTTTGAATTTGAAATATTTTGAAAAATTTGAAAATTTTGAAAAATTTTGGAAAATTTTGAAATTTTTGAAAAATTATGAAAATTTTGAAAAATTTTGAAAATTTTGAAAATTTTGAAATTTTTGAAAAATTATGAAATATTTGAAAAATTTTGAAATATTTAAAAAATTTTGAAATTTTTGAAATTTTTGAAAAATTTTGAAATTTTTAAATAATTTTGAAAAAAATTTTTGACAAATTATGAAATTTTTGAAAATTTTGAAAAATTTTGAAAATTTTGAAAAATTTTGAAAATTTTGAAAATTTTGAAAATTTTGAAAAAAAATTTTGAAAAATTTTGGAAAATTTTGAAAAATTTTGAAAATTTTGAAAAAAATTTTGAAAATTTTGAAATTTTGAAAAAAAATTTTGAAAAAAAATTTTGAAAAATTTGAAAATTTTTGAAATTTTTGAAAATTTTGAAAAATTTTGAAAAAAAATTTTTGAAAATTTTGAAAATTTTGAAAATTTTGAAATTTTTGAAAAATTTTGAAATTTTTAAAAAATTTTGAAAATTTTGAATTTTTTGAAAAATTTTGAAATTTTTAAAAATTTTGAAAATTTTTAAAAATTTTGAAATTTTTGAAAATTTATGAAATTTTTGAAAAATTTTGTAAATTTTGAAAAATTTTGAATTTTTTGACAAATTATGAAATTTTTGAAAATTTTGAAAAATTTTGTAAATTTTGAAAAATTTTGAAATTTTTGAAAATTTTTGAAATTTTGAAAATTTTTGAAATTTTTGAAAATTTTTGAAAATTCTGAAAAATTTTGAAATTTTTGGAAAATTTTGTAATTTTTGAAAAATTTTGAAAATTTTGAAAAATTTTGAAATTTTTGGAAAATTTTGAAATTTTTGAAAAATTTTGAAAATTTTGAAATATTTTGAAATTTTTGAAAAATTTTGAAAATTTTGAAAAATTTTGAAAATTTTGAAAAATTAAGAATTTTTGAAAAATTTTGAAATTTTTGAAAAATTTTGAAAATTTTTTGAAAATTTTGAAATTTTTGAAAAATTTTGAAATTTTTGAAAATTTTTGAAAATTTTGAAATTTTTGAAAAATTTTGAAAATTTTAAAAATTTTGAAATTTTTGAAAAATTTTGAATTTTTTTAAAAATTTTGAAAAATTTTGAAAATTTTAAAAATTTCGAAAATTTTGAAAATTTTGAAAAATTTTGAAAATTTTGAAAAATTTGGAAATTTTTGAAAATTTTGAAAATTTTTTAAAAATTTTGAAATTTTGAAAATTTTTGAAAAATTTGAAAATTTTGAAAATTTTTGAAATTTTTGAAAAATTTTCAAAATTTTCAAAATTTTCAAAATTTTGAAAAATTTTGAAAATTTTTAAAAATTTTGAAATTTTTGAAAAATTTTGAAAAATTTTGAAAATTTTGAAAAATTTTGAAAAATTTTGAAAATTTTGAAAATTTTGAAAAATTTTGAAAAATTTTGAAATATTTAAAAAATTTTGAAATTTTTGAAATTTTTGAAAAATTATGAAATATTTGAAAAATTTTGAAATATTTAAAAAATTTTGAAATTTTTGAAATTTTTGAAAAATTTTGAAATTTTTAAATAATTTTGAAAATTTTGAATTTTTTGAAAAATTTTGAAATTTTTGGAAAATTTTGAAATTTTTGGAAAATTTTGAAATTTTTGAAAAATTTTGAAATTTTTGGAAAATTTTGAAATTTTTGAAAAATTTTGAAAATTTTGAAATTTTTCAAAAATTACAAATTTTTCAAAAATTTTATATATGTATTTGTATGTGAAATTTTCTTTCATTATTATATTACATTATAATATATTCATTAATTTGCTATTTTAAATTTTCCTCTGCACTTATATAAATTATTATCTTTAAATTGTTTATATAAAAAAATTCAAATGTTCTTATATCTTAATAATTTTATTAATAAATAGGAATTAAATTTTCTATCTTTTTATTCAGTCTAAATTTTTTACTCTTTAAATATTTTCTCTCATCAACTTAATCAAGTAAAGAGAAATTATAAGGAAATTGAAGACAACTGGAATAAGAGAAATTTAGCCATTCATTAAATTCTTTATAAAAAATATAAATGCATCATTGTTTGTCGTAAAAAAATATATTTAATTTTTACATAATCAGATTTTATATACCCACTCTATTAATTTTGTTTATTAAAAATAACTTTATTAGAATACGAGTTTTGATTTCGAAGAAGAAAAAAATTATCAAAAGGATTTTCTAATACTATTTTAAAAATTATTTCATATCTATTGAAATGTGTATTGTCATACAAAATGAACAACGAGTGATTATTAAATAATTGTATGATACTGAAGTGAACGATTCAATTTCGCAAAATTGAATTAAACGCACGAATAGTAACGAAATACAATTTTTAGCATAAGTTTCAAACAAGAATTGAATATTTTGCATCACGAATTCCTTTAAACATGTTTTAAAAATATTTCACATAATTCTTAATTCGAGTTAAACAAAAGATATAATTTTTTTTATTATACTTTATGAAATATGATTAAAACTATCATTGATTAGTGTATTAATTACTTTTTTAGTACAGTTTTCTTTCATACACCTACAATTAAGAAAAATAATCTGAAATATTTTGATTTAATTTTCAGTTATTTATTCATTAATCAAATGTTATTAAATTAACTGACTTTATTAACTTATACATATAATGATTTATATTATAAATGATTGTACGAAGAATGGCCTTTTGTTTAATCACAGTGATATGCATTTTATTCGTAGATGTCGGCATCGATATAAAAGTTGACTGTAAGAGTTTGATAAATAACGTATTCTTTTCAATAACGATTAACGGTTTCGAGCTACATAAACAATTTTGTCACGTTATATATATATATATATATATATATATATATATATATATATATATATATATATATAAATTTGTGTATATATATTTTGTGTGACTGTCGGTCCTATTGTTGTTTTATGGTCATGCTCGATCCATTGTATATCCACTGGTAGTGGAGTAAGTACGTTACACAGCGGCTACACTCTATATCCATAACCATTCGATTCAGAACAATAGTGTTCTGCGAAACGATTCAGTCACCATCTACGATATTATTACACTGCGTATCCATTTGTTTGGTCCGTAAAAAAAAATTCGTATTTTGCCTGTGTCGCATTATCATAATAGAAAGGTCATTTGCTTATTGTTAGTCACGCTTAACTGTTCGTAATTTTCATCCACTGCGAATACATGTTAATAAAACAAACATTATTTTCGTACTAAAAATGTAATAAAATCACGTTTGAACAAGTATAACATTAAATTGTACAGTTATACACACACACACGTGTATATATATATATGTGAAATCTAACTCCATCATTAAATTTTATATTCTGTCGAGAATCTAGTAAAACGTTGTAAAATAGTTTTAATGAAAATCGTTATTTAACTTCGTACAACATTTTTAATAGTGGTTTTAGAAAGAAAATAATTCTGTTTATTTACATTACACGAATCAAAATGAACTCGATATCATAAAATGTTATTTAAATTACAAGACAGATCCGTCGTAGTACATGTAATTTAAGTAAAGATATTTTTTAACTGTAGATCGGAGTATTATTCAATTTAATCAAATTCGTCTGTTCAATTTTTAAGATTGAGGATTTAAATAATATTGGATGGTGGTAAAGTTGAATTTAGATTAAAAATTTAAACAAATATTGATTGAAAAAAATGAAAATTTTGTTGAATATATTTTTAAAAAATATTGAATGTTTGTAAGGATTTTTTTAAAAAAATGATTTATTTGGGGATTATATTATATTTTATTTCTATCTGTATAATGGTTATATATTAAGTATTTCCATTGAACAAAAAATAAATAGATAGTTAAATAAGAGACTTTTTTCAAAAAAATATTTTTATCGAATTTTCTTCATGTATTTACATTCAAAAATGTAGAACAAATTATTTTATAAAAACATATGTATTTATTTTTAAGATATATAGTCCTTGTAAAATTAATTTTTTTTTAGTGATTTATATATAGAGAGAGGGGGGAGAGCAATAATTAAAAGCAATGTTGAAAAAAGTGATAGAGGAAGACAAAATAAATGAAAATTAAATTTTTTAAAAAACTGAATTTCAGAAATTATGACTAGAAAAAAGGCAATAACTTTAAATAAAAAAGGTTTTAATTTTTACTGGTTCCTCTTTTCAATTTGTTCTTAAATTTCTTCAAAGATGGTAATTTTAAATAATCTAATGAAACATATTCCAACTACAAATACTTCTATGAAAATTTGAACAATCAGTATATTTTTTTTATAATTTTCTAATTACATTATTAACCAATCATTTTTTTAAAAATCAGATTTTATTAATACTTAATTTTATTTCATATTGTTTATTAAATATCATTCCATTTAGTTTTTATTTTTTCAATGAAATTTCATTTATTTTTCATTCCTTATAATATTTAAAATTTATTTTTTATTAATTTTCTATATAGTTTTACATTTTTTTATAAAAATATTTGTGTTTATATAAATATTTTCAGACTATTGTAAAAAATATTAAATTCCTAATTTTAATTATTATAAAAAAATTGAAGAAAATAATTAATATTTTTAGTCTCTTTAAATATTTTATGTAAAATAATAATATTTTTTAAATTACTTGTAAGAATAACAGTTCTTAATGAACTCGACTTCTAAACAATACAAATGTTCTGAACGAATATTCGTCGTCATTAGAGATTTTTTCACAGTTATTTCTTTAAGGGAGTCTGTGTAATTATATCCAAGTTAATCATCCGTTAATCACTTTCATATTTTAGTTCATTTTTTTTTTGATACTATATAGACACTGGTTATGTACAAGTTGATTTTAACGTATCAAATTCTTCTACAACATTAACAAAACAATACCCATTTACCAATTAAATATCCATTAGCATACTAAAACCCGTAACCTAATATCTATTGCATATCTTGAGTCGAAAACGGAATATTCCGTTAGCGCTGTAGCCAGAAGAGCAGACAGAAAAAACAACAACAATCAAATTATCTTCGAGACGAGTATCGCCCACGCATACCAATTACTGGATTCGAAGCAATGATTACAGGGATGGAAATCATCACACGAACGCATCAGTACCGTTATGTTGATGCTTCCATGGACCGCGTCCTAACATAAACACCGATAATAACATAAATATATATGGCCGAATGAAGTTCGCATCACGCGAAACAGTAAAGTTCGACCACCGTCCAATTATGTTCAGTGCCAAGGCGTGTTGGCCGTTTATTAGTATTTAACATTTTTTTTCCTATGGATACACGCGATATAGGTTATGGAAACTGTTTCAATAGTGTGATTATACTTTTTTGTAAAAAAATATTAAAATGAAGAGACTTTTTTTCGAATTCGAAACAAAGATTTTGGTATTTTCTAAAAAAAAAATGTTACTAAAAATCAAACTGATAAATATGTTTTTTAATTGAAAAATCTCCACCTTAATAATATAGGATTGTATTAAAGTAGTCAATAATTATCTATGGTCTATAATTATTAAGACATGTTTAATAAATATATATTCAAAAATTAAATAATTGGCAATTAAAAATGAGACTAGTTTATTATTTATATTATAAAATGTTTTGAATTTCATATCCAAACCTGTTTTATTGAAAAATAAGCCTGGGTATTGTTATTTGTTATAATATTGTTGCAAATTCACTTTTAAAGCAAAAAAATTATTCATTCTAAGATTAGACAAAAATGTTCATTAATTATTGATTGTTCTTTTTATTTACTGGTGCAAATTTCGGTAACTATTCCATTATCGCCAAAGCTGTGTTATAAAATAGATTTTATATCACAACTCTCTGACGATATCACATGTCCATCGAAATGCGCATCAACAAATAAAGTGAACAATAAGTGATTAATGAACAATTTTGTAAAGTCTTGTGATATTTGAAGTAAGTAATTCATTTGTATCAATTGTAACAATTTTTATATTTAAATTATTTGAAGAAAATACAACTTGCCAGTATTTCAATTAAAGAATAATATATAGAATATTAAAATACAAAGAATTTTAAAACAATTAAAAAGTCATCTTAAAAATGTACAAACAAAATATTTATGTGTGTTAATAACACTTGCAAATACATCTTTGTTGTACCACAAAATCAGGCGATGAATGTTCCAGGAATAAGACTTTTAACTACCTCATAAATTCTCCGAATCACTCAATTCGTTGCTGAAGGCTTTTACTGAAGAAGACATTGGTCTTATGATGTAAGACTGTAGTTATTTTCATGTTCTAATAATTCTATAAAAATTTAATATTTTTTTCTGACAGCTTTAATTTTAAGTATTTGTTATTTTTTCCATAAACAATTTAATAGTTTTTTTTATTTATTCTAATCAGTGGATTTTTTCAAATAATTTAAAAAATTGAAGAAATTACAAATAGATTTTTTAATATACATTTTTTAAAGAAAAATTTTTATATGGATTTGATTAATGTTTCATTTTAAATTATTTATGAATTTAAAATGAAAATTTAATTTATTTTTTAATTGTTCTTATTTATGCCACTGCTATATAAAACGTATCACTTCATCTATCGACTCCTAGCGAACGCCTTTAATGTCTTTTTTTAATTTAGGGAAATAAAAAAAATGTCTAATGGGGCCCAATCTGGACTATATAGCGGTAAAACCTTCCATTGATATTCATGCAATACTGCCCTGGTAGAACTTGCAGAGTGAGCTGGCGCGTTATCAAAGTAAATCAAGACACGCTGATGAATTTTTCTAGGCTATTTTTCTTTTAGAGCTACTTACAATTTTAAAAACTATTTCATAATAACTTGCAGTTATTTTCTTTGCCCTTTAAGAAAATCTATGAACTACACTCCATCAGAATTCTAGAAAATTTTGACCATTACCTTCGTTGCCGATCTTTCTGCTTTAGCCTTTATAGGAGCACTTAAATTCTTTGGTAAATATTATTTTGATTGTTGCTTGCTTTCGGGATTAAACTGGTAGACTCAACTTTCCAAACTAATTGTAAAAATAGTATTCCGTTTACAAGTAATAACATTTTTCGGGAATTTTTTTAACATCTCTCGTGTATATATATATATATATATATATATATATATATATATATATATATATATATATATATATTGAACGTATGAAGACTGATATATATCTCATCTGAAAAAAAACAATTAAAAAATCCCGATCTAAACCAAAAGATAATTTATCAGCTCGGTATTCAATCCAAATGTAATAGATCATCAATAGATCGACACTCCAGCTACCGGAAACATAATATCGAGACGGTCTTGTTGCCGTTGATGGATGAAGTCCGATCACAATTACCACAGCTGCATGCACATGCATACTGCAGCAAACTGGACAGTTGACAAGAAAGGCTATTATGTTATGTATGTAGAATCCCTCATAGTCAGTCGGTATTAGCTAGCTTCTGTCTTGTTCAGCTGTTGATATCACCACGATGTTGACTTCTGGTTTGTTTTTGTTGTACAATGAGTATCTTGTTCTTGTTGATATCGATGATTGATGTACATAATTTAACCAACGGCGGATCGTATAGATGATGTATATCTGTACAATGGACAAAAATTGTACGTAATGAACGAAACGTTAATTGGAATATTTATCTTTGTCTTCTTTGTTTATATATGTTATTATTACTATCATATATTATTACGAATAAAAACATTTATAGTACACATTGACAAGAAATTAAAACTACTTGTACATATTTATTGAACTCTTTTTTTGAAATTTTGTGGTCTTGGAGGGAGTGATTTATTTCCAAAAAATAAATTAGCAATACTGCCAAAAGTATTATATATATATAGAGAGAGAGAGAGAGAGAGAAAGAGTTTTATAAATAAGATTATTTTTTTATTAACTGCTAAAAAATTACAAAAAGTTGAAAATAAAAATCGAAAAAATAATATAATAATACAATAAAAAATAATTTTATTTATAAAACTCTCTCTCTCTTTCTATATATATATATATAAATTATGATGCAATGTGAAAATTTTCTTTCCAAAATTTTCTAAAAATGACCGAACTATAAATTTTATTAAATAAATTAATGGTGTTTCATACATTATTAAAAGAAGTAAATTTGGAGGTTGACAAGCGAAGTGAGTGAGGGGTGGAATCCTCTGGTTAAAAAAAATAAATGTATTAATTTTTAAATATTCAATAAATTCGAAGTCAATGATCTATTATTTGAATTTATTCTGCGCAATTTTTGAAAATTTTTAGCTAAGTGTTGAGTAAAATAAATGTGTTAAGCTGACCATCGATAATCAAGTAAATTCATTAATCTGGCACCCCATAAGTCTTAAAGATGCCGGATTAGTGATGATCGTCTGTATATATTTTTAAAAAATATTTCTTTAGTTATTGGTATTATACCAAGTTCACTTTAATATAAATAAATAATTTCACTTCATTGACATAAGATTTAAAAAAAATTATTAAATGGTAGAGGGTTATATTTAAAATCTATGATAAAAAATATTTATCATTGAAATTTTCTAATAAGAATTTAAAACTCAATTTAATTTTTAAGAAGTAAAATTTATGTGAGACTTATTTAATTTTTAAACAGTTAAGTAAAAAGAGACATATATAGGGTCATCCAAATATTTTTAAAAATAATTCAAGTCAAAATCCGTACAAAAATTTCACAAAAAAAACTATTAAACAGAAAATGATTTTTAAAAAATTAGAAATAGTTGTTCTATAGAGTCATCCAAATGTGACGCCTAGATTTGTGTTTTATTAAAAAGAAACATGTGTATAGGGTGGTATATAAGAAAACATGTGTATAATTTCTTTTGTTCCTTTTTAATAAAACACAAATCTAGGCGTCACATTTGGCTGATCCTATATTTATTAAAAAAAATATCTTTGAAATATCTCATTAAAAATCAAATTCTCTCTTCAATTAATTTTTTTCGTACAGAATGCCCAGCGTTTAAAATACAATTATTTTTAATTATATGATATAAATCTAAGTCAATTCATTTTTCTGTATAAAATTTTCTGTACTAACTGAACAGATATTTTTTGCAACTGTGCTTGCGATCATTTCCATCAACAATTATTTTCGCGATTTCAGACAAATAAACTATATAATAAAAACATACGAGTCGATTCGACAAAGATCATAAAACATACATCTATCTGTCATAATTATTTTATATGATATCATAAATTCCACAATATAATTTTGCTTCTGGTATATCTATATAAAACAAATAACGATTTCTTAAACATCTCTTGCTTATAAGGTACATACAGAGAAGCATGTCTGTGCTGATTACTAGTTTTTTTAATATATTTTTTTTTATAAAGATAGTCTACAAGGGAAGTAGAATAAATGTGTGTGTACATTTTTAGAAGCAACCTTTTCTCGCTACGTCGATTTATATTGTATATCCAGTTCCACGTTCTCTTTCATGATATTAGTTAAGACAACTCTTATAATCGAAATGACATTTGTTTTTTTTTATGTACTCATATATATGTATATATATATATATATATATATATATTCTGTCATATTAAGTTATTTTTACTACCTATCACAAAAACCGTATAAAGATTGTAAAATATAACTCAATATAGAACAATAATTATTTTCTTGTATTTTAATTAATTGTAAAACATTATTACTGTATAACGAGATGTTATATTTATTTGGATTTTATTAAGAATGGTACTTTTTTTATATATACTCTTAAATTAATCTTTTCGAAATTAAAGAAATATAATTATACTATTAAAATTTATAGTCGTAAAAATTTTTACTATCAACCTATTTTGGATGAAATGAAATCGTGTTTTCCAATTGAACGGTATGTAAATTAATTTTAAATAGTTTTAAACCAACTGTATTTCTAAAAAATGTAACGTTAGAATTTAATAATACAATTTGTATTTTATTAACTGGTATTAAAAAATAAATAAATAATATTGAAAATATGTTTTTATTTTTTAATATCAAAACAGTAGTAAGAATTCAAATAACTGTTAATAGACATTTATATTATATAAAAATATATCGTATAATTTTTATTAACTGATTGAATATACTGAATTTTTATAAAAAATAAAAACTTTTTTTTAAATCTGTACAAAATTAATTTGATATTTTAAATGGGTGTTATTTTTGAAATTATTCTGATGTATTGTTCATTTTTTAAATAATACATTTTAATTTTAAATTGATATTTTAATTTTAAAACTGAAATATATTTTCTATTAATATTTACAAATTCTTCTTATATTAAAAAAATACATTTAGCATTTTCAATTTTTTTTTTAATATAAGAAGAATTTGTAAAAAAAATTTAATACCCTGACATTAAATTCTTTTAATTTTGTATTAAAAAATAAAACAAATTCAATTCAGACATCTGTCTCTTTATGAAACTGTTTTCACTAATGTGATTTTGGAGACTAGAATAAACGGTAATCTGATGAAGCCAGGTCAAAACAATACGATGGAAGTGTAATAACTTCCCAACAAATTGGAGAGAACTGAACTTAAAAAAATCGATTGATATGCAAGGATTATAATATATAAAATGACATTGTTCTTTTGAAGAAAAGATAGTAGTCTAGAATTATTTCATTAACTATACATATTTAATTTCCTGTTTGATTTTCAAAAAGTGTATCATTAGTTTATAACACAGCAAAGAACTCAACAAGTGAATCAATGATAAGAGAAGAAAAGATGATTGTAATAACTGATATGCAGACATAAATACAAACGATTATAGCTTATACTTTTTTAGAGATTTAATTAATATTTCCTACTTGTTATCTCTACAAAAGCGGAAATATATCAATCGACATAAAACTGCTTAATGAATTATTTATTTTTTATTTTTAGAAAAGAATGAAATATTTGAAATATATATATATATAATAGAAATAGAATTATATATATATATATATATATATATATATATATATATATATATATATATATATATATATATATATATATATATATATATATATATATGAGAATATGTGTTTGCGTGTGTACGAATGTGTATTACATCCGTATGTTTTGAATGAAACATAAACATTTTTTCTACCTAAACATATATAACTAACTCCCTGCGGGTTCAAAGCATCCTAATTCAAAACAAATTATGATCATTCGCCAGGTCATAAGACTATATTCTCAGAACGGATGACATCACCAAGGTTAATGATAAATAATTGCATGCATATTTATGTTGGAGATCTCGTTCTCTCTCGATCAATTATACAGTTACCGTAATAATGTATTAAAGATGATAATCTAAATTCAGAAATAATCATTGTCATATAAAACATATCAAATTTTTTTGCGTTCTTTTTGTAACATCACGTACACACACACACACACACACACACACACACACACATATATATATATATATATATATATATATATATATATATGTATGTATGTGTGTGTGTATGTATCTTAGGTTTTTTAAATTTCAACTTGAACTTTGTAATATTAATTGTTAATCGAATGATATAATTGGAAGGATGCGAGTTTTATTTTCTTTCGTTTCATTCGGTGATTTCAACGTTTGATGCCCTTGACGGAACAGATTTGTACTTCGTTTTAAATTAATTTGTGGAATTACACAATTTGTAATTATATACTTGTTTTTTTCATTTTAGTCGTTTATTTACCTGCTTATTATATATATATATATATATATATATATATGTATGTATGTATGTATGTATGTATGTATATATGTATACGTACAGGATTTATATATAAGGTTAATAAGATATTATCTTTGATTATCTTTATAATAATTAATTTACTTATTATGATATATAAAATAAAATATTTTTAGACTATTATTGATTTTACTTTTATATATACATACACATACATATATATATATATATATATATATATATATATATATATATATATATATATATATATTACAAGAGAAAAATATTGGATTAGATCAAATAGAAGATTTTGATAAAGATCTTCATTAATCATGGATAGAAAGAGATTGCTACTGCTGTTGATTATATACACATATGTGTCTATATACATAAATATAATTTTTATAAATTTATTTAAACAATATATTTGATTTTCTTTATTATAAACTGCAATATTTTTTAAATAAAATATTTTTGAACTGTTAGGTTTTTTTAAAAAAACAATTCTTATTACTCGATAAACACAAGTCTTTAAAAATCTATCAAATCCTCTATAAATAACAGTAATGGAAAAAATATTATTATTATTATTTTGTTGTTATACTATTTTAAATAAATTTAAGATGTGTTTTTTGAATATAAATATTTTTAATTTTTTGAAATGTTGGTTTAAATTATAACAAATAAATATAATAAATAAAATCTATCTCCTTAACAATAAAATAAAAATGTATCAACTGAAAACTATTCAAATATTTATTGTATATAATTATTCTTTAATTTACAATATGTAAAAAAATGATCAATTTGTATAAAATTTCAATTGGTAATATTTTTAGTACAAAATTAATATTTATTTTAAAAAATTCAATATAATATAAAACACTTATATAAGAGATTGAAAAATACTACAATATCAACGTGTAAGAAAGAAATTAATAATTAATCTTTAATTACTGAAGTAATAAAAAAATACTGTCAAAATTTTCTAAGACATTTATCCTGAATACAGATTGTATTTTTTTAAATCACCCCCATAAAAATATATTAATTTAAAAAATAAATAACGAGAAAAACTATTTTGATTATTAAAGATTTATTTAACATGCATTTAATAAATCATAGGATATTGAAAAATAGAATGACTATAAATTTTTAAAATCGAAATTTAATCATTATATTACTTAATACAAGAATAAAACTTGTTTATTTAAAAAAACATTTATGAATACAAAGAATAAATTGTTGAGAAATCATTTAAATTTTTAACACTTTATAAGAAATATTATTTTTTTATTTTTATTTGGTTACGACATTATTTTATAAGTGTGACTTAAACATATTATTATGTCTCGTTTTATTTGAATGTCAGTCAAAGTTAAAATCAAAATATATTAAAAATACACTTTCATCACTTTTAACTAAAGTAATTAAATACCATCATCGTCAATTTGTATCTATACTTTTTTTAAAATGTTTATAAAATTATATATATATATATATATATAATGTATATAAACGTACATATGTGTATAATTACACGCATGCAATTTAATATACGAAGGCCATAACAAATCGTCTTAATTACCAGATGTAAGACTTATCTGGATGAACTATTCCGTTTTACTATAAAATCAACAAGGTCGACGTAAAAAACAACGTGCTTTAAAGACATTGCATGTATTGTGACGGTCAAAAACGTCAAATCGAAACGTTTTTATTATATTTATTATACAAATTATAATTATATCTGCTTAAGTGTGTTTTGTATGACGATATTGATTTTTTGCAACTAGTGTTTTTTTCTTCAATGGAAAATTAAAAGAAAGCAGTTGTTATTCTCATATTTAAAAGACGAATTAAATTGTAATATAAATAATTATCGTTCAATTAGTCTGACAAGTTATACATATATATATGTAAATTATAGAGTATGTATTGAGTTACTATATAAGGAAAGGTTGTAATTGCAATAATATATTTTTAATAAAAAACAAGATGAGTTTGAATTGTTGTGAATGTGAACTTGGAAATCTTTATTTACATTTTATATGTTTTGAATTAAAAAATCTAGCAAATATATTTTTTTAAAAAAATGATAATTTTTTATACATCTAAACTTGAAGAAATTTACAGTAGAGGAGTGGAATGAATTAAATTATTGCATTTAAATTGATTTTATAATTAAAAAATATTTTTAAAATTCTCTGTTCATTCATTTGAGACTACTAAAAAATAATATAATTGATTTGTTTATAATATAGCTCTCTGGTTATAATCATCGAAATGCTTATTGGTGAATAAACTAAACAATAAATTATTATTGAACACTTCAACAAAATGAATTTTCACCCTCAACACCACAATATGGTATGAAGTGTTCAATAATCACTTATTGTTCATTTTTTTTGTTTATAACAATAATTAGCTAATGCGAATTTCGATGGCAAATCCATCATCATCAGATTTTTTTGTTAAAACATGTGTTAAAGTGAATTCGCCACATTTCCAAAACAAACGTTATTGGACACTTATAACATTTTATAGTGTATAAGAAAATGATTAATATTTGTTAAAATTATCCATTTTTTTATTTTATTAAACAGTAATTTTTCTAATATTATTTAAATAAATATTAAATTCTTTATAAATTAATAATATACAGAATTTTTAAAAATTGATACTCAAAATTACAAAAAAGATCTTATAAATGGATGACACATTTAATTAGGAAATAAAATAATTATTGACGAATTGAAATTCTTTTTAACATTAAATCTCTTTAGAGGCTTGATAATTACAAAAGTTAATTCTTCTCGAATCCAAAAAAATGATTTGAAAAAAATAATAATGATAAATAAAAACTATGAATGAATGTTATTTTAAAAGAGAATAATATAAAGAAAATTTCAAATAGTATGAATAAAATATTTGGTATTTAAATGTATGATAAAAAATATAGAGTGGTCCAAATGAGACTAAATGGTTTAAATATACTAAAATATGATACTAAAGATTTTAAATATGGTTTATCCTTCATTCTTATTTTGACTATCCTTTATAAAAAAACAATATTTTATAAGAATAGGACAAGATTTGATCGAATTTAAAAATTTCGAGGTATTTTAAAACACTAATTTTGTTATTCTTCAAAGTTAATTGCCTTTTAAATTATGCAAATACACAATTTATCTATCATGTATCTCCACTTGTACGGGAGATGGCTTTCGATCCCCGGTTGGATCTCAATCTTAAATTTCAAATTGGAGTTGAAAATAAAGCTAATAATATAATTTTTTAAAATTTAAAATACAGAACTTAAATAGCACAGAAAGTCTGACTAGTCTATTATTGCCAGAGAGACCAAAATCATACAAGGGATGTAATTCTGAAGACTAATAGTTGTATCAGTCATATGTTAAAAAAAATATCAAAACCATATAATCTCTATAGTTGAGTATATTTTTAATTTTTCAATCTAATCAATTATTTTACTGTTATATGTTTTGATTTTCATTAGATTTGAAAAAATGTCATTCCATTTTATAAAATTAACGATTTAAAAATTCATATAAATATTTTAAGCACTGTTTTTCAAATAGAATGATTACTGTTTTTGTATTTAAGTATTACTGGTTCGAATTTCAATAATTTTCGTATAACATCAAATCAATTAATGGCGATGACAATGAAATAAATTACTCATTCCAATAAAAATATTCAATAATTACTAATTAGTCACTTTATACGTTAATAATGGCATGGCTATTAAAATGTACATTAAGGAATAAAAAAAAATTGACTATTGAAAATTTTTATAAAATCTTGTGCTGTTTTTGTGAATAATTTATTTGCATAAAAATGAATTAACTACAATGAAAAGTCAATAGTGGCAGATTGTTAATTTTTAATATCTCATACATTTTCCTATTGTTGATAATAAATCAAAAAGAAACCCATTATATAAGACATCTACTAAATTTCATTTTAAAACGAATAAAAAAAATGTACTTCTTATTCCATGTATAGTGTGTATGTGTGTACATACACATTTTTTTATATCTGCATACTCATATGAATTCCATTAAGTTCGTCACAGTGTCTGAGTTTCGATCTATAAAACGCTTCATAACAATTTTTTATTGTATCATTGTATTATTTTCCCATAGTTCATTGTACACACACGTACGTAGAGAAAGAACGAACGATCGTGTACAATACGTCTACACATACGACTACAAATGAACAATATTACAAGAGCACATGGATTCGCGAAACGGCATATTATGTAAAAGTAGAAGTTCAATGCTCATAGATGTGTCGGCCTTTGACGCAATTATCATAAATAAGTACTGTGGCAGGGGTATTGTTCTCTGTAAAATTCACTTTTTGACGGAAACGACCTTTCGTTATGAATAAAATAAACGGAAAGATAACCACATTTTTACGATAATTCGTTCGGTGTACTTGAGGTTATATACTTATATGCTTTTATAGTTGATATGTGCCTAGATATCCTTCTGGCTATTGTGTGATATGACTTTCATCCGGAATACGTTTTTACTCACACGATTCAGTTTTTATCGTTTTTATTTTTATTTATTGTTGTGGTTAAGGGATTTTACACGTTTTCGTATTTAAGTCATTTAATAGACTGGAAAAACATAATTAGACAAATGTATGAGCTATCTCGACGCCGAACCCTCAAAGTTTCATATTTAATTACCTATTATTTTCACATAAATCTTGACTGTAATTTTCTACCATTGTGTTTTATGATATATTATCTGTTTATCATTAATTAAAACACTATTTCCAAGAAAACTTAAAATATCGTGCAAAAATTGAAAGGTCTCTAAAATTTTGATATTATGTTTATCTTCTGTTATTTTTTTAATTTTTATTTTTATAGAAAGAATCAGCAAAAGATTAAAATTAAGATTTTGTGGTTATTAACGAAAAAAATACATCTCTTCAGTACTAAATTTTATAAAAACATTTAATAATTATTTCTAATATTTTTTTATTAATTTTTACTTCAGTGATCATATCATTATTTTTAGAAATAGATATTATAAAAAAACACCCCTCAATTCACATTTTTGAGGGTTGAGCATGAGGCTGGCAACCTCATTTTGTAAAAAAACAACTATCAAGACATTTTGACAAGAAAGACTTTACTGAGATGGCATTATCAGAGGCCAGGGACTAAAATAGTCTATGGAGCAGATGATAATGATGAGATATGTATGTATGTGTGTGTAAGTATAATTAAAAATTCGCACTAATTTTGATTTTAAACTTCGAACTAATTTTGATTTTAATTTTTTTGATCATTTTTAAATCGCAAAATAAAAATACTCGAATTACATCTAACATTACATTACATGCTTAAAGACATGAAACTGCAGAAAATTCACTTTATCACAAATTAATTTTAACCCCAAACCACAATATTTGATAAAATATTCAATAATAAATAATGGTGAGCATGTCAATATATGTCTAAACTTTTCAATCTCATTTGAATCACCCTGTATATATACAAATATATATATATATATATAGAGAGAGAGAGAGAGAGAGAGAGAGAAAGTAATTTTATTAATATGGAATACCTTTAATATTTTAATAATCTTTTTTAATTAAAAATATTATATTATATTAATAAATTACCACATACATTTTAAAAAAACATCAAAAAATGTTTGAGTTTTTTTAAAGTTTCGATGTTCAAGAGAGTTAAAGTATTTCCAATGTACAGATATTCGTTTAAGGGAAAAAAATACAAAACACAACAGATCTCATATATCTGAATTCGAACTCATTGGTCAATAGCCTATAGTTAATATTTAGCACTCAGTTATGACCGCCTTATATTCGAATTATCGCCTCGATCCATACATTAACGTATAAAAAACTGATAATAGCTATTAACTGCTATAAATGCACTTAAAAGACTAGTATAAAGTGATTCTACGAAATAATTTGAACGGTCGTATAGACTACAAACCGTCGTTTAACAAGAAATCGAACTCTTTTTACGGAAGTTGTTGCGATAGATTTGACTAATTTTAGTATATATAGAGGATGTTACATAGTGTTTTGTGATATTGTAATGAATTTAGTGATGGAAAATGAACAAAAGATTTTATATAGACGTTTCGTATCCCAATTAAATAATGTTATGATATTTTACACAAATGAATCATTGAGTTCAACATTAAAAGATTTTGTAAAAGTGACCAATATTTCTTATTCACTTTATTTATTAGTACATATTTAAATGATCATAAAATCTTTAGAATACATAGATTTCTAAATTTATAGTACAGTCGACCATCACTAGTCCGGTCATCAGTAATCCGGTTTTATCGCTAATTCAGACATAATTTCCGCAAATGTAATTTCTTGTATATTTTCTTATTCTTATTCAATTTATCTTCAGTTAGTGATTAATTATTTGTTTTTTTTTATTTTCTATATATATATATATATATATATATATATATATGCGTATTTACATGTGTTTATTTGTCTGTATTTAAAAATTCTCTTATTTTTAAGCGAAGAGATGGTATTTATTGTTTTTTACATGATTCGTATCCTTTTCTTTTTTTAAAAAATACATATTATCAATTGTATGTTTATGAGGGAAAATTATTTAAAATTTTAACAATTCGTGAAGTCTGTTTAAGATGGATTGAATATCTGCATGTGTTACATTTTTCTGTTTCTTATTTTTATGTTAAAATAATGTATTTTGATTTTATATATCTTTTCTTATATACTAATATCATTTGTAATTACATTTTTAAAATATTATTTTCGGCAATGCAAAAAGGCCGAACAAACTCGAGATTATTGAGCCATTGTCTAATATGCAATTTATTTTTTAAAAATTTTAGTTAACTCTATGTGCTAATATAACCACTAATGATCAGATAAACTTACTAATATGGCATTCCACAGTTTCGTAATGGTAGACTGTACTGTTTTTTAAATATAATAAAATGGCTGTTGAAATGCATGTTAGTACATAAAATGAATAATAAATTAAAAAATACATGGTTAAAAAATAAATTTTAATCAAAACATGATTTAAGTGATTATTGAACACTGTTATATTAAATCTTAAAATACGTCTTTTTTCTGAATTTTTTTTTAAGCAATAAAGGATTCGTGACAAATTCTAATATATTTTATAAATTCAAACAAATTATCGTTTGGCTGATTTACTTTTAATCTTGATAAAGTTCATAATGGCTTCTTTAACAACTTCAACAAATCGTATTCAAACATTTAAATCGATCAATAAAACTAAAACGAAAATACGTTGACAATTTTCCATCAATTTCTCATCACCATCAGCAGTGGATTGGTTATCCATCGTGCACAACTAGCACGCGTGCCAGTTTTCGATCATATCTTAAACATGCATAACTATTGACACAGTTCATCGTTCTTTGATTAAAACGATCCGTAAAATACATCTTTAAAATCGTCTGCAAAGAAAATCGTACGAAATACATGTTCCATTGTGTTTTATTATAAAATTCCAATCCATGAACTACGTCGAATCGCCAAATACGTTAGTTTACATTAAAACCATTGTTGTCGGAAATGAAATTCGTAAAATGTATCATTTTTAATACGATTTGACATTGAAGATGACTGTGCAGAAACATGTTGATTTTTTTGCAACGTCGACAATGAATCTAATTTAAAAATTTAATTTGTATCAGATTTTTTATACTTCATATTATAATATTATTATCGATTAATTTTTTTGTAAACGACATTGTATATAAGACAACGTCAGATTTTTATTTTAAAGCATCTTTCGATTTTAAAATGAATTTTATAATAGTTGCCAGATAGAGTTTCTCTTACATCAGATTCATTGTCGAATAACAAACACCACTCTCGTTTTTCATACTCTGTTCAAAACGAAATGATTTTAATAAAACGTTCATTAAATCAAGTATGATAAATTGCGAGGAAACATCTGCTGTATCTCTTTACCTGCTGATTTATCAGCACGATAGATCAGTATAATTTCAAGCTGAAAACGTAACACAACAACAAACAGAACGTTTATAAACACATAGAACTCGAGTTTTTGACACGGATTTCTTCGAACTAAATACCAGACGCGATTCTGCGAGAACATTTAAAATATCAACGTTGCGTTTCGACGACCGCAAATTCATGGAGCGTTTCGTCGGAACACGACGGGGATATGTCGCCTCGGGGCGGATGCATTTTTTTTTTTAATTCGTCGTTCTGTGTATGTTGTATTTTTTGTATGTATGTGTGTATGGTTTTTTTTCAGTCGGCTATTCATAACGAAACGATTTTCGATCATCCTACCGAATAACCGGTTCTGATGATGCGTCCATTTAGTCAACCCCTTATCAAATACGCTTGAAATGAAATCAGAAGGTCTTTGTTTACTTTTTTTTATACATACGAACTTTTCTCCCTGTTCATATATATGATATAAGAACAGACATATTAAATTAATCTTTATAAAAGTTTAATATTTTTCTTGATTCATAATTTAAAACATTTACAAGACACTATTCATACATGTTAACTATTTGACAAGCAAAATAATGTCTCATGTAATATCGATAGTGACATAAAAAACAACTATGATATTTATTATATTTCTATCGAATCAATTTATTTAACTCATACCCTTAGTGACATTGGTTTGGAATTTATTATCGAATGTTTCTTAGAGTTTAAATTTAGTCATAGCAATTATTAATTGTCTAGACACTGGAATCATTTTTAGTAAATGAGAGGTTTTTGTTAATCACATAAATTATGAATATTGTAAAAGTTTAATTAATTTCTCTGAAAGAATTTCTTTGAAAACATTCAAGTATTTTTTGAAATTCGTAGAGTATTAAAAATAAGTTGTAGCTAAAAAAATATCGGTGAAAGAATAGAAATTATATTAAAAAATAATAGTAGGTGGATTAAATGGAAAGTTTTTTTAGTGTTTGAAAAAATTAAAATCCTAGTTCATAATAAACAGTTTTCGGATATTTATTTAATTATTTTAAGAAATTCAAATTAGTTATAGAATTGAAAAATAGGTGTTTTAAAAAGTAAAACATATTTTGAAATTCATAAATGAAAAATTAACAAATTAATTTTATCATTTATAAAAAATAAATTCGAATAATGTATTTATATATATGTGTGTGTGTATTTGTGTGTAATTAATTTCAAAAAGTTTATCAAGATTATATTCAATAACTAACTCTTTAAAACGATTGAATAGAAAATTTGCTCGCATTGAACAAAAGTAAAAGTAATCAAATCCAGTCTATTGATCAATGGGCTGTAATTTATGTCTGGCCAGTCTGCCACTGAACTCTTAAGGTATTCCAGGAACTTTACTGTCACACTTCGTGAATTTTGCACACACCTTACAATAAAATATATGACTCATTTTATTATAATTATAGTTCACAGGAAATTAATTTCAATTATAAATATTTTGTTCGTTTTATACATACATTTCTGCACAGAAGAGACGAGATGAAATAAGTGTAAATGAATTTAGGGCCTCATCCCACTCGACTATCTCAATATATAAATGCATAAATTTATGTATATATGATTCATAAAAAAATTTATCAACAGCACAACATCTCATGTTGTTGACCTGAAAACAAAGTACATAAAAAAAATCTTTAAATTACTACCTTAAAGAAAAGTTTAACAGCAAGGTTGTTCAACGTTGAAAAAAAGACAAGAGTGATCAAATACACGTCAACACATGTACATGGAGGAACGAGCCCATCTCTTACGATGCAGAAAAAAAGAACTGCCCGGCCACAACATTGCATTTTTTATTATCATTATTATGAAAAACGTGTGTAGTCCTTAACTTTCGATCGGTATCAAAACAGATACCGGAGCCGTGACTCCTTCAACTTCGGTATTTACAACGTCTGGTCACGTGCGCCATTTAAATTTTTTTCCTCGTCAACCGCCCATATACATTCGAACACCTAACCACTAAAATATGCACGGACGAACGTAACGTCAATAACTCTGTTATGACAGTTAAATTGTGTGGTGAATTTTAATTTCTTACCGTTGGCGACGATTTTTTTAACGATCGGTTTGTGTATTTTTTTCATCACACGTTTGTCTACGCATACAAGGCTTTTTTTAGTTTTGACGATGTGGTACTTTAAACCCAATTATTTTATACTATTCATATTATCCTTGATTATAGTACTAGTTCTATAATCAAAGGCAATATAATTCGTTTTTATAATTCGAAATATATAAATAAATTAGTATTGTACCATTTAGGATCGAAACTTTATTGTGTATCAAATAAATTTATATCAATTTACATTCCAATGTAATTAATTTATTTATTTTTGATTCTACATCGGATGTTATATAACAAATATTGAATCGATTTTTGTGCTTCAGGGAATTAAATGATTATAAACTGAAAGTATTAAAATATGAAATAAAATTCTCTCCGCAGATTATTATTCGTTTCATTTATTAGCTTTTAATATAACGATTTATTCTATTTAAAAATAATATTTGTTTTAAGCAATTCTATATAAAATCAAATAACTTTCTTGTTCTTCTGCCATATAAAAAATCAGTCAACATTTTTGTATTAAGAAATTAAAATTTTTATTAAACTTTAATTTTATAGTTGTGTAATATAAAGATACTTTTCATGAATAAAACAGTTACATTTTTAATTTTATCTTTTTATATGAATCTTTTCTTAAATCTGATTATTCTGACATTAAGATCCATGTTTTACTATCAAAAATGACGATAGGCAGAGTGAATTAACCAAATTTTTTTCTTTAAACATAGAAGAATATTTTAATTTCTATTATCTAAGTTGACACTATCTCATTTTTATTCTCTTATTCATTTCATCTATAAATGTTTCTTTTGTGTTAAAAGTGATTAATAATTACTTATTGTTCAGAAATTTTATAACATATATTAATAATTAATGATGTCTAAAAAATTACCAAGATTTTGTTATGAAACTGTTTTAGTTTTCATTGATTTACAACTTTTTATATTATTTTAACCATTTAAAACAAATATTGGAAAAATTTAAATATTCTTTTTGTAAAATATTTAATTAGAGAAAATTAATTCTTGTCATATAAAATACTGTTTATTTTTAAAAAAATAAATTGTTCTTTTTATAATAGAAAAAAAGTATAGACAATAAATTACTTGTTTAAAAAAATATTTATTTATCGTCGTTTTATATTCTAATTTATTTTCGAAGAATGTTATTGAAAACGTGTAATTATTTTTTTATAAAAAAATAATTATAGAAAAAAATTCATATTATTATATATAAAAAATATAAGCAATTTATTCTTAAACAATTTTACTGAAATCCCACAATTATTATTTTTTGATAAAATATATAAATTTAGAAACTGAATTTATCTTTTAAAATCAATTAAAAAAATAAGCGAGATGCATTAAACTTTTACAAAAATCAATCAATAATTTTTACTTCTTTAATTTTTAATACTTATTAATTTTTAAATTATTTTTAAATAAGTTAAATAAATATAAATATAGTTATTATGTGAAAATGAATATTTGTTAAAAATATACACATATTCATTTATACAAATGAATAAGTATTTTTGTGATTCGATGTCAATTTCATTATTTTCAATATACAAATATAGAAAATCTTGTTTTCTAAAAATAATAAGATCATTATCTAAATGAGAATTAATTAATTAATATCTGCGATACAATTTAATAAAAAATATAAAAAAATGTTTGATATTCCAAGTTAATTTATTTAAAATTCCCAACTGTATTCTTATATTTCTCAGTATAATTAAAAAATAAAATACTACTTGAAGATTACTGATAAATATAATCTGATCATATCAGATGACAAACTTTTGACTTTAACAAATACAACATGCAGAGTTAATTAATAAACATCTGTACGTTTTAATCAGGAAATGTATAATGTCAAAATAATTTAACACCTCTTAATTCTCAGCTCAATTTACAAATTACTAAAATATATAACCAAAAATGCATTTTGAAAAAGACTCCTTAAATATTTATAATGTAAATAAAAAACCACAACTAAAGCTAATCCATTTAACGTTAAAATTCCAGGAATCGTTTCTGAACACCAAACAGCATTTACTTTATGAATACATTTTAATTTTTTTATTACACTTGTATGTAATTTATGTTTTGTTGCTTTACCATCCATTCTTGGAATTCATATAAATCAAAGATAAAAAATCATACATTTTATATATACGAAAACGAATTAAATCGTATAGTAGTTTTTAATTATTTAAGAAGAGGAATAAACCGGAATGAACGATTTTTTAAACGAATGATTAAATCGACGCGGAAATAATTACGTGATTGTATTTACATGAATTTTTCATCACATTCACTCGACTAAAACATTACACGACATATACATCGATGGTTGAACTGGCGATGCTGAAAACTAGACATGAACTTATTTGACACTGACAACTAGTTCAAATCAAAACATCGGCGAATTGACCAGTCATCTTTGGCTAATTATACACACATCCTGCTATATATATATATATATATATATATATATATATTCAAATATCTGCAAAAGTATAGAGATACACGTGTGTGTACATGTCTCTCGATGTTGCAAATGTAAAATCCAATTTCTTTCATTCGAGGCCGCCGGCCAAAGCGATTACGATGCCTCATTTATGGGCGTGGTGTTATTCGCTTTTGGCAAAAACGTTCGTTAGCTTGTCTCAATCAGAGATTCGCAAACAACTGTCTTGTCAAGCGTTTAAGAGTAAATTAAATGCACTGCAGTGTTTCACTTCCAATGCAACAGATTTGACTGTAACGAATTTCGGTTTTACAATCAACATGTCTAAGTGAAATTATTTTTCGTTTGATTGTCCAATAAAAAAATCAAATCTGTTTCGTTTCTTTCCTCGAATTATAGTACAGTATTGTCAGAATCAGAGTTCGTTATTTTTTAATGAAAAATAAAACTTATGATCAAATTATTTTATTAAGTTAAATTATTTAATTTTTAAATTGTAATTATTTCAAGTTATTATTTCAAATAAGAATTTGTAAATTTTCTGTTTTATTCACTTATTTTATAAAATATATCAAGAGTTATTATTAATTTAAAAAATTATGACTACCAATAATGAAAATGTCCTAAACTCAAATCTAATTGTATCCAATACTATATAAAGGTTTTTCCTAAAATTTTCCACTTTCAACGATTCACATATTTCTGTTCCATTTCACACCGATAAATTTTCTCATATTTGTCCCATGATTCTCATCTTAAACCAGATTATTTAACATTTTAGATCCATATTTTATTACCAAAAGTGAGAATAGGCAGATGTATTAATAAAAATAAATTTTCTTCAAACACAGGAAAATATTCGATTTCTTAGTGTAAGCATTTCTTTCAAATTGACACCATCCTGTTTTTTTCTCTTGTTGGCGTCATAAATAAATGTTTCTGTTGTGTTAAAAGCATTTAATTATTACTTATTGTCCAAAAATGTTATATTGTAGTGCTTTGACGATGACTAAATGACTGTAGAAATACATACCAGCGATTAAAGTGAACAGTAAGTAATTATTGAACACATAAAATCTTATGGATTTCAAAAAATGATTCGTGTTAAAGTAAATTTTCTACAATGCTAAAACAAATAATTATTATATTAAAAAGTAACAAAATAATAATTTTGTTATTATTTATACTCATTATTGTCTATTTATGTTCGTTTTTAATTATTTTTACCACTGACAATATTTTATATCTGCTATTTTTTAAAAAATATTTTTTTTGTTTGTTTTTCTATTTTAAACTCGTGACTATTTTACATAAGAAATTGTAATTGTTTTTCATTTTGATTATTTATTTATCTATTCCTCTTTTATATTTTTAATTCATACTATTTTAAATCATATTATTTAATAAAAAAATTTAAATTTCAAGTAAGAACAAATAAAATATATTCATAGAATACTATTGACTACAAATTTTACAACACAGCTCTCTGACGTTGACGCCATGACCATTGAAATGTTTATCATCAAATAAAGTTAACATTAAGTTATTATTTTTATAAAAACTTGTATTATTGAGGTAAATTACTCATTTGTGTTAAAAATAACTTTATATTTAAATATTCAATTAATAAGTCCAAATAGATTTCATCATTTTTTTATTTTCTCGATCTGAAAACTATATTATTGGTAATCTATTTCTTGCAAATTTATTTTTAATACAAAATGTTGTAATATTTTCCAAGAATGAATACTTAGTATTTATAAATTTAGTGTAATATTTCAATTGTAAAATGTTTAATTTCAAACTTTATAATTAAACTCATACACACTAAAAATATAAAAGAATCAGATAATAATCATAAAGACCTAAATTAATTATAACATATGAACAAATTTAGTTAAATCGAGAATCAAAATACCAAGAATAAATGTAATAACCCTGCAATTATATATAATTAATTGAGCCTATTGTCGTTTTTTTACTACACTTTAATTTTTTTTAATAGAGAATGAACATAGTATTTGAAAGTTACAAAATAAGCAATAAAATTCTATTACGTTCGCCTTCTTACGCAGATCTCTCAATTTATTGAGCAATTTAGTAGGAAAAATATAAAAAAGAAAATACATAGTTCATGTCATACTTAAAAAAAAATCAAATCTTTTATAAGAACAGAACTGATATCTTTAAATAGGAAGAATGTACTAATAGGAATTGAATTTATTTTGAATAAATTAGTTAATAATCTCTGCAAATAAAAAAATAATTTTAATTTCACCTTGAAAACGTGACATTTCGACTGCACCGACTTAACAATAACATTTTGCAGTTCACTAGCTTAGCAGACGTTATATTGGAACCGAACAATGATCTAGCAGATTCTCTGCACGGATTAGATCGCGAGAGGTGTTCGCGTAATCGAATGAATAACGTACTGACCTCGCCACGCGTCAAAATTCATTAATTCCTCACATATTAAACAGACGACCATTCATCGACGTCGTTTGAGGAACATTGTAAGAAGGAAATTGACTCGAGTTTTTTTCACGACATTTAGGTCGCTATCCGCTAATAAGATTTCGTCGACCTGTATTTTTTCCTAGTCACATTTTTCGAATGCTTCATTGGTATTCATCGACGACCAGCATGGACGCAATAGAATTAGTTACCAGAATTTCCATTAGGTACGTCTTTGTCAACATGCGTAACATTGGTATTTTATTTTTACATTCGACGACGATGAGGGTTTTTTTTATATGGATGTCACGTAAGATGTAAGAAACGAGTTTAATTTAATATATTCGCGTGTGTGTATTGATTTTGTTTCAATTATCGAACATAGGTTTGAAATAAAAAGAAGATTCTTGTTTCCATTCTTAATTTTTTTTCGTTACGAAAAGAATTTCTAATAATCATGTTTTGTTCGTCTTCTATGTACTTTTTTTATTTTTTTCTTATATGGTACTACACTTAGAACTTGTTTTTGAACCAGCATCTCATTTATAGACATTTCACAGAGTCAACAAACTGCAAAAACGTTTCAGTAGACGAAACAGAAGTAAAGAAAACTTTATATATTTATTATCATCTAGTTTTAATTATAAAGTAAATTAAAACATAAATACTAGTACAAATTTTATAATATAGATTAAAGTTGTTATTTTTAACAATAGTTTTTTTTATTTTTAATTATAATATAATAATTACAAAAATGGAATAAAAATATTTTTATAAATTGTGTTTGAATTTTTTTAAGAAAAATTTAAGATTTTTTTGAATTACTAAAATAATTTTATAACTTTTAATCTATTTTATGAAAAATGTAGAGTCATTCAAATGTGACGCCTAGATTTGTGATTTATTAAAAAGAAACTATACATATGTTTCCCTATACACATGTTTATTGTTAATAAAACACAAATCTAGGCGTCACATTTAAATGACCTATATGATGAAGAAATATTTCAGTGATATATGAAAAATATATTTTTTATATTTTCTATGATAAAATAATATTATTAATATTTCATTTCATTATTATTTCTATCTATTTATGTATTGATTACATATATATTTATATATAATTGTTTTTAAATCCAAACAACATTTAGTTATATAATTTAAAAAAAATAATATTTACTCTGAATTGTCTGACTAAGAAAAACCGCAAAGTATTTATATCACGTATCTTGTTTTTATTATTCATTAAGACGTTATTAAATTATTCAAATGTCTGAAAGGTGTTCTTATAAATGGTCCGTTATGATGACAAATGGGAAAAAAAGATAAAATTCTCATTAAAACAAACACGTACACAGATCATTACTAATCTTCATAACAAAAGTATGTAAGTAGTGTATTTCGTGCGATCAACAGATTTTAGCTGAACCGGTCGCTCGTCGTTTATGAATACAATCTAGAACATTCGTTTCTTCAAATCTCCAAATGATATATGCAAACACCACTTTCATTAACGTCGTCTAGATCTAAATACCGGTATGCACACAAACGAGTCTTATCAGAACTGGAATAACTTTCACGAAAATAACGCGATTAGTTAAGACGGCATGACATGTATATATAAATACCTTAGCTAGTTTAGACATAACAAAGGAAATGCCTATTTCATAAATTGTATGACTAATGCACGGCAGTAGTGTACAACCTTGTGTGCTACCATTGAACTTGACCACAGTCGATTTTCTCGACGTAATAAGTATGTTAATGGAGGCAAAACAGAGATAATTTTGTGGTAAACACGCACTTTTCCCAATTAGTAATGTACAGTTAACCTATTTCACTGGTATGATGAGACTTGTACAATTTTATTGGATTATCAACGTCACAAGTGTGGGTATTTAATTTAATAAATCCAGAACCGGATCTAATATTGTTATTTAAAAATTATAATCTTGATATAAAATATTAACAAAAAATAATTGCATGATTATTTTACTAAATTATTCATCTACAAGTATTGATATACACTGGTGTACACAATTTTAATTTTGTTGTAAGTAAAAATTTATCAAATTTTTTACCAAAACATGAATATTATTTTTCTGATTTTCAGATATGGTCTCATTTATTAATTTGTTATTAAGAGGAATCCCTTATAATGTGTCAGATTAAGTGTCCATTGCTGTGCAGTATTTTTAGACTTTTCTTTCATATCAATTTAGTGGTGCGAGTTGGTTACGATTTGAAGACGAAACGTAGTTTAGTAGATGCTTTTTAAAAACAAAAAAATATAGATCATGTATAGCCTAATATAACTAATAAAATAGAACATGGAAAATATTGCACAGAAGCTCAACAAGATTTGATAAAAAAGTTAAGAAGCAAAGGTTAAACATTTGCTAGTATTACAGAATTGTTAGGATGTTCCAAAAATATGATAACGAATACATTAAAGTGTAGATAATTACCTGAAACTAGAGATAGACCGTGAAAAATAGATAGAAAGATAGTTAAAATGGCTGTCTGATCCATTTTCAACTTCAACAAACATAAAAAATGAACTTGATCTAAATATAAATGCTAGTACAATTAGAAGATGCTTAATAGAAAATAATTTACGAGCAATGAAGTCGAGGAAGGTGCTTTTATTATCATAGAAGAATATAAAGAACAGACTGGAGTTTGCAAGAAAACATCTTGAATGGCACGATATTTAAGGACCGACGAAAAAAATAAATTTATTTGGATCAGATTCAATTAATAAACTGGTCAGATGTTCAAAAAATACTGCTCTACATCCTAAGTACACTTTAAAAACCTTAAAAATAATAATTCACTAGATGAAGAACACAATGACTCAAACAGTTATATCTTGACATATTAGAAAATGTAATTCTGAAACATGTAAAAAAAATATTACACTCATATGGACACTACAAGGCAATGCCCCCAAATATACGTCTAAAGCATCAAAAATATGGCTGGAACAAAATAAGATAATAGTTTTACAATCAACAGACCTTAATCCAATTGAAAATGTTTGGGTTGAGATTAACAGCAATCTTGAAAAATTAAAATCGAAGCCAAAAAACAAAAATGAATTATGAGAAACTGTTAAAAAAGCCTGGGAAGATATCGCTATTGATTAATAGATTTTATTCCGCATCGATGCAGAAATGTCATTCAAAATGGAGGATATACAATTGAATATTAAATATACATCCCCAATTAGCAAATATCAGCGTCAAATTTTTTTTTAAAATTATATTAAGTTTACAACTGTCATTTGGAAATGTGGCTATTATTTTGCACAGCTACTAAAATAATTTTTGTTTCCTTTTATATTTTATTTTTGATTATTTAGTAGTTCTTTAGTTTTTGTACACTTTATATATGTAAAATAAATTTATTTGCTCAATTTTTTACTGTTAGTTTTTTAAATAATATTGAAAATAAGAAAATACTTAGTTGTACCTATTATTTTGTACACTAGTATATATCAAAATTATTATTTTGCCTCTATCAAAATCTAAATTTAATTACCTATACATTTGAACATAATCAGAGTCTGTTAAAATAAGTGAACAGAATATTGAGAGCTTTTAATTAAACTGTCATGTAGTTAAATCCAAATTGATAGCATATATTCTTTTTTTTAAAAAAATACACTTAAAAATATTTAATGAATTCAGTATCAAAAATAAAATTTAAAAAAATAATATTCTAGGACTTAAAAATATATTCTTTGTATAATCCATGTCTATCGAAAATCAACAAGTAGATAATAAGGAAATACTCCATAAATAAAAGCATTCAAATAGAAAAAAAAACTAAACCATACGACAAACAACAAAGGAAAAAATCCGAAACGGAATGGAATGAAAAAAAGTCTTAAAGAAACGACACCAGCCAAATGAAAAAAAAAAGTCGAACAAAGACTGAATCCGAAACTGCGTACATACCAGAAGACAGGATTTCACAACTCGCACGTAAATGTATGCAAGAATTACTCATCGTGATCAACAGGACAATATTATCGTTCCTCGATTGGCACGAGATCGGGTCAGTTGCCCAGAAAAGTCGAGACAAGTCGTTTGTGTCAAAAATCACTCGCTAGTAACGTCGTCTTACCTTGTACACTCTTGTGTTGTTTATGTGAATGTGTTGTATGTATGTGCGGGTGTTTTACATTACACAGACAGAGACTCAACAGTTTTTACATATTTTGTGTACGATTTTTTTTGCGAATCGAATATTTATGTGTACTTTTTTTTAAATGCCGTTAAAAAGTGTTATATACAATCATTAGGGATTTTTTTCTTTAAAAACATTCAATACTTTAAGTGAATCTTTTATATACTTTATGGAATCGTGTTTTTTTATACTCATTAATTATGTAAGTTTATTAATTACTTTTAATTTCTTATCTATTTATTTTATTTTTTTTCTTTTACTGACATGCATCAAAGTAATTCAGTAATAATAAATTAATTATTACATTACACACAGAGTATAAAAAAATTAATTAAAAAAAAATATAATAAGAAATTAATGTATATAAAAAGAAAATTATATTTTTTACATTCATTTAATTCGCACGCATATTTTAATTTATATAATTATTATTACTTCAGTTAAATATTCAAATATTCTACATCAGATACAACAATTTTTTCAGTATTAAAATCTCCAAGTTTTTGAATAAATATGAAAATTGTTTAAAAAATATATTTTCAAAGAATACATTTTTCTTATTCTCAAATATTATTAGATTTTTTAAAATGTAGCAAATTATTTATTAAGTACAGAAATAGTACTTAATGTTGTGTGTTATTATTCTTCATTATTAGTTCTACCAAATTAGTTATTCAATTTAAATAAATTAATATATCCAGGCAATTATCGAAATTCTTCAGTAAAACACAAATTAATTTATTTTTTCAAAGAAAAATATGAGTTTAATACCAAAAACTACTTGAAACAAATAGGAAATTGACTTTTTTTAAAACTTAAACATTTAATTCAAAAGAATAAACTGTTGAAAAATTCGAACTAAGGTGTAATTACAGCAATGTTTTTAAATTATTCAAATTTGCTGGATGTATTGTATTGTAGCTTTAAATAATTACAGATAATTGAACAAATATGTAATATTCATCGGATATAATAAATTATCTAGTATTATGACCCTGAATTTCTTAAACAAGTATTTTAAATAATGAACTTGAAAATTTACATTTAAATAGTGAATTTTTCTCATCCTTATATATTACTTGAGTTTGAAATGACAGAAAGTAGTAAATTTAATATTTATGATTTTCACTAAATCTTTAATAAAAAAGGTCATTTTTTAAAAATTTAATGCAAATAAATAATATATAATTAATTTAGAACAATTATATATTTTTTTAAATGCAACATTTATATTCATGACAATGTACTGTTTAAAAATATAAAAAGAAATAGAGTCTACAGAAATGAATTCTCAGTTTTGAGTTTGACCTGTATTTAGATATTTATAAATTCCGTTATGTAAAAAAATAATTTCTTTTAAATATAATTTATAGTATAAAATCTTTATAAGAACCATAAAGTCTCAGTGTTGAAGTCTACTATGCGTTTATTTCCATGAACAGGTGACTGGTCTACAGCATGTCGTGACCGTTTTTTCGTTACAGAAAAAAACTGACATATACCTTGAAGAGGATTTGATCACTCGACTCATTAGTCACAGTCCGACGTGCTAATCATTGGACCACGTCCGCGTCAATTTTTACTAATTTACACTATTTTAATCATATGCATCGTGAATAAGAATGTGCGAATGAAAGTGTCGGTCAAGTTCATCGAATTTGTATACTCGTAATAGTTTAAATATTTTACTTATATATTATTAGAAAAAATATGTCAAACTGTAATGAATGACTCTTACTGTACATTATTTATTAAATGAAATTTTTCATGTATCGTTTTCGTTTTGTTGAAATAAAAAATTAGTAAAGTTAAAATTGATATCACTTTTTCTTATATATAAAACTTTTTTATAAAATATTATAAAAAAAATCTTTCAGAAATTTAAAATCAAAAATAATTTAAATAAATTGAATTTCTACTTATTTTGATTCATATTAAATAACAAATTTTTGAACAGTAAAGTACAAAATTCAAATTTTGTGTCTTGGCTAAAAATTCACTTTCACAAATGAACAAATAACCTCAAATACCACAAAAATTCAATAATTGCATGTTATTATTCATTTTTATTGCATATGTCCTTATCGATTACTGTTATTATCTTCAATATTGCTGCACTTTAAGAATGGTGATATTATTTTTGATAAGTGAATAAAGGATCGACATAAACAATAGGAAATTATTCACAATATAATAAAGTACTAATTAATATGTAAATGTATATGGTCATCCAAATGTGACGCCTAGATTTGTGTTTTATTAAAAAGAAACATGAGTATAGAGTGGTGTATAGGGAAACATATGTATAGTTTCTTTTTAATACAACACAAATCTAGGCGTTACATTTGGATGACCATATATTTTATTTATATATATATATATATATATATATATAATCACCCACTTTTATTCA
>CP092089.1:43137625-43475125 GCA_029203775.1 Neoneuromus ignobilis | reverse complement strand
TTTATATATATATATATATATATATATATATATATATATGTATATGTGTATGTATGTAATTTTACTTACATTAATAACACATACTCAATACAGTAAAACCTTTCATAGTTAATAACAAGTTATTTTCTGATTATTCATAACGTTGCTTCACATTAAAGGTGAGGTTAATAACTAGAATAATTAATTGAGATGAGTAATGCAACAAGGATTTAAATTACCACACGCACACAAAGACACGTATACAAACATATATGTACATATGCATTTTTTCTTTTCACGATAGGCAGTAATAAATGTCCATCGTCCGCCATGCAATAAAATATTATCAGAATCCGATCCTGTGCCCGTTCACCCACAGTTCAACATTCCGCACATTACTCAACACTGACTGTGCAAAATAATGCAATTTGGTCGTTTTGATATTACTGTCAACTTTAAATTAGTTTCAGTCAGTTTAGATTAACCATATTTTGATCACATTCGAAATTCCGTAGTTTTGTTTTATGTATGTTTTTTTTTTTTTTTTTTTTTTTTGGAATATGTTATACTACTTTTCAAAGATTTACATATTAGGTAACGGTCTAAATATGTATTCAAGTATTTCGACCAAAAAAAATATCATAAATTAAAATAATTATTACGGAATGCAGCTTGAATTTTATACAACGACCTATCTACTAAATTTGGAAATAAATTAATAATTGTATAGTAAATTTTATATTATCTGTTTATATAAAATTATTAAAACTGTACAAAATTATCTTCTGTTATTTTTTTCAAATATATTTTGATTAATATGTTGTATACAGATGAAAGTATTTATTCATTGTTTTATAAAAAAAATCTACACTCCCTTCTTGTATACTTTGTTATATTAAAGACTGCAATTGTACATATGTTATCATCCTTACTATATAATTTACATTCGTAATCTGAAAATTGTTGTACAAATAATACATACTAACGAATGTGCAATATTTTACATTTCAATTCTCGTATCTTTTTATAATATGTTAACGTTTCTCACAATTATGAAATTGATATAACGGAATATCATCTCATTATGATTTGTTTTGCAAATTGCATGTTTCGTGTATTAAACTAGAAGTCAATTGCTGACAAATAACATCTTTCAATTCATATATATGTTTCTATTATAATTCCAGGAAATTATTAATAAGCAGCTAAATATTTATTTATATCTCTCTATTAAATACATTTGCTTCGAGTAATTTACTTTTTAAAAATATTAGAAATCCGGATTTTTTCAAAATCTTGTCATATTAAAAATAAATGTTTAAGAACGATATTCGAATCAAATATGTTAATTTCTTACTTAATAAGGATAACTATTATTATTATTTTTAATTATATTTTTTTCTTTCAGATGATTCGACCTATGAAAATACGATAAACAAATCGAGCAAGATGGCGGCAACGGATGGACAAATCGTTGTTGCTGCAGCTCGTTGGTCCGAAGAAGGTCACTATCTTCGCGAGTTTGTAGCAAAACACAAACTACCATCCGTCGTGAAAATCATCAAAGGTCAATACAGTAGTTTAGGCGTACCTACTCTACCCAGTCCTGGTTTACAATCGACCGCTCTGCTCGTATCAGCTGGTCGAAGGAAGAAATTGATTGCTCAGGCTGTAAAACTAAAAGAAGGACGTCGTTTAGTACCAGTCGGTCCTAGACTCGCCATACCTGAATCGTATCCGGGCTTCTTCGAATTACTCAGCGAGGAAGGAAGAGCCGTACGATGTATCGAAAGTGTTGCCGAATTGGCAAAGAGACGACCAGAAGGTGGTTGTTTGGTACGTGAACCCGTGCGTGGTGTAATGGTCAAACAAGAATCGGTCGAGTCGAGTTCACATCCAACACCTGAAGGTGCTAGGACTATCGCTCCTGGTGAAATACTCGTACCGATCGGAGAATCGGGACTGGCAGGTGCTCGAGGGAAATATTTACGGTGTGTCGATACGCACGGTGATAACATACTTTTACCTATAGAGCAGAGAGGTAAATTTTCAGCGTTGGCGAGGGAAGATAATATTAGTGGAGTACACACGGCCAAAAATCTTCTTAGTAAACGTTTACCTATAACAGTTAGATTAGTTCATGGTACTGCGCCAAGAGGACTTAAAAGCCATACACAATTCGTACCAGAGTTGAGATTATTAGCTGCATGTGAAGAAGAACATATTTTCGCGTTGCCACTACAGAAAGAGACCAGCGGTATCGTCGGTCTTCCTATAGCAGCACCGCTGAAACTCTTGAGAACTAGAAATGATGAGACGTTAAGGTCACTGCCGGAATTTTTACGACTCGTCGATAAGAGTTCGAGATTGTTATCAGATGTAGCGGATAGAATTCATATACTTGAAGGAAGATTGTCAGAACCGAAAGCTTCAGTGCCACGTTCAGGATACTTTTTGAGACGCAGCGCTTCATCGGATTCGGCTGTACCGAAACAATTTCAGATTCCGCGCAAGAGGGACGAAAATAAACCACCTACTAGTCTTTCTCACGAGTACGACGAAATCGATCAGATTTATGATTACGTACGAGGTTTTGCGCCATTACCAAAAAGCGTCCTGGAACCAGTTTCTTCAGTATCAACGCCATCATCTCCGAAACTTGACGATAGACCTGAACCTCCACCGATCGAAACAATTCCGACTAAAAAAGCTGCAGCGCCAGTGAAACGTACAAGAAAAACAGCTACATCCGAAACGCCAGTCATTCATCATAAGGAAAAAGTCAGCCCGAGTATAGGGCTACCTAAATTATACGTGAAAAATGGATATTCACAACGTTCGCGGTTATTTCGACAAAAAAGCGCATCGCCGATGAAAGAAACACCGCCGAGTCCTCTATCGAAATCAGGCTCACCACTTTTTAACATACGTTATAAGTCTTTGACGAATTTACAACAGGCTATGGAGTTGGATGCGGCTGCACAGAATGGCGGCGGGACGCACGGTACACTCGACTCGAGCAATTCGGGTGGCAGAACATCGGGTGATTCGGCGACTGGCGGTGCAAAGTTACCGGAGAAGAGGTCGAGGAAACTGTCGCGGCCGAGGAGTTTGACGAATTTAGTATGGGGACGGCCGCCGGAAATACATTACGGGCAACAGCAGCAGGCAACGATCAAAATGAAACCGGACGTAACGCCTGTACACAGGAAAACATCAGGAAAATTGACGTCTTTCGCCGGAAACGGGCATAAGAGGGGATCGATCGGCGCATTGTACCTTTAAAGGTATGTTACATTTTTTATTTCATAAAATATAATTCTGTTTTATATATTTTTCATATCACAGTAACATTGAAAAAAATCCTTATCTATCTATAATCAATATTTATTTCTAAAATTATCATTTAAAAAATAGATAAAATACATTATTAACAAAAAGATATTTTATTTTTAATCATCGTTGACTTGTAATAACATTTTTATTGTAAAAAATCCATCGATATCTTTCAAATCAATTATCTCGAATTTAAGCACATTTTTCATTTGGACGTCGATAAAAACAGCCAGATCGAACACGCGTATAAGAGAAATTAAGCAATGTTCATTGTGTTTATTTATTTTCATCTTCTTGTATCGATGGTCATATCACCGTAAGGCATTAAGAACAACGTTTAAGAAATACAAAAGAATCGCGATGTTATCAAACATTCTCTTGTTATCTGTTTATTGTGATCGTGCGGTCAGTCGAGGCCATTAAACTTCCAAAAAAAAAAACTCCACAAACTCCAATGTGCTACCGACTCTTTGAGACAATTGGCTCGTGCATTTATGGCCTTGAGTGACAATCGAAACACATCAGGTGCACGTGTGAAATCGTTTTAATTGTTTTTGAAAAAAATTCAATTTTGGTTTTCAGAATTTCGTACAGACGAGAAAATAATAAAACGAATAAACCAGTGGCGTAAAAAATTGATTTAAGAAATAATTTAGATGTATATATTTTTTTCAAAATAATAAAAGATTAAAACATTGTTTCAATTTTGCATTTTATCACGAATTTTATTTTATAAAAAAATAATAAAATACTTGCGTTTTAATACAAAATAATTATCTCTTCATTTTCGTATTTTGGAATTTCATGAGTATTTTCTAAACTGTGTTGCATCAATATAAACAGATGATAGTTGAAAGAGGTAATGTCTGGAGAAAATTTGGGGTAAGAAAGGATTTCTCATTCCAATTATAACAATGTATCCTTAATCGCCCTTATAATATGTGGCTTGATATTATTTTGTAACAGGATGATTTTATTTATCAAACATGACTGTTAATCACACAGTAAAACAACTCGTAAAGAAATTCTTCCTGGTTCCATCAGATATACAGTAAAGCCTTTAGATTGTTGATGTTTCGTTTTAATGTTTATTGGGATGATTGAATTGGGTCTGTCCATCATTTTTTACATTTATGATTGTTAAAATATATCTACTTTTTATCTTTAATTACTAATACTTTATTTAGGAAATTGTCAACATTAATACAATTATCTAAAGTATTATGAGATAAAAATATTTTGATTATTGCTTAAAGCAACGTTTATACATTCGATACATAACATTCAGTCTCATTATTGAGTTCAGATATGTCATTTGCATTCTTTAACTGCTGTCCCACATACAAATTAAATACACTTTTGGTTTGTTTTGTATTTCTTGTGAATGTATTTTTAGAATGCAAGTGGACACTGCAACTAAACTTGTTTATAAAAATGTATCGACATTTTTAACATGACCATATTTTTCTAACTAAAAATATTATATTCGTTTAAAAATATTATAAAAGTCAGTAAGTCAGGATTTTATCACAATTCAATATTTTTATTTTCAAACAAACTTTCTATAATAAATTTATAATTTATTGATCAGAAATATTTGATTCTATTAAAACTATTGGTTTTTAAATAAAAAATTCGTATTTTGTCAAATAGAATTTTTTTACTTTTTTTAAATGTTAAAAAAAATAGAAAAAAATAAAAAAAAAGATTTTTGACTACTAAAATCGTATTTCCTAATAATGAATGTTATTTTTGTCGGAAAATGATTATTTTGTATGGAAATAATCGACTCCTATTGGAAAAAGTTGATTAACAATTAATTTTAAAATTTACATTTTTTGGCCCGAAAAAAACGACGACCTATAGTATGGAAAATTTCATAAAAAATCAACATTTTCAGAAATCGATTTTTTTAGTGTAAAACCAAAGAATGGCTATAAAATAAAGTGAATCGATGATTAAAATTGTATTTTGGAACACAAAACAGATTATATTTGTAGAAAACCAATTTTTAGTCAATTAACTGCTGTTTGAAGCAAAAATCTATTATTTTAAATTCTATGCCTATCCGTTGAAACCAAATATTAGTTTTTGACTGAAATAATTAATTTATGTCAAAATTATATGCTTTTAATAAAAAATTTATATTCCAATGTAATAATTTTTTTTTAATTTTTGAATTTTGAAATAAAAACGTAAAATGACCAAAAACTAATTTTTAGATACTAAAATCATATTTTTTAATAACGAATGTTATTTTCACTAGAAAATCATTATTTTTTATCAGAATAATCGATTTATAACAAAAAAATCTGATTTATGACCAATTTTAATTTTTTCAATTTTTGACTCGAAAAAAACAACGACCTATAGTATGGAAAATTTCATGAAAAATCAACATTTTTAGAAATCGATTTTTTCATATAAAATCAAAGATTAGTTATAAGATTAATCAATCAATGATTAAAATCGCAATTTAAAACACAAAACAGTTTTTATTTAATGAAAACCATCGTTTCTGATCACAAGCAATATTTTTCTTATCATATTAGTTGATTTCTAATTTAATTAATATTGTGATGCCATATTGTACGTTACTGTTATTCGCATGGAAATATTTCGTAATAAGATAAAAGCGATTGCAACCCAATGTCAATAATTTTAATAAACCGCACGTTGTTATGAATCAAACACGTGTTCATTAGAAGCTATGCACCCCACCGTGTTTCTCAGAAGTGTAATGAAGGAATAGTTTAACGCGATTATATTAACCATGCATATTTTTATACATACATACATACATACATATATATATATATATATATATATATATATATATATGTGCACATATACATATCGATTGTAAAGGTGTTTGCAGGCGTAGAAAAGATCATTGTGACATTTTATTATTTGCCGCCATGTTATTGTATTGTACAATTACCTTACGTAAATCGATTTGACATTTGGAATATTCAAGTCTGTCAGTGTTGTTGCACTCGCAACGTATTGTTTCGATCGTTTGCAAATTCACTAGCTTATTGTTTTATGACTATTTGTTGCCATGTCGTTTCGTTCATGGATATTATGAAGAACAGCATATAACGGATCATTTTATATTTAATTAGAAACATTATTCACTTTCTAAATATTACATTTTATTATAATTTATATACTAATATGTCTTTTTGTAATTGTAACAAATGTATATTAAATATCACTTATTTATTTTTAGTGATGAAAATGTATTTAAAAGTAACCTACTATTAAAATTATCAATAAAAATCATTTTCTAATACAGACAAAATTACAGTGCAATTCAGGTATTTGAGATAATACAAAGGCACTAAGTGTAGTTTTAAAATAATACATTAATAATTTTTAATGTATATAGTAATGTCAAAATATAATATGGACCAGAAATAATTTAATCTGTCAATAATTTTTATTTTACATTTTTCTTAACAATTTTTTTTTATATATATATATATAACTATAAAATGTATTCTAAAATCTAAGCTAGATTTTTCAAACAATGATGGCATGGCTATCGAAATGCACATCAACTTCTAAATAAATAAAATAAACAATAAGTAATTATTTGACACTTGTATTTTATAGTTTTTAGGTGATATTTTTTTATTAAAATATGTATGTTGTTCTTAACCAAGTTCAAAAATCGAAAATTCATTTTAAATTGTAACTTTTATACAAAAATATGACATTCCAATACCACAAGACTTTTCGAAAGTATTCAGTAATTACTTATTCACATTATTCATTAATGTAAATTTCAATAATGGATTATAAAATATAAAACTTGTGATATCATATTATGATTACGAAATTAAAACCAAAAAAGGACACATTAGTGATTAAAATAAACATTATTTTCTTAAATAATTTCATAAAATCTTGCACTGTTCAGTTTAATCATTTATTTTTTTAAAAATGTCCATAATATCAAACTAACAACAATCTTTTTTATCACATACTTGACTGTTGTACTAAAAATTCTAATATCAAACAGAATTTAATACTTGGTATCTTTTTCTTTTAAAAAAAAATAATTTCAGAAAATAATTTCCATTCATTTGTAAAAAATGAAGTATTTATTAAAAATCTAAATTGAAATAATTTTTATAATATTTATAAATATGTATGTATGAAAGAGAGAGAGAGAGAGTATATACGTGAGTACACATTTCTTATAATTCTCTGAAAAATATATTTTTAATTGTAACAAATTTCGTTTTATTCCTAATAATTTTTATTGATGCTTGATTTATAATTAAGTAATAATATACGTTTACAGTACTAAATCATTTTAAATAAATGGTTGTGAGTATTTTTCAAAATCACTTATTGTATTTATCCGTGCCCAATTTCGAATATAATTAATACCTTTTATATTTCCAGGAATGGTCATCGTCGACTTCCGCTTTACAAAGTCTTCGAAACGATTGACTGAAAATATACAGAAGTTGAAGTAAGAAAGAAAACAAGGGAAAACACGTTGAATAAGCCATTGTAGCCTTACAAATATTGTTCGCCTTCATGGATATAAAAATATACTTACACATATTATAAATATACATATATTCAGCCATATTTTCGTAATTGTAGACATTGTACGCCTTTTATGTACTTAATAATTGATAGGAAGTAATTTATATCTATTAAAATAATCACATGAACGATAAACATCTACACGTACTAAAAATCAATGTTTGTTTCTGATAGAATTAAGTATTTTACGAAAAAAATATGTCTATATATATTTCGTCGTTCGATATTTTCTATATCGTTGTTGCAATTTATAACGATGGAAATAATCAATGTATCAAATCATTCTGAACAACGATCAGTTATGAAACTTTTATTGCAAACAGTTATGCAAAACTGTATAGTTAAAATGATACTAATCATTATTTGTACAATTAATAATTATTTATATTTCATTATAATATATATATATATATATATATATATATATATATATATATATATATAAAAGATAGATAAATTTAAAAATTACATAACAATACAGATAAAACAACTCATAAATCAAAGAAAATTTAATATTTTTTTAAAATTTATCACTGTATATTTCAACAGCTATAATTCCTGTCTCTTTGGACACATAAATCGAAATAAAACATCTATGTATCATTTTAATTTTACGTATTGAAATAACGTTGCAAAATGTGTTATAAGATATTAATTTCAATTACCATAAACGTTATAAATATAATTACAATATTACACTGCTATATTCTATGTAGCTTTAGTTGTTCTAAAAAGTCATATTTATAGTATAAGTTAGACGAATCTACAATATATTTTGTATTCATTAATGATTGAAAAAAAATATTATAATAATAATAAACAACAACGTAAAACATATATCTATATATAAATAAATAAATACATATAAGATACAAAGTGCTAGAATTATAAAGTCATAAGATTGTGTGATCTAAAAATATATTACATTTATTTAATTATTATTGTTGAGGTATTTTTATATTGTTTTCGAATAAATTAGAAATTCGATTGTTGAAATCATTGTCTATATAAAACTACACACACGCATATATATATATATATATATATATATATATATATATATATATATATATATATATATATATATATGCAATGCTGAAGTCAAATTTAATCTTAGAAAGACATCGGAATGTTAGATTTAAAAAAGTATATATATTTCCCGCCTTATTTAGAGATTAGATGTTTAAATATAATAATATAAAATTTTATGCAAACTAGTAAATAAGAAAATAATTTATTTAATTTGTCAGTTAACCTCTTGAAAACCGTGGTGGATATTCCAAATTAATATTGTTAATTAACATATAATATAATACATAATTAATTTGGTTTTCAGGCAAGTAACGTAAGTTAATTTTCATATTATCCCTGTAATATAGTGATCACAAACGAGAAATCTTTTTCTGGTAGAAATTCAATTCTCAAGCTATTCAGTACAAATTTTCTTTCAGATACAAGTGTTTGTTCAAAAAGTAAGTAGTAAATATTTGGTTATGCTCTCATAATTTACAACCTTTTCTAAATTCTCATAATTTAAATTTTAAATATCTGTTTTTTTTCACAAATTTTCAATATAATTTATATTTCCACTACATTTATTAATTTTGCAATTTTTTATTGTTCTATAAATTTATTTTTTTAAAATATTCCTTTATAAATTGTGTATGTATATCCTATTTTTTAAAAAATATTTATTTTCTGTATAAATATTTTTACAGAAATCAAATTAAAGTTATTTTCAAAGTATTGATCAATTCCATATTCTATCTATATGATCATAAATTGCATTTTATTTAAAAATCATTATTTTATTGAAAATAATAATAAAATTATTGTGAATTAATGTCTCAGAATTATAAATAAAAATATATTAATTCAAGAAAAAATAAAAATTTTTTGCTGTAATCAAAAAATAGGCTACATTAATATGACATCATTATAAAAAAAAAATAACATTTTGAAAAATCTACAAATCCAGTACATAATACAAATTGTTATAAATATACCGCTTGTAACCACACATTTGAAAGTTATTCATTAACAACGATGTATTATTCTCTAAATATACAATTATTTATTCTCTGTTTTAAAAAGCTGCGCAGTTTTCTCAGACTATAATAATTAAATAATAATTCGTTATTGTTGACATAATTTAAAATTTGTAATTACGACATTATCATCTACTTACATCTATGTATAAAATTAAATGGGACCAGTGTTTACATGGAACATGAAAGTAATTAATTAAAATACTCTGATTAAATGTATAAAATTATCCGGTTGTTTTTTTCAACAATGATCTTGTCACAATATTAATATAATTAATTTTTTGACATTTGAATAATGTTCGTTTATATTCCTTCTCAAAATAACAAATTGAAATGCAAATTAAGTACTTACACGTTAATAATCTAAAATGAATGAATATAATATTATGAACTTGAATTCAAATTATTTTAAAATTAAAAATAAATATCTATTACTTTGAAGAGAATTAAATGTTCAAATTAATCAATTTTTTATTATTAAACTCATAATATTTTGTTATATACATATTAAATTATAATTTATTTTAAAATTCAAAAGTTAATTATATATATTTCCTGTGGTTCATATTATTAATTGGAATATTGAAACATTTTCACAAACTATGTTTTCAAATTTTTAAATTATAACATAATTACATATTTAAAAATTATATATATTTTTTAAAAAAAACATTGTTAATAAGTAATTAGATTTCGTCAAAAATCTGTGATGAACAGAAAAAAATACTAATTTGATTTAAATAAATTAACTCGTTTTTGTTATTAATATTAATTTTTTTTCAAAACAATTATTCCTTAATAATATTTTTTATGTTATACAAAATTTGAAATATATTTTTTAATAATAATAAATTTCTATTTTTGTAAATATCTATTATCGACATTTCAAATTTAGTATAAAATCAATGTTTCATTTTTTTGAAAAAGAAAAACATTAAATTTATTTCTTGTTGAAATTTAAAAACTTCACGATAGATTTCAATAAATTTATATATAATACACACACGTATATATGTTTATGTGTGTGTGTGTGTATAAATCCAATAAATTAATTAATGTCATAAATTTAAAATGAAATATTACAATCAGTAATCAAAAACTCAAACTGAATTACTAAATATTTTAGTAAAGTTCTGAAATTAAATTTCTTATTATATTTAAAATTCATTTTTAAAAAAATCATCCACAAATCAAAATTTTTATTTTGATACACCTAAAACATCTTACGTATTTCAAATTACTGTTTTATGCTTTTTTGTATGAAGATTATAAATTTTAAATCATACAGTAATTAATTATTGAATTTTTTAAAAGAAAAATTGTACTTCGTTTCAAATATAAATTTAATCTGAAAAAATATTTAAATACTGTTAAATTGTTTTTATTTTAAACTCCGTGTTTTAAAAATACGTCTTACATGTGTTTCATATATTTTTATTAGCTTTTAATAATTATTATGTTTACTTAATTGCATATAATTAATTATTTTATAACATAACCTCAATTTGTTAACTGCACTTTATGTATACCTAAAATTTTTAAAATATTTTTTTATATATATATAAATTTACAATTAAATAAAAATCAAAATTTATTCCTATTAGTCTTATCAATTTAAAAAAAATTGTATTTCTTTTATTAACTGATTCAATGTGTTTACAAAATGTCTATTTCAATTTGTTTCATTTAGAAGAATATTTTCTCAATTTGTTTAAAAACCTATCTAATATTTCTATCGATAAAGTATTCAAAATATTTATAAAATCAATTTTTGCAAGTGTAATTTATGCTTAAGATACTTTTTTAGATATAAAGAATTATTATCTGTTTCAATTCATTTATAAATATCTATTTAAAACGAATTTAATATATTTTCTCGTGTCAGGAAAAGATGAATGTATATCGAAAACAATTTCTCAGCTTGTGATCAAACATGTAACTAACACAATTAAATATATATATATCTAAATATTAGAACTATGTAACCCCCGATAAAAATCACATATAAAAACCATAATCTCAATAAGAATGTCCCGTCTATGTAAGAACCCCAGCTTTATAACATCTATTATCATAAACTAATAGGACTCTATCATAATTATATAATTGTAATGTTATACAATGTATATGTATCTGTATTCTTTATCGTTAGTAAATACTTATCCATCGTATATTTTTGCCATATCTATCATTATATGTGTAGTAGTTATTTTGATGAATATTATTATACATTTAATTTCTATTTTGTACACTGTATTTTTAAGTGTTTCGATCTTATGTGTGATTGTGTATGTATTTTTTATTTGTCTCTGTTCTGATCAGAAGACTTTTGATCCACATCTTGTATTCCTATGGTTCAAAGGTGTAAGTAAAAATGCTTGTTAATCATCACTCTTTTCTTTACTGTACATTTTTATCATTTCAAATTCTATTATCAAATAACATATTATCAAATATAACTTCGTATATAACCAAAACAGATTTTTTTTCTCTTCAAATATGGCATAAATAAATATTTTATCAGTTAGATAATTAAAAATATTTTCTTCTACTATTTCTAAATTTTGAGAATATTTCAATATTATTTTACATGAAAAGTATATTGTATTTCTAATTGAATTATATATAAACATATACATATAAAGATTGATAGTTACATAAGGAATTGCTGTTCATACTTATTCAATGTACGCTGTTTATATTAAATACTTCGTCTTTAAACATTTGGTATATGTGTTCGTTGAAGGTCATTTAATCATGGAAAATCAAGATGTGTGGATTATAAGTCTTCAATTATACATATATACGATAAATAAAAGAATTTGATGTTTAGTTATATCTAAGTTTGTGATTATATTAATTTGTAAAAAATATATAAAAATATTAATTTGAAATTAATGTTGTGTTTATTTATTATCAGCCGGTTAATTGTTACAGCTTCAATATTTGGTAAGTGTTTTTCTTTTCAATATACTTCACTTTTTCAATTGATTTATTTTTATATGCTTGTATATTGGCTTTTGATATTTTTTCAAAAATGTATTTTTTTTTTATTTTTGAAAAGAAGTTTATTTTTTATGAACGTTTATTCTACTGAAATATATTTGATTTTTTAGCTATTGAATAATACCTTTTAATTTTGTTCTGTTTCATTATTGTTTTAATATATTTTGAATTAAAGTATACTTGTCCTAATTAACAGAGGAAATTAATTGTTAATATATTACAAATTATGAAAATATATTAATAAAAACTCTGAAATGATTATGGTTCACATTATTATCCAACATTTCGTGTGTGAGTGTGTGTATATATATATATATATATATATATATATATATATATATATATATAGAGAGAGAGAGAGAGAGAGAGAAAGAGAGAGAGATATTATATATATATAGAGAGAGAGAGAGTGATGGCGGTAAGGAAAGAGGAGAGGGTGGAAGGGGGGTTGGGGTTGGTAGGGAGAGTGTTTTTTTAGGTTAGATAGAACTTTTGATAGGGATTTAATTTAAAGTTCTATCACGATTAAAAACATTATATATATATATATATACACTCTCTCCAACTCTTTAAATTAATGATTCTGGTTTTTATTACTTGTTTTCACAAACATTTATATTCGTTTAAGTCGCCATTCAATGTAAATTATTTGAGTTGTTACTAAAATGTGAATAAATGATATTATTTAGCGTTATCAGTTTAATCATTTATTTATTTGCATATTGTATATAAACAATGGTATGATTCTGTAAAATTTAATTTAAATAAATAAGAAACATTTATACCCATACTTTGAATTTGAACCTGTAACCTTTTGAATATATTCCAATTAAATTACACCCTGGGTCATTCAATCGATATGTAATGTCAATCGAATGATGCACATTGTTTTCGTTCTTTCTGTCCTTAAATATTTATATAATTTCGGTTCTAAAAACGTAATTTAGTACTTTAAATTAATAAATATATTTAAATAATTTTTCTTTCTTTTGTAATTATAATCTGTTTTTTTGCTCGTTCAAATGAAAAATATGTAAAATTAATATTTTTTTAAAAAATATATTTTAAAGATGTGTGTAGTAATTATGAAAAGAAAAAGATCTCTCTTTTCTTCTAGAATTCGTTAATTGTCATCGCTATTTTATTTTTCTATGGAAAATTTTATTTAATTTATTATATAAATTAAATATTTAAAAAATACACAAAGTATATAAAATACATGTTTTAATAAATTTGATTCACATATTGGATACTGATATGTTTGAATTTTATTTACTGATTTGTACAAAATTTCATTTCTATTAATCTTGACAGGTTTTTTTACTTAATATTTATGATATTATGAAATAAAGACTTGTATTACTGTATTCAAAATATTCATATAAAATAAAGTGTAACTTATGAATAAATATTTTAAAAAATATTAATGATAAATTTAAATTTGTAATAAATTAATATTTACAGTATTCAACGTGTTAAATCATATTTATAGATAAGTTCAATATGTTAAGATAAATTTAAAAAAAATCAAACAAATTTGTATGAATATAAAAGACAGATAATATTATCAAAACTATAAAAATCTAAATAATATGATGAAAAGAAATAACAACGTTACATCATTTCTATAAACTTTTAATAGATTAATATTTTATTTTCAATAAAGTTCCAAAAAAATGTTAATTAAAAAACCTAGTCTATACGTTTATTGAAAAATCAAATCATACTTTGAATTTAAATTAATATTTAAAAAATACGAATATATTATACATAGCTCTCTAAATAAAACATTATTTTTATAGTCTAAGAACACGATATTGAATGCGTGTTAAAAGTTTAAAATATAAGTTTTCTTATTCTATTTAAATATGTACCATTAAATTATTATTAATGTATTTTACTATAAATAGCACTCAAAGAGAACGATGCAACGATTGGTACAAGGAAATGGAAATAATTTTATTAATATTGAGTGTTGTAAATCATAGATCATTTATGTTTATTTTTACATGTTATTCTGTTTGTACACGCTTTTTCTATTTATATATATATATATATATATATATATATATATATATATATATATATATATATATGGATAGATAGATATAGATATATATATATAATAATAGATATTATAAACCAAAAGATGTAAAAAAATATAAAAATAATCAAATGATAAAAATTATTCATTGTAATCTAAATACAATTTTCACATAAGATTTCATACTGCACAATATTAAAGATAGGAATAACGTGTTAAATAATATATTTGACAATTGGATCGAATAATTCCAAACTAATGATGATTGACTGCTGAGTCAGTGAAATCTGAAGAAATAAGAAAGTCTTTATTCATCAGTAAATCTTTAAATATTTTTTCCGCTCTTAATTCTGTTGTCATGGTTGGTGTATATATATATATATATATATATATATATATATATATATATATATATATATATATATATATATACAACAAATTAAAATGTTATAGATGAAAAGAATAACATGGTATCAAGAACTACAATTGATTGAATATCTTTAAGAAAATAAACGAATATACAAGACAAATATATCAGAAATTTACTGGAAATAAATTTCTGATTTCTTTATTTATACCTGACAAACAACAAAATTGATCTAGCTGTAATTTATCAAGTATAGAATTATTTTTGGTAAATACAAAATTAAAATATTTTATCGAAATAAATTAATTTTGAATTAATTAAAAATTATAATTTCAAATATCTTTCATATTAAATTTGAGCTATGATAAAATTTATCATGAATTTTTATAAAGTACTTGAACATATTTCCTTTTTTGAATTTAATACAATTCATATTTCTATCTAAATTTAAATATTATAACTAATTAACTGTTATGTAAATAGTTCACTATTTATAATCATTCATCATTTAGGGTCATCCAAATGTGACGCCTAAATTTGTGTTTTATTAAAAAAACAAACAAGAAACTATACACATGTTTCTTTTTAATAAAACACAAATTTAGGCGTCACATTTGGATGACCCTATATTATACAAATGTTTAATAATCATTTATTATTCTTTTTTTAATATATATCCATGGTATAAATATATATATATATATATATATATATATATATATATACATATACATATACATATACACCCGTCCCTCAATTTACGCGGGATTTTTTTTACGCGGTCAGATAGATTTCATTTTATATAATTTTTCATGGAATTTATTATATATCAGAGTGACGTAAATTCTTACTTGAACGTATAAAAGCACAATATAAATATATAAAAGGTTGACTGTTTTGAATTACAGTAGCGATAGTGACACCGAATAAAATTTATCTACTTTTGTTTTCTAAAACGTCATTATTTTTTTGTTGAGCTATGTGAAATAAATATATGTTTCTACTTCTTTACTAGCTTTTATTTCCAGTATTTTTTCTATTATACTGACAGACTCAATTTACGCGATTTTCATTCGCGTAAAACAAATCCACGTGAAACGGATACTCCGCGTAAATTGAGGGACGGGTGTATATGCATATTATATATATATATATATATATATATATATATATATATATATATCCCTATAGATACACAAACGTTTGATTAAAATTGAAAATTCTTTTTCTATAACTGTACAAATACTTCTAAACCATATGAAAATATTGATGAAACCATTTGACAACTTCATGCAAGATCCCACTTTGTCAACTGTTTTATATTGAATTTTTCTATTTTATTTTAAGTGTAAATAGGTCCATAAAAAATTGATTGGTAGAAACGTGTTCCAGCTTTATTTGTTTGAAATCGATTTGTCGTAAATTTGACTGTAGTAAAATTACATTGTCCTTCAGAGACTTCTCTGAAGATATCTGTTCATGTGCCAAGCAATTTGATTATGTGAATTTATATAAAATTACGTTATATATATATATATATATATATATATATATATATATATATATATATAAACACATACACATATGTGTGTGTATATTTGTAAATGCGGTTTAAACAAGTTTTTATTAGAAGTATTCTGATTCTACGTTACTGTAATTGTTAAATTATCTCTAAAAATAGAATTAAAATTAATGAAATGCGTATAAATATAAATTTACGGTAACCTAGCACGCCATTGATCGTGATACACCTGTTTGAATAATTTTACATTTTTACTGTTAGTACAAACATGTTATTCCCTATTGATCTTAATTTAATCCATTTCGAATTTAATTCAGTTACGTTTCTAACAAATGCGTTGAACGATTTTGATTATTCAATTCATTTGTCTCGTAGGCAGTCGTAATTAATAACCAATAGCGGAATTTCGCATGATTGTAATTCATTCTGATATTTAGTATTTGCAAATCATATTAATTCGTCCATGTAATTTCTTCAAATCAAATAAAACTCGAATGATTTATAAATTTGTTTGTTTAAAAATAATTGTTTTATAAAAGAGATTATATAATATAAATAGATTTACGTTTTGGAAAACTATTTTAAGTCTCATTTCGTAAAAACAAGTTAGTGAATTTAATATTTCGTTTTTTAGTATATCATTAAATTATAGGATGATGTTCTGAAATTTTACTAATTATATACAAATATATATATATATATATATATATATATATATATATATATATATATATATATCATTGCGTTGATAGACATGAATTTTAATATATATTTTTATACTAAAAGCAAAAAAAAAACTTTAAAGAGAAAATATTATTCCTTTTTTAAAACATAATATACAATAAAAAATCAAATTCAAATTTGTAGAATATGTCGATTTTTTAATTATTATTTTTCGAAAAATTAATATTACATTTTATAATTTTCGATGATTCATTCAAGCCAAGTGGGTCGCATACTCGACCTGAAATTGTCGATTTTAATAAATTTATTGAAAAATTATTTCGACCAATAAGATTTAAAAAAAGCTCGATCTTATTGAAACTTGTGTTTTAACAACACAATATACGATATTTACTTGTCAATTAATTATAAAATTTCTTATCATACTCTTATTTTTAAAACAGTCAGAATGAAAGAGGAAAAATGGGATATATCCAAACCACATGACATAGAAAATATTAAAGATCAATATATGTTTAAAAAATTGCAACAGAATTATATTTAAATAAATTACAGAAATACAGGAAATAAATTATAAAGCTAATTTAATTATTATTCAAACTAAATCGATACACACCTTAAAACTTAAAATAGAAAAACAACAACTATTTTTTAGTTCAGATAAACATATCTTTAAATAATGTAAATTCGAAGAAAACACGTTCAAATTCGACAAAAATAAATTACGTTGACTCATATTTTGAATTTTACTCGTATGTACATTAATTTCATTTTATCATCTTTAATAAATGTAATATGAAAACTATTACAGACCACTGAAACACATTAAACGAAACGCAAAGATATTAATTAACTCATATTATACTTATTTATACGTAATATACGCCATTACGCCCATTGAAGATAAAAACCTCTTCAAAGAATACCATTAATGAATAAAATATTTAATCATAGCTTTAGTTATGTTAATCTTCATTAAATTCGATAATGATCTTGAAATAAACAACTTTTCCATAAAAACCACAAACTTAACTACATACATACATATATATATATATATATATATATATATATATATATATATAATACAGGGGATGGACAATACAATGGATACACTTGATAATTCTGTACTAAAAAAATATATATTTTCAACATTGAAAAGAATATTCGTGTACGTTTGTAAATATTACATCATTCATTTTTGTCTTGTAAAATTTTTCTTAGTAAATTATAGACTATAAAAACTAATAATATTCATATTTATAATGAGTAGTTTAATAAAATAAAAAATATTGTTGATACGTGTGTGGAATTGAAACATCTGTGACCATATTTACACATTATTAGTTATGTCCAGAGCATCAGTATTCAAAATTATAATTGTTTGTATAAATCATGGAAAACTTAATTTGATAAAAAGAAGTATCTGAAAATTTAAGTTAAGTGATAAAAATCACAGTACATTAAAACGAATTTTATCCAGGAAAACATAAAATTATTGTCTAACTAATGTGACAGCAGAATTCAGTAGCTATTTTAAATAACCTACAAAATTAAATTATAAAAAATTTTCAAAAATAATATATTAGGTTGGCAAATATCTCCCTTCCGCCTTCTGGTCTTTTGAATTTCGCAGCTATGTACAAAAAAAAAAACAAAAAAAAAAAGCGGAAGGGAGATACTTGCCAACCTAATATATAGCAAGTTAGGAAAAATCATAAAACTATTATAACTAAGTAACAGCCGAACTCGATAGCCATCTTGAAAAGTCAATTTTACAAAAACATCCCATTGGAAATTTCATAAATGCAATATACAAGTTGAGAATCTTAATTTCTAGATCTCTAGTTACTAAAATTAAAGATGAAATGTGAAAAAATGCCATAAGGGTAACAAAATTTGATTACAACAATATATTTGTGTTTTTCTGATCTTATATTCCAATAAATATCAATGGCTAAGTAAATATTTAACGTAACCGTTTGTATCCTACGGTCTAGATTTCATTTCGAAACAACATTTCAAGAAAATAATCCTCTGAGACACACAGTAACGTGTTTATATTTTATTTAAATATCTTAAAGAAGAATTTAACATCTTTATTAATCAGGACAATTTTTAAATTTAAATATAAACGAACCAACTATCTCAATTTTTAAAAAAATAGAATAAGAAGTAGATTCCATTCTTTATAATCTTTCCAAAAAAATAAAGTTCTATACAAAAATAGTGTAATATTTTAATTAAAACCATTCAGTATTTATGTCTATCTGTTCCAAAAAAAATACTAGAAATAGTGATAACAAATGTTGATATTTTGTATATTAAAAAAAATGCAGTTTCATATTTTTTTCTATCATTTTGGCCATCCTCTATATTATATATATATATATATATATATATATATATATATATATATTTGTAAGTATGTATGTATGTAACATCAACACACCTGTCATTCAAGTGACTGTATAAAATTGCATGGAATAAATTAATTACGTTCTGAGTTAAATGCCGTAATACGACCTAATCCAATCCTTAATTACATAAACATGCCGAAAAACACACGTTGAATTAGCGCGCAATATTAAGGATGGTCTTGGTATGAAAAAAAACAGGTAAATAGGTCAGAGTGATACATAGGCGCCATTCTAGCTTCGTCGACGTAATTAATTACGGTTCTGTCCGTGAAAAAAAATGAGTAATGTATTTAATAAAAGACATTTTTCTGATAAAAACTATGAAACTTTTTTTCGTGTGTACATATTAATCTTAAACGTTACCAGTTACAATGGATATTGAACAAGAGACCATGTAATTTATTTAATAAAATGTCTCAATAAAGTATGTCTATAACGAAATATTTATAGGCGACGTAGGTTAAAAGGTCGAGACTTTCGCTATTAAAACACTTTTTATGTGCTTAACGTGAGTGGATTTGTTTCTTTCACTAAATGTGAATTTAATTTTAAATTGACATTTTTTTCGAATCGTGTTAATAAACATAAATTAGTATTAAAATAAAATAATTATATGTGCAAATAAAATAATTGTCTATATAAGTGATATGAAAGTTTGCGGATTTAATACCTTTTTCCTTAAACATTTTTTTTAGTAAAAGTAGATAGTAAGTGAAATATGTAATCTTTGACTTTAAAAAAATATATCTTTTTATTTTGTAAATATTAAATAATAAATTATTTTTTATATTGATTCTATTAATAATTAATAAATTTGAGTATCTAAAAATTTCCTTACAATTAAAATAAATATTTTCCTTTATTATATTTTTCATAAATAAGTATATTTTTCTATTTCAGTACTATGACAAATTCAGTAAATACAAATGAATCACTCACCCACCCCCCATACAAAAATATATGTAAATATTCAATAACATATTAAACATTTTTATAAAATATTGTGGTTTGAAATGAGTAATTCATTTGTGTTCAAACATATTTTAAATATGTTATTTGGAATAAATACGAAATAAAAAGAAACTATTAGCTTATAAAAATAATATGTAAATTGTAACTTCAAATTAATATATTTTTTATTTCTTAATATATATATATAAATCGTAAAAATATTGACAATATTCTAAATATATTAATTAAACATTTTTAAAACTGTTATAAGTTACTTAGCATAAAATTTTCAATTACAGAATGTCTTCTTTTTTCTAATGCAAAAATTATTATATACTAAAAACAAAATTAAAAAAATACAGATAACAGGTTGATAAAAATTCGATTTTTCAGTCAGTCGGGTTTGGAATGTTTTTTATTCCAATATTTTCAAATTAGGGTCGTCTCCGGTTAAATCTATTAAAATTAGATTAAAAAAAAATTACATTTAATTAAGTAGATATAATTTCTTATTATAACCTTTGTTATTAAATTTGTAGTCTTAAGTAGGAATTATTATATTTTTACAACTTTAACTTTAATAGCCAAATAACAAAAATTGAGAACTTCCTTATCATTGTTTATTTTAAAATTCTCAATCTTCCATTAAACAATATAGATTGACAGTTATAAAAAGTTCTAAAATTTAAAAAATATATTTTTATCGTATAATAAAATATCCAAATCAACGGATGTACGATATTTAAAAAGCATAATCAATTGTTGAATTTGTAGCACAACAAAATAAAATAATCTTTTTTTTTAATTATTACTATGTCATTTTATATGATCTATCGTTAAATTACTGATTTTATATTTCTATAAAATAAATTATATATTTAAAGTATCTTCAAACTCATGAATATTCTTATTCAGATAAATTGCTTTTAACTAAAAATTATTTTATGGTAAAAATCGATAATGCAAAAGTATAAATTTAATAATCCCTCTATTAAAAAAAACAAAATAATGTAATTATAAGAATAAGACATAATTTTAATATCCCCCAAAAATATGATTATTTTATTATTTAAAAAATAAAATTAAAGTCTAATTTTAATTTATTCTTAAACTAATTTAACACTTAGAAATCATTTATTTAGCTACCACCAGATTTAAATATTTAATAATTACTTATTATTTCCTTTATTCCGTTATAATCATTTCGATGGCCATTATAGTCAAAAAAGTTATAAAATATAAAAATATGGAATGCACGTTAGTGAATTAAATAAATAATAAGAGTTTTTAAACACTTATAAAATCTCTTGATGTTGAAGTTTGAGAACATTTGCATTAAAATAAATGTGCTATAGTATAGAAATAAATTAATTTTGAGATTTTTTAAGCAATCTTTTATAAGATGGAATTTATATATATATATATATATATACTTGTACATATATATATATATATATATATACTTGTACATATATATATAAATTTGGCCCGATATACAATCAGTTCGATGTCTTAATTCCTGATTAAAAAATCTTAATGGCGCCTGTGTGAAAACGTACAAAGATACATGTTACATCGTCATACAAACTACACGACATGTCATTTGATGAACGCGAACGGAGAGAATGCTTTTAAAATAATTGCTATTTTGTTTTCTCTAACGTAGGTGTGGCAGCTTTATTAAATAAACGGATATCCGTTCCAAGTGCCAAGTGTAAACAAAGAATAACATCCAGCTTTATAGATATTAGTTGTGGTTTTATGATCGAACGTTTATTACTATTAATCTCGTATAAAAAGAGCATCATTTGTGTTGTATACGTAACCAAACATACATATAAAAATGTATACATAAATACATACGCGCACTCTCGCACACACAAGCCAAACCACACGCATCACACTACTATATAAATTTCACTTTACACTATAAATTTCCCCGTAAGCACTACCTCGTACACAATTCCGCCGTAACCTCCACCAACGCCCACTCACACACATCGCAACACTTTTAGGGCAAACTTTTGGGACAAACTATTGGGGTAATATTTTGCGACAAACTTTTCGGACAACCATTTGGAGCTAAAGATTGCCCCAATTTTTGAGGCAAAATTTGCTCCAATTTTTTGGGAAAATATTTGCCTTAATATTGGAGCAGTGTGTCCCAATTTTTGAGAAAAAATTTGCTCAATTTTTTGGGCAAATTTGGACACAAATTTGGAGGAAAGTTTGCCCTAAATTTGGTGAAAAGTTTGCCACAGTTTAGGAGCAGTTTGCCGCAATTTTGGGGTAAACTTTAGCAACAATAAAAGTTTGACCCAGTTTAGGGCAAAGTATACCCAATTATAAGGCAAATGTTTGCCCCAAAATTGGGGCAAACTTTTTGCCCCAAATTTGGGGCAAAAAGTATGCCCCAATTTTGGGGCAAAAAGTATGCCCCAATTTTGGGGCAAAAAGTTTGCCCCAAATTTGGGGCAAAAAGTTTGCCCCAAATTTGGGGCAAAAAGTTAGCCCCAAATTTGGGGCAAAAGTTTGCCCCAAATTTGGGGCAAAAGTTTGCCCCAATTTTGGGGCAATTGGTTTGCCCCAATTTTGGGGCAATTGGTTTGCCCCAAAGTTGGGGCAAATAGTTTGCCCCAAATTTGGGGCAAAAAGTTTGCCCCAAATTTGGGGCAAAAAGATTGCCCCAAATTTGGGGCAAAAGTTTGCCCCAAATTTGGGGCAAAAGTTTGCCCCAAATTTGGGGCAATAGGTTTGCCCCAAATTTGGGGCAAAAGTTTGCCCCAAATTTGGGGCAATAGTTTGCCCCAAATTTGGGGCAATAGGTTTGCCCCAAATTTGGGGCAATAGTTTGCCACAAATTTTTGGCAAAAGTTTGCCACAATTTTGGGCAAAAAGTTTGCCCCAAATTTGGGGCAAAAAGTTTGCCCCAAATTTGGGGCAAAAGTTTGCCCCAAATTTGAGGCAAAAGTTTGCCCCAAATTTGGGGCAATAGTTTGCCCCAAATTTGGGGCAAAAAGTTCGCCCCAAATTTGGGGCAATAGGTTTGCCCCAAATTTGGGGCAATAGGTTTGCCACAAATTTTTGGCAAAAGTTTGCCACAATTTTGGGGCAAAAAGTTTGCCCCAAATCTAGGGCAATAGTTTGCCCCAAATCTGGGGCAATAGTTTGCCCCAATTTTGGGGCAATAGTTTGCCCCAAATTTGGGGCAATAGTTTGCCCAAAATTTGGGGCAATAGTTTGCCCCAAATTTGGGGCAATAGGTTTGCCCCAAATTTGGGGCAATAGGTTTGCCCCAAATTTGGGGCAATATGTTTGCCCCAAATTTGGGGCAATAGGTTTGCCCCAAATTTGGGGCAATAGTTTGCCCCAAATTTGGGGCAATAGTTTGCCCCAAATTTGGGGCAATAGTTTGCCCCAATTTTGGGGCAATAGTTTGCCCCAATTTTGGGGCAATAGTTTGCCCCAATTTTGCGGCAATAGTTTGCCCCAATTTTGCGGCAATAGTTTGCCCCAAATTTGGGGCAATAGTTTGCCCCAAATTTGGGGCAATAGGTTTGCCCCAAATTTGGGGCAATAGTTTGCCCCAATTTTTGGGGCAATAGTTTGCCCCAATTTTTGGGGCAATAGTTTGCCCCAAATTTGGGGCAAAACGTTTGCCCCAAATTTGGGGCAATAGGTTTGCCCCAAATTTGGGGCAATAGGTTTGCCCCAAATTTGGGGCAATAGTTTGCCCCAAATTTGGGGCAATAGTTTGCCCCAATTTTGGGGCAATAGATTGCCCCAATTTTGGGGCAATAGATTGCCCCAATTTTGGGGCAATAGATTGCCCCAATTTTGGGGCAATAGATTGCCCCAATTTTGGGGCAATAGATTGCCCCAATTTTGGGGCAATAGTTTGCCTCAATTTTTGGGGCAATAGTTTGCCCCAATTTTTGGGGCAATCGTTTGCCCCAATTTTTGGGGCAATAGTTTGCCCCAATTTTGGGGCAATAGTTTGCCCCAATTTTGGGGCAATAGTTTGCCCCAAATTTGGGGCAAAAGTTTGCCCCATATTTGGGCCAATACGATTGCCCCAAATCTGGGGCAACAGGATAGCCCCAAAATCGGGGCAAATGTTTGCCCCAAATTTGGGGCAAAAAGTTCGCCCCAAATTTGGGGCAAAAAGTTCGCCCCAAATTTGGGGCAAAAAGTTCGCCCCAAATTTGGGGCAAAAAGTTCGCCCCAAATTTGGGGCAAAAAGTTTGTCCCAAAGTTGGGGTAAATAGTTTGTCCCAAAGTTGGGGTAAATAGTTTGCCCCAAATTTGGGCAATAGTTTGCCCCAAATTTGGGCAAAAGTTTAAGTTTGCCCCAAATTTGGGGCAATAGTTTGCCCCAAATTTGGGGCAATAGTTTGCCCCAATTTTGGGGCAAACTTTTTGCCCCAAATTTAAGATTGTTTGCCCCAATTTTGGGGCAATAGTTTGCCCCAATTTTGGGGCAATCTTTTGCCCCCAATTTGGGGGAAAAGTTTGCCCCAATTTTGGGGCAAACTTTTGCCCCAAATTTGGGGCAAAAGTTTGCCCCAAATTTGGGGCAATAGGTTTGCCCCAAAGTTGGGGCAATAGGTTTGCCACAAATTTGGGGCAATAGGTTTGCCACAAATTTGGGGCAATAGGTTTGCCCCAAATTTGGGGCAAAAAGTTTGCCCCAATTTTTGGGGCAATAGTTTGCCTCAATTTTTGGGGCAATAGTTTGCCCCAATTTTTGGGGCAATAGTTTGCCCCAAATTTGGGGCAAAAAGTTTGCCCCAAATTTGGGGTAAATAGTTTGTCCCAAAGTTGGGGTAAATAGTTTGCCCCAAATTTGGGGCAAAAGTTTGCCCCAAATTTGGGGCAAAAGTTTGCCCCAAATTTGGGGCAATAGGTTTGCTCCAAATTTGGGGCAATAGGTTTGCCCCAATTTTGGGGCAATAGTTGCCCCAATTTTGGGGCAATAGTTGCCCCAATTTTGGGGCAATAGTTTGCCCCAAATTTGGGGCAATAGGTTTGCCCCAATTTTGGGGCAATAGTTTGCCCCAATTTTGGGGCAATAGTTTGCCCCAATTTTGGGGCAACAGTTTGCCCCAATTTTGGGGCAACAGTTTGCCCCAATTTTGGGGCAATAGGTTTGCCCCAAATTTGGGGCAAAAAGTTTGCCCCAATTTTTGGGGCAATAGTTTGCCTCAATTTTTGGGGCAATAGTTTGCCCCAATTTTTGGGGCAATAGTTTGCCCCAATTTTTGGGGCAATAGTTTGCCCCAATTTTTGGGGCAATAGTTTGCCCCAAATTTGGGGCAAAAAGTTTGCCCCAAATTTGGGGCAAAAAGTTTGTCCCAAAGTTGGGGTAAATAGTTTGTCCCAAAGTTGGGGTAAATAGTTTGTCCCAAAGTTGGGGTAAATAGTTTGCCCCAAATTTGGGGCAAAAAGTTTGCCCCAAATTTGGGGCAAAAGTTTGCCCCAAATTTGGGGCATAAGTTTGCCCCAAATTTGGGGCAATAGTTTGCCCCAAATTTGGGGCAAAAAGTTTGCCCCAAATTTGGGGCAATAGGATTGCCCCAATTTTGGGGCAATAGTTTGCCCCAATTTTGGGGCAATAGTTTGCCCCAAATTTTGGGCAAAAAGTTTGCCCCAAATTTGGGCCAAAAAGTTTGCCCCAATTTTTGGTGCAATAGTTTGCCCCAAATTTGGGGCAATAGGTTTGCCCCAAATTTGGGGCAATAGTTTGCCCCAATTTTGGCAAAAGTTTGCCCCAATTTTGGGACAATAGTTTGCCCCAATTTTGGGGCAATAATTTGCCCCAATTTTGGGGCAATAGTTTGCCCCAATTTTGGGGCAATAGTTTGCCCCAATTTTGGGGCAAACTTTTGCCCCAAATTTGGGGCAATAGATTGCCCCAATTTTGGGGCAATAGATTGCCCCAATTTTGGGGCAATAGTTTGCCCCAATTTTGGGGCAATAGTTTGCCCCAATTTTGGGGCAATAGGTTTGCCCCAAAGTTGGGGCAATAGGTTTTGGGGCAATAGGTTTGCCACAAATTTGGGGCAATAGGTTTGCCCCAAATTTGGGGCAAAAAGTTTGCCCCAATTTTTGGGGCAATAGTTTGCCTCAATTTTTGGGGCAATAGTTTGCCCCAATTTTTGGGGCAATAGTGTGCCCCAAATTTGGGGCAAAAAGTTTGCCCCAAATTTGGGGTAAATAGTTTGTCCCACAGTTGGGGTAAATAGTTTGCCCCAAATTTGGGGCAAAAGTTTGCCCCAAATTTGGGGCAAAAGTTTGCCCCAAATTTGGGGCAATAGGTTTGCTCCAAATTTGGGGCAATAGGTTTGCCCCAAAATTTTGGGGGTTGCCCCAAAATAGTTTGCCCCAAATTTGGGGTAAATAGGTTTGTCCCAATTTTGGGGCAATAGTTTGCCCCAATTTTGGGGCAATAGTTTGCCCCAATTTTGGGGCAACAGTTTGCCCCAATTTTGGGGCAACAGTTTGCCCCAATTTTGGGGCAATAGGTTTGCCCCAAATTTGGGGCAAAAAGTTTGCCCCAATTTTTGGGGCAATAGTTTGCCTCAATTTTTGGGGCAATAGTTTGCCCCAATTTTTGGGGCAATAGTTTGCCCCAATTTTTGGGGCAATAGTTTGCCCCAATTTTTGGGGCAATAGTTTGCCCCAAATTTGGGGCAAAAAGTTCGCCCCAAATTTGGGGCAAAAAGTTCGCCCCAAATTTGGGGCAAAAAGTTTGTCCCAAAGTTGGGGTAAATAGTTTGTCCCAAAGTTGGGGTAAATAGTTTGCCCCAAATTTGGGGCAAAAAGTTTGCCCCAAATTTGGGGCAAAAAGTTTGCCCCAAATTTGGGGCAAAAGTTTGCCCCAAATTTGGGGCATAAGTTTGCCCCAAATTTGGGGCAATAGGTTTGCTCCAAATTTGGGGCAATAGGTTTGCCCCAATTTTGGGGCAATAGTTGCCCCAATTTTGGGGCAATAGTTTGCCCCAAATTTGGGGCAAAAAGTTTGCCCCAAATTTGGGGCAATAGGTTTGCCCCAATTTTGGGGCAATAGGTTTGCCCCAATTTTGGGGCAATAGTTTGCCCCAATTTTGGGGCAATAGTTTGCCCCAATTTTGGGACAATAGTTTGCCCCAATTTTGGGACAATAGTTTGCCCCAATTTTGGGACAATAGTTTGCCCCAATTTTGGGGCAATAGTTTGCCCCAATTTTGGGGCAATAGTTTGCCCCAATTTTGGGGCAATAGTTTGCCCCAATTTTGGGGCAATAGTTTGCCCCAATTTTGGGGCAATAGTTTGCCCCAATTTTGGGGCAATAGTTTGCCCCAAATTTGGGGCAAAAAGTTTGCCCCAATTTTTGGGGCAATCTTTTTGTCCCAAAATTTTGCCGCAAAAAAAAATCTGCCCAATAGAAAGCCAGATACGATTTTTTTTAAAAAAAAATCGTAGCCCTTTTGTTTACAACATTGAAGAAACAAATTTAGCGGCAATGGGTACCGTAAACCCTATATTTTTGATATTTTTGTGTAATTTCAAAAGCTAACGTTTATTTATCATCAAAATTGAAGGGAAACTTGACTATTTGAAAAGTAACGGGCCGGTCAAGGTGGTGGGGGGACGTCTGCTAACGAACTCTAGAGCGGCCGAAACAAATTGACTGTTACCTTTGAATTAGAATTGCTCGGTCGCTCGGCGAATTTCTTGATCATTTATTATTTAAAAAAATCGTATCTGGCTTTCTATTGGGCAGATTTTTTTTTAAAAAAAAAAATCTGCGTCTTGCAATAAGCTTTCAGATTTTCTATTTTATAAATTGCCACAATGTATAGGATCGCTGAAAATTTAAATGTTTATTAGCAAATAAGGAACTACTTTTTCTAATGACTTTTTATGCAATAAAATACAAAAATTTTTATACGCCGCTAATATAACATAAAAATATATATTTTGCTAAAGAGTTTGAGCCCTTTTCAAACTGGAAACTTTCGGCCATTAGAAAGTTATAGCCTCGTACATTGGGCATCTCGGGATAAACAATTTACAGTAAGTTAGCAACTAATGAACGAATTCGAATTTTCAACACGGTATTTTGTTTAAATTCGTATAAGCTTCACCACGCATGCCGAAAAAGTTTCAAAAAGTGAAAAATGCAATAAATAATTGATTTGTAAATAATGGCCATTTTTATGGTTTTTCGCTTTTTTTGCAATAATCAATCAACGTAATTTATCAAGTAATGGCTCAAATTAAAGGTTTTTTCATTCTTTACAACTTTTATCTAAAACTTTTTTCTCTAAAATGCATTTTCTATGCTTGAAGAACGAAAAACATAATTTCGCCTACTTTGCACCTTCCTAGTACCTTTATGCTCCGGTTTTTTCAGTTGCAAAACACATATTGTTACTTGTAACATCGCCCCCAACAAAAAAAAACGGCCTCATCCATTCCGGAATTTTAGTCAAAAACAGGTGTTTTTTTGCCCTATTGATTGGTCTATAAATAAAAGTTATGATTTAACGAAATGAAATGTTATCAACCACAGTAAATAAAAGTCAGTAAACATATTATATTAACACTCATTATATTAATCAAATTTATTAAAACACATAGTTTGTTCATTTTGTATAATTTTTATTTTACACATTTCACAAATTAATAATATATACCATGTGCAAATACAACAGCCATGATAACCAACGACACTGTGTACAAGATAACAGAGCTTATTTTTTTCTTTTGTAACTTTTTTATTAGATTTCATAACAAAAATGTTAAGATCTAAGTAAATCAGGACTTAGACGTCTAGTACAAAATAAATACACTATTCATTTTAGTACTGTGCAAATTTACTTTAATACAATTAAATCGTTCGTGATGACACCGCATTTTTGAAAAATATGCAGTTATACAGTTTTATAATTGTTTATGATATTACGCTGTGTGATTCATTTGTATTAAAAGAAAATGTTATTAAAAGTATGTTTACTCTCAATACAGGATTTTATAAACATATTCAGTAATCACTCATAAAAAATTAAACATTTCAAATTAACGTTGTAAAATTTAGCCTATTTTATAATCTGTACTAGTTGAGCTGCTATATTATTTTATTAAAACTCTCTATCCTGAATTTTTTTTAATACGAAACGAGCAAATTTTCTTTGACTGTTTTTCTTCGTTTTTTAAAATATTTATACTCATTTCTATTAACTTTATAATTACGAATTTTGTTGTTATTTTACATAAGCCTTGAATAGAACTTGAAATTTATCTTATTCCTTTCATAAAACTACTGAATATTTGTTGAAAAATTATCGATGTCAAAATCTTTATAATTTATATATATATATAAAATAGATTTTTTAATTTTTTAAAAAGAAAATATAATTTCTAACGAAAGTTTTTATTACTCAAAAATTATTTTGAATAAAAACGTTCATATTTGATATAATCGAATTAATACAAACGTGTGTTTTGAATAATTGTATTCTTCAATTTTTCTTCTTTCTTTAAAAATCAGTATAAAAAACATGAATTAAAGATTTCATGTACTATTACGTTACGTCAATTAATATCGTGTACAATATTTCTAACATAAAATGTGCATAAAACATGTTTTTTAATGTTCAGTTCAGCATATTAATTTTAATGAATATAACATAAATATATGAACATACATAAAATATATTTATTATTTATGTAAATTAGTCCTGGGAATTGTAATATTGCCATTAAAATTACTTGATAATTTGTGTGTGTATTTATTTTATACACACTCCAATACTTACACATATATATGCATGATAAGCATATAATTAAAAATGTTACGATATTTACATACTAAGTTCATAAAAATATTACTTATTACTCCTCTGGCAACGTTATATGATAATTTAGCGATTTCACTTGATTGTACCTTGGTAACTGATATTTTATTTTTTCGTAGCGAATTAAATTTATCAAGTTGCGATTCATTGTTTATGTGAAGTGTAAACATAATTGAATTAATTTGCTTTAGTATAAAGTACATTTTATTTTAGTTGTCCTTTTTTTTTATCACTTGATTAAAATACGATGAGTGAATTGCGATTTGATGGACGTGTAGCTGTAGTTACTGGAGCTGGAGCTGGTTTAGGAAGAGCTTATGCCCTATTATTCGCATCAAGAGGGGCAAAAGTTGTCGTTAATGATCTAGGAGGCGGTAGACATGGCGATGGTAGCAGTACAAATGCGGCAGATATTGTCGTCAATGAGATTCGAAGCCAAGGTATTTATTTATTATAAAAGATCAAAAATCTAGTTGCACAACAAATGTATTAAATTCATTTAATAATCCCTTTTTTCAGGTGGAACAGCAGTTGCCGATTACAATTCTGTTGTCGAAGGAGAAAAAATTATACAAACTGCTTTAGTTAATTTTGGAAAAGTAGATATTTTAGTTAACAATGCTGGTATTTTGCGAGATAAAAGTTTTGCAAGAATTTCTGATCAAGACTGGGGTAAGTAAAACACATACCTTTTTGTTTACAACAATATCAACATAATTACTATGTCTGATTTATAGTATAACGAAATATAACTTTTTAGACTTAGTTCATGCTGTTCATTTGAAAGGTAGTTTTAAAACTACACAAGCGGCATGGCCGATATTTCGAAAACAAGGTTATGGCCGTATTATAATGACATCTTCAAATGCTGGAGTATATGGAAATTTTGGTCAAGCAAATTACAGTGCAGCAAAAATGGGACTGATCGGCCTTTCTAATACATTAGCGATCGAAGGCAATAAGTATAACATTCACTGTAATGTTATTGTTCCGACAGCTGCGAGTCGGTTGACAGAAGATATTTTACCGACTGAAATGTTTGCGGAATTAAAACCGGAACTGATTGCCCCAGTAGTGGTAATTATTGGAAATATATTTTTTTTAAAATCCGATATTTGTTAAAAATATCAATTTTAACTACAGGCTTATTTATGTCACGAATCTTGTGATGATAATGGTGTTATTATCGATTCAGCAATGGGGTGGGCAGCCAAATACCAGATCGTTAGATCATGTGGTAGTGTATTACGAGATTCAAAACAAACACCGGTAACAGTAGAACAAGTTAGAGACGCTTGGACAAGAATTACTGATATGTCAAAACCTATACATTTTGATAGTATACAGGAGGCTTCTGCTTCCTTAATGACTATATTTTCTACTGAAAATAAAGATGAAACTGTGCCTTTTACTTACACACCTAAGGATCTTATCCTGTATTCTTTAGGAAGTAAGTAGAATAACTTAAATATTAACTTTCAAAATTTATTTATAAGTCATATATTAAATGTCATCTATTATTTTTAATTTTTATGTGTACTCATTATTTATATATTTTAGTTGGAATGTCAGTAGGAAACCCAAGTAATCTTCAGTATTTGTATGAAAATCATGAAAATTTTAAACCGTTTCCATCGTTCTTTGTTTTACCAGGATTAATACAAGTAATGCAAAGCTCTATTACTGCAGAAGCATTACCGCATGCATCTGTAAGTCCTACTAATGTCTTACATGGAGAACAATATTTAGAAATTGTTGGTGATTTGCCACCTGAAGGTTCACTTGATACTCAATGTACTGTTGTTGATGTTTTAGATAAAGGATCAGGAGCTGTAGTTATCATTGAGGGTAAAATATATTTTGAAACAATCACATCTAAAGTATTATTATTATAAATAACATTTGTTTTAATATATATTGAATATAATAAATAATCTTCTATTACAGCTGAATCATACAACATAGTTACTGGTGAAATGGTTGTTAAAAGTCAGCTAAGTACTTTTATAGTAGGTGCAGGTGGCTTCAGAGGGCCTAGGTCTTCTACAAAAGTTATTCCAACAATAGATCCTCCAAAACGTAAACCTGATACAATTGTTACACAAAGAACTACATTAGATCAAGCTGCAATTTATAGATTATCAGGAGACATGAATCCATTACATATAGACCCTAATATATCTGTAATAGCAGGATACCAAAAACCAATATTACATGGTTTGTGCACATTAGGATTTTCAATTAAACATATAATTGAACAGTATGCAGGCAATGATGGTTCTTTATTTAAAGCATATAAGGTAGTTTGATTTATTTCAAATAAAAAAAATATTTTTAATATTAATCTTGTTATTTTTATAGGTACGGTTTGCAAAGCCAGTCATGCCAGGTGATACTTTGAAGACTGAAATGTGGAAAGATGGTAATCGAATATATTTCCAAACCTCTGTTTTAGATACTAATACGGTGGTTATTAAAGGTAAGTTTAAAATATTAAATGACTTATTGTGTTATATATTTCTTGTTATATTCAATATGTTATGATACAGCATGAAATAGGGAAAACATTTAATATATTTTCAATGATAATTATATTACAAGAAATAGATAATTTTTATTACAATAAATTTAGATATAATATTAATATTTGTTGCATAAAGGATTACTTTATTATTATTTATATTAACAAAAAATTAACATTTTAAGGAATAGTTATAAAGATGGAAAATTACTAAAACATTTTTAGTAATAAATAAGCTGTTATAATGATAAGCTATTAAATGTTATTATGTTTTAAAACTGATGTTTTTATATTTCTTAAAAAATAAAAACAAATACATATGTATTTTACATTTTTATGTATATACATATATATAGAAGATAAAAAAATATTTTCTACTTAACATTTTTTTAATTAGAAAAATAAACAATTTCTTCATACAGTAACTTATATAATTAAAAGTTTATTTTAATACATGTAATAAATTTCATGTTGATAAAAATAAATTTTATGTTTTTTTTTTTAATTCCAAGTAGATAATGTATTATATAAAAATAACAATGAATTATTCAAAACATGATAGATACTACAGTACATTTTTTTATCTGCATTATTGTTTCTTTGAGATGATAGATCATATTTTCCATTTGTATATGTGGCATAATAGTATTTATTAATTCTTTTTTAGTGTTTGTACATTGGTCAAGGTTATATATGTATGTTTATTATTTATATCTTTTTTTAAAAAATATGCATGAACTGTTTTATATATATTCAACTGTTGTTTTTTTTATTTAAACGTGTTTTTATCTTATCTCATAAATGAGTATCGTTTAAAACTGTGATAATAAGATTGTCTAATTTGCTCATTATTGGCCTTCATTCTATAGTATTCAATTAAAATAACGAGAATAATATCTTATATTTTTGGTCATTTTTTATTTATTCACAGTTTCTTACTCTGTTACTTAGTGCATTAAATTATATACAGGTGAGGTGGATAAAATTAAATTCTATACAGTATTCTTCAGAAATTGTATTTGAGGTTGAAGTAGTGTAGAAAATTGGATAATAATAAAGTATATATTCGAAGGGTTTATAATTAAACGTAAATAACGAGATTTAAAATATTTTATTTTGTTTTTATCCTTATTTAAAATGGATTAATTTTGTCATTAGCATAAATGACTTAACAAATTTAGTACATAAATTATGTATTTACGTCAGTCAATATATGTACATGATATTACGAGTGAAGTCGATCATAGTTTATATTTATTCAATGTTAATAATGTAATACATTTGCATTTTTTTTATTATTCCAGTATATTCTATTGAAAGTTAGGTTATGTTCAAAGATATTTGCATTCCTATAAATTAATGATATCGTTTCTATAAAATTGATCAGTTTCTTCAATTCTTGATCTATCAAAAAGTTTTTAAGTCAATTTTTATTATATACATTTTTCTGTAGGAGGATACGTTGATCTAAAGTCAACAATGCCGACTATCAGTTCACGTTCAGTTTCGGCATCAAACAATTTGAAAAGTGATGCTGTTTTTGCAAAAATAACAGAAGGCTTAAAAGCTGATCCTGCTAAAGCAAAAACTGTCAATGCTGTTTTTGTGTATAATATTACAAAAGATGGAAAACATGCCAAAAAATGGAGTAAGTATTATAAATTAGTTAAGTGAATTATTGGTATATTTATCGATTTATATTTTAGCTCTCGATTTGAAAACTGCTCAAATTTATGAAGGAGAACCAAAAGGTGATAAAGCAAACACTACATTAACTATTTCTGATGAAGACATGTTAGATATTTCTCTTGGTAAACTAAATCCACAATCTGCATTTATGAAAGGGAAATTAAAAATCAGTGGAAATATCATGCTGACTCAGAAACTTGTACCTTTATTAAAAGCTGGTGCAAAATTATAAATATTTTTTTATATCTATTAATATATGAAATTAATATAAAAGTACCTTTAGTTCATTGTTATTGTTATTTGGTTATTTTTAGATGGATTTTTAAATATGTTTTATAATTTTTTATATCTTTATATATATGTTTTAATACATAGGTAATGTTTAGCAAATAAAAATAAAAACTAGCCAGTTTGTAATAAATTTATATAAATACAGACATATGTATATGTATATATATATATATATATATATATATATATATATATATATATATATATATATATATATTTATACTTGATTTGTTATATACATACAAATGCTATATTAATTATAAATTGGAATTATTTATATTGATTTTTACAAGAAATATGAAGCCATATTCTTGCCTTATATTTTATGTTAAAAGGGTATATTTTTATAAAAAAAATATTTAGAAATGATCTTGGATTTTTGGAAAATGTTTAAAAATAAATACACCATGTATGAACAAACTTATTAAAGATAAGAATATTAAGTAAGTTCCATTTATACATTTATTTTTAATATAAATAAAGTTGTAATCATCTATTTTTGACTGAAATATTTTTTATTTGTTTTTACAGTAACTATTGTTTTTAAAGAAAATATATAGTTTGAATTTACATATTGTTTTCTTTTTCAGGACAAAATATTAAAATTGTAAATTTATTTTTCAAAATTGCATGTTGAAAATACTACAGTTTTTACAAAATGATTTTTATTAAAACATTTCTAATATTCAAAGTTTCAAGTTATATTTTGGAATTTATATCAAAATTAGGTAATATGTTTCTTTTTGAATTTCTGTTTGTGTTGTTCTTTTTTAAAAATATATTCAAATAAAAAACAATTATACAAAAATTAATTTATGGAAAAGTAAAATTTCTATTCTAATTACTTTTAATAAAGAAATTATAAATTATTTTATTATTAAAAAGCAAAAAGATATAAAATATCTATAGTAAATATTATAGTTTAATCACTAACTTCTGTACAACAAGCTTTTATAAATATGTCTAATAGTCATTTATTCACTATAATTGATACACATTTCAATGTTCTCAGTATTGTCATGGTACGTTTTGTTCTGAAAACATTGACTTTGAAGTATTTAAATGTTTTTATTGCTAAAAAATTAATTTTCGATAAATTTTAAAAGTATTTTCATGAAATTTTAAATATTTTCTCATAATTTATTAAAAAAATGTTTGTTTCTAAAATTACAATTATTTTTTAAAAAAATGAATTTAAATTGAACTATTTGAACAATAATAATAATAATTTATAATGAAAAGTTTATCAATTTTTTTATTTTGAAATATAAAAATAAATTATTTTTTGCTTACATATTGGGACTTAATTAATAACACACTTAAGAATAAATGCATATATTATTTATTTTTTACGTTTATTTTTCTAAATGTATTTCCCATACGTGTATTGTCTTCTAAGTAAATTGCAGAATTCAATATTTGATTAAATATATTTTGAATAGATTTCTTTTATTCAGTTATTTTAAATAATGGTGAACTTCTTTAATGCCTATTTTACATTGAATCGAATTGAATCATAAGGATTACATATGTTGCAGTTGCAGCAACAATCTAAAAATAATATTAATATTTAATTTCCGGTACTTAATATAAAAAATATTTAAATTAAGAAAAATACGAAAATATTTTTTATTAATGAAAAATATCTTCAAACATACGTTGTACAATAAAGAAAAGTTAATAGGAAACATTCCACTAGCTGTTAATTCTACTTTTTGGTGCATCATTTGTAGAGAGAACAATTCTACCTAAAATTTATTAATCATTTAAATCTCTTAAATCATTTTATATTTCTTAATATATATATACATATATGCAGACACATAGTACAATATCCTGGACTGAAGATATTTTTATTTATTTACAATTCAAAATAAATTTAATTTTAGAAGAAATATTTTAAAAATTAAAAAATCTGTTTTATACAAAAATTTTGAAATATTATAATAAACAAAATGTGAAAAACATCTAAATTAAATAATAAATTTACAAATTATCGGTTTTTGTTTAAAATTAAATATTTTTTTTAAAAAATAAGAATTTTTTCCAAAGTTGATAAATTCCTTTTATTAGTTTCGAATAAAGAGAAATTTAAATTTCTGTTTGACACATAAATAATGTATTTTTTAAAATTACGTTTATTATATTAAATTGTTCTAAAAACTAAGTACTGAGAGATTTCAATAATGGTTAAAATATGATACAGAGAACAGTTGGATTGAAATAATTCTAACAATAATAAAAAAAATATGTGTTACCTCTGTACTTATTTTTTTATTAGACTGATTATATTTAATTTTATGATTGATTGCTCCTGTGTGCGACCCCTAAAACAAAAGTCAAATTATAAATAACTTTATTAGGCGACAGAAACGATTCATTCTTCCGCACTAAAATGTGAAAAAAATAAATATTGTATAAAAGAATTCAATAACTACTGTTCACATTGTTTTAATCAATGCGTATTTTAGAAGCCATCATTTTAGTTACTGAAATTTGATTGAGTAAAAAAATGAATGGTAAGTAAATGTTTAGTAATTAATATATAAATGATTTAAATATCCTTTAATTAATTTAATTATTTTACTACATCATCGTTAATAATATTTAAAGATGTTTGTAAAAAATATAATTCATTTAAACTGACGATTACAATATTTTATTATTTCATAAAATATTTATTAAATTATCGATATACAAACTTGTTGTTCTGCCATATGTCCTGCCATTCCAATGAAAGCAAATTTAAAGGAATGGATTAGTACCCAGCCAATATGATTAGATCTTTGAATCCAATCTGATGTTTTGTACAAATTATATAGTTCGTCCATACACATACCAAAACCTAAGGCGATTGTCGCCAATAATTGATAATTATATGATCTGTTTATAAGTTTCGTTGTCTCGCACAATTGATAATGCATTTTCGCAATTTCTTTCACCATATTTGCATTTTTTTCATAATTTCCTCGTACATTACTTATAATTACTACTTGTTGTTTATTACTTTCATCTAATGTTATTTCATGTACGACATTTTGTAAAATATTATTTATTATTAAAAATCGATGCCAAATAAACCAAACTGCGTTAGAAAATTCACAAAGAACAAGTCCATTGATGATGAATGGTAAATAATAAGCGATAACTGCTAAACCTCTCGTAATATATGAATAAACGAGTATAGAACCTGTACCTATTTCTTTTAGAATCAACATTAAAAACATTCCAATGATTTCAAAAATGATTAATTTTCTAGAATTCTTGTAATTGATCACAACATCAAACGTTTCCAATTTTCTATCAAATTCAAATAATTGATTATAATATTTGACGATGCATTTCCTGTAAGCTACACAGTAGATATACATTATGAAAGTTTGTATTATTTTCGAAATATGTTTGTAAAGATAGGTCAGTCCGACGATTGATTTAACTTGTGTCAATTCTCTATGTAATTTATAAACAGATGCTGTTATTATTACTGTCAATATGATAAACATTTTGAAAATTTCGATGGAAAGTGATGACTGAGTTTCATAAACTCGTTGATTGTTCTTTAATTTCGGGTCATGTAGAGCAAGTCCGAATATTTTTAGAAAATAATATAACGGTTTTATTGCATCGTGCAAATCATTCATATTTCGTTTTCTTCCAGAACTGGCTACAGGAAATTTGTTTCCTTTGTTGAGCATCATTTTTTGAATTCTTTTATAAAAACTATTTCAGTTTTTAAGTAATATGTTTGTACGATCTTTTAATAAAACTGAAAAATTAATAGATTTATTAGATAATAAATGCGTTTTTAATCACTTGATTGTATTTTTTATTTTCTGAAAATTATAAATTATATATATATATATATATATATATATATATATATATATATATATATATATATATATGAATTATTATATGCAGATATAAGAATTTTGTATGATTTTATTTGAAAATTAGCGGCATAAAAAGATTTTGTGTAATTTTATTCGAAAGTAGGTGGCAAATATTTAATATAACTATTTGGTAACAAAATTAAAATTATTAAATATTTGTCTACATGTTTTTGAAAAATTATTAGTTTATGTACAAAATGATATTTAATGTAAAAATATAGAAAAAATATATATATACATATATATATATATATATATATATATATATATACATATATATATATATATATATATTTAAAAATAATACAACAAAATATACTTACCTGGCACAAATAAAACAATTTTGAAAATTGAATATCATAGATGTAATTAATGAAATGGAACGCATTTTTCGAACGGTTGTCACAACAATATCACCATGTGTAATAAATGTTTGAACCAATAACAATTATTTCTTTATAAATCAATAAATATAATAAATAAAATATTATAAAAAAAACTGACAATATGTTAATTCTTCTTAACTGCTTTATGATCGAAAAGTAATTACCATTTTTTAATTATTCATTCAATAATTTAACTTGTTCGAAACAAATTTTATACATACATAATTTCTCTTTATTTTTTCGTTCTTTCTATACATATATATATATATATATATATATATATATATATATATATATATATATATATATATATATATATATTAAAGTAATAAAAATAGTCTTATTGTTTAAGTAACATATATTCTTTGGCACATGATTACATAGTTTTCATATGTAGATTTTGATATAATTTATCATAAATATAAAAATATTTATTTAAATTAGTAGAAAAATAAACAATTATTTTATTTTGCACAGTTAACAGTAATTTTAAATTTTAATTAATATAACAATGATTGCATTGCGTATTCTATAATCTATCAATTAAATTGTACATATTTTCAAATACAGTGTACATTAATCTATTCTCTACATTGAAATTATTAATTTTATTCAAAAGCAGATCCAATTAGACGATTGTAATGCTCTGTATTTTCTCCTTTAATGTTTTTGAGAATTTAAATTGCGTTGAAATGATTTCTAATTATATATATATATATATATATATATATATATATATATATATATATATATATATATATATATATAATAAAGATATTTTTTTAATATTTGTTATTTTTCACTATGTATATTTTGGATCCGCACAATCATTCTTTTTTCAATATTTCTTTCTAGTAAGTATTTTCACGACTAAAATTATTTATTAATTAAAAATCAGTGATTACATTGCATCAAATTGTATCATAAGAACTATGTAGGTGGCTACAGATGCAACAATCTGAAATAAATATCGTTTATTACCAATTAACATTTTAAATATAAATAATTATAATTGTACAATTTTATTTTTAAAAAAATAAACTAATAAAAAACATTATTTATTTTGGCGCTGTGATAAATTTACTTTAACACAAATGATCCATTTGCTTGACTACCATAAAATATTAAATGTTTAATAATCATTTCTTGTTCACTTTATTTGCTGATACACGTTTCAATGGTCATGCCATTATTGTAAGAATACTGTTTTATAAAATCACAATTTTATGTTTTATAATTCAGTGTTCTTGAGATGATTGCATGACTTTCGAATTGCGAATTAGCAAATAAAGTGAACAATAAATATATATTGAACATTTTTTTCTGGGTGTTATATGTATATATATATATATATATATATATATATATATATATATATATCATGTTTAATAACGAACAAGAATTGTTTTTTTAAAAAAAAATAACTAATGCATTGAATGTAAAAATTTATATAAAAATTGTAACATTTTAATTTTATAGAATAATGGATAATTTTATAGAATAATTTATAGAATAAGAATTTTATAGAATTAATATTATAATTAATTCTATAAATTCTTTTAATTTTATAGAATAAGAATAATGGTAAATAGTGTATTATATTTCTAATAAAATAAGATTTTATCTAAAATATACATACATTATACAATAACGAAAAATCTATACGAAACATTCCACAAGCTGTTAAATCCACTTTTTGGTGTAGCATTTGCAACGAAAATAATTCAACCTGAATAATATAATTTTGTTTATAGGTTATTGTTGTATGAAAAAACATTTTATAGAGATTTCAAAAGTGTTACCAATGTTTATAATATATAAGTGTGTGTGTATGAATTTGTCTGTATGTATTCATGTGAACAAAATAAATTATTCTTACTTCATTCTGTAAATTAATATTTGCATTATCACAAATTTCCATTCTATGAGTGATAGTTGCTGTACGTGAACCCTGAAAATATCAAATGAGAAATTTAAATTTCGTATGTTGAAATTCTTTTTTTCTTATTGTTTTAAAATAAAATTGAGATATGAACAATCGTTCATTTATGTTTTGAACCTAATTTACACATATAATTTATATTATCATTATACACATTTAATACGTTGAAACTAATTCACACTATATTTGTTATAAAAATTACCTGCTGATAAACCATATGTCCAGCCATTCCCAATACAGCGAATTTAAATATGTGTATAAAAACCCATCCGATGTGTGTCGATTTATCAATAAGATTCGGTGTTTTATACAAATTATATAGTTCGTCCATACACATTCCGAATCCTAATGCTATCGTGGTCAATAATTGATAATTAAATGATCTATTTACCACTTTTATTATATCACACAGTTTATAATGAAGTTTTGCACATTCGATAATCGTTTGAACATCGTTCTGAGAATTCAATTTTGTTATAGTGAAAACAGTGCTTGGGTTATTTTTTACAACATTCTCTTTTCTAACAGACATCGTTTGTAATAAATTATTAATCAAAATAAAACGACCCCAGATCGCCCAAAGTGCATTACAGAATTCGCATAGCATCAACGCGTTTATAACTAATGGTAAATAATATGCTATAATAGCGAGTACTCTTGATAAAACTGTAGAATAGAATATACTTCCTGTTCCCAATTCTTTAAAGATCACCATTAAGAAGATTATAACAATTTCCCAAATTACGAGTTTTCGTATTCCATTGTTAACCACTACAATATCCAATGATTCTAATTTATCGTCGACTTCGAATAGTTTATTATAGAAATCGACAACACAGCTTCTATACGCTATACAATAAATGTATGATACTGCGGTTTGAATAATCTTCGAAATATGTTTATATAAATATGTTAGACCGACCAAAGATTTAAACATTTCTACTTCTCTGTAGAGTTTATAAACGGATGCTGATACAATAAGACCACATATGAGTAACATTTTGAATAATTCGACGGAAATTGATTGACTGTTTCCGTAAACGTAACGCGTTTTCTTCAATATTGGATCATAAAGGGCAAGTGCAAAGAATTTTAATAGATAATATAATGGTTTTATCGCTGTATGAAGATCTGTTATCTTCGATCTTTTTTCAGATTTAATAACAGTCATTTTAATTCAGTTTAGTTTTTTCTCTACACGAGAATATGTTGTGTTGCAAAATATCTGTAAAAACATTTTTTTATTTTTTCATATATATATATATATATATATATACATATGTATATGTTTTACAGTAATGTTTCTTGAATTTCATACTTTGAAAATGAGAAACATTTCTAAAAGTTCTTTCAAAAAGGGTACTATTTTGTGGAATAAAATTTTGAATTTTTTACTTAAATTCTTTTAATAAATATATAAGAAAATAATTAATTACAGGTAAACTAAAATAGAATTTTAATACTGACAAATACTTTATAGAAATAATAAAATAAATGGTATTTTAATTCGAATTTAGATTTTATATACTAGTGTACTGCAGTATAATTCAAATCTTTATAATAGAGGATATCACTGTGTTTCATATTTAAATTGTTCATTTATAACATAGTTTTTCAATATTTTTTAAATATCAAATGAAATATTGTATACTTTTTCAATTAAAAAGATTTTTTTATGAAAATAGCATTAAAAATTACGATACAAATACACACACACACACACACACACACACACATATATATATATATATATATATATATATAGCTGAATATATGGTTACAAATAACCTCTTACTTGATTTTTATATTAATTTCTTCAAAGTTCCATAATTATATGCATATTAGACCTTATCAATTCGCTATTCAAAAACGTACAGAACAACGAAACGAAATCAGATATAAAAATGGTATCTATTTTTTTTCTATTTGTAAAAATAGACGTGTATCAATTATAAACAAGATACAATGATAGGTATTTAAAAACACCAATTGCTCATTAATTACACGTAAATACCGGAATAGTTATTTATTAATCAAATTAAATCGTATATTTTCATATACATGATATTTTAACTGATATCTATTTTTGGTATTTTTCTAAAAGTAGTATTGAGAATAATGGAGTTTATAAAATTATCATTATTATTTACTTAAATAGAACTATTGACGTATAACCTTAATAACATAATTATTAATATAAACGTCAATGATTCTAAAATTAAATTGATAATCTGACGACAAAATGTTAGGTTTCGATTTTTATAATTCGTGGTTTTATATAGATATTTATTTCTATGAATATCAATATTTTTAGAATTGAATGAAAATGACATATTTTCTAAGAAAAAAAATTTACACATATGTATCATATCTGCCATTACCCTATTTATTTAAATATTCTATTAATTTACAACTGTACTTATTTTTTTCTCTAAAAAAACATTAAATGATTTTATAAAAATATTCAATAATTATTTATATACACTTCAATGACAATGCCATCATTTTTAAAGCTTGTTATATAAAATCGAGTTCTATTAATTATTGAACATTTTTAATTTACATTTAAATATTATTATTATTTTTTATATTTTAATAATAACACTTTTTCTAAATTAAAAAATTAAACAGTTGTTTATAATAAAAAAAAATTACCCTAAATTTTGAAAAAATAAACGTCATTATTTTCACAACTATCTGAAGATAATAAATTAAATTTCTCAATTTAGTTTTTCTTACTTTTTTACCATACTTATCAAACGATCCTTGTATAAGGCAGGCAAGGCTCTTTAGCCTTTACGAAGGCAATCTATCTAAGGGATACACCCTTAATAAAAACATTCATTGAGGCTTTTGTTCAACAATGTACTGATATAAGCTAATATGATGTTGATATATAACATAAATTTACTGCATATGGTCATATTTTTCTCTCTCTATGCGTTGCTATAACTAAATCTATCTTAAGATATTTTTTAAAAAATATAGCAGTCAAGATTTGGGTGAATCGAGTTAGGTATTCATCTTAGACGTAGAAAATATCAAGGCGTTAAAAAAAACTTTATAATAAAGATTAATTTTTCAATAAAATATATAAAAAACTTAAATTAATGTAAAAATCATTATGAACAAAGTATCAAGCTTATAAATATTTTTCTTAACACAACCCCATATTAAAATTTATAAATGGGATTAAGAGTTTAACAGTATTGGTCATAATGGCGTCTTGAAGTGTCACTAAAATCAAGTTTATTAAAAATTATTAGGATTGTCATTTGGTTAAGAGGAGCGGTTAAATATGTCAATTCTTTCAATTGAAAATAAAATAAAGAAGTAAATAAATATTGTAAATATTATTAATGAATTTGTTTTCATTAAAGTTATGAATGTTAAATTAAAATAAATTATGTTTTGAATGGTTTACACATAGATTAACTTGGCTACTATCATATAATATTCTTTACTATCCTATAATTTTATTTGAGCCATCATTTATATATATATATATATATATATATATATATATATATATATATATATATAGGGGTGCATATATCCATCTACCTTATGTTCTAATATAGCTCGGTGTTATACTGAAATTTAATATAGAATTCAAAGACAATATTTCATGTAAAAAAAGGAATAATTATTCAATCTGTTGGAATTAAAAAAAATCAAAAACTAAATAAAATAATATTCGTAATTTATAAAATATTTAATATATATAATAATATTTTCAGTATAGTCATTTATACAATATATACAATAATTTTTACATTATATTAGCAAGTACGAACACATTTCAATAAAAATAAGTTAATGCTACAGTTTCTATTAAAAAAATGCTTGTAATATTTTTATCAGTTCTTATTTATCTTTTATAGAGTTTATTAATTATTATTATATTTATTAATATTATTAAAATTATATACTACGTCCTGTATTTATTCCACAGTACAATACTGGAAAACATTATTCACAGTAGTAATATTTGTTATCTTTCTTATTAATAACGTTCCATGAAATTTGTTCCACCATCTTCATCTTTTTACTATTTCATGAGTTATGATGAAATGTATCTAGTCAGGGTGAAATCAAAAGAAACCCTGATGGTGGCCTATAGTGACTAATGTGCAAATTGATCGTTGGAACTGGGTATAGAAGCGAAAAATCAATCAAATAGTCTAATAGTTGGTTTCTTCCGAAATTTCCTTCAGGATAGTTAACGTTCTTCATGTGAATTCCATCTGGTAAAGCGAATGATTATAGATCTTAGGACCAAAACGACCTCAACATATTCTCAAAATTGAAATGGGTGAGATTTTTAACTTGCACAATCACTATATTGTTTAATTTAATTTTTAGTCTTTCTTTCTTCATGTAAAAGAAATATCAAGCAATTCTACTCCGTACATTTTTAAATCACATATTTTCAAATATTACCTTTCTTATTTTTTTTATGCTGAAATTATTTTCTGCTTAATATTTCCATTTATATTCATTAATTTCCACATTTTTATTCTCATGTTTATTTTTCTTTATTTTAAATTGCTTATTTTAATTTTTGGCATTTAATTATTATTTTGTTAAATAATTTTAATGTTTTTAATTAATTTCTTAATATATTTTATATTTTTTAATTACAAATTATATATACATATTTACATTTTCGTTTTTAACCTTATTATCTTATTTTTATCGAAATTCATTTTTTTAGTACGTTATACAACCGGAAGAGAAAATCCTTGTAAAGATTAGTCGAATTACATTGTTCATAATTTATCTTATATTTATAATATTTTTTATTCTCGTTTCTCAATTACAGATTAATTTAATAGATAATGTATATTTTATTTACAACTGACGAAAATTACATAGAATCAAATTGAATCATTAGAACGATATAAGTAGTTGTAGATGCAACAATCTGAAAATAATTATATTGATAAGAAATATGTTTATTAAATAATTAGTTGTAGACATTTGATTGAAAAACATACCGTGAAAACTAACGAGAAGTCAATACGAAACATTCCACATGCCGTTAGATCAACTTTTTGGTGCAACATTTGTAATGAAAATAATTCGACCTGAAAGCAAATATTTTTTTAAATGCAGGAATTAAATGATTTTATTTTTAATATAAAATACAAAATATGGAATGATTAATACTATAATATTTTAAATTGATTTTTCAATTTTTTTATATTAGATCAAGTAAATACGTTTTTTTATTTATTATTTGTTTTTTCTGCAAAGTAGCAGAGGACATTGAGTTGCATAAGACCATGTCATAATAAAATAGTAATACATGTTTTTAAAGGAAATATAAATTAATTTCTTAAAACATTTTTATATTTTCTATACAAATTATTTATTTCATTAAAATATGAGTTTCAAAAAAAAGATATTTTACTATTTGCTTTTTGAAAAATATTGATTAGAAAATTAGATTTTGTATTATTTGTTTCAAATAATCAAAAATATAATCTGTTGTAAAAAAGTGATTGATATTCTAGAACCATTTTATTGCAGAAAATTAAAAAATATATTTATTGTACTAAATATATGTAAATGTAATTGATTATAAATTTTTAATATTTGAAATCCTAATTTTTAATTATTTTTTTTAATGCATTCAGAAATAACACATAATAACATGTTTATATTAGTACAATATCTTACCTCCAGTTTTAAATCTGAATTCATATTTTTGTTATTTATACGTTGATTTATGGTTGCTGTACGATTACCCTGAAAAATAATAAAATATTCTTATCAGTTTATATTCCTTTCAATTATATAACAGTTTCATTCTTATTATAAATTCTAATTTAGTTCGTTAGATATTAACTATTTAGTATTTTCTTTTTTAATTAGTGCTTGTTGAAGAATCGTTAATAATTTGTTAATAATTATTATATTTTTTATAAATCTCTCTTCAATAAATCAGCAAAATTGCAAAAATCATGAAGTAACAATAAATTAATTAAGATAAAAATATGTGCTAAAACCACATGATATATGAAAATCAAGGAATAATCAATTAGAGGGATAAGAATATTTTTAAAATATGTTTAAAAATCCAAAATGTGTAATTTTTAGTATGAAATGATTTACATTTAAATATACAGTAATATTGTATTTTGGAAAAAAGTATTTACCTGTTGGTATAACATATGTCCTGCCATCGAAATCGTAAAAAATTTAAACAAATGTATGCACACCCAACCGACATGTGTAGATTTATCCAACAAATTCGATGTTTTATAAAAATTGTATGCCTCGTCGATACACATTCCAAATCCTAACGAAATCGTCGCCAATAATTGATAATTGTACGCTTTGTTTATCAATTTTATGATTTCACATAAACGGTAATGTAATTTCGCACATTCAGTCACTGTTTCCATTTTCGTTTGCATATTGATGGCGTAGATTTTCATTAACTCTTTATCCAGTCGAGTCATTTCTTGTTTATCGGCGAAATTTTGTAAAAATCTATTAATTAAAATGAATCGATTCCAGATACTCCATACGACATTACAAAATTCGCAAAGGATAAGTGAATTTAAAACAAGAGGAATATAGTACGCGATTATAGCTGTAGCTCTTGTCAATAATGAAGAATATATTATACTTCCTGTTCCGATTTCTTTTAAAATCACCATCAAAAAAATTATTACGATTTCCCAGACGACAAGTTTTCTGATATTTTTATAAGATACGATAATATTCATTGATTCCAGCCAGATGTCTATGTCGATTAATTTATTGTAGAATTGAACAACCGTGTTTCGATAAATTATACAAAAAATATAAAGTGCTGATGTTTGAATAATCTTTGATACATGTTTGTACAAGTATGTTAGACCAACGAGTGATTTAAAATTTTCAACTTCTACGTGTAGTTTGAAAACAGATATAGTTAAAACTAAAGAGCAGACGAGTAGCATTTTGAATAATTCGACTGAAATCGATTGACTGTTTTCATAATAACGACGGTTTTTCTTGATAATTGGTTCGTAAAGTGCAAGTCCGCAGAATTTTAAAATATAATATAATGGTTTATGAGCTTCGTGGAAATCTTTTATATGTTTCACCATTTTTGATAAAAGTGAAATATATGTTTTTAATTGCAACGAAATTAAAATATAGTACACTTCTTGAGTAACTTTATATATGAAAAATAAATCTGGAAAAGAATAATTACCTGAATAAATTACATATAATTTATAATTTTGATAGATTTTATGTATAAAGAAAAAATATTTAAAAAACAAATATTTTTTAAAATATATATATAATGTATTGAATATTGATATTAAACTTACTTGTAGTATGTTTTTAACAGAAAAAATTGTTACAAACTGGTTGATAGTATTCAAATAAAATGTATTCTCTGTACAGAGAATCCTTTCATATTAAATTTATTTTAGAAAAATAGTCAGTTTAAATATACAAGTAAGTCTATAAATAACAATTAATTGATTCATTGATGACCCTATTAATAGGAACGTTTAACTCGTATTTCGATAATTAACCTGTAGATAAAACTTTTAAATTCATTAAATTATTCACGCGTTGATTATTTTTATAACAAAGTACGTAAAATCCGTGTTATTTTTAGTATTTGTAACTAAAAAAAGAATATATTCAGATTATTGTTATACTCCTCCACAAATATTGATCAAAATCAAATAATTATTTCTAGATAATTTTCAGATAATATAATAACTATATATATGACGTTATTTTTTTAAAAAATATATATTTTCCTAATCTAAATATTTAAAATAAAAATATATTAAAGTCAAATCAATTCCAATTAAAAATCCTTGTGTTTCTATGAATCTTTTATCTGTATTTTACATAAAAAAATAACCCATAATGAATTATATGTACATAAATTGAACATCAACATTTATCTACCCACTATTGAATGAAAAAGCCTTTCTCAAAGCTTTCCATCCATTTTTTTTTCAATCCACTTAATCCTATCTATTTATAAACCTCTTTATAATCCTTTATATATTTCAAGCTGTATTTTTTTGTCTGTCAGTAGATTTTTTGTCCCACTATTTGACCAACATATTTTCATTTCAAATTTTTTTTTACTCTTATTTATATATATTTAAAATAAAAATTAAAATAGAACGACTTACCGTTGATTTCAGTTTAAATATTTTTTTAAATTAATTTAAATTTATGTATTTGTACTGTTAGTACTAGTTTTAGAGGCTAAATCGAATTGTATTAATATTATTAAATATGTAGCTGTAGCACTTAAAACCTATGAAAGTAAATATTTTAAAAGATTTATAAATATTTTCTTATTATACATTATATTAAATAATCCAATATATATATATATATATATATATATATATATATATATATCTATATATATATATTGAAAATTTACTTACACCTGATAAAAATGTTAAATTCAATTCGTACATTCCATTGGCGTTCATATTAATATTTTCGTACATTAATTGAATTAAAAATTTTCTCACCTGAAATAAATTTTATGTACAGATTTATTTTTATTATACAGGTGTTTCTTCAAGAGTGATAGAAATTTAAATTTATTTCAATGTAAATTTCTATCATACTCAAAAAAACATCCCCCCAACCCCCTTTATATACATTAAAAGTTTTATTATATAAAAAAACATATATCAATGTAATTTTTTTTATTACATTAAATATAAATGTGAAGGTTTGAAAAGTTTTTCATGAAGTTTCTAAACACAATATTTTTAAACTGATTTATTTCATCAATTAAATATTCTGTATGGCTAAAAATATTTGTGGCCTAAGCAATCGTACAATTAATATAATATTTATTATGTTGGGTTTATTTCAAAAATTGAATTCTTATTTTTCTTGTAAAGATTCACAATAAAATATATATTAAAATTACCTTTCTTTTTATATTTTCGTCATGTGTTAAATTTTGAATACGATTTAAATTACGTGAAGTTCGATTAGCCTAAAATAAATATATTTATATATTTTTTTTTAATTTATCATTAGTTTATATATATATATATATGCTTTTACATTTTAAAAAATTGTATGAAATTAAAATAACTAAACCTTACCTCACTCTCATTAATATGACATACCCAAGAAATCAACGCTACTTTCATGAAATTTAAAATAAACCAACCAATATTTTCAATCCTTTTTATCAAATTTGGAATTTGATAAACGGCATACAAATCAGATGTCATTACAACAAAAATGATCGCCGACATTGTAACAATTTGTATATTGTAAGTGTAGTTTATTGTCCTTGTTAATTGACATAATTTTATATGCAGTTCACTGATTTGACAAATTTTAATAATATCACTCATTCCATTAATTGTCCAAACATTTCGATTTTTAATCGACCGAATTTTATTAAGTAACTTCTGTTGTTTGTCAGAGACATTTATTTGATTTATACTCATTAAAGTTTTGTTTAAAATCTTCATTCTTTGAAAAACTATCAACATTTTATTGACGAAAACTAAAATGGTTAATTCGTTAAATATATAAGGAAAATCCACATAGATAATTTGACTGATACGTTGTATAAATAACAAATGATTTATTGTATCGCCCATTATTGTCAAAATTCCATAGAAGATAATAATTAACAATATCTCAGTAATAAACACAGTACGAAAATTTTCATAACTGACTTTAATATTGAATTTATTTAATAAACTGTGATCTATTTCACAGATCATATTTAAAGTTTCTACAATTTTATGTCGATGGCATAAACTTGTCGTCAAACAAATAAATGTTAAAGAGAGATATGTGACGCTTTTAAAAATTGCAGACATTTCGGAAGTCGTTAACTTTTTCACATCATATCGACTGAGATCAAAATAACATATTGTCAATAATGGTATAATTATGATAATTATTTTCAAAATATCGGATCTCTGTATTTTATCTGTACAAAATTTTATTATATTCCCTTTGTTTATTAATTCAATCGGCGCTAAACCGATTAATTTATAAATACATAAAATTGGTTTGATGCAACTAGCAAATTCGTTCGATCGAGACATTTTCTTTAATATATTATATTATAATATTTTTATTTGGAGTACATAAAATGATCTTAGAAAATCTATTTTCGATCAATTATTCGGTTATCAAATTAAATATTCAGGTGTATAATTTTTCATCCGATATATAATAATATATAGTGTATTTACTTTGTACTGTTTTGAATTTTTTGAAAAATTATATGGTATCTTATTATTGATTTGTAATTTTTTTAATACCGTAATAAGCGGTTGTAAGGGTAGGTGACAGATAATGATCATATCTTGTACCCTTAAATTATTTTGTGATGATACGCCTACATTAAAACTTTGTGTTATTAAATTTGTAAATATATATATATATATATAAGCAGCGGTCATTCTAACAAAAAATAAATCTACCTGAATACAACGTTCATATAATCTATTGTATATTAAAGTATTGTATTTAATTACAATTACAAAAATATTCTTAAATATTATATATATATATATATATACATATGTGTGTGTATGTATATACTACAATATGTACTCATGGATAATTATTGTTTGGATCAGAAGCTTGTACGTATGAATCAAAAACTTGGACACTTAATAAAAAAAATGAAATACAAACTTTTGACATATAGAAAGTACAATATTAAGAATTTTTAAACGTGATCGAAAAATTTGTAAATGGATACGGAAATCAACAAGAATAATTGATATAATAGAATAAATAAAATCAATAAAATGGTCATAAATAAAAAATGTACCAAAAAGAGAAGACAATAGATAAATAAAAATCATTATCAAGTGGCAACCAAAAGACAAAAAGAGACATAGATACATATACAAATTTCAGAGATATAAAAATATTTGATGTGGAATAATTGTATAAAAAATATATTACAGGAAATATATATGTAAAAGATTTAAATTTATCAATAAACTTATTTGGATTATTTCATTAAATGAACCATATCTACACAGTGGAAAAAATTAAACTGGAATTATAATTTAAAATAAAATAAAAATCAAACATTGAAAAATTTATGACAAACGTAAAAAGGAAAATTCCATATTTAATTCAAAAATGAAGAATCTATTAACATCTGCTGTAATGATTTACTAACAATTTATAAATATAAATTGATAATACATTAAATTTTTCAAAAAATCTAAAAATCTGTTTTTTACATAAAGTGAATTTTCTTGTAAATGAAAAATGGCATGATGAGATGTAAAACTGGTAACTTTTTTAGAATTTTTTAAAATCTCCCCTTCTATATGTATTATACGAATTTTAAATCGCTAATACTATTATACAATTTCGGATAAACATGAAAATTATGAATTTGATGTTTATTTTTTCAATTTTTACGTTTTATTATCTTGTTATTGATTTTTATTATATTCTGTTAGATAGCCTTTAATTTAATAAAAACGGATATCCGATTATTTCCATTTTCTCCCATTTCTCGTTTCTCCAATCGTGAAATAAAACTGTACAGAAAAAGTTCTGTATGTGCTAACAATGTCTGTGATATCAGATAAGAAAATCAAATAACTTGTTTACTAAATTATCGCCGAAAACAAAATACTATTCGTACAGAATACAAACGTTGAATATATAACAAAGACAAAATGTGATAAGCGTCAATGTTCCCCACCATTTTGATCCTACGTACTAACAAGATATAATCATTTAATCTGTCACTCACATGTGTGTATGTTCTCCTACATACACACCATGAAATGTGTATATACACGACACATTCGTCTGTGTGTACATTTTTCAACCTGTATATGTAGAAATACACGCATGTGTATGTGAGTTGTATGTGTTTGAGTGTATGTACGACTTACTGCAACAAAAGTCATAGAGGATTCAGTTTTAGCCGGTAAATTGAGTAACATTGCTGTTATTATAATTCCACAGTCGTCGTTTTATTTACAATAAAAATCATAGTCTTTTCTTTTAAGGGAACAGACACGCACATCGTATTCGAATGTTTGTGTTTACGATTTAGTACTCGTTACGAAATTCGCGAAATGATACTCTTATATTGTTTCAAGAAATAATACATTGTTGAGTTACAAGTGACTGTTCTCATTGTTTTGGAAGATATCGTACTGTCTTAAGGATTTAAAAGGTAACAAATATCGTTCTGATAACATTTCTGATTTAAAATCTATTAAATTATATCCTAACAGGTATCATTTTCATATACATAATATATTCGATCGAATGTAAATATGTTTTTATATAAAACATAATTTGCTTTCAGTTATAACCACTCACTTCATTTAATTAAATCAAATTGAAATGGTCTTTTTAACTTAATCAATTGTACCCTGACGTTTACATATGTCGAATCATGTTTTATTTAGTCGCATATCTGAGAGTGAGGTATTGTTGGGAGTGTACAATGAAGAGAGATTTTTGTGGAATCAGTGCCTTACTGATTGCACAATAAATCAATCTTAAAAAAAATATTTTCTTCGAATTATTTAAAGGAATTGAAAATCGTATAAAAATTAAGATTGAATTATTTATATACCTTATTTACTCTATACATATATTTTTCTCTTTCTATTCTTTTACTCACACACACACACACACATATATTTATATATATATATAGTATGTGTGTATGTAATGAAATAAGTAAAAAAAAGTATTTAGTAAAAGAAAGAATCAAAGATAATGAATAAGTGTTAGTTCTTGGTTAGTGTATTTTATTCAATTTTTGATATCTCAAATGATATTTTTTTTTTAAAAAGTTAATTACGAATTTTGTTTCTTTCGATAAATATATTAAATTAGAATTATTAAAACTTTCTAATGAGTAGTTAATGATTAGAAATTTTATCATTATATATATATATATATATATATATATATATATATATATATATAATATATATATATATTGTTTGTATTTAGTCTCTGTTAATTCATTATTGGACAAAAATATAAATTTTCCTAGTTTTAGTGATTTGTTGGTTTTATTTTCACAAATTTCCAATAAATTCTTAAATATCATATTTGTATTCTTTATAGGTTTTTAAAATATCTATATTTCGTGATTCATATATATATATATATATATATATATATATATATATATATATATATATATATTATTATTATTATTATTATTAAATAAAATATTTTTTGACTTATAAAAATAATCTAGTTTTGAAAATTTGGAATAAGAGAAAGATGTTTTTAAACAAATTGGAAAAAATAAAATTATCTTTAATTTTTTAATTTTATTTAACACATTTTTTATTAAATTATTCAGTAACTGCCTATTATTAAATTTAAACCGCTTATAAACATTTTTATATTGATTAATTGCAATTTAGATATTGTAAAATTACTGTTTTTATATATTATTTTAGTTTTTCACCAAATCATTATTTTATCATTGTCAGTTTCTTGGGTACTATAAGAGAAAATGAAATTCACATTTTATTAAATAATTAAAATCTATTAAATTACCAGAATCAGAACCTTGTAACTACATTTCGGAATTATTAATGTATTATTTTTTTAATTAATGATTTGTGAAGATTTTATTTTCTAAATTATAAGTGTATTTAAAATTTTGGTATTCATTATGTATTTCTATAGGATTCTATAGGATTATGTATTTCTATAGGATGGCTTAAATGGGATTAAAGGGTTTAGGCAAACATTTATTGCTTAGTATTATCTAATATCCTTTAGTCTCATTTGGAATACGTTTACTTTTAATTTCTAAAAAATAAAAATAATAGTTTCAATGGATATTAATATAACTCAAATATTTTTATTTGAGACAAAAAAAAGATTTTTTTATTTTCATTTTTAATGATTAAAAAAATAGATCAAGAATTTTCACGTGAGAAGATAAAATAGTCGTTATTTTTTTATTTATCAAAAAAGTATTAATTTGTTTTATCAAAGTGATGATTATTTTTAAATATTTTCTTCACTTTTTAAATATTTTACTGCAATATTTTCTTTTTCATCGAACTTAGTGATTTATTAACATTTTGGAGATGCATGACAGAAAACACTCATGAATCATTTTTAATTTTTGTGAAAACATGTGAAATATAATACCATTTTTGTACGGCTCTATTATTTATATTCCTAGTTCATGTACTTGCAACAAAAGACATAAAAACGTGCATTAAATGCTTAATGACTAGCATTTCTTCTTTTTTGTAGGAAATGTGTAGGAGTTCGTGTTTTTTTGCTTTTTTTCTATTTTTAATATTTTCATTAAAATCATTTCATCCAATTACATATAAATATATATATATATATATATATATATATATATATAGAGAGAGAGAGAGAGAGAGAGAGAGAGAGAACTTTAATCTCTTATTTGCTACTAATTCTATAATTACATGAAATTGATTACTTATATTCTGTTGTAAAAAACAGTGTTATTTTATTTCTATTACGTTTAGTAAGATGTATGATTTTTTCAAGGTTGTTCATTCAATGTTACTTAAGGTAAATTGTTTTCATGTAATAGGCAATACAATCTGAGATAATTTTTTCCGTGAAACTTCAATTTAATTTCCTGTAAATATTTTTTTTGTGGGAAATAATTTACATTATATGCTATTAAATAACAATTTCCTATTTGTTTTCATTATTTTTTTTAACTGTTTACTATTTATATCTTGTTTGTAATTAAATTTATGTTTGATAAAATGTTGTTCTATATTAATGAAAATAATTAGTGATATTAGTTTACTATTTACTATATGTTTTAATTTTTTTATATATTTGTATTAGTGTCTTATTTATATGATTTTGATATTCAAAATCATGAAACTTTTGTGAACGAGTATTAAATAGAACAAATGTCACTGTCGAATGATTTTGTATTAAAATGTTTTAAATAAGATTGAAATAATTTTTTCGTTCAAGTATCTTCTATTCATTGAAATATACCGACATTAATGTTATTCAATCATTAAACAATTATGTACAGAATAAAGTCCATTTATACCTCACAAAGTATATATATATATATATATATATATATATATATATATATATATGCATGCAAACTAGCTAAAATTGTATTTAACGAAAATAACTAGTATTAACTTGATATCGCGGTATGATTATTTTTTATGGGATAATCCAATCAATATTGCTAAGAAATAAAGAAAGAATTTAGCATAAATTAAAATATTCTCTTTAAGATAAATATCTGATTCATGTTATTTGTTACATCGATGTTGTTTTATAAATTATATAATAGTTTTTCCCCTTTTTAATATATTTATATATGCACATGCATATATATATATATATATATATATATATATATATATATATTTAATATGTGTGTGATTTTATATCAATTTAATTCAAAAATAAATTTATTCAAAAAGTATATTTAATTAAAAGTAATATAATAACATTATTCTAATAATATGTTAAATAGAAAACATTTCTGTTTAAAACCACAATGTTATTGATTTTATGACATTACAATTGGCTTTTAGAATTTTATAAGCTTTAATTTATTAAATTATCAATTAAATAAATACAATAAATTGTGTTAATGATGAGGTAATAACTGACGACCAATGATATTGATTTTAAATAAACATATTAATAAATAAATTTTTATTTATTTTGACAAATAAACTTGGTTTAAACTGAAATTAAAAAAAATATATATAAACAAAATTAAATATATATTTTTTTATTATTTTCATAAGAAATCAATTACAAGAAAAATACAACTAACTTAGATTTTTTTTTCACCAAATATAAAAAATGGAAGCATATGATAAAAATAGATTATAATTAATATTCTAATAAATACGAAAAATATTTATTATTCAAGGTTATAACAAATATAATAGTATAAAATTCGAAGTGAGAATGAAACAATAATTGAAATCAATTTAGTTTTACTACACTTTAACTATTATCGTTACTACAAGAGTAACTTTGTACACATTTATTACACGAATCTTCATACATATAGACACATATACATATGTGTGTATATGTTATTTATGCAAGTTATATACATCTATATAATATATGCAAGATTTTCAAAACGTTGTTATCTTTTATAGTGAAACGAATGAAATTAATCCGATGGAAATTTATGACAGATTTTAAACATATTTTTATATCAAACTGAATTCATAAAAACATACGATGGCTTAAAGGAGATTTTCTTATCATTCTTTCTTCGAAAATATTCCGAATAAGATAATATTAGACAAATATAACACGTGACGTTCATTCATGTATGAAGCTTGAAGATTTTTAATTGGACTGTTTTTGACGAAAATAGTTTTTCTTAATACATATTATAATAAATCATTTATCTCAACACCATAAAATTTTATAAATGTATTTAATAATCATTTAATGTTTACTTTATGCACTGATGAATATTTCGATGTGCATGTAATCACAATATATATATTTATATATATATATATATATATATATATATATATATATATATTCTACTAGTTATCAATCTTGTAATTGTTTTTTTTCAGTTCTCCACAGTTCTCTACTGTTCTTAACATGAACACAAAATTTTCTTCATAATGAATTGGTAGCCATGGTGTATTTATACAGTCTTTAGCTCATTGATTTCATTTATTTCCTGCATCCTACACTATTGAGCTTTAATGGTTTATCAGCTTTTAAGAGCATGCTCTTTCCATAAAATCAAAAAATTCGTCATCCATTAAAATTTTTAATATGCATTTCGATGGACATTCAATCATCATAAAACAAATCTCTATTATAAAATCTATAAATCATATTTTAATGATAATGATTATTTTTATAAAAATGTGTATCGATGAACAAAGTAGACAATATGGAACATTTTTCGAAAGCTTGTAACTGTTTTAAGTAATCATTTATTATATTAAAGTAAATTTAACATGGTATCAAAATGAATACTTTATGAATTTTATTTATTTTTCTAGTTTTTTTTACAGAAAATGTAATTTTTGAATATTAATTGTGTTGAAATTACAATTTTATTTTTCTTGAATTGAATTAATGTAAAATTAATATACAAAGAATTAAAAGTGTTCTTTTATAATAAAGATATATAAAATTGTGATAGAAAAATTATCAATTAATTTATTTTAAAAATAAATTTTAATTTATTATAAATTTTTTTAATTTGAATGCTCTTTCTTAAAATTTTTCTATTATTAAAAATGATACAAAGAAACAACAAATAAAGTGTACTATTTGTTTGACTTCCTGTTCATTCCAACATCCACGCGTTACTTCCAGTAATTCTTTTAAATACTACACCCAACGAATCCATTTCGCGGAAATGTATGATGTGTCACCATTTTTTAAACGCGCTTTAACGATCAGTTTCGAATCTCGTTCATGTTTATTTTCATTACGTAGCATACCAACAATTCTTACACACCGAAAATAAAAAAAGGTCTATCTGTGTTTCTGTTAGTAAATTATATAATCATAAAATACAATTACATGGGTCACATGACTAACCTGAAACCATTAATGAATTATTTGATAAAAGTGTTAACGTTGGTAGCAATATCGTGTGCACACACACAGGCCGATTGTCATTTTACACATCTTGTGACTCACTTCCTGTCAATTAAAAATTAACTGTTTCAACCAGAACGAAATAATTATATGATTTGTGGAAAATATTTAATCGGTTTGTCATTCTACTATAATCAGATCAAGCAGAGCAGAACTAAGATCGTTTTTAAGATCGTTTATCTTATTTTAACACTTTGGATTATCTAATCTAAAGATTTTTATATGATTGTTTCTTAATCACTCTATTTTTTTATCGTTTAGGGTTGATATGACCTGCCAAATATTTAAAAATCTTTTATCTCTTTATCATTGAAATACTTTATATCAACAATAAAATATTTTATGAAAAAATGATATTTTCTATTTATTTTATTGTAATATTATGAAAAATTTACTCTAATACGAATAAATTACTCATTTTGACATCATAGTATTTTATAAAAGTATTCATAATTGGTTTGTGTTATTATTGCTCAAAAGGGATATGAATAATCACATATTATCAAGATTTGATAATCTAATATTGATGACATGACAATCGAAATGGGTATCAGCAAATAAAGTATACAATAAATGATTATTGATTGCATGTTAGTACAATCTAAATTAAATACTGAATAAAAATCTAAGAAAAAATTAAAATAACAGAAGTTCGAATTGTTTTTTCTCTAATATTTACAATAATACATTTTTTTTGTTCATTTTATTTAATTAGGATTTATTGATTATTCAAATTATAATTTATTTAAAGTTAACATTTTTCATATATGAAATAACAATTATTTATAGTCACATAAATTTGGTCCAAAATTTATATTTTCAAAAGACATGAAAATGTCATTTTCTCGAATTCTTTATGTCGTTCTTAAAAAGCGTTTAAATCACCGAGTGAAAATAAAATAGTAAGATTTTTAATTTTCAACAAAATTCAGTTTATTGATCATATTTTAAATTTAAAAATAATTTAAAAGAGACAATTAATGAAAAATTAAAGATGTAAATAAATCTAGTTGAGATTTCACATCAGATATAAATTTTGAAAAAATAAATATTTTTAGATCTGTTTATTTGCTGGATATAAATCTGAATAATAAAAAAATACAAGAAATTATTAAATTTAATTTTTCTGGATAGGGCAATCAGTAAAGATTTATTATTAAGAAGTGAATAGAAAAATAAAGTAGAAACTAATATTTTATTATTGAAATCGAAAATTTCTCGTTTCTTAAAGAAAAAATATAATTGATTATGTATATTATAATTTTTTTATTTATGAAGTTAAAATATGGATTCTTAAATATAAAATAGTTGAAATATATCGAACAATTTAAAGAATAACAGAAAGATGCACGTTATATATAAAAAAAGATAGATTAGAAAAAAGTAAAATGGATTTAAAATAATCAGGATTCATAGATATAATGAGAAAAATAAATAATATAATCTGGAAATGGTCAGGATATGTTATAAGAAGATAAAAAAACTGATGCCAAGCAAAATGTATTAATTGTGATCTCAGAAATTTTAAAAAATCAAGAAAAAGGCTAATAAAAAGAGTGGTAAGTATATGAAAGTTTTTTTTTTAATTCTATGGGAAAAACCAATAGACCATTTGAAATGGAAGACTTTGAAATAGGTTTTATTCAATAGTGAATTTGTAGAGGATGAAATAATAATAATAATAATAATATATATATATATATATATATATATATGCATTTATCGATAAAATTACTAATCAGCCTCAGTTGACCTAAAATATTTCTACAATTTCCATTTAAAAAATCTGAACAAGTACTCATAAAAATTTGTCTCTTGTTTGGATTCGAATTTTTTGAAAATTCTTGTTAAATTCCACTTATCTCAATTATCAGGAAGAAGAATCAATTTTTCTATTTAAATCAGCTAAACTTTAAATTCAGTTAATCGAAAAAAAGCTACATGGAAGGCGCTTATCCACATTATCCAGTGATTATAAATGCGACGAATCGAAACGAGCGACAGCCGGCGATAACCGACGTCTGATGGCAGTCAGTACATACTGTTGATCACGACTAGCATAATCATTAATGAATTGAAACTAATAAAATGATTACATTTACTAATATGCTTTCGACGCGTTCACTGTATTGTCTCAGGAATGAAGACAAAACTGCATTTCGCAGTCAACCGTCATACGGGTCACCGGTGGGCCATTACGATAGTTCGACCTTGGACGACCGAATATTCAATTTGAACTTTAATCGAATTTGATGTATTGTCCTCAACAATTTATATGCGTTTAACTAGTATCATCTCATTATTTATACATGTTTGAACATAATTAATAATGGTAGATCTTTTCATTTGATTAGATTAAAAGATTGTATCCAGTTAATAGTTTTATCAATCAATCTATGTAATTTATTATTTTTATCAAGAGCTATATATATTTTTTAAATTAATTTTACATATGTAATTCATATATATATATATATATATATATATATATATATATATATATATATATATATATATATATATATATATTTATATATAAATAAAGAAATTATTAATTGAGAATCTAGAAATATAAAAAGTCCAGGAAGAGATTCATTAGAAAAACAGAGAAAATTGACTGAAAATGAAAACTTTTCAAAAATATTTTTTCCAACAGTGGGCAGAGAGAAAGTGGTGATTATATATATATATATATATATATATATATATATATATATATAATAATTTATAAATAATTTAATCTTGAAATAAAACCTCTAAGATAATTGTATATGCATTGAAAAGGGGATCGAGTAAATAATTTGGATTTAAAACACATTCATCAGGTCATTGTACTATTAAACATGAAATAAAAATTGATTAACTGTCATTCATGCAATAAACATTTAAATAGAACATGTTTATGATTGTTGTAGTCATTAGATATTATTTTTATTGTTTAATATATTCTTTTTTGGAATGATTAATATTTTATTTTGTATTTAAAAAGTATGAAATAAGTAGATAGATGAATAAGTTGTTAACTTAGAATGAAAAAGTAATATTTTGATTTTTTTTTGTTAATTTTCAATACAATTTCTTTTATGAATGAAATAATAATTATACTTAAATCGTTAAAATTTTAATTAGATTATTTTTAATTAATATTTATTTTTTGAAATGTTTTTATAATACATTACAACATAAAATATAAAAAGAAATAGAGATGAAGAAAAAAAATAATAAAATAAATATAAGTTATGGGAATTCATCATCACTTGAATTGATGAAAATAAAACAAATTATTTTATCCAAAGCAAGAAACTAAAAATTAAAAAAATTTCTATTTTTATTCTTCAATTTCATCACGAGATTTTTATATTAATTATAGTCAAATATATATACGACATTCTAAATATCTACAAGGTAATATTTTTTTAAAAAATGACTAAATAATATAAATAAAAGCCCATTTCAAAACAACTTTAAAAAATATTACACAATATTAACCTTCTAAAATTTCACCCTGTAATTAATTTTGGAGTTCCTCTTGAACACTACAAGTTTTTTTATAAAATGTTCAAGAATGACTTAATGTTTTTTCTATCTCTATTTATATTCATAAAAATAATAAATGATTCACTGTAGAATATTTTTTTATAAAAAAATCTTATGACGTTGACAAGTAATTCCTTTGCTAATAAAGTAATTTAATTTTTCCAATATTGTTTTTAATGAGATTTTATTTTTATTATTTGACTTTAATATTACTACTGATTATATTTTATCTTGGTATGTTTTTTTTATTAAATAAAAATATAAAGTTTGGTTCTTCCAACCACAAATTCAGTATTTTTAACATATTGTAGAATATTTAATACATTCAGAGTTATTTAGCATCTTAATCAGTGTAAAAAGCATGAACTGATTTATTTCTCATTAAAAACATCCCGCTAAATGAAAATCTACACAAAAAACATTATACGAAACGAATACGTTAATGTATTATTATAATAAATATCAATTTGTTAGTGAGATAATTATCATGCATTCATACTGAAGGCTGCACAATTCATTTACACTTTAAATGAATGTGTAATGGAAATAGATTTTCTTAACATATGTATTTATTGTTCTGTAAATATTCACATAAGATCATATTGTTTTCTTTTAAACAAATTCCATTGGATATAGTGTCTGTAAAGAATAGTAAAATGGCAATAAAATTTGTTCAGTATTATAAAATGAATGAAAAATGTTTCAAATTTTATTTCTAGGTATTGATTAAGAGATAAAATTATTTAACTCTTTGAATGCCAGTGAACATTTTCATACATACGTGAAATATAACAGACGATTTTAAACACAAATGTATTGTTATAGAAAAAAATATATTTCTGTTAAATTCTAGTCAAAGTTAATGAATTTTTTATACAATTCTAATAAAATATTGGAAATAATTTATTAAATTTAGTAAAATCGAAAATTAGTTCTAATTTTATTTAAAAAAAAAAATAAAAGAAATATTTTTACAAAAAAGTGAATTGAAACGTTTTTACAAGTAACTGCATTTATTGTCTTTTGAAATTAGTTTCGAAAATTTTTGTAAATCATAACTTTTATAAGTAATCTGAATAAACATTCATATATATTTGTGCTTTTCCAGACAAATCCAGATTCGACATTATTACTTGTTATTCATTTTATTTGATCTACGTATTTCACTAGTCAAGCTCATTGTCAAAATGTTGCATTGATTAATTTCCGTTAAAAAAAATATTTGAGGAATATGTTATATTTTTTATGATTATGTTATTATGTGCATTACAATATTTACTTTAACGCATTTTTAAGAAATAATTGTTATTTGTAAAAATTCACTTCGATTATAAAAATATTGAATAAAATTATTTAACAAATTTTTATTCCATTAAGTATTAATGTAGTGTCATCCAAATGTGACGCCTAGATTTGTGTTTTATTGAAAAGAAACATATGTATAGTTTATTTTGTTCTTTTTTAATAAAACACAAATCTAGGCCTTACAATTGGATGATCATTTATAATAAAATATATGTAATCAAGTATTAATATAATTCACTTTTTGTGATTTAAAAAAGTGTTCAATTACTGGAATTAGTAATTACACAGTTAGAATTAGTAAGTGTTCAATTATTTTTATAGTATCTTATTAATCACTTTTATAAAATCCTGTGGTGTTGGAGTGAATGAGTCATTTATACAAAAATGACATTTTTGTAACTTTATGATAATTTCATACCCTTGGCCTCGTTATGAAAGCATATAAAATACAAAATGTATGTTTCGTAATAAAAAAAAATGTCTACAAAAAAATACACTGAAATTAAAATTTCATCCGGACTTGGATAAATATTTTACAGGAAATTGATTCGATTTTAATAAAATATTTGTCGTCGAGATTATATTTGTACGACTGGAATTTCAACTATTGTTTATTCGGTATATGTAATGTATATAAATATATATTACGGTTTAATAATGCATTTGAATGGTTTCAATGAAGCGAAATTACGGTACTAATATGTTGATTGTGCCTTATTACACGAAAATATTATATGGATCGTGCTGTATTATAATAATGTATGGCAGTTAAAATCTTGAAGATTCATAAGCTGTAGTTAAATTATTTCTAAGTTTTTCGTATCTATCTACATGGGTAAACAGTGTTTAATATACAAACGGAAATTTGAGAAAATAATAAAAAAAATGTTATTGCTATTTAAAACAGTTTAAATTTATGTTAAATTAAATCCTTGTTATTATCTTGATGATAATATCATTGCTACTGAAATTCACATCAGCTATTAAAATGAATAATTAATACATTTTTTTATAAAATCTTATAGTGTTGAGATGAGTGATTCATTTGTGTAAAATTTAGACTAAATTATTAATCCAATATTTTTTCTAAAAAAAAGAAACGAAAAAATGTATTTAATTTTACAATACTATAAAATAATAGTTTTTATAAATGGTAAATTCATTTAAATACAAAAAATTATCCACTTCAACAACACAAAATTTTATAAAGTTTAGTAATCATTGTTCACTTTTTCGTTTATTCACATTTCGATGATCATACCGTCATAACCAGAGCATTGCATTATGAAATTTGTAAAATTTTATATAATTAAGATGAGTGATTGATTTATATTAAATAGATTAATATTCTTTCAGATGAATAAAAATGCCATCTTACAACGTTTCGCCGTCATTTTGCTAATTTCTGCTTTTCACCAAATCGATACAGCTCCGTCTACGTTTCAACAACAAACTGATACAGATGATGAATCTGTTCAATGTCAAGTAGTGCCAGAAGTTGGTGAATGTATATCTTTTATTCCAAAATGGGCGTACAATGCAACTGAGAAGAAATGTTATCCATTTACATGGACTGGCTGTAGTATTAATGCCCAAAATGTATTCGATTCAGAATTACAATGCAAACAAACTTGTATGAGTACTGAATGTAAGACAATAATAATTAATTATATTTTTTATTTTGTATTTAATATATATATATATATATATATATATATATATATATATATACAATTTTTTAATTGACAAATATTTTTATTTGTTTCTTATTGACTGTGTTTTATATATTTTTTTATTTTCAAATGTAATAATTCTGAACTGTTTGTTCATTAGCCACTTTAGGCAATAATTTTATATTAATAATAATGATCATTTCATTAATAAAAAAAGATTTTCTTGGATTGCTTCAAAAAATAATTCTTTTATTTTCTTTTAAACCTTAATATCTGTTTTCTAAAAGTATAAAGTATTTTTCTATTTCAATTTATTTAATTATGTATTATAATTAATTCACTTTTATATAGGGTAGCTTTAATGAGGCTCAAGAGTTTAGACATACATTAACTTTCTTACTATAGAGTCATCCAAATGTGACGCCTAGATTTGTGTTTTATTAAAAAGAAACAAAAAAAAACTATACATATGTTTCCCTATACACCACTCTATACACATGTTTTTTTTAATAAAATACAAATCTAGGCGATACATTTGGATGATTTTATATTATTTACTACTCTTTTTAATATCTTTCATTTTAATTTAGGTCATTTTATATAAATGAATTACTTACTTTTATATCATGAGATTTTTTAAAATTCTTTAGTATTTACTTATTGTTCTTTTTTCTCATTTTGATTTTTATAATTAACACCAATAAATCATCACCCTCAACATCACAAGATTTTATAAGTGTTTAAAAATCACTTATTGTTTGCTTTAAGTTAATGCACACTTTTATTATCATGCCATAATCGTCGTTGTATTATGACATTTTAATTTTTGTGACTTGAAAATTGAAATTTTGATCAAATAATAAAATCTGAAAACATGTTGAAATAAAAATCATCAAAATCCACATTTGTGATTATTAAATCATTTTATTAAACATGTGGTGTTAGGATCAACGACTCATTTGTGTAATTTTTTTCAAATATAGATTTGAAAAATATTTTTGTAAATTCTTAAAAACTCTATTTCATTTTAGACACTCCGCCATATAAATTTACAGCAGCGTACGTCGCAACTGAACCGATCGAAACGGCACCTTTATGGTCTTCTAGTTCACATTCATCGAACCCAATTCCTTTTCATGCACGTGGCAAAGAGTTGACGTTTCAAGAAACCGGTATACATAAAACTTTCATGTTCGCACAATCTAATACATTTATTCAACTGGATGGTGACATCATTCAGACGTTTCAGTTGAGGTAATGAACGAATTGGTATGTTTGTGCAGTTTTACGATTATATTTTCAGTTCTAAAAAGGTTCGATATTTAAAAATGAATTTGTGTTCAATTACAAAATTCATAATGAGTTCATATTCTATGACATACCACAACAGTACTGATTACAAACACATGTAGAATTAATTTCTTTCAGAAAAATGTGTAATTTACTTTTGAAAACTATTATAATTTATAACCATTTATATATGTATATTTAAAAAAAAAATATTTAGGAATAGAAATAATTCTTCTTATTTTAAACAATTGCATTTTTTAAAAAAAAAATATTTATTATTTGAAATTAGTTAACAATTATTACTTTATTAATTATTGAATTGTACAAATATATACACTGAATCATACTGAGGACTTGTAGATTTCATTCTATTTTTATGTATGTAATTCGAGTACCTAGTACACAACTACCAACTCATATTTCATATATGTAAACCAGTTGGTGGTTACTAAATGAAGACATTTTGCAATTTGTTTCATTTAACATTTTCTTAAAATACTTTTTACATATTTTATGAATAAGTAATTCGTTTCTGTATGTTTAGAAATATTATATTAAGTACAAATTTAATCCACTATTTATTTATTTTTTTAAAAAAACTGAATTTTTAAAAAACATTTTTAATTAAATATTAATAAGAGCATAAATATTGTATTTTTTTAGTATAAAGAATTTTATATAGTAATAATAATTCTTATTTTGAATAAATCTATATTCATAAGTAAATTATCATCTTATAAATCTCATTTCTTTATCAAAATATTCACGATTATCTGTTAGTTATTTTCATTATTGAATATGAGAATAATTTTAATGAGCTATCTTTATTATTTTTAAAAAATATGTATTTAAAAAAATAGTAGACTAGAAAAGAGTGTAAGATTTTTAATGAAATGAATTTAATCTTTATTTGGGATGTTATATATATATATATATATATACACAAACATACATAAAACACAAATACATATATAAACATCACTAACTAGCCTGGTCAGCGTGGTTAGTTTTTAAATACCAGTAAGAAGTAGCATAAATCACAGCTTTCGCCCAGCAGTGAGCTAATGTAAACTCTTATGATGATAATGATAATGATTATGATAACGATAATAATGGACGATGATGATATATACATATATTCTAATAATACTACTATTACTCTTTAGTGTTACAACCCTCGTAGAATCTTGGTCTCTGACAACGCTAGCATAACAAGGTTGGCATTCTTTGAACCTCGTGACAATTTTTTTTATCAGGTGAAGTTGTCAGTCCTATGTTCAACCCTTAACTTGATATATATGTTTTAATGTATGTATGTAGACATGTATACAATATAAAGAAAGAAAAATGTAAAGTAAAAAAATATCATATTAATTAATTTCTTACATAACGAATTGCAAGTTTTATGTCATATTAATATCAATAATATTTAACTTATTTATTGAACTTCTATCAACATTGATGTTTTAAAAAGACAACGTGTTTTATATCCAGATTTTAAATCACATCAAGTTTAATAAACGAGTTCGGATTTTTTAAATAATTTTGAATTTTATTACTAAATTAAATTTCACATTTTAAACCATAAGAGTTAACATTTTTATAAGTAAAAATGATATACTTAACATATTATACAAAATAAAAAATATGTTTTAAACAAATAAATAAAATGTTTAATAATCAGTGTATAAATTAATTGTAAATAAATTTCAATTAAAATTATTATTTTAGAATTTATATTGTTTCGTGTGAAATTAAGATTGTTATAAATTTTATTTCATTTTAATTACTGTGTACTTCCTATAAATTTATATAAAATTTGTTATAGATTGTGCCGAGAAATTTCATTTCAATTCCGTACAAAACTCCCTCATGGACTTCTTGTTTATCACAACGTACAAGTACCATCGGGTATCAAATTAGATCCGTATGCTTTATACGTCATTGTCCAAAAAGGTCAATTAAAAGTTGTACACGTTTTTGGACGACACTCGACAGCTCTTACAGTCGGAAGAGGACTTAACCGCGACGAATGGCATTCAGTTACTGTAAGAATCGATGTACATCTTGCTAAACTTATAGCTGTTGTCGATAACATCAAAGAAGAAGTACCGTTGAAAGGATTAGATGAAGAGAACAATTATGGCGTATCTGAAAATATTACATCTGTTGTTTTAATTGGAGGTGATTGTAATGATTAAAAGCATATATACACATAATATATTTGTATAAGAAATGTTTATGGTAAATTTAATTTTATAAGAAAAAAATAGCAATTGTATTAATTGCAGGTCTAAGTTCTGAAGAAAAACTCCACGGAGTTAAATACATAATTGAATCATTCGTCGGTTGTATTCGAGACATGGTATTAAGTGCTGGAAAATCTGCGTCAGATCTTCTTAAAATTCAACCATTAATCGCAACAAAACACGAAAATGTCAAAGAAGGATGTACAGATTTATGCATAACACGAAAGAATCTTTGTTTCGTCGGTTCTCGTTGTATCAATCACTACAGTTCTTTAACCTGCGACTGTTTCGGTACGAGATACGAAGGAGAACAGTGTGATATTTACAGTAAGAGAAATTAAACGGTAAATCAATTAAATTCGATCCTGAATAATTAAATTGATTATTTTTATAGCTGCTACAGTTTTAACATTACGCGGTTCATCGTACGTTTCATACCGAGTGTATGATTGGAAAGATAGAGTCCATTCAGCAATCAATCGAATCTCAATGATCTTTAAGACACGTTACGATGATTCAGTACTGTTTTATGCAAGTGGAGAAATCGACGGCGTGCATCATTATATAGCGGCTTCGATTAAGAATCAAACAGTTCAGTTCGAAGCTGATTTTGGCGAAGGTGTATTAAAATCCGTTCTCGGTTCAGCCGTTACGCGTAACAACTGGAACAATTTAACAATATTCCATGATCAGAAAACATTACGTGTGTCATTAAATCAAGATGTGAAGTTGTTAGATATTCCTGGTACGATGTCTCATCTGTATATCGATCCAGAAATTTATATAGGCGGAGGTCCTGAATTGAAAGGAAAGAAAGGTCTTGTCTCGCATAATAATTTCGTCGGAAGTTTACAGTATGTTTTTTATAACGACGTGTCGATTATTTACGAATTGAAAAAACAAAATCCAAAAGTACATTATATAGGCGTTCTCGAACCAGAATTCTACGAAGCAGATGTCGATGTAATCCCAATAACGTATCCTTTTGCAACGTCACATATCTGGTGGCCTAATAATCAGACAGATACGTTAAGTCTCACTTTTGATTTCAAAAGTAGTCGTAGTTTAGCTGTACTGGCTTCAAGCGACGTGACAACTGCAAGTGGTTTAGGATACTGGGAAATAAGAGCTGTGAATGAAGAAATTCGATTCGAACTTGTACCAGACGTTGGCAAAAACATAACACATCTGACGAGTGTTAAATATGAACCGAATTCTGCTTCTTGGCATACTGTTGAAGTGTACTACGCTTTAGGAGAATTAAAACTGACAGTGGATCATAGACATAAACAAGCTCAGCTATTTGGTCTTCATTTTCAGTTAGGTGATAAGGTGATTGTCGGCAGTGGGTTGAGAGGAAATGCAGCAGCTGGTTTAGTTGGATGTATGAGAGAAGTTACTGTTAATGGAGCGTTCTTAGAACCTAGGTAAAATTTTATTTGTTTATAATAATTTTTCTCTACTATTATTTATAAAATTAATATTTTTAAAACTAAGAAAGTTTTTTTTAATACCAGGAGTTTTTAATAATTGTTGAAGATTTATTTATTATTTATTTTTTTGAAATTTGATGACTATGCTGTCATCTTTAAAATAGTATTGCAATTTATTAATCTTTTTTTGATTAAAAATCTCTTTTTAAATGTTCCAATTTCAATAATCTACTTTCTCCCATTTTCTTAAATTTTTAATATACCATTCTTAGGCAAATTTTGAAAATTCTTCAATATTCAAATGTATTTCAGTCTTTATAATAATAATTTTTAATAGTTGATATTTTTTTCGTTTTAATTAATAATCTAAAATTATTTTAAGGAATAATATTAATAACAAATCAATAATTTTTCATTATATCCTGTGTTTTTGTTCTTTTCTTTCCGAGCACTATTATTAATCTAAATAATTATTAATTTATTCCCTAGATACGTAGTTCAAACAGAAAGAGTGTTAGGTGAAGTAGCACTAGACGATTGCCGTTTCATCGATCCCTGTCATAGACCAAATACTTGCGAGCATGGCGGAAAATGTTCCGTGAAAGAAGATCGTCTGAAATGTGATTGCAAAGGTACCGGCTATATAGGCAAAAATTGTCACTTTGCTGAGTTCAGAAAAACATGCGAAGAGCTCGCATTACTCGGTTACACAAAACCGGACGTTTATTTGATAGACATCGATGGAAATGGAGTCTTTCCGCCAGCACATGTACGATGCGAATTCCAAAGTTCTGAAGATTCAACTAAAACGATTGTCGAACACAATTTGCCAAGTCAAGTCGATGTCCGATCCATCGGCGAGGCTGATTTCAGTTTTAATATCAAGTACCGAGAGTTTACGGCGGAAATGTTACAAGAACTCATTTCGCATTCATTGAATTGCAGTCAGTATATTAAATACGATTGTTACAAAGCGCCGCTAGAGTTACATTCTGCTACATGGTTTATTAGTTCGTACAATAATCACACTGTTGATTATTTAGGAGATTCGAAACGAGGTACTTGTCCTTGTGCTGTGAATAAAAATTGTGAGCATCCGTCGCAATGGTGTAACTGTGATGTTAGTGAAGCGAAATGGAATTCGGATGAAGGATATTACAGCATGCAACGAAGTCTTGGTATTACGCAGATGGTATTTTTACAACAGCCTGATTTAGAAAAAGATGCACAGGGTAGAATTACATTAGGTCCTTTGGAATGCGTTGAAACGAGTAAGTAAAACTAATTAACTCCAAAGTGCACATAGTGGACATTTTATCCTAGCATGATTTATAAATAATTTTTTTCAGCATTATTTTGGTATTTGAAATAAATATTGTAGAATCTTTTATTTATTTATGATTTTTTAGTTTCTTCTTGTTTAAACTATTGTAGTCTTTTATCAAATCTACAATTTCGTCTATTTATTTTTTATGATTCTAATTGAAGTTATTTTATTTTTATATCAATTTGTTTATTATTTCCTTTTATATAATAATATTAAAAAATTTTAGATACGCAAAAATATGTCGTTACTTTTACCACAAGTCAGTCTTATATCGAAGTACCTGGTTGGAGAAAAGGTGATTTAGCATTTTCTTTTCGAACCACAGGCGAAAAAGCTATTTTATTAAATCAACCACCGATTCGACCAAATTATCCCAGTTTCATGGTTGCAATTACTGATGGTAGATATTTGAATCTTTTTAGAATTATTAAATATTTAAATAAAAATTTATTTTCAATTATTACAATAGATTACCAATTAACATTCAATTTTACATTAAATACTGGTACAACACGAGGGCTTGTTATAAAATCTGGTCGTAAATTAAACGAAGGCGAATGGCATAAAGTTTGGATCGATTATAATCAATATCATGTACGATTTATGATCAACACTGATTATCAAATGGTCGATCTTAGGCCTGAAGAAGAGTTTGGACCGTTTGAAGGCAGTATGTTTATTGGAGGTGCTCCTTTGTAAGTTATTTAAATAAGTGTTAATAATTTAGAAACAACTATTTGGTCTAGTATTGTAGCAAATTCATTTTAACGCAAAATATTCACTCATTACAAGATTTTATAAAAATTTAATAATTACTTATTGGTTATATATTTTACATCAAAATTCACATTTGTGAATTAAATGAAGAATAAGTGATTATTAAGAATTTTTTTTAAAAATATGATTTTAAAACCAGAAATTTATTTTTGATGAAATTTAAAACCCACTTATAACCACTAATTTTATTAAAAATAATCTGTACTTTTTCTCATCCTTTTAAAATAAAAAAATATTCAATCGATTGATATTTGATGTTACTTTTCAAAAGAAACGACAATTGATCTATTATTTAAATTTTCTAAATTACATAATTTTTTCTAGTTTTATTTAATATTTATTTTTGTTACTGTTTAATTATTTACAGCGATTTATTAAAAAAATCATCAGTGACTCAAGGATTAATAGGCTGTTTTAGAGGTTTAGTCGTCAATGGAGAAATTCTTGACATTTATAGTTACATGAGTGTCCATTTAAGTGAAATTATTAAAGATTGTAAACCTAGTTGTGTCCCAAATCCTTGTCAAAATGGCGCTAGATGCCGTGAGCTTTGGAGTACATTCCAATGTGTTTGTGAAAATCCATGGGCGCACGTTGGAACGTACTGTGAAGAAAGTGAGTATTGATATTATTCCAATTGTCGCTTAAAAATATATAATTTATTACTAATTATTATTAAATTTGCTTATTTTTGATCAGTACTTCATGATTGTACTGGTTTTTATCGTTGAATCAGCAATACCTCTCTGTGACTGATTCCAATTCAAGTCATCGTCAGATAGATGAATATTGATTTTTTGTAATATTTAAGTCAGTTGTAAAAATTTCAAAAATAATAATTCAGTATTAAAAAAAGATTATTTGCAAATAAATATAAATATATATATATATATATATATATATATATATACAAAGAGAGAGAGAGAAAATAAATAGAAGCATATTTTTATTTTTATATTATTTTTTATCTCAAAAAAAATATTTACAGAACGAATAAAAATATAAATGTAAAAATAAATTACATTTTATTGGCTGACATTTTTTTATATATTTGAAACAGAATTTTTCAATTAAATATCAATTTTATTTTATTTTTAAGATATCAACGATAAAGCAGTGACTTTTATTACACCTGAAACGTATATAAAATCAAGTTATTTATCCGACGATCCAACAGATGATTACAAAATGCTCTTATATAGCATAATGCACGACCAAATTTTGATAAATTTAAGAACGTACGACAATACATCTTTAGTCTTGTATGCTAATGATCATTTGAACAATTTTGTACATTTGTATATTGAGAATGGCACACAACTCGTTTATCTATTCAACTATGGAAACGAAATATCGAACATAACCGTCGATTACCCGCAATTGAATAATGGTGAATCTGTACAGATTGCAATCGAAAGAGACGATAATACGACGATAATGCATGTCAATGAAATGAATAAGACGATTGATTTAGGCGTGCTTTTGTTAGACGATTATTCGAATAAACCGTGGAATAATCCTGAAAAAGGTTAGATCATTTCATTTGAAGATGAAATATTAAGTTTATTTATTATTACCAATCATTTATTCATTAAAATAGTTTATAGTTGATTTTATTGTTCTGTTTTTTATAAAGTGTTTAAATATTGTTAACCCAATTTATCTATATATATTCAAAAAGTGCTCGATTTAAACATTCAGTTGGTATTTACTCCACCCTTATCCTCACTGGAAATATTTACAGACAAATCGAAAAAATGAAATAATAATTGAAAAATATTATATTATGTCTAATTATGATAAATTCTCTAGAGGTTCTGGCACCGCCAAGACCACCAGCTCCTCCAACTGAATATTTTCAAATAAATATCGGTGGTTATGATGAACACAGTCTTCTGAAAGTTTCATCAGAACCACCAAAACTTCCTGGATATGTCGGCTGTATACGAGGACTGAAAATCGGTGATATTCTCGTTGATCTGGCTGCGAAAATTACTGAAGATGGACAATCAGGTGAATGTTTTTCCGGTTTTAATTTCAATTAAATGAATAGAAGTTTTGTAATCACTTCAATCAGTGATTAATATAACATAAAAACAGTCAAATTCCAATAATAACAAACCTAAAAAAATATCTTAACTTTTTAGATGTTAAAGGAGTTAAACCTGACTGTAATATGAAATGCGACGCACAACCGTGCAAACATGAAGGTATTTGTATTGAAGATTTCCGTCGTCAAGAACATACATGTCTATGTGAACATACCAGTTACTATGGCGAGTTTTGCAATGAAGAAAAAGGTGCTGATTTTAGTGGCGAGTCGGTGTTACAAAGAAAATTCGTTTTGAACGGATCTGTTAGTCATGTTAAAGTCCAATTAGCTTTCTCAAGTAACGATCTAAGACAACGAAGTACCGTTTTAATGTTACTCCAGACTGAAAATAGGTAAATAAAAAAAATATTTCGATATTTTCGAATAACCGAAATGACATTTTATTTATAGTCGAAGTTACTATCTCCTTGTTGCATTAAGTCCCGAAGGTCATTTGATATTCGAAGAAGATCGTGAAGCTGAAGCGACGTTCAGTGCACGTGTTGTGGAGAAAAACTTTTTGAATGGTGCTAGGCATTCTGTGTATTACAAAAGAGATAACGATAGTGCCGAATTGCTTATTGATAGAGAGAATATATCGTTGAATAAGATTTTAGGATTGAGCTTACCGGAAGTTTCTGATCAAGGCGCAAATGAGGTGCAAGTTGGTGGATTGAATACAACAGATCCGAGATTTGCACTTTACAAAGGATATAATGGATGTTTGTCGAGTAAGTAGCATTAACTATATATATATATATATATATATAGAGAGAGAGAGAGAGAGAGAGAGAGAGAGAGAGAGAGAGTTCTATCAGAAGTGCACAACTTAATTATAAAATAAAATACATTTTTTTGGGTGAACAATGATGAATGCGCGCTCTTGAAGGGACACCCTATATATACATAAAAAACATATAATTTTTTCTTTATTCATCCACTGAGGCATCCAATCTTTCTATTCATTATTAGAATAGACGAAATAATAATTTTCAGAATTTAATTGAAATTCATCTAAAAAAAAATCAATACACGTTCAGTAACATTGATCAGAATATTTTTAAACGATTTCGATATTCTTAAAATTGTGATAAAATGAAATAGTTATTCATTATAATATTTATAGATGTTTTTCTTGAAATAAACAACTATACAATGAAACCTCTTGAAGAATACATGTTATTCACAAAAGCCGGTGCCGAAAAAGTGCAAGTAACTAACTCACATGGTGTACGAAGTGCTCAATGCAGTGACCAATTCGATATCGTTCACAAAGTACCAGCAGGTCCTACTTTAAATATTAGTCATGGATTAGATAAAGCATGGGTAGAAGATCCACCAGCAAGGATTCCTTATAGGTTGATTGTCATTCTATTTATAAATTAAATTGTTTTATAACTTTTCTTTTTTTTAATCAAATAGATCTTTGTATGCAAATTCGGCTAAAACTGAAGAAAGCACTGGACGAGCAGTTGTGATAGCTTTTGCGACTTTTTTCGTTGTTGTTATTGTAGGATGTGCTTATGAAGTGTATCGTACAGATAGACAGTACAGAAGACGTATGGAATTAGAAACCGATGCTAATATCTTATTATCAAAAGAACAAGCAACTAAAATGGTACAAGAAAGTGTTTCGTTTAAAGTACGTTCATAATCGATTTTTGTTACATTTTTATTGAAATTTTCTTATATATTTTTTTTATATATTCAATAAGCGAAGATAAACCCGTATGGATATTTTTTGTTCGAGCTATGAGTTGTAGTTTTCTACATTTATTTCCAGTTAACAAATGAGGACGATCCAAAAGCTCCAAACGGTGGCGTATCATCGCCGCTGATAGCATCACATAATGGTATGACTCAAATGAACTCTATCCCCGTTCCTGTTGTCCAGGAATCAGCAGCAGGTGTACCACAAGTCACGGATCAGCCAAACGGCACGGTGCGCATGCCCAACAACAGAATTTTGAGTAGAGGTGTCCATCCGCACATGCTTTTTATTTACATTGACATATTTTTTTTTAAAAAAAACAACATAATTACATCTGCCTGAAAATGCTAGAAAATTATGTATTTAAAACTCTATAAATTATTAAAATACAAAAAGACATTTCGACTAAAAAATAACATACGAACAAATCTGAAAATAATGCACTTTGCTTGAGTAACAGCTTTGTCATTTAGTAAAGCTTTTAACATCATCATTTTTTTTTTGATCTTGAGCAGCTGTAATTATTGTTATAATTAAATTATACAACGTATATATCAGCGTATAAGACCTCCGTATAAGGCGAGGACTAATTTTTAAGTTACATTTCATGTGTTTAGCAAAGATCGAGCATATAAGAGAACATGCAATATTAGGGTAATTGCATGTTTCCGGTTACAATATATTAAGATTTTAGAAATGAAATTAGGAGGATTTCCTATTTACTGTTATAATTCTATTCACACTAATAACACGAAATTGATTCATCAAATTCAGACGTCGATCCATATGAGATTTAGACAATGAAATGCTTGATGAACTTCTTACATCATATTTCAAAAAAAATTAGAAACACATCTACCTAAATAAAGTAATTGTTCTAAATAAAAGATATATTTTTTACATATTTTTAATATTATAGAAAATTTAAACTTATTTTTATATTTTTTAAATAAAGATTGGAATTCTACTGTATAATAATATAAGTGTATAAACAAATGTTCATCCGAAAAACTAAACTACTTTTTTCTATTATACGTTAGATAGACGATCTCCGATTTTTAATTGTATTTTAGGATTTTTAAGGATCGTCTTATACCCCGGTATATACGGTGTATAATCTGATAAATGAAATTAACCATTTTGATCAAAACAAATAAAATTAATATATTTATTAAAATAATCTGAAATTACTAAGTTATAATTGTAACTAATTCACTTATGTAAATTTGAATCACCCATCAAATGGTAGAAAATTTTATAAAAATGTTTAATAGGCACTTATTGTCCACTTTATTTACTAGATTAATATTTTATTTATAAGTTGATTTAAATTTCATAACCCTGCTTTCTAATGTTAATAGCATGGCGATCGAAAAACCTATTAGTGGATAAACTGAATGATAATTGATTATTAAATATTTTTATGAAGACTTTTGTGTTAGGATGGGTAATTAATTTATACAAGCAAATTAAATTGTAATTTATTATATATAAAAATGATCGTATCATTTTATATACACATATTTTGATAAAAAGAAATAAAATTAATTTTATTAATTGATTTAAATTGGCCAATTTTAAAATATATACTAAATTAAAAAATATGCTAATTATTTTTAATTACATTTGCAAATATTCTCTTTAAGGATGGTGTGTTATTAATATTTATTTAATACTCAAAATCAAATAATAGGATTTATTAAAGTATATTTTATCATAAAACAGTTTTTTACATAGTAAAATAAGAATAGTTTATCAATACTTTATTTTTTATGTTTCGACCAGATTAAATTAAAAAAAAATTAATCAGTGTTATAATCACTTATTGTGTGTTTTATTCGTTATTTATTAGGTATTTAGCATGGAAAAAATTAAATCTTATCTTATTTTCATGAAAAGAATGCATTTACTAATAACTAAATCAATAAATTATAAAAAAACAAATAAATAGAATAAATTGACAAAAAATATTAAATTTAAAATTTTTTATAAAAATACACACATATTTTTTTAATTTTAGCTGAAAAAAAAATTATAAAAAATCTTTATCATTCTTATTTTTTATGCATCTTAATTATGTTTATTGATTGAATATACTACAAATAAACTTAGTTCTACTGAATTTATTTAAGTATTTCATATACTTATAAATGTGTTCTAAAAACTTGTAAAAATTTCCAATTGAATTTTAAATTATATAAATCTTATTTGCATGAATTTATTTTTATTTTATAGAAAACAAGGAGGCAGAGGTAGATCTAAGTACGATTGAAGAAAGTGCAGAACTCCTTGCTGAAGCAGAACCAGCGATTATTCCAACTAAAGTGGTATGTTATTTATAAATTAATTTGCTTTTAAATACATTTCTATTTCAGTCTTAAAAAGAATTGAGAAATAAACCGTATTTTTAGGAAAATTAATCAATTATATGTTTATTATTCATACTTAATTTGTAGGTGAATGGAATTATTAATTATAAAATAATACCACTAATCTATCATTTTTTTCGTGGATTTAATATAAACAGAATTACGAATCCATTGTTTGTTTTTATTTATGTTTCTACCATTATTATTAACCTACTGATAATTATCTGATTCCCTGACAAAGAAATTAATTAAATAAATTCCAATTAAATTTTTAAAAGTTCTTGTTAAATTTTCATGTTTCATTTTGTAAATCATAAAAGTTAATGCGCATTTCACAGTGCGATTTTCTATGCCATCATCGTCAGAACTTGTATTATAAAATCTTGATATATTTTTTACAAATTATCTGAATCACCAAAAAATATTTCTCAGGATAAAATTTTAGTCGCTATTGAAATGAATGATTAAGAAATTGTTGAGGTATTGTAAAGGAATATCTATCTCTTTTATTATTATAAATAATATACAACAGTTGACATTTAACAGGTCCAATTTCAACCCATTGCACAGAGGATCAAATCTAAAGTACCGCCACCACATAAAAATCCTCTAGCAACGCAGCTACCATACAAAATTGACGAAATGGGTAGCAGAGAGTTCGAAACATCAGTCCTCGCTTAATCATACGTGTTAATTGCAAGTGTGTTACGTGTTCAACATCGCAAAACATTTTTTTTTCTTTGGTTAACATAAACCTAACGAACTCATGATCGACAGTACTAACATAACATGGGAGTTTTTGTAATCTGTTTTTATGTATACGTATTTTCTATTTGTCTAAGATCAGTATTTCAATATTTTTTTTTTTAGAAAAAGATCAAGAAAATATTTAAATTCTTATTTGCTCAAAAAATATTCGAAATCGAATATTTGTTCGAATTTAATGGCTTCAGTTTTATTTAAAGTAATCAATTTAAGATACAAAAAATGCAGGAGTATAAAAATATTTTTTGTTGTAAAAATGTTTTATAGCCATTTCTCTTAAGAAACGAATTAAAAGATTCTTTTTAAAGAATAAAACAAGAATTAAAATATATTTTTCTGTTTTTTATTTTGATAAAAATATTAAATTAAAATTGAACAATTGTAATGAAAACAATTATTCGTATTTGAAAATATTGAAATACTGAATTTTTCTTATATAAGTGTTTTAAGTAATTTATTAAAAAGTGATATATTAATTTGATAATCAGTACGCAGTTCAAAATTAATAATTAATGGTTATAAAAAAATCATTTTGTGTATGAAAAATAAATTATTTTACAGTAACAGATCAGTTTATTTTAAATCTTAAATTTTATTTCCATAACTTCTTTATTTATTTCACAATTTTCAAGTAATTAATTTTAAGATTAAAATTCAGTAATCATGAATGTATAATTTTGGACTCTGTCCTATCTTTTTTTGTTCAAATTTAGATTAATTATAGTAGTAACATTTGAAATTTAAGTACTACAAATATAATTTAGGAAAATATTATAATTTCTAAAAAGAACATGTGATAATATAGTATTGTGAATAATATTCTTATCATTATTTTTATTTCAATCTAATATTGTTATTTTTTTAGGATAATTTTTTTATTAAATAATATTTATTGACAGGATAATGGAGTGGAAATTTTCCCTACAATTCCAGAACAGAAATTATTGGAAGAAGGTAAATACTTTTTAATGTAATTAAAAATAAATAAATATTAAATTTTACAAAATTATTTATCTAAAAATTTATATTTGTATTGCAAATCATTGAATAATGAAAATAATTTTCAATTATAGATAAATTTTATTCATTTTCAATACAACGATTTATTGTCTCGCTGTAAAAATGAAGATCTTAAAACAAACCTATTTTAAAAATATAGATATTAAAATTTTCAATTTTAAACATTTTTATTTTTCTAGAAGAAGTTGAAGAAATACAATTGGTAAAACCGCAAGTGTACGAACCGCTTAGAGGAAATTTATCTCCGATACATCTTAGTCCTAGTCAACGAACATTTAATAATCCTCTTAGTTATTTAGGTGGACCAAAGCTACCGTCATATCCTCGTTCGAGTCTCGAAAGTATTCTTTCTTTAGATTAATTTATTTACTATGTATTAAAAAACATAAAATTTCGAATAATATCAAACGTATATCAAGTACAGTGTTATTTTTTCATGCCTATTTATTCTAATTTTAATATTTTTAATTTATTAGAAATAAAAGGAAAATATCATCCTGTGTCAACAAATAATTATATATATTAACATAAAAGAAGACCTCACCAACATTGATTACTTTAGTATATACATTTTCTGTCGAATTTCTTTATCTTTTAACAAATAGAAAAAAAATTATGCCTCTGAGTGTCATCAAAGAATAATGAAAATTAACAAAAATTTTATCATCAACTCTAAAAAAACTTCAGTGCTTAATTTTTTTTTAACATTATTTGAAATTCATTAATAGATGAAAAAGATTGATTGCATTTATGCTCTGGGCCAAACACTATTTTACAAATGGCTATTTCGGTTCAAGACGAAACTGCAACGTCCAAGATGAAATTTTAATGAAAAAGTTATGACGGATGATAGAAACATAAAAAACAATCAATATCAATTCTCAATTGAACCAAGAACAATTTGCTGAGTTACTGGTTCTCTCTTAGAAATATTTTTCAAAAATCATAAGTAACATCTGGACTACCACAAGAAAATATCAAATTGAGCTAAAAACTTTTCAAATCCAAAAAAAGGAATTGGATTGACTTTCATTCAGAAAAAAGGTGCTTCGATTTCGATTTATCATTTCAACAACGCTTAAAAATTGTAAAAAATTCAATAGATTTATTGATACAAAACTTAAATGAGTCCATTATTTCACGAAATGCACCCATTAATAGACCACCAAGATTATGTGATCTAATTCCATTGAATAATTTTCTGTGGAATCATGTGAAATCATTGATTTATGGTGATAAACCACCACAAACAACAGAAGCATTAAAAATAAATATTGAACGTGTAATTTATGAAATTGAACCATAATTATGTTAAGAATGACTAAAATTGGATTAACCGATTACACTATAAAAGAGGTTAATTAAAAAAATTAATTAAAAAAATAATAATTAAATATTAATTAATTAAATACTTGCTGATTTTTTCCATTTTAACGTATGAAGCTCTTATTGGAAAAACCCTATATATATATATATATATATATATATATATATATATATATATATATATATATATATATATATATATATATATATATATATATATATATATATATTATACCTACTTTTTTCCTTATAAGTCAATGATATTTTCAATGTATAACAGTATAATATAATATTGAGGCTAATTCATTCTTAAAACATCTTGATAATAAGATTTTTTTAATGTATCCATTAATTATTTTGTTGTTCACATTTTTCTAAGAAAGATGACATCAACATCATCCTTAAAACGTATATATACGAAAAAATCATATAAAATATATAAGATAGTAATTAAAATTCGCAAAAATATTTCGAAAAATCTCGTTGTATTTTTATTCCAATTTTCACAATTTCTAACTCTTCGTATAGAAATAAAAGTGAAAAACAAATAATTATTGATCATTTTAAAATTTCTGAAGTTGAAGTTAAGAAATATTATTTTTGTTAAAATATATTCATAATACATTTCATGGGAAATATTTTACATCTATAATTGTATAACAACGTAAGTAAATATTTAGTTTAAATTTGTCTCCTTACACAATTATATCTCGTACACCTAATTCAAATATATTTATAAGAAACGTTCCGTAATTATTATCGTTTTATTTCTTCGAACATAGAATCGAATTTTATATAACTAGTAAAATTATTACGCAACTAATTGACGTCATTTATTCGTTTTCAGTTGAAAACGAATTTCCGTTCAATGTTTTATAAATAATCATACTTGATACTTGTGGTTTTAAACCGCACAATTAGATAGATATTTGGTTTGTGAATGTTGTTCGAATGTAAATTAATAAAAAATTAGGTAAATCGATTAATTAATAAAATAAATATTTGTGATATGAAATGATTTTCAATTAAAGGTTTTTATATAAATAGTTATTAAATTTTATTATAAATATTTATTTATTTTAATTTTTTGTATTGATATGTTAAACTCTTGTCAATGAATATTTAATTATAAAATTAAATGTTATTAGGAATTTATATGATAAATATTATTGTAATTTCAACATTTTATAGAATGTTTACTTTTACGTTCAATCAAAGAAAAAGTGTCTAACCTTTTGTATATTTTAATATACACACATGGCTGATGTTTATCTTTTAATACAAAATTCTTGTTAAAAAATATTAATAATACATATTGATTATATTTCAAGGGGAATTAATTCATTCATTACGTAATGTAACCGCGTGTAGCATAAATATTTGTATTTAATTACTTTTAATGGAAAAACTTATATTTTAATAAATATAAGTGTACAGTAGCGTATAGAATTTAGACTGAATTGTTCAATCTTTCATTTTTCTGTACTGCATGAAAATAATAGAGAAATACAAGGAAGATTGTGATCTTGAGATATTTTCTAAAACAAATTTTTATTTATTTATCTTGAAAAAAATTATATAATAATAGTTAGTGTTTTTTTGGTGTAGAGTATTGATTAAAATATGATAAAAAAAATTTACACACCTATGTAAACATTTACTATGGTCGTTTGATAAGTATGGTAAATTTATTTATTGTTTAATTTAATTAAATTTTTTAATTTAGTTTTACTTACTTTTTTATCATACTTATCAAAAGACCCTCGTATTTATATATATATATATATATATATATATATATATATATATATATATATATATATATATATATATATATATATATATATATATATATATATATATATATGTGGATACAAATAGGGAGAGAATTAAATATTTATTCGAATTATGTACATAAGATACAGACAAACTTAGGATTTTTTTTAAAGGATATATTTGTATTATAGTCTTGGTTTTAAAGTGTATAGTGAAAGGTGTATCGTACGGTACAAAGTTTAGTGTACATATAACGCTCTTCGTCTCATCAAGCAGAGTATTTCTGCATTAAGTCTTTGTGTTAAATAAAATTGAAGTTAGTGTAGATTACTAGTTGTTATATAAGGTAAAACATTATTTACATTAATTTAAAAATTGAAATAATAGTAATTATGAATACAGTTTATATTTAATTCAGTTAACTTTAAAAATATTTAAAGTTAAATTTTGTTCATTCAAAATATTTTGTCTCTTGAAATGTAGATGTGTCTGTATATATGTTTGTATGTATTTTGTATATATATATATATATATATATATATATAGAATGTAAAATTGTATAAATTATATTAATTAAGATAACAAATAATCAAATAAATCTCTTTTAATAACTTTTCTAATACAATAATAACAAGATTACATGAAAAACATCTAATTTATTATCTTTCATAAAAATGTAATAATAAAACCATAAATCTTAAATACGTTTATGTTATCGACCCTCAGCTATAAAAACTTATATTGTTTTTTCATAAGGCATTTAGTATTTTCATTATTGAATATAATTTAATAATACAATAAAAATATGTTTAATTTGTATAAAAATATGTAGGATACAAGAGTCTTCTTTTTTTAATTTTAGTTCAGTGATGAGTTTAATGTGAAATAGTTGGGTAAGTTTCGAAGTTATCATTAAATAAAATTTAAATAATTACTAAGTTGTTATTTCTGATTTAATTATCAATTATAATTTTTTTAAGTACATAATTTTTATAATTATAAGAGCAAACATTTTAATAGTAACAAGAAATAATTTACTTGAATGAATTGATTATAATTTTTGTTGTTGAAAATAAAATACATCAATATTTTTCTTACAACTAAAAGTAAAAAAAAATTTTTTTTGTTATTTAAATTAAGTTAAATTTAGTTGAATAAAATTTATGTTTGTATTGAGTTTTCTATTGACTTTATTGAATGTTTTACATATTTAATGTTTTTATCGAGTATTAGTCCTAGGATTTTAATCAAAGAATTACTTCATTCTTTATAGAGCAGAAATAATCACGTACTAAAAATTTAATTAAAAAATTACAAAAAAACAGATTATGAAAGGTTTAATTTTTCACAGAGATGTACTAGTTTAGATTGATCTTCATATAAGTATTTTTTTAAAAAATATTTATTTAATAAAATCATTTAATAAAAATATTAAAAATTAGAATAAGTAGTACAAAATGTAATAAAATAGAGTTTGTTCTAGAATTGAAACCTCTCTTATCGGGTTGCCTATTCTAATTTTTTTAGACGTGTTATTTTTATTTAAGATAAAAATGAATCATTTCCGTATTAAACTTTATATTTAATTTTATTAAAAACAGAAATGAAAATCTCAATGTAAATATATTTTTTAGTCGGATTTCAAACAAATACTACAGATATTTATATGTATATATATATAATTGTATATATTAAATTATTTAATATGATGTATTAATAAAATAATCACACATATCCAGTACAATAATAATAATCTAAATATTTTATGATATTTTAACTCTATTTCTAACAATCTTCAATTGAGTTGTAAAAAATATCAAATACCGTTTAGTAGTTTAGAAATGTGTATTCTTAAACAAATATTAACATTGAGTGTTGACATAGCAATGAAATCATCTTCTCTTCCACATTAGCAAAATATCTTTTAATACCTACAAGTACAACCCATGTATGTTTGTTTTTTTTATATATATATATTTGTCATTTTTATCACATACACACATTGACGTAGTGTCATCATATATCTTAAATTCATTGTATAAAAATTGCAAGTCAATATTGTTACATGTACTTAATTTTGATGAATATTGCTAACAAGAAAACATTGTGTATTTGGGACTCTCTCTCTCTCTCTCTCTCTCTCTCTCTATATATATATATATATATATATATATATATATATATATATATGTATGTATAATTATTTAAACATTTAAAGTATCATTCTTTTTAAAATAAAAATATGTAAAATTTTAAAAAATATTTGTTAAGAAACAAAATATTTTGTAATAATTTAAAAAAGTTTTTAAGTTATTTATTTGAATAATTTTATTATTTATATAAAAAAAATTCCATAAAATTATCTAATTAAAAAAACACTCAACTCTAACTATTAAAAAATCCAAAAACCACATATCAAATTATAAGAACTTCTAATTTGAACTATATGTAAAAATATATTTTTAGAGACTTTATAATTTTAAAAATTAATGAAATATATAATTAGAATGCACTTATGTTGATATATTTATTTATTAATTGCACAGTTCATTCAAAATTCGTAAAAATATGTATATTTAGATGCCTTAATAAACAGAATGATCCAAGTAAAATTGAAGAATGTAACTGGGACTGAAAGTTATCTTTTAGTCTTATTTGAGCTATCCTATATATAAGAACAATCTCAATCATTAAAAAAATAAATGTTTGCACACTTTTTTCATTTTTGTTGAGAATCATGCTTTAAATTAAAAAATATATATTTAGTATTAAATATTTATTTATTTATAAATTTTATATTTTATTCATTGTTGATCAAAATAACATTGCACTTCAACTAATTTGAAATCATTTTTTATATTTTTATAGTAAAATGTTTTTAGTGATTTATAAATACTGAATCAAAAATAAAATTTAACATTTTTTAACAAAAATCTGTATATATTTTTGATTTAATTTTTTGTTGATATTATTTTTTTCCAAAATAATAACCAAATATCGTTTACAAATAACAGAGTACAAATGAAATTTAAAAATGTAGTTATAAATATTTTAATTAAAAATTAGCATATAAATTATTTTTATAAAAACTTTTAAATCAAAAAATATAAATCCATTTGTTTAACTTCTTAATTGTATTTATATATTTGTTATAATAAATAACTTATTCGAATAATGCAACTTTTTAAGACTGTAAATATTGCACTAGGGATTCAAATAAGGAACAAAATTATTTTTTTTATTAACATCTCCTTTCAGTCTGTACTTAGAAATCTCATTGAGTAAGGAAATGGTTTAATTTCATTAAAATGAAAAATATTCCGAGCTAGAACACCTTTTAAACATTCCCAACGCAATGTTTTTATTTTATAATTTATCAGAGCATAATAATTCAATATATAAAAAAATAATTTATTGTTTGATTAAAATACTCTGATAGTTAATACTTTATAAAAGCTTAAAATATGTTGCGAATTTCTGTCTTATCACGAATTTTCGTTTTTTTAAAAAACAAAATAGAGACAATATTTTTTTTAGAGATATAAACAGTTTTAAAAATATTTTGAATAGTTTAAAAAAAAAACACCAATATAAAACGAATCGAAATTTAATCGGTTATAATTGAAATTAATCCGTTAAATTTTTTGATCTAAATTAATTTTACGATGCAAGAGATAATATCGATAATAGAATTATAATGATTATTGTATGTAAATTAATCATAAATCAAACAGATCAAAATTCAATGTCAAATAATCTAAATAATAACGAAATCATGTAAATAAATATTAAGTACACCGTTAAACGATAACTGTATATGATAAAATATTATTAAAAAAAAATAATCTATGCATTATTTCTTTTTGATATGTATCGGTAAGCTACAAATCCTAGTTTTATAAAATATAGGGTTAGAAATCTATTGATTAGATTTTACGTAAGTTTAAAGTCAACACGATAGAGATAAAAATTGGACATGTGTTCAAATATCGCCGGAATGTGTGATAATATTCCAGTTTGATTTACAGGTTTCGTATCGAAGGAATTAATCAAGTGTAGACGAAATGACTGTAAGAAGAACGTCTGAATGTTTCGAAAGTTCGTCGGGGGATGAAGAGAATGAAGATAAATCAAATAAACCGTCTATATATCATTTACCAGTATGGAGTTCGATTGTTGTCTTTGGAATCGCCCTATGTTTGTACGGATGGGTTTTTTATATGGATGGGAGATTACCAAGAGCTATTACTATCGCTGAAGAGGTAAAATATTTTGATTATGTTTAGTATATAATTTTTAAACACTTTTTGTTATAAATTTTAGTGATTTGAAGAATAAGTAAAATTGAAAAATAATTTATATTTCTTTATCCAAAATATTATCATGTATTAAAAATAAATAAATAATCAATTTTTAAATGATACTTAAATTAATGATTATTTCAAAATTCTGAATAAATTTCAGTTTATATAATAATCAATTTAAGGCATCGATGAATTTTCAAAATAATTCAGATCTGAAATGATTTCAGTTCTTACTTGTTTTTAGTATTTTTTATTAATAAATTTAAAACTGAAATTAATAAACATTGAAATATTGTGTCATATTGGAATTTATCTGTGTAGTCAATTAAAAATTATTATTTCTGTTCAAATAATTTTTTTAAGTGACAATTAATTACATTTTTAATTATTATACGTTATTATTATTTATATAAATTTCATATATAAATATATTCAATATTTTCATTAAATAATTAAAAAAAAATATTTTTGACAGTACAAGATTTTGTAAAAATAATCAATAGTCAAATGAATTGTTTACTCCAACACCATAAGATCTAAAAAAGTGTTAATAATCACTTGTTAACATCATCAGGATACTTCATTAAAATATTTTAGATTTTATAATGTAGTGTTTTAATGATGATACTATAGTCGTTAAAATAGGCATTAGTTAATAAGTGAGTTTTATATTCTTTTATAAAATCTTTTGATTTACTAATAATTAATTAATTTCTGTCAAGACTAAATTTTCTACAATATGAAAAGAAATAGTGATTTTGAAATCATTTTTTATTCATTTATTTATCTAAATTACTGCCACTCTCTTTCAAAAAGATAGTTTTTGTGTTTATATTTTAATAATTCTTTAATTTCTTTTTTCTCTAATTTTTTTAATTGTTTTTATTTATTTTTCACGAATTAATAATAAATTCTTATTTTTTGAATTGTATAATTATCGCACTCCAGCAATAACTTCTATTGAGCTTTTTTAATTCGAAATTAAAATTTAAATCTTTCTTATTTTTTCTTTGAATTAATAAAACTTAAACAATTGGCAATTGGTTAAAAACTATAATATTTTCTTGTTATTCTTCAATTTAATTAATTTTATTTTTTTAATTAATTCAATTTTTTAATAAATATTTATTATATTTTCTATTTTCTATTCAATAAATATCCTTGTCACACTCACCCTCGACACAACAAGATTTTATATAAGTATTCAATATTCACTTATTTACTATTATGCATTTCGATGGTCATGTCATCGTCAAAGCTGCAAAATAAAATCTAGTTTTTTTATTGAAACTTTTATATTTTCTTATATTTTTGTTGTTTTTATTTAATGCATCTCCGATTAAATATAGTCTCTATATTTTTCACTACACATATAAATACCATATATATTTATCTACATCTAAATATTCTTTTACTTTTAAACGTTATTTTTTCAAATATAATTTGTGTATTGAATTTGTATCTTTTATGATGAACCAATTGTCATTTGAATATTTGTCTTTGATTAAGAGTTTTTAAAATTACTTCGTAGAATTTAAGAAGACTGCTAAAAATGGGCTGAATATTCACGAATAAAGTGAACAGTAAGTGATTATTGAACATTTTTATAAAATCTTATGGTATTGGAACTGACAATTATCTCCTGTTTATTTTAAATCAAAAGAACAGTTTTTTGGTTCTAATTTATTTTATTTACTACATTAACTTTTAATTTAGAATTGACAGTGTTTAATTTTTAAAAAAAATATTTTAAAAAAATATTTATTAAACTTCCCGAAAGATATATTTTTTCAGGAGACAATAGAATTTTTATTTCTAATGTAATTAATTAATTTTGGTGTTGATTTTATAATATATATTTAATTCTAAACTAAGAGTATATGTTTAAGAAAATTAGTCATAATAATTGATATTTATGTAATTTTTACTGAATCATTTTCAGGATATCTCATTTATTTTTCTATATTAATTATTATTATTTTTGAAGAATTATGAAATACATTATTAATATAAATCAGTTTTATCTATGACTAAAACGATGTCATTGGAAAATATCGATTCGTAACACATTACTCATTTTTTTGAAAAAAATCAAATAAGTGTATTTGCCTTCTTGTATTTTTTAATGGCCATATTAGATAAGATTACTAACACTTCATTTACTGATATTTACCGAAAACTTATCAAATATTATAAAATAAAATTGAATTACTTATTTTTTCTTGCATAAAAAATATTTGTTAATATATTTTCAAATAGATTTATTTTACGATATTTGGAAATAATTTCAAATACTACTGTTTATTCAATAAACACAATTATATAATTAAATATTTGACTTTCTGTACAAACTTGTAATCTTTTAAAATATTATCTAAGAAACTTTATATTTGGTTTATTTATAGATAATGTGTTTATTTATAGACATGTTTATTTTTTACATAAACTCAAAATGAAATATTAAATTGTAAATTTTCTTTTTTATAATGTAACAAAGTTCAGTTCATTTCTAATTTCATTATAATTATTTTATTCAGGCCAAATACCATGGATCTTTTATAGGAGAACGTGCTCATAAAATTCTCCGTGGTTTAACAGATATCGGACCTCGAGTTGTTGGAACGATAGAAAATGAAGAAACTACTGTTCAATTTCTATCAGATGAAATCCGTCAAATCATTAATGTTCAACATGAATTTCGTGATGTTATGTTCGATGTACAGTTGGCCTCTGGTGAATATTTCTTAGAGTTCAAGCCAGTTGGGTTGGTTAACAAATATAACAACGTTCATAATGTAATTGCAAAAATCACTGATAGGAGAATACAGTCAAATCATAGTTTATTATTCAATTGCCATTATGATAGTGTTCCATTCAGTCAAGGTACGTTTTATGATATCAAATATATATATATATATATATATATATATATATATATATATATATATATATTGATGTAGTTTTAACTTTGTGGTTCTGAAATAAAAATATGATGTCCATAAGTATTAATTTTTGGAATGAACCAAATTATCAAACAGTAATTTTTATTATTTATTATCTTTTATGGTTGAAATAATCTGAAATTATTCCATAAAATTTAATAACAATGATTTTGAATACTTAATTTTATTAAATAAAATATATATTCACTTACTATCGCTTCTGAATTACAGCTAATTCATTTTTATGCAAATAAATCACTCATAGTTTTCATCGCAAATATCAAAAAATTCTATAATATCCCTTATTATGATATTAGGATGAGTGGAATAATTTACTTGTAAAAAAAATGAAAAATTTATATCAACATCATTACGTTTTTTTCTATAGAACATTTTTTAATGAAATATTATTAATATTTTCTAGGAGCTAGTGATGATGCAATGAGTTGTGCAGTTATGCTCGAAGTCCTTCGAGTTTTGGCCATAACTCAAGAACCATTAAAACATAATGTCATGTTCTTATTCAACGGCGCTGAAGAAAATCCACTTCAAGCAGCACATGGCTTTATAACTCAACATCCATGGTTCAAAGAAGTACGTGCTGTTATCAATCTCGAAGCAGGAGGTGCCGGTGGCCGTGAAGTAATGTTTCAAGCTGGTCCTGAACATCCATGGTTACTGAAACATTATGCGGACTCTGCACCTCATCCGCATGCCCAAGTCCTTTTCGAAGAAGTATTTCAAACTGGTAAAGTTCCATCCGATACAGATTTCAGATTATTCAGGGATTTTGGAAAAGTTCCCGGTAAGTTTTGTGTTCAATATCACTTTTTCTTAAATTTAACATCACAGTAATATTAAAAAATTAATAATTGAATTCCTGGTAAACACTTTTATGTCTACTCTCACAAAATTACTTTTAAACAACAAGTAACAAAAAATATAATTAATAAATTCTTTAATAAAAATGTGTATTATAGACATAGTGATTTTTTTTAAAAAAAATGGATTAGTTGCATTGTAAAATGTTATTATGAAAGAACAATTTTTTGATTAAATTTCATAAATATATAAAATTTTCGATTATTGTTCGATTTCGTTACTTTTTTATTTTATTGACGAGTATTCCTTTTCAATTTATAATTTTTTAGCTGTTGATATGGCAATTAGAAGAAATGGTTATGTTTACCACACACGTTTCGATACTTTCGACAAAGTACCCATTGGTTCTATTCAACATATGGGTGACAACGCACTTGCCTTATCAAGAAGTATAATAAACGGCGAGGAACTTCCAGACCCATCGAAACATTCTAAAGGAAAAATGATCTTTTTCGATATACTCGGTCTATCGATTTTCAAATATACAGCAACGACTGGAACAGTTTTCAACTCTTTAATCGTTGTTTTCGCGTTAGTAGTGATCTTTTTTTGCATCAGGATAATGGGCAAGGGTAATTATGAATAAAATACACGAATAGGCGATACTACTTTGTAATTAATAGAGAAACCTATTTTAGATATATACAAAAAGTTGCTTCTATCAATCGCTATACAGTTAGTTGGTTGGTTGTTCGCCGAGGGAATATGTGTTGTGTTAGCAATTATTATCGATAAATTATATTGTCCGTTAAGTTGGTACTACAAAACTTGGTTAGTGTTCGGATTATATTTTTGTCCAGCGTTAGTTGGAATGGCGCTTCCGCTCCTTCTTTATTTTTTATTCCTATCGAAACCAGTAAGTAAGGGTGTCATATTTTTTATCATATAAATCCTGACTATTACTTATTTTTATTTTAAGAGTATAATATACTCTTATCAATTGAATTTAAAGCATGAAAAATATTGTTTATGGATGTTTTTTAAAAAAAAATAATAAATTAGATATAAAGATACTCCAAGGAAAAATCTCTGATTAAAATAACAAAAATAAAATAACTCAGTTTATATTATTTTGATTTCGAGTTTCATTTCGTGATTTAATTTTGAAAATATTTTTATATATATTTTTTATGAATTTCAAAACAGTAATTCTTTTATCAGTATTTTTTATTTAATATGATTTAACAGTATTATATTATTTTTTCTACACAAAACTCCAAAAATCTATATCAAATATTTATACTTCATGGAAAAATGCATTAAAAAATTTATAAATTTTGGGATAAAATATTGTAATTTAGTAAATTTGAAAAAAATAAAAGATATATATTTTCATTTTCGTTACAATAAATTCTCTATTTTAGAATAATTTATGTCTTGGGTTACAAGTACAATTACATACATACGCTACAACACTAATTTGGACGATATTACTTCTTATTGCAACATGTTTCGGAATGCGTACATCGTACTTAATGATGCTAATAGTTTTGTTCAGCACGATTGCACATCTTATATCAACAATTAAAAGACTTCAACGTACAGGTATTATTTATATTTTTAAAACAAATAAAAATTAATTAATATCAGCGATATTATTTGTTTGGTTCTGTAGTAAACTGACTTTAACACAAATAAATCACTAACCTTCAATTCCACAAGGTTTCTCGACCAAAATAATTAAATATATATCATAAAATCAAAACCACAATCAAAATTTTGTCTATATTTGATAATACAATCTTCTAACAATGATAAATAGCTATTGAAATGCGGGATAGAAAATAAAAATGAACGATAAGTGATTATTTAAGTGGTATTTCAATAAAACGTACATTTTTTTTAAATAATTTTAAATAAACATTTATTTCTTATGTAAATGTAAAATGTTTAATATAAATGATTAATTAATACAAGCAATCTATAGAATATGGATCCAGATTATGATTCTATATCATTGGCAGGATGATTCATTTTTATTTTAAATTTTATAAAACTTTCATAATCACAGTCAAGATATAAAAACTCTATTTATGAAAGAAGAAATAAATATAAGATGGAAGTACTTTTCATTTTGATTCAATTTTGATTTTAATTTTTTTTTAAAATTTACACTTGATGCTATCTATTTTTTTTTAGTACATTACTGGTTATGGGTTTATTTAGCTGCAATAACAATACCGATGATATTCAACATGTACCAATCTGAACTAGCACTTTCTACATTAATACCAATCCTTGGACGTGTCGGTAATAGTAAAAATGTAGAACTTTTAGTCGGGTTAATGTGTTCGACGTTCTGTATTTTAATCGGAAGTTGTTTTGTTAGTACCAATAATTTAGAATTATTGATTAATTTAACAATTGTATAAAATAATTTTTTTCAGGTACCATTATTGCTACTTTTACGCAAACCTCTTTTTACTATTTATGGATTACTTGGTATCTTTGGGTTTACATTTGTTATAGTCACACTTACACCTCTCGGTTTTCCATATAACGAAAGTGAATCTTCGCCAGTTCCTCAAAGATATATGATTTATGTAAGTGATTTCGCATAGTATTTTTGTCAAATTACTAGTATATTTTAATTATGTTGAATTCTAATTTTAAAACATTATTCGTTTAACATTATTTTTTACTTTTGCACGAGTAAATTACTTACTCTAACAATAATATTTAATAAGAATGATCAATAATTTATTATTATTTTATTTGTAACTTTTAGAATTGTAACCATTTACAAATGTATTTTAGTTTCAAATAATAATATATGACAAATCCGAATATTTTAAATATTTTTTCTTAGCAAAATTTCTCTTAAAAAATATATGTGTAATTAATAGTACCGGTGTAATTATAAAAATATGAATATTATATTCATGTACATTATTTTTTAAAAATAATAAAATTAAATATATTTATATGACAAATTTTCAGCATACAGAACGAATATTTTATGATCAAAATCAGCAAGTGAATAAAACCGATTCAGGCTATTTCATATGGAATTTAGATCGAAATGGACCACGTATTATAGAAGAATATGTTCCTGAAATAGCGAACGCAACATGTCTAGGACTTGCTTGTGCCGACGAACTTTATTGTGGTCTTCCTGTTTATAAATCTCGAATATCTTCTCTCTGGTAAGGAAAAGATTTTAATAAAAAAAATTAATACGACTCTTAAGTGCCATAACAAATCTGGATTATTTTTTTTATATTCTTGGACAATGAAAAAAATTACTTTTGTTTTTATAGATTTACAAAAATCAGTCAAATATGAACTGAACTTTTTTCCATACTCTTTATAAAATTAATATTTTTCAAATATACACAAAAGATATTTTTATACACAGTTTTCGGTAGCATTTAAACACTTTTTCTACCTTATTAGCATTTTTTTTCATTCCTATGTCATAAAAAGTAATATCACATGCAAAGCCAATTGTACACAAAGTACTGTCCTGTTTTAACTCTAGGGTATAAAAATATACCCATATCAATATATTGTTGACATGGGTCACATCACAGATGAGAATATGATTCAAAAAGTGTTCCCATCTGCGTCGTATGGATCTATCAGTTTCTGAGAAATTCCAACTCGAAAAGTTTCTGATCTGCATTCAACCGCCATAAGAATCTATCATATCGATTTTTTTTCGAAACTTTAACTCATTCCATATGATAGACTGCACACTGTTATGGCTGATTCCAATTTCTTTACAAATTTCATCCACTATTAACCATTAATCACCTTGAATAAAGTCTTTAACTGTTCGAATATTGTCTGAGGTAACACAAGTCTTGGGGTGAGACAGATGCGTCAGTTTTTTCGTCATAACATCCATCAGCAAATAAACACCTTATTTTGTATTAACTTCTTCGATAATATTTCACTTTCAAACTGTTCACATAATCTTCAAATCTCAGTCAATTTCACGTTTTCGTTCGTTAAAAATTTTATTATAATACGTTATACAACGGTACAAGGTACTACTTGTTTGTTTATCGTACCAGCTATTAAAGAAACTAATACGAGGTCATGTACAAGGTAAAGAGGATATCTAGACACCCCCACTAATATCTCCACTCGATATCAGCCTCGAACTTTCGCTTGTTCAAAAGTATAAAAAAATTTGATTGACCCTCGTACAATTACTTTATTTTCGTAATCAATTCACTTTACACAGATGAATCAGACAATTGATCTAAAAACCAAAAGATTTTATAAACGTGTTCAATATTCATTTATTATATACTTTTTTCACTAATACTTATTTCAATAGCTATGCCTTTATATCCACAATGCAAAATTATAAATGATTTTATAATAATATTCTTGTGTATTTCAATTCTTAAATCGTATTTTATTATCACTGTTAAAAAATTACTATGTGATGTTAAAAAATAGATTTCTATAATTTATTTTTTTACTTTGTCCATAAAAATCAAATTGTCACTAAATATTTAATTATATATATGTATATATAATTTCCACAATTACAGTCAGGAAAGTGTTTGGATTGAAGCTAAACCGCCTCATATTAAAAAAAGCACTAATTTAGTATTAGTTCATACCATGAGAAAAGAAAGATCAAATGTTAGAAGGGTTTATTTCAATATTACAAGTAAGTATAGAAATTAAATGACATTAAGTACTACAAAAAAATTTAACACTCGTACGATTATTTATTTTCTCAGCACCTGATCATATGAATATAGTAATATCGCCAAAAGAAGGTGTTGTTCTTAAGGATTGGTCATTAATTGATAGACCACCGACGACTGAAGCGATCTGGCGAAATCGTCCAGTTTATTTTATAACTTATTCATACGGAGTCGATTTTTCGGCGTGGAGTTTTTGGTTAGATTTAGAAGAACCTCTAAACTGGAATAAACCAAGTGTTGATATCTCTGTTACTGGCCATTATATGTACCAACAACGTTATTTCACTGACGAGTATGATGCGTTCTTGGGGAAATTTCCGAAATGGACGTACCCAATGCCGTTCGTTGCTAGTTATAAATCATGGGTTTTCTAAATATTTCAGATCTTAATTCCAACTAGTCTAGTTAAACACGCTTAAATCTAAATTCGTAAATATGGCGTACATAAAAATAATTTTGAAGAAATTTTTTTTTTATAATTTTCGACTTTACGGTAAATGTAATTAAAATTCTTGCCAAAGTTCATGTAACTTATTTTTTTTGTATACATGAAAATTCGTTAACCTTAAAGAACTTGTTAATATTATTATTTATTTAGTATTGTGGTTAATTCTTTTATACATATGGTTAATACTTTTATACCACTTACATCGTAATTACAATATTTTACAGAAATTATCTGAAATGACTTATTATTCACTTTATTTGTTAATAAGCATTTCGATAGTCATACCATCATTATGAGATCTCTCTATTTTATTATGCCGTGATTTAGTAATGATGCTGGAATAACTAGTACATTTTTAATAATATAATTAATTATATTTGAATACAGAATAATTTAAAGTACTAACATCGACAAAACTGTATGTTTAATTATGATTTGTTGTTTTGATTCCTGTAAATTTGTTGTGTATTTGTGTGTTATGTTTGTGATGTCTAGATTATCTTTTTTATCATCTTGATTTCTAATATTCCTATTATATTCCACAATAAGTTTTCAGTGAATCAAGATTATACAATAAATACAAACATTACAATTTTAAAATAAATAAAATTTACTTAATAATTACTTTTGAACAGAAGCAGTTGTGGAATATAATAAGAAATATAGTGGATCTAAAAAATGTTCCATTAGGAATTTACATGAACAATTTAGGATTTTTAATCGATATTTATATTTAACATCAAATCAATAATTTAAAAAATGTTCACAAATTCAGTGTTATATTTTTTATATAATAAAAAATATCACCTAAATTTTTCTTTTACAAAAATTAGTTTTAAACATTATATAAAATATAATTTTATTTTTGACGCATCTAAGAATCGATTGTTATTAAAATTCAGTTAAAAAAATCAAGAAAAAGACTTACTTATCTATTTCATTTATATGAATATTTTTTTACTCTACTTAGATACAAATATAAGTAGATGTTTTTATGTGTATTTATTTCTTTTATAAAAAAAATTTGGGATAATCCTCACTCTTACTTGAACACATAATTAAACTATTAATTTTGTTTTTAAAATCAAATCGGGGAAAAAGTCATATTAATCATATTCTGTTAAGATGTTATACATATATTATAAAATATTATAATACATGTGATTTGTACTAAATTTTCCTTAAGTAGGATGTGTTAGATCTATAAGAAATTCATGTCAATTTTAAATCCAGAAATATTTATTATACATAATTTAATAAAGTCTTAGTCTTTTATGTATTTTTTATTTTCCTACAGTGTTTCTTGTTTTTAGTAACACACCATTATATTATATATATATATATATATATATATATATATGTGACTCAAATGAGACAGAAAAATACTAATTAATAGTAAACAAGTAAATGTATGTCTAAACTTTTTAGTCTCTGAAAGAAAACAGAATTCCCAAACTGAATAAAAATTAATGGCCTGATGAGAAACGGAATAGAAATTTTATAAGACAAGGAAGTAATCAAAGGATGACTGAAGTTGTTGATTGAGAACCAAAAATTGAAAAAAATATTCGTAAACAAATAAAATAAAAATGGATATTAGGATTTTTTATTGAAAATATATAGAAAAAGAAGACAGTGAATCATTCAAACTTCAAAAATTTAATATTGGTCTTTATGTGGAGTGAATTAACAAAGGTAAAAGTGATTGATTATATAAATATATATATATATATATATATATATATATATATATATATATAAACTTAAAACAACTCTTTTTCAAACAGTTATGTAATTTTAAAAACCAATTGATTTTTTAAAGGGTAAAAAAAACATAATCAAAATCATATTTTAACAATATTGAAAACGTTAATACTGAAATATTTTTTAAAATTAAATAGTATAAATTATAGAAATTTAATTAAAAATATAACAGTATTGTTATAATCTATACTCTTTTGTGCAATTGCTATGTACATTTTTTTCTGATTTTTTTTGTAATTCATGAATAGAAAATATTTTACACAACGCATATAATTATTCTTATATGTGACTAACAATAGTAATATATACATAAATATTTTCTAGATATAAACATAAAACCATATATCTTTTTTAAAACGTTTTATAAGTTCTTCAATTTAAACAATTCAGTATACATATTTTCTTAACATATTTTAATTTTATAATATATCTGTTTTCAATCATTTCCTGACTTCAAATCAATAATATTTCTTATCTTCCTTATTCAACATTTTTAATAATATCCATTATATTTTTTACATTTAATTAAATTTCTAATTCTTATTTGATTTTATATCTTTTTTGTAATTCTTCATATTATTACTAATAATTTTTTATCAAAAAAAACTATTATTTAGATATTAGTTGTTTTGGAACTGTGTGATTCACTTTACACAAATGAATTTTCACCCCAACACCACAATAATTATATACACAAAAATTATATTATTGTGGTATTGGAGTGAAAATTCATTTGTGTATTATTTAGATATTTCAATATTAAAGTTATCATTTTAATTTAAATATTTAGATCAAACTCAATTCATAACACTAAAATGACAATAAGAAATATTTTCTTTATAAGCATCAATTGATTTAACAAAAGCTAATTTATTTTTGCATCATTATTTACAATTATTTAATTATTTTTGTGACAAAAAAATATAATTCTTTTGTCTTTCATTATTTGCTCTAATACCATAAAATTTTATAAAGATATTCAGTAATTATTTATTCACTTTTTCACTAATGGTCATTCCATCTTCTTCAGAACAAGTCATTACGAATTCTTATTTTGTAATGATTCCATTTAGTTCTTGTTTTTTATATATATATATATATATATATATATATATATATATATATATATATATATATATATATATATATAATTGAATATATGAACTGCACCTCATATTTAATAATCATTTATCTGTCATGAGCGAATAAACAGGAACTGTTAATTTATGATTCATATGTTTATATAGAAATATTTATTGCAATTTTAAAACGCAGTACTATAACGACTATGAAATAATACAAAAAGAATGTAAATAGCAGAAGCAATAGTGATGATATGTATGTCTATATGATTCTCGAGAGCAACAAGTCGCGACGACGTTATACTAACAAAACATACCGTCTTTTTTTTGTATTTGGGAAAAAACACAAACGGAAAAACATTGCAGTGACATTTCAGAATGGACACAAAGATTCAATTTTTACCCAGTTGTACTCACTAAGCGTAGTAATATGAGCTTTTTTTAATATTAACATTTATTTTCATATCATATATGAATGTATAATGTGTTTCAAAAAAGTATACTATGTGGTATAAACCAAAATAAAAAATGAAATTAAACATGCAGTCTCTAGAACTACTTTCGAGATTAGTATATACTTTATTTTAAAAAAATTCCAGAATCTCATGTCAATAACATTTTTAGGATTTATTTGTATCTCTGTAGGCATAATAAGAACTTAATTTACGCACATGCTGTAGTTAGCGGGAAAAACACATTAGCAGTATTAAACAAATAATATACATATGTAGAAAATCATAAGCAAAATAATATTTGTGAGTTCATTAATTTTAATAAAGTCGAGTTAATCTGTCATTGCAACTTAAAAATAATAACTAATTTTTTCCACATCATTTTAATGTTTTTGTTATTCAATGAAATAATATTTTTAAATAAAGTAAACCATAATTCTTATTGTTAAATTAATTAAAAATACCCATTTTTACTTCAAAGGAAATTGAAATACTCAGTTTATTTTTAATGGAATATCAAAGGTTGTATTTTACTAGCAGCTTATTTCTTTTGTGTTCTAAATCTATTTTGAAAATTAAAAAATATATATTCCACATTCCATATATGTATGTATGTATGTGTGTATGCGTGTATAACCAGGGATATTTTTCGGTCGACCAGGGACATTTTTTTAGCCCATCAGGGATATTTTTTTGCCAACGAGGGATATTTTTCGGCCAACGAGGGATATTTTTCGGTCAACGAGGAATATTTTTAAGACAACGAGGGATATTTTTTTGCCAACGAGGGATATTTTTCGGCCAACGTGGGATATTTTTCGGCCAACGTGGGATATTTTTCGGCCAACGTGGGATAATTTTCGGCCAACGTGGGATAATTTTCGGCCAACGTGGGATATTTTTCGGCCAACGTGGGATATTTTTCGGTCAACGAGGGATATTTTTTTGCCAACGAGGGATATTTCTCGGCCAACGTGGGATAATTTTCGGCCAACGTGGGATATTTCTCAGCCAACGTGGGATATTTTTCGGCCAACGTGGGATATTTTTCGGCCAACGTGGGATATTTCTCGGCCAACGTGGGATAATTTTCGGCCAACGTGGGATAATTTTCGGCCAACGTGGGATATTTTTCGGCCAACGTGGGATAATTTTCGGCCAACGTGGGATAATTTTCGGCCAACGTGGGATAATTTTCGGCCAACGTGGGATATTTTTCGGCCAACGTGGGATAATTTTCGGCCAACGTGGGATAATTTTCGGCCAACGTGGGATAATTTTCGGCCAACGTGGGATAATTTTCGGCCAACAAGGGATAATTTTCGGCCAACGTGGGATATTTTTCGGCCAACGTGGGATAATTTTCGGCCAACGTGGGATATTTTTCGGCCAACGTGGGATAATTTTCGGCCAACGTGGGATAATTTTCGGCCAACGTGGGATATTTTTCGGCCAACGTGGGATATTTTTCGGCCAACGTGGGATATTTTTCGGCCAACGTGGGATATTTTTCGGCCAACGAGGGATAATTTTCGGCCAACGTGGGATATTTTTCGGCCAACGAGAGATATTTTTCGGCCAACGAGAGATATTTTTCGGCCAACAAGGTACATTTTTTGGCCAACTAGTATGTATGTATGTATGTTGTACGTACGTACGTTCATACGTATGTTTGTATGTATGAAATATTATAAATTATAGCGTTTAATATGTCTTCAATCACTCATTGTCCCACCTACACAAGAATTTTGTTATGACAGTTCAACAATTATATTCTTGTTTCAATAGAAACAACGAATATTTCGTAATAAATGTATGTTTTTTTAAATAACATAATACACATCATACGTAAACAATTTATTTTATTGAATAAATATTGATTTAAATAAACATGTCTGTTGAAATTTTCAATTTTTAAAAACGTTTATTTCTTTGATTATCTTTTTATAGTATGTAATAGGAGTATTAATTTGACTGCCTATATGTTCATCTATATTTATTTTTACATATACATATATATATATATATATATATATATATATATATATATATATATATACATATTTATATATATATATATATATATATATATATGTGTGTGTGTGTGTGTGTGTATATATATATATATATATATACATATATATTTATAAATTTTTTTCATGAAATTTATTAAAATATTTTTAATATAAAATAATATTTTACTCATTCAATATAATCCTAAACTGATTGTAAGAATCTGCAAATTCATCTGTCACTTAAGAAAAGATCATTTATTATTATTAAAAAAAATTATAGCAGTTTTTTAATGATATAAGCATGACTATCGAAATATACATTAGTAAAGAATAATGTAAATAATGAACGATTATTAAACAGTGTTATAAAACCTTGTGGTATTGCGATAATTGATTCAATTGTATCATGATTTATTGTTTAATTTTCCATTTTCCATTTTTTGAGTATCCACTGAGCAAATATACTTTTGATTTTTTTAAAAACCCAATATTAAATTGATATTATCAAACTGAATATATAAAAAATAACAGTTTTTGTAAATTCAACTCATTTTAAATTTTGTTTTATTGTTACATAAATATTTTTATTTTCCAACAGATTTGATTGAATGTGATAGACCCAAAGAAAGAAATAGACAAAATATAAAAAGTAATGAAGTCAACTATTCAAGAATATAAATTAGAAATTAATCTAATGAAAAAGTATTTTAACATTACAATAAATGAACAATTAAATAATGTTTATTAAAAAAATGACAAATTATGACATATACATGAAAAATAAAACGAATTTTGTCAAAATATAATTATGGAAATTTCTATTTAAATAGAAATATAGCAAAGTTTAATTTAAAAAATATATATCAATTCAATAATAAGAAGAAATTCAACAAACTTATACTTGAATTTTATATGAGAACAAAATATATTCTATAAAAATATTTGTTGGTAAGTGAAAAAATGTTATTGATTAAAAAAGTTAAATATTTATAATAAAAATATTTTTTTTATTTTTTAAAGGTTGCATTGTAAAAATATTAATAAATACGATTGTTATCTTAAAGGAACAATATTTTTGATTCAGGTACTTTTTATTTTAATCAGATTAAAAAAAATATTTTTTTTTCAATTTATTATTTATTTATATTTAGAAATAGTAATCAAATTATCTTTATCCACTAACCATCTATTTATTTACATTTAAACATATCTTATATTTATTCAAAACTGTCATTGCGAATTCATGATAAAGAACAGACTCCTTCTAAAAATAATATCAACATTCTTTGTCTTAATCTTTCATCCATTTCAATTGACTGTAATTCGATAGCTAAGTAAAACGAGATGGGTTTTTACTAGATTATAAGGTTAAAACAATTTTATAATATTAACAGGAGTTAATAAGGAAAAAATATATACTTTATACGCTCTTTGCAGGCTGATAAATAAATCCAGGATTTTCTACCATCTGCAAAACATTTAATTTTTGAAATCCGATGACTCGTTCAATACGTCATCGCTTCTCAAATTTCAGTCTTATGACTTTGTCACACAAAGGTAATTTCGTCATTGTTTTATTTATATTAATAAGATGATTTGTTCTACAGAAAGATAATTTAGAATATAAGTATGGATAAATTCATATATGCAGTGTTTTAATCCTTTGTTTTTAAATTATAAAATTTATAAATAACTTCAAATCTGTATATGTTATGTTTGATTTTATTCGTACAAACAAATAATTTTTTTATGTTAAATTTTTTCTAACTCTAGAACACGTGCAGTGAATATTTCCGACTCTAATTTTTAAATTCAATTTGCTGTCTTTTGTTGTTTAGTTAATTAAAGCTATTATTCACAATTATAATTTGGCATTGTGTCTGAATTCAATTATACTAAAATGAATCACGACTTCAAACATCACAAAATTTAATTGAAGTATTTAATCATTATTTATTATTGAATAATTATATACTATTTTCTGAAGATGTATATACCTACGCAATGAAACTAATGATATTTTCATTTAAATGCTCATAATAAGCAAATTAAAATCTAAAAAATAATAATTTATTATTCAACACGTTAAGCGAAATTAATAGTTTTTGGAATAGTGATTCGTTTTATTAAATCTATTATATTATATTATAATTATTGTTGCTGTTGTATATGATATATATCTCTCATTAAATCTCATTAAGAAATGAGTTTAAAAAAGTTCGTATTTGATATTTATTTCTAAAAATATCTTATATACGCAGATATCCAAACACATTTTGTTTTATCAGCCGAAAGTGAATGAATTCATTGAGCGTAAACACTTAAACACATTTAACAAAGCATTAAATATGGTTCACATTTCAAAAAACTCAACAAACAATAATTAAAAACATATGGCAGAAAGTGACTTTGACATAACATACAATAGTATAAGTTAATTATAAACGAATTTAATGAAATGTTGTCAACATATCCGTAAATAAACATTTTAGGAAATTTAGTACAAGGATTAAAAAAAAGTATTTTTATGATAGAACAGATTTATACTATTATGCAATTTGATTTTTTTTTCAAATTATTACGATATATATATATATATATATATATATAATTTATTTTATTTTATATAAATATACTTGAATAATCAATTCTTATATTACTGTTACTCCACGACGTTACACCCCTTATAGGACCTTATTCTTTCTAACATGCAGTTCAATTTTCATGACTTAACCTACTTGCTTATCCATCTTCTTATTCACATTTTTCTTAAACCATCTATCTTTTCCATGATCTTTCCACAATCTTTTACCTCCAGAATTTCTTTTATAAACTTCCTTGATAAATCTATCTCCTAGCATTATCTTCACATGACCTAACCATCTTATTCTATTGATATTTATTTTGAAAACAATATGATTATAAAATTCATTCTATTTTCACACAAATGAATTTTTATCCTTCACAAATATTCTGGTATTGAGGATAAAAATTCATTATTTGTGATATTGAGGATAAAAATTGTATTTATGAGAATTCATCACAGTTCCAAAACAATAATTCATTCTACTCTTTGTTATCGGTATTATCCACTCCAAAAATGTCTCATTATCTTTCTCTCTCATTTTTAAGAAGTTTACCATTTCTATCAGTACAGATTTTCTTGATTGTTTTTTACAAGATTGGATTGTCAGGCCTAGGCTTAGTCCCCAATTTAGGGGAATAGGATATCATTCTTAGTATAGTTTATCATCTTCAATCTGTTCGGTTTTAGTAGCCCTATCAAGAGCTTACACTCTCGTTGCTTTACATCCATCATTCAAGATCACTTAGCATTCAAACCCTCTTAGCATTCAAACCCTCTTAACATGTCAATCAATTATTTTTTTTTTAAATATAAATATAAAATAAAAAATATTTATATTCATATTTTCTTTATAAAATATGAATATATAATAAAAAATAAAATATTTCCATGTAGCCAAATATGTATACATATATATGACCCAAATGAGACTGAGGGTTGATAAAAAATATTAAATGATAGTAAGCAAATAAATATATGTTTAAAGCCTTTAATATAATTTGGACCACCCTATATATACATTTTAATAAAACATGTTACTTCCTCAATATATGTTTTTCTTAAAAACTATTGATTTTTTACTTGTTTTTAACAATAAATTATTTTTTTTATATTGTTTATAATTATATTTAACACGGAAATAAAGTTTGTAAAAAGACATGTTGTAAATTAAATACACACACACATTTATATATATATATATATATATATATATATATATATATAATATGTAATTTTCTTATAGTGTTATTTGTTTTTCACAAAAGTCTTGGAATTATATATAAAACAAATCTGATTGCCAATTGAAATCGGTAATTTTGATCCGTTGCCAGTTGATTGTCTCATACTTAACGATCCTAAAAACAGAAATCCGCACTGAATTAAGTGCTGGTGTTGTCAGATATTTCAGATGCATTCACTCCTCGAACAAAACATAAATAAAGCATGAAATTAATTGAAAATGCGTGAAAATGACCTTTGAATCATAACACATTACGACGCAATTAATAACGCAAATCGAGCGAGATAACGATTTTAATGACGTTTGTAGGATAAAAGTGCATGGAAAAAACGATGCGATCATGTGTCAAGAGACTAATTAAATTTGAGCACAATATAAATATTTATCAGTACATTTCCTAGTCGCGACGGCCTATTTCGAGAGATTGTTCTATTATAGAGTTGTGCGGAATTTCTGACGATCTGCAGATTGCTTTCGCATGATTCCATAGACTCGAAATGTGTATGATTGTGTCAACACTGAAGCAATGATCGCTGTTTACGTATATGGAATACGAAATGAATAGAATAATGCATTTCGTATTGCATCTTAAATTGTTTTACGATTTGTTTCGAAACTCGTTAGCAAAACGATATGTTTATTGGATTTAATCAATATTTCAGTAACTTGTTTCAAAGGAATCCTTTCGCAAGGAACATTTATTTTATTTATTTGTATTATATGTTGATATGGAATGTTGATGAATTGAATACTGGAATATGGAATGTTGAAACTATAAACATCGTAGAAATAAAACATTCAATATAGTTTGTATTGAAATACATTTATATTTACAATAAATAATTTAAATATTCATTTGAACAAGTAACACGACTTATAAATAATAAAGAAAAATAAAGTAAATAAATTAAAAAAATACATTAAATGTGTTTTACTCGCTTCGTTTCAAACACAACATCGTTTTGAAGTAACTGAATTTAAATTAAAAATAAATAAATATATTTTCTTATGAAGTACTAATTTTATTTTAAGATAATTTTTTCAGCTTCTTTGTGTTTAACATTGAAATGATAAAAATATTTTTTTATTAAATGATTACAAAAATAATATTCATATTTTAATTAATAAATGTACAGTCATTTATTGTATTATTATTTTGAAAGTGTATAAATTCCAATAAAATCTCCACGCAATAATATTTCAAAAATTGGTCATTTTAAAGAATTAATTTGGAAAAATAACATTCAGAATAATTATATATATATATATATATATATATATATATATATATATATATATATATATATATGTAAATATTCCAGTTGATCTGTAAAGAAAATCAAAGAAATATTAACTACAATATTTCTGAAAAGATAATTAAAGGAACGAGGTTTAAGGGTTATTTAAAATCAAAAAATCTTGTTTTTCTATGTAATTCGCCAAACAAGATCTAAATATGGTACAAACTTTCAAAGAAAGATTTTTAATTAAGACAAAAGGATTACATACTAAATACTAGTGACGAATACTTTCTACCAAGATAAAAAAAGAATATTCTTAATATAAACATACGAATACTTACGTTCTCTTTTTCAAAGAAAAGTATATTAAAAAGATAGAAATTAAGATGTTTTTTTTTGTATTTTAAATTAAAAATAACTAAGCTATTTAAATAAATGTTTGTTTTCATTATGTTATTTTTTTTGGCTATGTAATGAAACTTTAAATTTTGATAGAACAAAATTATAAATATTTTTACCCTCCATTGTGTGTGTATATATATATATATATTATATATATATATATATATATCTGGGTAATTAAATTATAAAATAGATTTATTGTGATTTTTTTATTTTTTTTATCGAATTATTTTTTTCATTTTTATTGAATTAGTGATTATTAAAAATCCCAGTAGACAATTTTTATTTGTCAAACAACATTTTTAAAATTCTAATTTTAACAAATATTAAATATTTCAACAATTACAATCATCTAAGTGTATGGAAAGTACATAGTGACTAATAAAATCATCTGATATTGATTTATAAAACTTCAGTTCAGTATTTTTTTATTTTTTTGATAAACCTATGTACACTAGTAAGATTTATAATGAAACTAGAAACTTACAATTATCAAGTACATAAATATTAATTGAACAAATTGTCAGAATTTGACAGATTTTCGATTTATTGCACTGCTTAGATACTTTTCAAACTATAATTTTTGTATACTGTATTTATTTGGAAAAAAATAAACTTAGTCTTAATACTTAACTGATAATATTCGAGTAAAATTATCATTATAACTAACTCTTTACTTTAAAAAAAAATATTCACTTAAAAATTGTGATATATTAAGAAAATCATCAATAGTTAATTGATTGTTCAATTTAGATAATTATATTACAACTGAAATGGTCATCTACGAATTTATTGAACAATAAATTCATTAAATACAAATTGTTAAATTATAAAATAAATTGATAATGAATAGTTTCATGAAATCTTATATTATTGAGGCGAATGGTTCATTGATGTAAATTAGTAATTGATTCAAAAATAAATTTTAATTTTAATAATGTGGTTACTATTTGTTTATAATATAACTTACAAGTCAGTAAAATATTCAAAATTAATTATTACTTAATATATTATTTATTTATATTATTGTAATAAGTAATTATGTTAAATTTTATGGAAAAAAATTTTAAAAAAATTAATTAAAACATATAAGATTCCATAATTAAGAAGTTTTATAAGACAATCCAAATGTGACGCTTAATTTGTGTTTTATTAAAAATAAAAACGAAATTATACAGATGTTTAATTATATACCACCCTATACACATATTTCTTTTAAATAAAACACAAATCTAAGCGTCACATTTGAATGACTCTATGTTTATAATAAATATACATTTTTTTATAGTTAAATTAAATTTTCTAATTCATAATAAACACTTGTAGCTTTTATTAAAAATGCTGTTTTCTCTGAAAAATAAAATTTAAAATTTCCTATAATTTATATATATATATATATATATATATATTATAGTTAAATTAAATTTTCTACCATTCATAATAAACACTTGTGAAGATTTTTTATTCGGGGTTTACTCCTTTTTATTAAAAATGCTCAACCCTCGACTTGAAATCAAGGACTCTCCGACTGGGAATCGAACGCAAATGACACGCGGTGATGCTAACCACTGTACTACCCAGTCGGTATATATATATATATATATATATATATATATATATATATATATATATATATATATATATATATATATATATATATATATATATATATATATATTTAAATAGCAGCCACCATTTATTTACTGTTGGATAAAGACCTCTAAAAAATTTCCATTTTCACCAATCTTATATCTTTGTTTTCTATTTTACACCAACAAATTTTCTCTTGTCTTTATGTCATCTATTTATAGTTCTTTTCTTTGGTCCTTTTATATTTATGGATTACCATTTAATAATTTGTTTTGTCTACCGACAGTCCCTTTTTACTACATGACCGTTCTGTTTCTATTTTATTTATTTTTTTACTCTTATTATAATATCTGTAACTTTAATTTTCTTTTGAATTAATTTTCTTGTCTTTATATATATATATATATATATATATATATATATATATATATATATATATATATACATACATTTAGCATTTTTTCATGATATTTATATCAGTAGATAATTTTAACATTATCTAAATCACGTCTCTTTAGATGCAATCCTATTTTATTATTCGCTCTTAAACAGTTTAGCACGTATTAATTATAAAATAAAATATTGTGCTTTGATCCTAAACGATCTCGCGATGAGTGCTTTGTATACAAAATGTGATAAAATCGATCAGGAATGTCTTTTGGCACGTCGACGTGCATTATCTTTGTTTGAAATTTATTTTAGTCCACACAAATCGGTTTAGATATATATGTTTTTATGTAGATTGACGTAAGAACATATTATATGCTTCATTCACTATCCGGCACTAGGACGTTTATTTGAAGAAACATGTTTGGTTTATATCAGTCAAATGAACGTTTTAATAGTATTATTAACAACATCGTAAGTGTTTGAAAGATACGTTTTCTGTTTTCATTCAGAGTCGTTTCGATGAGAAAGAATGTGGAATTTCGCGAGATCGATTTCAGTTCGCGAATATTTTCAAGAAAGTGTTAATTTAGGTTTTATGTCGCTTGAATTTTGAACATTACAAATGTATTTTGTTATTGATACGTGAAAATGTTTTAATTTTTTTAATATATATTTTAATAATTTTTTAATAATGTTATTAGTTAATTTATTTCATTGAGACTCCGAATCTATTATTTAGAATTAAAATAATATATCAATATATTTATATCTAACCTTATTCTGTATATACAAATATATTATCAATATATCAATTACACAATTATTCAGACTTATTAAAAAAAAGTTTTATAATTCTCGTATTCACATTTTTTTGATACATAAGGTGTATTTTTTTGATACCAAAAATATATAAAAAGAAATAAGAGTGAGTAGAATTTGTAAATATGATCTATGTATTTTCATCTTAAAAATTAAATAATTTTTTTTAATTAAAAATTAGTTGATGCTCATAAGTCAGAATTATATTTTTTAAGTATGAGAAAAAGTTTAAATAGCTTAACTTGTTTATTGAAATATCGAGTATAAAACTGAATATTTTCCAGTAAAATAACGAAAATTATTTAATTAGATACTTTAAATGTTCAATTATCATAAAAGGAAATAAAAATTACTAGGAATTTAAAAAATACTGTTTCTCCAGAAATATTTTTTAATTAAAATATTTTTTTATTCTAACACAAATCAATCATTTACCAACTTTGCAAGATTTTATTAAAATATTTTATGATCACTTATTGTTCATTTGATTCATATACCAACTTTTCAATTTTCGTTTGCAATTTAATATTAAAATAATTAACTAAAATCTATAGTCATTATTTATTCAATTTATTTAATTTAATTTTCTTTAATTTATTTTTTAACTGTTACTTTGTGCTTTTTATAAATATATATAAAATGCTATTCATATACAAAAAAAATAATTTTTAATGAGATTTAGGTTTGTAATTAAATTTTTAAAATTCAAATAGTAACTTTATATCATTCATAAAATTAAATTGCATTTTGCTTAATATTTGCTAGTTTACTAATGTGTTTGGTTTACTGTATAACTTTGTTTACTGTACAATTTTTTACCCTTTTATATATATATATATATATATATATATATATATATATATATATATATATATATATATATATGCAAGCAAATAGTTTATTAAAAGTGCAGTATATCACTTACAGTGTCAGAAATGACATCATATTCACTTTTAAAACATAGGCAAACGTGCATGGAAAATTATTATACATGCATAATTAATATTGTATTCAAATACATAATATTATATAATAAATTGAAAAATAAAATAAAATACATATAAATATGATCATTTGAATATTATAATTATATGATAATCAATTCGATTATTTTGTCATCATGTGAGTAACATTTTAATTTGTACATTATTTTTCTTCAGTATCAATTTTTATTGCAAATAAAATAAAATTTATGAAATAATCTTTTTTCTCTTAACATTTTATAATAAATTCTAAACTTTTTAAAATTCTGTACTTTAGAATGTTTTATAATAATTTTATTGAAATGATATTTTTATTTAAAAAATAATCGTTAAGATTGTCTTAAGCCTGCAGAATTTTCATTATTGAGATAAATTAATTTTCTTAGAAAATTAAGAGAAATAAGTGGGTGGAAGTTCAATCTGTCATTGAAGTTTATGAATTTTTAATGTTCTTCATTCCAATATAAAATGTATATTTTTAAGTTCAAATTAAAAAAAGAAGAGTAATAAAAAGTAAAATCTTATTATTTATTTGAAATCCCTGAAATAATATTTATTGTGACTCTTATTATATTAATAATAATAAATTAAAATGTTTACCTTAAAAACTCACATTAACACAAAATAATTGCCTACCTCAACATTACAAAATCAATTATTGTTCACTTTATTCGCTGATTCACATTTCGATGGATTATCGTTAGAGCATTTATATGAAATATATTTTTTTTAATTTCTAATAAACCTTTTATTAAAAAAAATTATAAAATCTTGTGGAATTAGAAATTTAGAATGTGTTTCAAATCCAAAATAATCCATTTGCATGTTTTTTCTAGATCGTTATTGTAATAAATCTGTAATTTTTCTTAAAGTTATATTTTTATTTATATCTTTTATTAAAATCGCAATTGATATTTTTCGAAAATAACAACTAGAAGCTATTCAAATGATTATTAAAAATTCTAATAACAAAAACAGGATGTGTGCTATCATAATAAAATTCTATACTTGTTTTCATTCAAATTAAAATTATTTCGAAAATACGCAACACCTTTTTTTAGATCTACAATTGATTGATCGTTTCGTACAAATAATAGAACCGATTTATATAAATTATTCATTACAAACAAATCGTAAATGAACGGTTTCTTTATTTGATCCCACCTATTGATCGGTCACCTATTGATATACACTTTCAATTTTCTGCAATTACATCACTGAACATTCCGTTAATATTTTTTCTTTATAACATAGAAAGTATAAACACGTTTAGTTATTTATAATGTATGATAAAAATAGTTGCCAATTGACATTATCAATGAAAATTACTTTGATGAATGATTTATAAACAGGAACAAGGCGAACCTAAATAAATATCGATGCGTACAAAAATTGTGACTTAAAATGTTTTCTTACTACAAATCGTTTACGTTTAAATTTAGCACGAAATGTGCAAAATAGTTTCAATTGCGTAAACGACCGATTAGTTTTCACGTGTAATTCGAATATCTAATTTGATTCGCAAGAATAAACAGGAAGTATGTGTACGTACGATATTATTGGTTCTAATAAGATTACAGGTTTTACAACATAGTTTAATTATAATCATATCGTACAGCTTGTTTTAGATTTGTGAAATTGAAAAGTAAAATCTTATATTTAAATAAATATGAAAATTTATGTTTATGTTATAATTTATAAATAGAAAATAGGTGATCTTCGCAACAATGTATGCATTTATCGATTTTAGTATTTCATAAATCGCTTTGAAATAACAAACTGCGATAAAAAAATAGACACTTCACTAGTTTAATTTGAAAAAATCAGTTTATAGATTTTATTCTGAAATTAAATAAATATATATATACATATACAGATTCGAAATCCATTTCTATTTTAATAATGATAATTTTCATTTTTACTGAAATTAAGTTGATGTAATGAAACATGAGTTATAAACTTGTATTTATAGGTGCTAATTAAATTAAAACTATTTGTACAGACACACACATCTACATATATATATATATATATATATATATATATATATATATATATATATATATATATATATATATATATATGTACAATGATGTACAACCCTTGTCTATAATTACTTTATAATTACCTATTGATTGTTATTAAATAATAATTTTCTATTGAAAATCAGTGCATATCAGCTAATAAATATCTAAGGGTTATTATTAGTTAGTCGCTATTAGTTATTATCAGATAATTTTTCTATTTTATAGGGTTATCCAAATGTAACTCCTAGATTTGTATTTTATTAAAAAAAAATTGTGTATAGGGTGGTTTATAGGGAAAAGTGTGTAGTTTTTTTTTAATATAGGCGTCACATTTGGATGACCTATACATCTATTATATCAGCTAAAAATTCCTTAATAGTTATTATCAATCAATTTTCTATTAACTATTATCAATACTATATATCGATTGTTTTTACTAGTGACTATTAACCGTTAATTTTTATTAGGTGGAATTAGATATTTTTTATTGGCTGTTATTAATTGATGAATACTGGCTGCTATCAAATAAAAAATCTTTTTATTGGCTATTATCAATCAATCGACATTAATTGATATCAGAACATAATTAATAATTATTAATCAATAATCAGTTAAAAATCTTCTATTGATTATCAAAATTATTTTAGTGGAAAAATGAAATAAAATTATTCTAATTTTTATTTGTATTTTTCATTCAGACGTCCAATATCAGAACAAGTACTATCAGCTGTACGAATCCACTATAAACTCTGTGAATTGTCAATAAAGATTAACACAATATACGGTCCTCATTTATTGACATTGATGATGGCAATAACAGCCGAATCAGTATTTTTAAGGGGGGCAAGAGAGGGGGCAAGAAAGGGGCAAGAGGGGGGCAAAAAGGGGGGCAAAAAGGGGGGCAAGAAGGGGGGCAAGAAGGGGGGCAAGAAGGGGGGCAAAAAGGGGGGCAAGAAGGGGGGCAAGAAGGGGGGCAAGAAGGGGGGCAAGAAGGGGGGCAAGAAGGGGGGCAAGAAGGGGGCAAGAAGGGGGCAAGAAGGGGGCAAGAAGGGGGCAAGAAGGGGGGGGGGCAAGGGGGGCAAGAAGGGCAAAAAAGGGGGCAAGAAGGGGGCAAAAAGGGGGCAAAAGGGGGGCGACGGGGGGGGGCAAAAAAGGGGCAAAAGGGGGGCAAAAGGGGGGAAAAAGGGGGGCAAAAGGGGGCCAAAAGGGTGGCAAAAGCGGGCAAGAAAAGGGGCAAAAAAAAAGGGGGCGAAGGGGGGGCAAAAGGGGGGAAAGGGCAAAGGGGGGGGCAAAAAAGGGGGCGAAAAGGGGGCAAGAAAGGGGGCAAAAAGGGGGCAAAAAGGGTGGCAAACGGGGGGCAAAAGGGGGGGGGGGAAAAAAAGGGGGGCAAAAAGCAGGGGGGGCAAAAGGGGGCAAAAAGCGGGCGAAAAGGGGGGGGGGGGGGGGGAAAAGGGGGGGGGCAAAAGTGGGGCAAAAAAATGGGCAAAAAGGGGGGCAAAGGGGGGCAAAAGGGGGGCAAAAAGGGGGCAAAAGGAGGCTAAAGGGGGCCTAAAGGGGGCTAAAGGGGGGCAAAAGGGGGGCAAAAGGGGGGCAAAAGGGGGGCAAAAGGGGGGCAAAAGGGGGGCAAAAGGGGGCACGAGGGGGCAAAGGGGGGCAAAATGGGGGGCAAAGGGGGGCAAAAAGGGGGCAAAAGGGGGCAAAAGGGGGCAAGAAAGGGGGGCAAGGGGCAAGGGGCAAGAGGGGGCAAAGGGGGCAAAGGGGGCAAGAGGGGGCAAAAGAGGGGGCAAGAGGGGGCAAAGAGGGGGCAGGGGGCAAAGGGGGCAAGAGGGGGGCAAGAGGGGGCAAGAGGGGGCAAGAGGGGGCAAGAGGGGGCAAGAGGGGGCAAGAGGGGGCAAGAGGGGGCAAGAGGGGGCAAGAGGGGGCAAGAGGGGGCAAGAGGGGGCAAGAGGGGGCAAAAGGGGGCAAAAGGGGGCAAAAGGGGGCAAAAGGGGGCAAAAGGGGGCAAAAGGGGGCAAAAGGGGGCAAAAGGGGGCAAAAAGGGGGGGGCAAGGGGGCAAAAGGGGGCAAAGGGGGCAAAGGGGGCAAAAGGGGGCAAAAAGGGGGCAAGAGGGGAAAGGGGGCAAAAAGGGGGGCAAAAAGGGGGGCAAAAAGGGGGGCAAAAACTTTACAAACCCACACGGTGAAAATTTTACAAACCCACACGGATGTTTTGAAATATTTGTCTGTATATAGCCCAATTGGTAGTCCTGTAGTTGTTTTATAGATTTCGCAGGCATACATTAACCGTTTTTTTAAAAGTAGAATAACTCAATTTTTAGAAAAAAATAAATTAATGACAATTTTAGGTAGACATAGATGTACTCTTTTTATATTTATAATAACACAGTCAAAGGTGTACAATATACTCATAAATTAATCAAAATAAATTTTCTGTATAGTCTTATCGTAAGAATATTTATTTGAAAGTTATTATATTTGAAAGTTGTATAAGTCCATTTATTCATACATTGAAATATTTAAAAATTATTAATATAAAAAAATTTCAAAATTGTTTTGAAAATTTTTTTTGGAAAATGTATACATAAACAATAATTGTTTATTTATACATTTTTATATAATACAACTAAAAATATTCCAAAGTCGATTTTTCGTAATTCAAACGCAAACCTTTAAATATTATATCTCAATGTATAAATAAATGGAGTTATTGCACTATCAAAAACAAACAGATCAATTTGTTATTAATGAAAGTGTTATAAATCCATTTAAAATTAAATGTATATACATAATGTCAAAAAAAAATAAAAACACTATCTGTATATTGGAATATACGTGCCAATAACCTCAATTTCGCACTATATACTGAATATTGACATACGTGTCAATTACCTTTCGTGTTGTGTGATAAAGTAAATACCACGTGGATTTAATTTAATGTTATTTGTATGATTATTTAATTATTTTTATATAATAAAATTAAACAAGTTTATAAAAATAGTTTTAAAACATAACCCGAATTTATTAACGTTTTTGCCAATATTTTTGAAGTGAAACTTCTTTAGCGGCATTATGGTAAAAAAATTACTTGACGCGAAACCAGTTATTAGCGGAAACCTGAATGCATCATTTTATCAGCGCTTTATTTCAATTTGCATAGGAATGCATTTACATAGACGATAGAAAGAGACGTAATAAAGCCGAATGCGTGTCGGGTTAATTAGAACAGCGACGCTAAATAAGATCACTTGACAACCAATCTGTGAATTGTGTTTAAATAAGAGTGTTATTTAATGTAATAACATTGATATTTTTGGTAAGTATATTAATTTATATAATCTCATATAATAATAAGCTTAATAAAATTACAATATATCCACATGGTATTTAAAAATTTATCAAATCAACGTGAAATTGAGGTTATGTACATGTATACCAACACATAGATATAGTATTTTATAACATTATGTATATACATTTAATCTATTTATCAAATAAAAGAAATACTATTGAAAACATATGGTATTTAAAAATTATCGAAACCTATAACAGTTTTGAGGTTATCTGTTTTATTTGTAACAATTTCTCACAATAATTTTATTTATAATTATGATCAAATTATTCTACTTTTATGAAAAAATGTTATATTGAAATTATTATGAATTCTTTGTTCTCAGGTGTCATTTTGAAGATTTATTGAATTTTATGTGGTGTTATAAAATTATCAATTATCTATAAATAGTATTTAAATAGATGCTATTTATTGCAGTTATATATTATTTGTGAGTATTTCCTTTAATTGTTTAATTTTTAAAACATTGATCTAATTGTATATTATATATTATACAATAGTAATATAATAGTAATTAAAAAAAGTTTTTAAAGGCTTTAAAATGGTAATGTCTATTGCGCAAAACTTTTTCTTATCAAAAACTAATTGTATCGTTTATATCTACTCAGTCACTACCGGAGGAAGCAATGGAAATCGAAGAAATTCCAAACGAAAACGAAGAAATTTTCATAATTCATAATTTTATAAAAGTTTTAATTTGAAAATAAATATCAATCTTACTTAACACATTGTATGCGGACAACGTCTCGACGACATACTATTACTACAGTGCGAAAGATCATCATCGAGACGCGTTGTCTGCATACGATGTGTTAATATGAAATAATTGTAAAAATTTAATTTATTTAAAACATTGATCATTTTCTACTTAAATTTTTATCCCGTGTATTTGCCGCTTCTCTTCCTACTACATTTCTTCATTTTGTTACTTGCTTTATTCTGAAGAATTTGTTCATCTACGAGTTTTAGGCATACGCTTGTCCCTGTACCTTTTGATTACTTTATTGAAAAGAAGTTTCACTTCTGGCATGTGTATATGAATACATATACCCTTTTTTTAAATTCATTCAAACATATTCGTATATATATATATATATATATATATATATATATATATATATATATATATATATAAAAGTTATATGAAACACATATAACCTAATTTTCCCAAGGTTGTTCACACGGAAACAGAATACATAATTCATACGTTGATTGTTGACGAATAAGTCCGTTAGTAATTATTTATCAAAATTCACTCTTTATTGTTTATGTGCATTTCAAAGATAAGATTACCTACTCAGCACTATACAAGATATTTACATAAATGCTCTTCATAAAGACTTCTATGTCCTTTAAAACTCAAGTATATACCTGTGATTTAAAAATGATTACGTCAGCAATAAATTTAAATAATCAATAATTAACTCTTCAAATGAAATTAATTAGTAATAATAAAAAATGAATAAAATTTTAATAAAACTTATAAATTTTAATAAATAAAAATAAAATTATTTTCTTCATTAAAATAATAACTATAACTAATAAATATAGAGAATTATTTTTTAATGTTTTTTTATAAATTCAAAATTACAAATTTTCAACTAATTCATTTCTGATAATATCACAATTATCTTTGGTACACGCGAGTTCATCTTTTACATTTTAGAGTAACATGATTTTATTTTAGAATAACTGCATAGCAATGTATAATTAGATGTGTGAGTCTAAAATAGTGGATATCTAAGACTTCTTGGCCTCATCTCTTTAAATTTCGAATTCTTAGACTTATAAATTTCATTACACAAGATAAATTAGACATTTTATAGATTTATATGTCTCATTTGAGATTGAATTATGGTTCGAGATCATCATCGAATTTATTTCACACAGTTAACTGACATAGTTATATATATATATATATATATATATATATATATATATATATATATATATATATATGCAATTAAATTAGTGCAAAAAATACTCTTACATCTTAAGAAAAATAATTTATATAAAAATATGTACAGTTCAAATTGAATATAGAATATATTTTGTGTAAATAAATATCTTCAGTAAAGAGCAGAAATTTATAAAAAATGTATTCAATTAAATTTCATTTTTTAATTTGAAATTTACTTTCGTTTTTCCTGATTATTTTAATATTCTGTACGATTACACATGAAAATTTAACGTGACAGTTATCATCGTTTTTCCCTGGCTTGTAACGGTATTCAGTATATACAGCGATTTTTCCAAATCAATAAAATTGAGCAACGTAAAATAATTATTTTTTTAAAATAAAGAAATACTTTTCTTTAAATAAATGAACACAAAGTGGTGATATACGAGGAATTTTTACCATCATATTTTTTAAAAAAATACTTTAAGAAGTCGGTTTCCCTTAAGTCCTTTGAGCTGAAATAGAAAAAAACTATTGTTCTATCTTTCATGTTTCCATTGAATTGCAGTCAATTCCTATCCCAATAAAAGTTTTCAGGGTTTAGATTGACTATTAACCCTGATATTGACAATTTCTCTACAATTCCTTACAACCAAACTGTATTTACCATCATAGTTAATAATTAAAGTATGGACAAAAATAATTCTTTTAATAGAAAGTATTTTGAATATCACACTTATGCTAATGGTAACAAAATTTTGGTAAAAATTAGAGAAATGATTATGGACAAGTTGTAATTAAAAAATAAATAAACACCTACTTTCACTAAAACTTAAGAAGCCAATGTTTTAAATTTATTTAAACTATCACGAAATGATCACAAGATTCGTACCAAGAATATTAAGACCAATCAGGAAAATGCATATTTATAGTATTTCGTTTTTTTAGAATTATGAATGATAATTAATATTTTTAATAAAATAACAACCGTTATATAGAGTCATCCAAATGTGACGCCTAGATTTGTGTTTTATTAAAAAGTAACAAAATAAACTATACACATGTTTCTCTATAAACCACCTTAAACACATGTTTCTTTTTAATAAAACACAAATCTAGATGTCACATTTGGATGACTCTATATTTTTAAAATCAAGACTGAAAACAAAGAGTTATGATTTAGTAACATTACACTTGTTAAAAAATCAATCTGCTGAAAAAAAAAATATAATAATAGGCAGACAGAACTTCAATAATTTATTTTTACAGCGCGAATGATAATAAAATTGTTTATGGAAATGTGTAACTCAATTAAAAGTAACCAGTATAAAAACTTAATAAAATCTTTTATATAATAAAATTTAGTATCAAGTTGAATGATCCATTTGAGTAAAAATCATTTTACAGGTCAATAAAAGAACGAATATGATTTTTATCATCGCCTAATAAAGTATTTTATGTCATAAAAAATTTATGGCAACATTATTCATATTAGCAATGTCCTATATCATAACAGATTGTTATGATGTCATTCACATCACAAATGATCAATATATTACGAGTTCGAGTTCAGGTTTTAAAAGACATGTCATATTTTATTAAGAAAACGATTGTTTCTGAAGTTTAATGAGGTTCATCCTCAACAACATTTAACAAATATTATTTATACACATGTATATACATTTATATAAATGAGAAAGTGTATCTCTGTTCGGTTTTCTGTACGGTTGTTATTAATGTAAACAAATTAATCTTACATATGTATACATATGTATATATATATATATATATATATATATATTGCAAACCGTCCACGCTCTTTCTCATATTCGCGTGCTGAAGCTGTATGTCGCGTCGAGTGTTAATCGACATTACTCCATAGTAAAATAAAGCGGTGCTTTTAGTTTCGTTCGATCTGTTGTAGTTATCGCTCGCCAAAAATGAAACTTAATGTGTCGCGCGTCATAGCGCAGTGTTTAATCTTTATTTTCGGTTGCCTGATAATCCCTGACATCGTAATAGGTGAGTGAAACATGTTACATTTGTATATACATATAATTTTTTTCGTCAGTTTTTACACTTGACCCGCGTAATTTAATCTAAATGTGTTAATGAACGTTCTTGTTTTTCTTTTATGTGAACTTTTTTTAGTCTACTGTCACTGTCATTGTGTTAGATGTGTTTTTAATTGTCAATTTAATTCAAATATGTCTTATTTATAATTAATTCAGTATCGTACATTAGTCTTTTTATTAGTAAAGTGTATTAAAAATAAATATTTATTTTGTATACATAAAGAATTATACAAATTTAATTTTAAATTAATCAGTTATTTATATATAGAAGGTAAAAATGTCAACATTAAATTTATCTAAAATCATTTTTAATAAATGAACTATAAATTACAAATAATTTGTCATTATTTTATATGAAAGTGTTTTTTTAGTAATTATATATGTACATCTTTTTCTAAATGAATCAATAAAATCCCAATTATATTTGAAATCCAAACACATGTTAGATTGAGCTATTGAATTTTAACTTGCATTAAATATCACATGAAATATATATATTAAAATTGTAATAATAATGTGTTTTTTAACATAGTTATCTTTTTTTTTAAAAAATAAACACAATTAACATTTAACAAAAATAACACAATCGAAATTTCATGTACAAATTATAAATATTTGTATAAGTTTTTAATAAATACATTTTTTTTAATTTTATAATAATGTAAATTTTATCGGTCATAACAAACATTTCAACTAATATTCGATTAAATATTTGTATTCCACAATCATTATAAGTTTGTTAATGAATTTAAATATTTAAGTATATTCGAGTGGTTTGCATAAAAAAATACTTAATACATACTTAATTATTTAATAAAAAAAATTAATTATATTTTAAATAAAATATATGTCAACACAATATAAATTCAACCTACGCATTTAGAGGAGAGGATTTTATTTAAATAAAATAATTTTTAAATTTTATAACAAGTCCTTAACTAATTTATATTTATAATTTCGCAAATATTACTTCACTAACTTTATAAAGTATAATAATATAAATTGAATCCCAAGACAGTGGTATAATATTTTTTATTTCATATTTGTTCTCACTATAAATAACACATTTTTCATAAAAACATGTTTCTATTTAACATAAAACTGTAATCGCGCAAATTAAATAAGTCAACAGTTGTGTTCAGGTTAAAGTTTATAAAATATTTGTTCAAATACAGTTACTAAATCTGTTCGTAAAAAAATGTTTAGACAGACATAGTTATTCAATAATAGATTTTATTATTTATATATATATTATATTATATATATATATATATATATATATATATATATATATATATGTAATATAAAAATTAATTTATTTTAAAAAATACCAATACCTCAAAACCGTATTATACTTATTCGAAAATAAAAAATGTGTATAAAATATCATAAAATTATAAGAATAGTTTTAAAATAAAATCAATAACATTTAATGTATAAATAAAATCTGTCAATTTAAAAATATTACAATAATCAATTTTATTTTAAAAATATACATAAATAATTTATAATTAAAACCTATAAATGAAGGCAAATTGACAAAAATCTATATATTTAGTTTTTTTTTTTCAAAAATACAAATAAAAATTATAGATGACACCTGTAAATTAAATAAAAAAATATAAATACATTTTATTTTAAAAAATGCATTTATACAACGTGTAATTAAAATTTATAAATTAAAAAAATAAAATAAAAGTCCATTTATTTCTTCATTTATTTTTAAAAAATACCAATAAAACTTGTTTAAACCTGTAAATTAAATAAAAAATATCAATAAAAACAATTTATTTAATTATTTGAAAAATGCAAATAAAACTCATTCTTTAAACCTGTAAATTAAATTTTAAAACTATAAAAATAAGTTTATTTATTTGTTAACAAAATACAAAAAATTCTTATAATTAAAACTTGTAAATGAATAAAAAAAACACATAAAAATCGATGTTAAAACATTTTTATTTTTTTTTTTTATTTGGAAATATACAAAAATATCTTAAAATAACCACCTATAAATTAAAAAAAATCATAATAAATATTGATTCTTTGAATTGTTTTTATTGCACAAATTATAAAGATATTTCATAATCTATAAACATCTATTGATAAAATTATTCTATTCCTCGTTAAATTGTAACTTATATTCATTCAAAATACTTCATTTTAATGAAATATAAATAAAACAACATCTTGACGAAAAATAACATCTTATTAACCATAATGATAAGAATCAATCATTTTAAAACTACTTGTAAATAACTTATATATATATATATATATATATATATATATATATATAATTTTTATAATTTTAACTAATTACCAAATATAATTATTATATTGATATAATGATTACTGTATTTAACTTTTAAAATTATAGACAAATGTACAAAATTCGAAAAATGGTCTAAATTAAATTCAATGAGACTTTCGCCCAGCAATAGGCACATATATATGTACATATATATATTATATGTATATATATTATATATATATATATATATATATATATATATATATATATATATATTTATAACTTCTTACAATATTGATATTAAAAAATAATTGAAAATTTAATAAAAATACCTTAAACTCGTTTTAATATTATATTTATTTATATAACAAAATTCAAAACTGGAATGTCTTCATTAATTTATACAGACAAAGTGTTAATTTTATCAATAAAAATATAAATAAATAAAAACAAAATTGTCATCTCTCATAAAAAAATGTTTATAAATATTATATAAGATTTAAGCTTGTTAATGCGTCAATTGATAAACATGAAAAATAAATGTTTTATCTTATAGCCACTGGATAATTTATGATACATATATATATATATATATATATATATATATATATATATATATATATATATATATGAAATTCATATTGAAATAGACAACACATCAATTTACCTACATAATCTCTTATTTATAAAACTGCAGTTATAAATAGAATTTAAATCTTTTAATAGGTTCGTTAATAGCGATATAAAATAGTTTAATCTAAAATTATCTCTAAACATGCTTAAGTTCTTTAATTTAGATGTTCTCAACAGACATTTAAATTAAAATTAACTGTTAAATGCAGGTGAATGATAAATTAAAACTATTATACAAGTATTAAAATGAATCTGATTTATCTGTCTTTCACTTTGTTTTTTAAGCCGAAATATGTATCTTATCTAATACAAAAAAATGTTTTCAAAGTTCGAAGATTACATTTATATGTCAATTGTTGACACAAAAACAATAGAGTTTGTCTTGTAGCACATGTACGTTTTTTTTTTCGTCTGAATTTGAAAACGTCGACGTCACTGTATATCATTAAAACACACATTCGTATGGCACAGTGCGTTAGTTTTTATAAATACCAATCTCATTCTTGTTGTCGAATCGAAAACGACGTTTATTTTTAAAATAATTTTTGTTTTGCTGTCACTTCGAATGACAACTTTAAATTTTCATTATACACATTAGTCAAATGATTTTTTTTAAATATATTTGATATATTATAACATTGCATTTTTTTCAAAAAACCTGTTTGATTTCCGTTTTATTTGTTAAATAAATATTGTTTATTAAATTTAATCTTAATTTATTTACAAATATTTCGTATCAATTTACAATAAGAAATATCTTTTTACTATTACTTAAAGATCAATAAAACATACACACACAAATATATATATATATATATATATATATATATATATATATATATATATATATATACAAGAGGATTAAAAATAAACTTTATTTAACTGTTACCTAGAATTTATTTTTTTTGTAACTTGAATCTTATTCTAAACTATAATTTACTTCATTATTAACAACAGTTTTTTTACAACAATTCAATTTCTTTTTTATAGAAAATGTAAGTTAATATATAGAAATTTGTTATTTATTATAATTTTTGATAGTAAATCAAATCGAAATAGATCTGTGTTTAGTTTGACCAAATTACAGTATTTGAAAATAAATAAATTTTACTAGATTACTTAATACACATTTTTTGGCAATAACTTAGGTTTTGATATTGGGAAAGAATGATTGTTTGAAATCAAAAAGTTTATTATTATTTTTAATTCATATGAAATACTCTTTCTTATATGCAAGTATATTTTTTTATAAAAATAAATAAATTCTTTATCTTGGAATTAAAAATTGTCACATATTATTTTATTTTTCATGACCTAATAATAATTTATCCAAGATTCAAATGTGAATTTTATTGCATTTCTCTATATTTTTAAAATTCTTTATATTAAGACAATTTCATATACAAGTCATTTTAATAGAATAATTATTTTTTTAACTATAAAATGGACCAAAAATAACCTAATTTATAATCAAAAGAAATTTATGTACAAAATATTTTTCAAATTTCTCTTGCCTAATTTTTTTTTAAATTTAATCACAGTTAGTTAATCTAATTTACTGATATATATATATATATCTCTCAAAATAACCCATTGTTGGGCAAAAACCTAATCGAATGATAATAGATCTTAAATATTTTCTCAAGACTTTTACTGTTGTTGCTCATGTCTAATCTCATTCAATTCTCACCTCCACTACACTTCACAATTTCATCCTTCCATATTTGATAGAATCTCTTCCTTGGTTTCTTTTTATCTCTTGATCATCATTCCATAATTATTTTTGTCCATCTTTTGTCTTTTCTTCTTACTATGTTTTTGTTCTATTATATCAATTACACTCACACATGTATATATATATATATATATATATATATATATATATATATATATATATATATATATAATAATCTTCAAGATAATTATAAATTTTATTTATAATATTTATAAGCTTTGAACAAGTATTGATACTATATACTTGTTCAAAGCTTATATTACTATCGTATAAAAAGCTCACACATACAAGTACTCATTCATTCGTAGAAGAATTCATTGACTTACATTCATTAAAATGCAGCATCATTGTATACGCAGTATTTTTGCTTGGCGAAATACCTTGAATCGCCTTGTAAGTTCATGAGAACTTTTTTTATTTACTCTGAAATTCTTAAACGACGTTCAATAAATTATTACTTGTATGTATGCAGTTGTAGGTGTGAAGAAACGTACAATAAATGTATAAAGACTTGCAAGAAACTCATGTTCGATTCATGTTTCAAGATTTCAAATCTCCTACTGCATAAATTTCATTCAAAATAAATAGTTTTATTCATTGATTTTTTTATAGCGACTATTTTATTGTAAAACTTGAATCTCTTGTAAATAAAGTACTTTTATTTTTTAGTAAATGCTATTTTGTATAGATTATAAAAATAATTTCAATATAGAAAATAATTAAAAATATCTTTCTAAATATCACGAAAATCAAAACAGTATTTGTAAATAAAACCAAATTTTATATGAGAAAAAATTACAAATGCCATGTAATCTAACTTAGTAGGAAAAAAAATTATTGCAAATTATATATTTAATATATGCACATATTTATGAATAGAAATATCAAGAAAATAGTCAAATTATTTTCATATTTTACTATTTTGCCTTAATTGAAAAATGAAATATATTAATATTTAACCAAATAGTTATTTTCTCGTAAAATAAACGACTACATTCATAAACATTTAAATTTAATTTATGTAATAAATGTCATCGAATTCTTTCGAACGCTAACAAATCTATAACAAATTATTAAACTCAGTTCAATAAATTATCTTTAATTTCACCAACCGTCTCTTAATTATCATTTTACAGTCCTTTCTAATTTCCGAGATAATATTTTATCGTTGAAATAGAATACGACTGTAAATTAATTAATTTCTATTTCGATTTTTATATTATTTTCAAATGTGCGTGTATGTATATTTCAATATATATTATCAGATTAACGCATTAACTTTTATACAAAGAAAAACATTTATTTGAAATTGATGTGACGTTTGGAGATTTGAAGATTAAAATCAAATAAACAGTAGAATAAAATAATACATGTGGACGTAAAAAGAAACACGTTTAGAATTATTCACGAAAGTTATATCACACAACCGGTTTTTTTTTTAAAGATATACCGTACAAATTATTGAATTTAATGTTAAAAGTAGAAAGAACGCAAACGAACGATTATGTACTGAAATTAAAGGTTTTTTTTGTAAATCACATAGAAAAAATTACGGTTTAAACTGAATCGTGATTAAACAACTTGGAAATATCAGTAGTTGATAAAAAAATGTTAAATTTCATATTTACTCTTATTATTAAAAAGTATTATTAAAATAATTTCTTATATACATATTCACATATATATAAATATAAATAGTTTTGAAATAGCGGCATTGATATAAAATACAAATAATTAACGTTTGACATTTAACACGATCTAAAAATTAATTCCTTAATGAAGTGTATAAAGTCATTGTGTATTTTTTAATATATAAATATTTATTATAATTTATGCAAGTAAAATAAATGAGTTATTTCAAAAACAGTGAAGAAGCAATTTAGAAAAAATTCTAGAACCTTGTATAATGCGTTAATGGGTTTTTTCAACTGAATTATTTATTTTTTGTACATTAGTTCCAATTAGTGTTTGAAATTACGTAATAGGCGCCATTTTATTATAAAAAAATCTTCTAACAAACTATGGAAATATTTATTTATTTGACATTTTAATAATAAAATCAGGAATTCGAAACGAGTTAATTAATAATTTCTAAATTAAATCGGTGTAAATCTCGATTAAAAATATCTCACTTGATTGAATATTTGGTACCTATGAGAAATCAATTTTTTATGTATTTTAGATAAAAAAATATATGTAGATAAAGAAATCAAAATGAACATTAGTTTATAAAGAAATAAAATGAACAACTAATAATTATTATACTTTTTTATAAAATCTTGTAGTATTGAGGTGATGATTTACTTATTAACTTTTTATAAAATTGTAAGTAAGAATTTCAATAAAATAAAACTATTTAATAGATCATATCATACCATTAATTTTTACTATAATTGATTATTAAACATACTTTTCTTCTCAATCACTCCAATCTCATAAAAAATTAAGATTCATAATATAATATTCTACTATAATAATAATATAGGGTCATCCAAATGTGACACTTGGATTTGTGTTTTATTAAAAAGAAACATGTGTACAGTTTATTTTGTTTTGGAATACCTTATATAATACTATAACCCATAAATAAAATTACATTAATCAACAATTACTATAAAAATATTGTAATAGTAAACAATTTTAAAAATTTTGAAACAAAATTCATGATTTGATTTTCATATTAAATTTTTTTTGTGAAATAGAGATTGAATAGAAATTTATTTTGACGATTTGTAATTCTGTCATTTAATTATTTTTATACAATAAGTTATTTTTTATCTCAATGGAATATTTTTAAAATATACAGCTCAATTATATATTTAAAATGTATCTCCCTTCCGCTTTTTTTTTTTTGTACATAGCCGCGAAATTTTTGACAACCTAATATATATATATATATATATATATATATATATATATATATATATATATATATATATATATACATATATATAAAGTATGACATAATTCATCTGATGTAATTATTTTTTTTATATAAAAATTACCTCAGTGATAATATTCACATATTAAAAATATATCTAATTGATGTTTGTGCCAAAAATAATATGCATACAGACATAAATACATATAAACGTACATGTGTACTTATAATTTGAGCATTCTTTCAAACACAAATGACATACAGTTATAAATTGTATTCTTTTTTTAATAAAATAGATAAATATCTTTACAACTTCAATCGTTTTCACTGTAAACATTATTCAGCGAACGAAAAATATCTTTACATTTTTTCATTGAATGATTTAAAAAAATGATGTATTTGAACGTAAACAAATATTTATACGGTATATCCTTGATAGTGCATTATTACTCGTTCTTAAGGTCAAAACGAACAGGTACATTTATAAACACTTTATAATTTTATTTTTGTCTACTGACTGAGTTATAGTTTTTTTGATGAAATCTTTTTTCAGTCATAAATATTTTTAGTAATGATATCATATTTTTTTTGTAAAAAATATGTGCTAATTTTAAACCGTTTTGAATAACATGTCTTTAGAAAAATAGATATGAAAGTTAAATAGAAATAATCAAAAAAAATATTTTTAAAATATAATTAATTATAATAAGAAATATCATATGGAAAATACGTTGGTATTTACAGAAAATGTAATGAAGCGTATCACATACTGTTATAAATATCTGGCAAATAAAATTTATGAAGAAAACTATTCGTTAATTTCAGTACGAAAAATTCCTTAAACGCATATTTTGTTTCATTTAATTTGGAGTGTTGTCAACAGTGCACGTTTGAGAAAAATTCTTTTTAGTCTGTTCGAAATATATACATAAGTTAATTTTAAGAAAAACAGATTTTCTATCAGTAAATCTATCAAATGAATCATGATTTAGCCATTTGTAATAAAAAACGAGTTTTTTAAAACAGACCTTAATTTATTGATAAATTAATATTAAAAATACTTTTTTGATAATTAAATAAATCACATGCAAAAATATATGAAAGTTAAAAAAAAAAGATATTGATATTTTTAACACTTTTGTATCCATTTATCTATTTCAACAAAAAATCTATGCCTAGAGTCATTTTAACCGCAAATTCGATTTTCTGCCTCTGTTTTCATTTCTATATATCCTCTGAGAATATTTTTTTTCATTATTATTTCTAAAAACTCTTTGGTTTCTTCAATATGATTCCAAAATGTTTATTAAAAATTGTCCTTATATTTCATAAAAAATTGAAATAATGTACCATGAATTATGCAATTAATTTTTGCAGTATGGATAATTCTCATTTATACAATTAAATCAATTTTTCTAAAAAAATAAAAAAAAAAATTATTATAAATGATTAGAGTAAATAAACAATAAATGATTATTGATTTTTTTGAAAATGTTCTAGTGTTGAATAACAGTTATTTGTCGAAAATTGAATTAATCGCAGTAATAAGCCAATTACAAATATTTATAATAATAATTAACAATTTTTGATTTATATGTATATTTGAACCTGAAATTGATTTTTTTCAATATCTAATAATTGTCATTATTTGAGAATATCATTTTTATTTTATATTTTTTCCAACTCTAGAATATCTACTAATAATCAGAATATAATCCACATATTTTAAGTAATTTAAAAAATTAGCGTTTATATTTTTTTCAAAAAAATCTTCCCACTATCGAACTAATTGAAATAATAATTTACATGCACACATAAATATCTATTACAATAAATCTGTATCACAAAATTAATTATACGTTTTATATATATATATATATATATATATATATATATATATATATATATATATATATATATATCATTAATTAATATGTCAATAATGAATGTGTAATTAACTTAAATGTCATTATATAAAATGTAGATGAAATCAAGTAATATAAACAAGTTTATTATATTTTAATGAATGTATTTAAATTCTAGATAATTAAACTCAATCAATATTTAATAGATAAAATATCATTAAAAATAAAATGACATTTAAGACGTATAATAAAAATTAATATCAATAATTTGAAATTACTTTAATCAAATTAGTATAATTAATCAAATTATTTATAAATAAAAATTATATTTTAATACATTAAAAACTTAGAACAAATAATCAGTCAAATATTACACTAGTTTGTAATAAAAAAATGAGTAATAACATGTAATAAAACAGTAATTGGCTAAATGTAAACGTTATTAAATATTAATACGATTAATTAAATATTTACACTCGATGAACGTGACTAATGAGTGAATGTATAAAATTATCCATATAAAAAAACACTATATTTTTTCATATAAACATTAAGATATTTTCATATGTTATGCATACTTAGTAATATATCCTTAACGTATAAAAATAAAAAATATGTACACTAAACCCACATCTAAAATAAATGTACTTAAAGTGTTGCCAACAATACATAAACAAATTAAATTGTAACATAAATGTTGAAGTAGATAATCCTTGCTAAAGAAATGCGGTTGTTGAACTGCGAAATACCGCAAAAATATACAAATATAAATCAATCGGTGTAAAAGATATATCTTTAGTAAAATATTATGACACTGTTATCAAAACCAATTAATTGTATGGATCTTATTTATTTTTCAGTTTTGAATGTTAATATTAAGTAGACAGTGCCGGATTTAAATAAAAGTATGTATATAAATTTGATGTTAAAAAAGTATTGAAAATATATTTTAAATGAAACACTTTCTGAAAAATAATTACTTTCAGTTTTTAGAAAAATTGACAATTTAATTATAATATTATTTAAATATAGAGTTGATATATAAAAATATTTTTTATGATAAAAATAAATTTTTCTTATTAAAATTTCATAAAGTGGATTTGTCCAGATAAATAATTTCACAAAATACAATATAATTTCGAAATTAAATTCTGCTTTTGTATAAAAATGAGAAATGCAAAAAAAAACAGATATAAGCAAAAGAGAGTAAGAAGAGAAGATGAAAAAAATAATTATGGAAAAGCAACCAAGAGACCAAAAAGAGCAAGAAAAAGGCTCTATCAAAGATAGATGGATAAAATTATGAAATATAGTGGAAGAGAGGGTTGGATAGGAAACAACGGAAAAATCTTTCGCTCAGCGGTGACTTAGCAGTTTTTTAGACAAAATACATTTATTACTAAAAAAATATATCCCTAGTGTTCTAAAATAATAATTCTAATTTGACTTATTAATGATAGATATTTTTTATTTACAATATAAATTCGTATTTCTAAATCAAACACGTTTGAAATTTATCATGAAAGTGAATTGGTAATAACGACGATATTAAAACGTCATTGCTGACGAAATATTTACATACTCTCTCTCTCTTTATATATATATATATATATATATATATATATATATATATATACACATACGTTTATAAGTTTACATAAATGAGTATCTCTCTATTTTTCTGTAAAACGTCCAGAGTCGTTAAAAAACAATAAATATAAAAATACATAAAATATTGAAAGTGATTTACAAAATATAAAGTAAGTTTAATGTAAATAAAAATAGAAATATAGTAAAAAATCTATGAATAAAAATAAAAAAATGATCTAAAAATAAAAAATAAACAGAATCTAAAAATAACATTACTAATATTAAAATTTCTGTGGTTTTATGAAAAAAAACAGATAGAAGAATGTGTTGTCAGCTTTATAATTTCAGTATTTATTATCTATACAATATTTATTTTAAAACATAATAAATATGTTATATAATTTTGAACAGTTTACATTAAAAATATATATAAATAATATAAAATAGTTTATTTATAAATAAGTATTTATGGAAATAAATATTCATTAAATATGAATAATAATATATTTTAATTTTTGAAAAATGATCAGATAAAAAGGATACAAATTAACTTAAAAAATTAATAACTTAATTCAGTGTTATAATAAAAATAATATACATTTATTTTTAATTTTTTTTTTTAGAGAAAATGGATATCAATGAAATCAATAAATTCAAAGAAAATACAAATTTTAAAAAAATGAAATAAATTATAAGTCAATAAATTGAAAAAATTGTTTTCGTTTTTAAACAAATTCGATTTATAAATATTTATGTCATATAAAATTTAATTAAATTTAATCAGAATTGAAAAATTATTCGAATTGAATATTTTCAGCTGAACAGATTAAGGAATAAATAAATAAAATATTTTTTATAAAATTCTTTTTCTAAAAACTCTTCAGTATTCTAATTTCTATAACATGAATTTTGGAAAAAGTTGAAAATGTATTAAACGGCTTAAATCTTAGTTAAGATAAAAACTGTTTACATCTGCGATAACTGTATGAATTTTTTGTACATAAATTCATACATATTTCTAAATAAGAGATATTATCGATTAACATACATAATATACATATATTTCACGCCGAGATAAATAGCAATTTATCTGATCCAAATATTTTTTTCGATAATGAAATTATCTATTTATAAAACTTGCGAGATATAAGAATTGCAAAATCAGTTTTTAGTATCGACTACTATCTTAAAATAAAACGTTCAGTGCTTGCACTCATTTTTATATTTGATAACTTTTTACTATTTTATTGGTATACTTAAATTGTATAGTGTATTTTTTTTAATATTTCATTTTTCCAAAAAAAAATTTACTATTTGAATATGCAGATACAAAATTTAAATCTTGCTATTTAACATTATGTAGTAAAAAATCATTTCATTTGATGAAAAATGAAATAAACATAAGAACATTTTCATGACCGTATTTATTAAGATTTTAAAATTGACTTCAATGAGAAACAATGTCTTAAATATTTACTACTAACATAATATGATGTCTTTTAGTACTTTCTATGATATTTAAGTGATTTTTAGAATTTTAAAAAAAATATAGTTAATTAAATAATGAATCTGGTGGACATATAAGAAGTGTAAATTCAGAAACAATAGTAATTATAATTAAAATAGAATCAAAGTGTATAATTGAAATAAAATTAAAGTGAACTTAATATAAAGCATTTTTTTACTTAATAATAATTTATATTACAATTGGTTCTAACATAGTGATAATTTTTAAAAAAAATCATATTTAGGTTATATTTCAAGCTCAAATTTAAGCTAAGCTTATATTTAAGCTCAAGCACCTCAATGAAATATTAAGGTGTTCGAGTTTAGAAGCTATTCATTCTATTTTTAAATCACTGCATTTCTCAATGAACGCTTTTAAAAATAGATTTTTGAAAAGGATTAACATTTAATTGAGTAAAAGTTATTCTAAAATCATAGTCGTTTCCACCAAACTTAATCCAAGTAATCCTAACCAGGAGTGGGCTGAGTACTTGGGTGGGTTGAATGTGTGTTATCACATTTTGTTTCTTTTGTCATTTGTAAAAAAACATTTTAAATCTTTATTATTTATATACGTTTAAAAAAATACAGAAAAACTTATTTTAATTCATTTTTAAGTTATTTAATTTTGTCCCATACGAATATTTTTCAACGAATGAAAGTTTGACGGAATTCAAAAACACATAGAATCCGCATTCGACTAATAAATTATATTATTGATGTTTAACAACTCTATCGTGCGTTGTATGGTGAAATAAACACCGTCGAGTTATATTCGATTTTTCGTTACCTTAGTCATTCGACCTTTTATAAAAACGTATTACTGCATTGTACGTTATTGATTATATTTACTAGTTAGTTGTTAACTTTGATAATAGAACATTAGTATTCAATGGTTTTCCCTATAAGAAGCAATCGTTTATTCCAAAAATAACATTCGCAAACCCATCTTATACATTTTAACACGTATTCTTACGGTATAACATAAGTCAAATACGTCATACTATTTAAAAAATCTACACTAGTAAAGCCACTACCGTTACGAAACCCTTCAACTCCACTCTAACAATATTTTTATGTTGTTCTTATTTCATATTACAAGTTTATTTCTAACGCAATTTAAATTCTTTCTTTACATCAGTAAAAAAACGTTAAATAATCAATTGAAATTTTGATAAATAATTTTCACTGAAAAACGATACTAAAACATAAAATTAACTTTTTTACATAAATGAATTATTAATCTTAACGTCACATAATTGTATAAAAATATTTAACTGTCGTTCATTATTGACTTTATTTGTTAATAAACGTTTCAATCGTCAGAAAGTAAATTTATGAATTCTTTATCTTATAAAAAATAATTTATTTTATTGATTTAATCTTAAAAATCTTATTATAAACATTTTTATAGAATCTGATGATGTTGAAATGAATGATTCATTTGTATAAAAGTGTTTAAGCCTCTTTGCCAAAATAATGTTGATAAAATGAAATCTTTAGTAACAGTCTTCAATAATATCTAAAATAGGAAACTTGTATTTATTAAAATCCTTGTTTTTGAAATAAACGTCGACTATTAAACTTATCAAATATCCATATTTATTTTTATTGTATTATTGTTTATTATTTTTCCTCGCGGTTTTCAGAATTACATTATCATTTAAAATAATATTTCATACTAAGAAAATGTTGTTAATAATTCTCTTTTAGTAGTCATATTATAACTAATTCAAGGATTTGCATAAATTAAAGATAATAATATATTATTTAGTGTAAAAGATATACGAGGAAAAAAATTCTCATTGTGAATAAATTTACTTGACAAGAATATTTTTATCCGTATATTTTTTTAATTTTCGTTTGATTAAATTTAATGTCAATTACAAAACCGATCATCAACACCACCGACTGAGAACCAGTGACGTTCCGTTCTCCCATTTGTTTCGAATTAATTTCCATGTTAATGAATATACGTGCGTTCATAAACATGTATTCATAAATATTTAAAACGTGTTCGTATATTTTTACTTTTCCATGTTATTTGACAAGTCATTACGTAATCTGATTGTATTTATTTCGATCCAGGATTTACCGACCGATGGTCTTAAATACTATTTTTATGTGAAACGTCTCAATGCTACGACGTTCACTACTAAGTAATTGGTACAGAAGTCCTACCACATTTCATAAATTTTCGAGTCAACATATGTTCTGTAGATACGGATAGTTGGAGATACACTCGTGTATTTTTGTCAGTCATAAATTGACACTTTTCAGGATTTGAATTACAAGATTTCACAGCGACGTACTTTTTTTTAGAAAAGTTTCTGTTTATAGCAAGAATTATATATCAATGAAATTATTTTAGGAAACTGTTTTTGTTTTCAGAACATTTTTTTATATTAGTTCATTGAACATATCAAATTATAATGGTACTTTTTTCGTTATAAATTTTCTTAAAATATTTGTAATTTATTTTAGTCAAATGTATTTTTTTAAAAAAAAATGCAAGTATTTACGACTACTAGTCATATTTTATTTTGTAAAATTCAACACTTAGTTATTAATAATATATTTCTTTCTCTCTCTCTCTCTCTTTATATATATATATATTTGATGATAAAATAATATAAATATAACAAATATGAAATTACATATTAAATAATTGCAATATCAAAAATAAAGAACATAGAATGGAAATAAATTGTTTATATTTTCCGAAAAGAAAAATATTAATCAAGAGGCAGAAAAGTAAAATAATTCAGAAAAATATCAAAAACGTCAAATAATATAAGATATTATTAAAAATGTATGGGAAAGACAGTGATTTAAATCTTTATTTAATAGTGGATCATCAAAGTCTGAAGATGATACATACATATATTTATTATTATCTTCAGCCTTTGATGATCCACCGTTTGATAAATAACTTTCTAAGTTCTTCCAAAGACTATTTTTAAAAAAATCCAATTCTTCATTCTATACAAACGTAAATTTAAAAAAATAAAAAAAAATATTCTGCATATTCATTATTTTTTACATGATTGTTCTTTTTTAATAATTTATATCAGTCTGTTCAAAGAAACTAGATGTATATATGTATATGTAAATATTCAATAAAGGAGAGAGTCTAAAATTAACCAAATAAACTCTCTGACGTATAATTCTTCATAAGATAGATTTAGAAGTAAAATACCTTTTTTAAATTCCAATAATTTAAATATATTTTTAAATAATTGTTAACGTTAAAAATACATCAATTTCCTCGTTCCATCTTTTGTGAATTAATGACCTAAAAGATACCCAAGACACACAAGAATCTATGTCAGCATTCTAGCACTATCAGTTCCTATGGAACCGCAAATCAGTGCTCAGCGTTCTTTATTTTTTTAACAATGAAGTCTTATACAAAAATAAAAACTAATTTTAAAAGTAAAAAAAATAATACTTTTTTATAAGTTGTTAATTTTTAACACTTACATAAATTTCATTTTTAATATTTTCACGAATAATAAGAATATTGTATATAAAGTAATAATGACTATTCATAAAAATAAATTTATGTATTAAGATTTATTACCGGGTCAAGATTTGAATTTCAAATATATATTTTCTAAAAATGTCATATATATATACGAGTATATATATTTGTATACCTATTAAAATATTAAAAAAATCAAATAACTATTAAAATTAATATATCAACCTTAAATGTCAAAATGTTAACGCCACATTCTACTTACGACGACCGACTTGTCAATTTATTGATACATACTTGTATTAAATTTGTAAACATTAATTATATCCGTGTCATTTTGACATTTTTATGTGTCGCGCATGTTTTCTCTCCCATCATCTATCATAAATGAAGAAGAGTCTATTTAAATGGAAATATATTCTTGTTTCAGGCGCCTCGTCTACCCATAGGACAGATTTAAACAGGTAAATGTGCATAATGATCGACGTAATTTCATCAATCATGCATGTGTAGTGTTAGAGATACTCAAATCACTTCGGTTGATTGCTTCGATGTTTAACTACAAACTGTCAATAATCAAATTGAGACAATGTGACGGTACCGTATGAAATATTCATAGTATCTTTTCATTACACACACCTTCAATGTCATATTTATTTAAATAATATTAACAGCAGATAGTTGCGCTATTAACATTATTTATACGAATACGTACGTTGCAATATCATGTTTATTTATAAACTTCTCAATTATTTACAATTATTGTTGACTGTATCGTTGTAACTCTGTGGAATGAAATCTAATTCAATTGATATTTTATTGACGTACCAATTATATTCATACATAATATATTGAGATTGAATTGTTAATTTATTATTTCCGGTTTTTATTTAAATTAGATCGATCTATAATTTATTATGTTGAGATATTTTTAATTACATTGATTATTCTAAGATAGTAAAAACAAGTATTTATCATTAATTATTTTTTATTTTTATTATTCAAAATATATCACTATTCGTTTGGCAATCGTAACTAAATACCTTATATAAAATAAATTACTCCCTCAATATTACAAATTGTATAAAAATATTTACAAAATTTTTAGCACTTATATAATTTCGTGATATTATAATAAGTAAATTCTCTTCAAAAATATATTTTATTGTCAATAAAAAGTTTATTACAACTATCAAAAAACTTTCTAAAATATTAAAAGTCGTTTTTAACAAATCAAGTATTACTTTAAAATTATAATATTTTAATAAAACGATCAATAATTACTAAATATTTCCTCTTTCGCCTATAAATATTTTAATAGCATTTTTCATGTTACAATCAGAATATATGTAAATGAAAAAAATTAAAATTAACAAGTTATTATTAAACTTTAACAAAATCTTCAAGTGATAATTCATTTCTTAATTGTTTTTTTTTAAATAAAAATCAACTATTTCAATATTACATAAAAGACACATATATAGTAACAAAATTCGATAAAACTCTAAAAGTCCTTTAAAATAGCCTTGAAATATCAGTTCTAGTTTTATAAATATCTCCAATGCCATCAAAGTACACGACTTTCATTTTAAATTAAAATGTAAAAAAATAATTCTAAAATAACAATTCAAGTGAATAAAGGAATTATTAAAATATGAGAGCTTTTATATCAAAAACTGGTAAACAAAAATATCTTAGTAGGACAAATTTAATTCAAAAGCGAATGATTAACTTGTTCTTGATATAACAAATTCTTCAATCTTTTACCATTCATCAATTCAAATCAACTAAAAAAATGTAAACAATTGTGCTTTTAGAAATATTTTTTTTAAAAATCTAAAAAGATCTTACTAATTTTTTAATATCCTTGTAATTAAATATTTAGAGCCGATTAAAAAAATAGAAAAAACTATGTAAATATTTCAATTTTATATTTTAAAACAATTAATTTTTTTAAAAATATATTACTATAAAAATTAACCATTAATAATAATCCTCTTTAAATATTTATTATTTTTTATTGCTGAAAATAAAAACCAATCATAATAAAAAATAGATATTAGAGGGAAATCAAAATATTATAAAATTTGATTTCTAAGCATCCAGATTTTTTTATACATCTTTAAAGAAGTTATTAAAATCATTAAAATGAGTATTTACAAAAAAGTGAATGATATTAATTATAACACTTTTATAATGAAAAAATTTGCATAAAAATGGTTTTTATTTACAACTCGAATATAAATTGCAGCCACATCACAAATTGAGTGTGAATACATTCTTATTAATTAGTCAAACAGTGCAATAAATATCTTGAATAGTTGTTAATTGGCAAATGTATAAGTAAATCCAGTTATATACAAGTAAATTCGTGCAAATAAACAACAATCATATCCACGATTAAACGTGCTTTCACAATCATTAATTTATATGAATATGTTTAAACGTGTGTATGAAGCTTTGCATTGCAATTAAAAGAAATCATTAGAAAGGCGAATACCAGTTGACATTTATAAATCATACAAATTTTTATTTTAAATCATACCGAATATGCATTACTAATTCTATTAGCTTATCTGAAAAATTGAACATTGAATTCCTGTTCGACAAAGTAATATAATACAAACTATGAGCTTTCTTATTGTCATTGAATCTACACGACACTTAAATTTATTCAATTCAAATCTAAATAATATACGCACCTAGAGATATGCACATAATTCAACATCTTACAGAAAACGAGTCAAACAAGCTCTTATCTCATTAAATGAATTAAAAATATATGACATTTGTTGAGATAATCTGCTCAATAAACCTCATATGTATATATATATATATATATATATATATATATATATATATATATATATATATATATATATATGAATGTGTGTATATATATCAGGAATATACGATTTTTATAATTATGTATGTAAAATATAACCTGTAACATATCTTTAAATAATTAAATGAAAGTGATATTAACTAAATATAATCAAACATATTTATCTTGTTTATGGATATACTATGATATATTTACACATTTTCATATTTAAATGTCTAAATAGTATAAATACACGTATCTATATAAATTACAAACAAGTTTGTACATATCAATAAATTAATGTTACAACTGGCATTCTATATAGAAGTAAACATAATTTGTTTAAATCGTCTACAAAACTTGAATACACGAAACAAGTTTGGCAGAAAAAAATACATAAATAATAAAGTTATAGTTATTTGACGTGATTTTATTAGCTCAATTGTTACACGTCAATAAATTATAATAAACTCTATTATTATTTTAAATACAAGCGATAAAAAATGGTTCAGATTTTTTTCACTGTAACTTTAAACTAAATTTTATTAATTTTATTCAAATAACACTTTTGTATTAGCATGTTAAGTGTTTGGTTATTTTTTTGACTTTCAAATTTAGTAATTGGTATAGAATTTTTAATAGATTTTTTGTAGAAATATTTTAATTTAATTAAAAAGTATTTTATCAGATGTTGGTGTAAGAGAAAAACTTTTGATTGTGTATTAATGTTTGTTATTTAAAATGTTATCAACAATGTTATTATTAATTTGATGTATTTAAGATATATATATACATTTGTGTGTGTGTGTTTATGTATGAATGTATGTGAGACTTAAATGGTATAAAATATTTTTTCTAAAACTTTAAAAAAATTGATTTTACTATTTTTAGGATTCAATGTTATGGTTAAATTTTTAGACATTTTGCTAACTTTAAATATATTTTAAATGATCTTAGTTAAAACTATAATTTTAATTCAAATTCAAAAAAATATAATCCTTTTAATTTTTCCAAACCTCTTTTAAAATATTCCGAATTAATATTTGTACAATAGCTATAATTTTAGATACCTTAATACATATGAAACTTTTAATTATTTTTATTTTTTCTTAATCAACATAAAATCACGTTTATGTAAGCATTGTTAAAAAAGTAAAAATAAAATATAATGTAATAAAAGTCCATATCTATGCCTATATAATTCGATAACTTTGTTACTCTATTATCCAAACAAATTTATAACTAAATCACTTTAGAAATGAATCAATATTCAAAGCTTTACAAATATTTCATAAATAAAATATCCAATTAACTATTATATACTTTTTGTAGTATATTAAATATCAACACATTTTTTAAGATGACTTACAGAAATTTCAGTGTCATCAGATACATTCTGAAGATTATGATATTTCTATCAAAATATCCATCAACGTACCAAAATTAATAATTGGATATTTATTTTTTAAAAATCTCAAAATAATTTATTTATAAAAACTTAAATAAATAATAATTTTTTCAACTATCATAATTAATAACCAATGATTTGTTTAAATCAATTTATATATAAAATATTTAACTTGTTTTTTCATAAATATTAATATCCTTGAAAACTAAAAGTGAGAATTATCCAAATTTAACAGTAAATTGAACATTGAACGTAGCACAATTAGCAAATATATTGTAATTGATATCAGTTTTTATAATAAACATTGAATCTGTATACAAACCAATCAATTTATAAAATAGATCATCCATAAACCTATAAACAAAAATATATTTAAAATAATATATATACATACATATATAAATTGTATTATAGACAAATATAAACATACATTCAATGTAAATGTCATCTTAAAATGATTAATAGACACGTCGTTCCAATCTTCTGCCAAAATATTTTCTACGCATCTGTGATGATCACTGTTCAAAATGTAGGTTTAATGGTCATATGTATAATATCAAAACGTACACACATGTTATGAAATGAAATATTACCAATAACACATATATGACCGATACTATATTTGCCATAAGATTTTATCACGTAATTACTTGTATAACAGCTAATTTCAATTTAAAATTAAATGAATAATTTATAGTTTGTAAGTGAATAATTTTGTATGTATGTATATATATATATATATATATATATATATATATATATATATATATATACATATGTACATATAATATTGAAAGAAAATTGGTGGCTACTAAACATTTTATTGAATTTAAAAAATCTTAAAATATCTTATACGCTCATTAATAAAAAAATACTTTGAACGATACTTGTAAACCCAAAGTATAATAAAGTGTATAATAAATATATTTTGACTAGTATACCTCACCTATTTTTTATACAAGAATCATTGATTATTTCTACATAAATCACTTTTTTACTTGTAAAAATGTCAATAATGATGTTATAATTTTTTGAGAAAAGACAAACAAATATCATTTAAAAACTAAAATCTCTGATAAAAAATTTTATATACCTGCAATGTGAAAATGTAGTATTGCTCTAGAAATACATATAAGAGAAAAAAGATAAACTTTATTGATTATTAATTAATAATGAAATATCAAACATTATATTTTATAATTAATTTAAATAAATTCTATAACATTGAAAAGATAAAGCTTTATGTTTTAATTTTTAAAAAATGAAAAAATTATCAAAAGGTAACACATCGAGTAAATTTTCACCCCATATTTATATATATATATATATATATATATATATATATATATATATATATATATATATATATATATATATATATATAGATATAGGCTCATCCAAATGTGATGCCTAGATTTGTTTTATTAAAAAAAACTATACACATATTTCCTTATCCACAATTTTTTTTAAATAAAACACAAATCTAGTCATATTTGGATGACCCTATATATATATATATATATATATATATATATATATATATATATATATATATATATATATATATAAATCATGTAAATATTTGTATATATATTTTTTTAATTTATTGTTTTTCTAAAATCACAAACTGAATTTGCCTTTGTACATATATAAAGCATATAAGATTTTTACTAATGAATTTAACTATATTAGATCAAAAAAAAAACGTATGCTCTAAATCCACAGTTGACATTTTTATAAACATTCATCATATGTGAATGATTCGAGTTATTAATTTATGAAACGAACGTTCGTACCTTGGCAAAGATTTTTTTTAAAAAACATAGAATTAACCTTGACATACTAGCTAGAAAAAGTTCAGTATCCTTGATATACAAAAAATATCATTCTTTTCAAACAATACCTATCGATTTATCAAAAACATTTCTTTCTTTCATTCTGTTTAGAAAAAAATGCCGCTTATCAGATAACAATCGAAATTATTCTAATATGTAATACAATGTCAATCAAAATAGATACAACCTTGTCCATGTGTGTGCGTTTTTTTTTCAACAACATATTTACATTTATCGAATATGTAATTTATCAAAATTTGCCACCTACTAACCTTATTCATCTTTTATAATGTGCTTTAAGTCACGCCGAGAGTTAATTAAACAAACATGCCGTCACGTCAAACTAACCAACATTGCCATTTATGTATGTGCACGAATAATTTAAACTGTTCGCCTGATCTTGTAGAACAAGAGTTCATATCCTTGAACTTAACGAAAACAAGCCGTTTTCATCGCGAAACTATATCGCAACATAAATAGTGCGTTAATCCACCATTTGGTATTACTACAAATAACTCTTTATATAGTCGTACTATTTATATACGTATAGGCTCAAGTATTATATATACATACATAAATACATATATATATATATATATATATATATATATATATATATATATATATATATATATATTAATGATTTCTTATTCGAATCAGTTTATAATATATAAACTAAATCAAGAATGTACTTATTGTACGGAAAAAATAATTATATTTTTAAAAAAAATAACAAAATGAAGTTGAAGAATTTAGACATTCATTTACTTCCTTACTATATTTTTTTACTCTCAATCACATTTGGGTCACCTTATACAAAATATGAATTAATTACAGTTTGATAAAAATTAATTTTCTTCAGATGATAAAAATTGAATTGAAATATTTTTAATAAGTCAATAAGAGTAAAGACAGTTTCCAAACAAAAACTTATTACAGAAATAATAAAAAAAAATTTTTTTTCTATCGAATTTATATAAATATGATGCAAATTTACTCGATGTGTAAATTATAAAAATCAATACTAACTTTAATACTGAAAATTACAAAGAAATCAAAATAATTTTCGTATTTTTTTAGTTTTAAAAATATGTGTTATATTTAATTCAAATTATTAAATTCAATTTTTTACTTTATTGTAATTTGTTTATTTTTAATTACATCTCTACATTTAAAAACATGATTTCCTAATAATGCCAATCAAAAGCAATAAAGGAATGATAAAAGTAATTAGTGATTAGCTATTTAGATATAATTAATTTAGAAGAAAAAAGGGAGAAATAAATACCTACTGTTATTCAAATTTATTTATAAGCGTAATTAAAAATAATTACTGATTTTATTTTTAATAACTAATCCAAAATTCTTTATGTAAATATATTTTTTTACTTTTTTAAGTAACAAAAATGCTCCTTACTGGTAATTACATTTTTTCAAAAAACCGGTCTTCATGAAAATTACTTAAAAGTTGCCTGAGGAATATCAAATGAGAGTTGTCGATCAAACGCGATCATAGATAAGAAATAAGATAATTATATGAATTTCAAACAAGCTTCTTACATTTCAGAGTCACTGTACTTGGAAATAATTCACATTGGAACAAACACAGAAACCGAAATGACGTACCTCAATCAAAAGAAACATTCAGCAATGAATACAATTTACCATACAAAAGTTACGAAGACAAAAGTAAGTGTTTATACCCATATTTTTAAAACCATAAAAATGGTAATGAAAAAAAATTTCGTATTAAATAATAAATTATTATTTTATTTTATATAGCGTTTTCACACTGGAATGGTAAACAGTACGAGACAAAACCTCAGTATTCACCATTCCAGGATGCTAAAAGTTTGCCTTTAAAACATCCAAAAAAGTTTTATAATTGGCACGGTGGTTATTATAAAACGCATCAAAGAGGATCGGTCAGTGTTCCTTATCATGGTGCGACAGTTCATGTACCAGCAACACGAGGTAGTAAAAAAGCACATCGTGGAACAATCACCACAACAATTATTTCACCTAATGAATTAAAACATAATACCAGACATCGAAATGGTGACCATCATGGTAATTATATTTTAACATAACAAATATCAAAATTTATATTTCTTTTCTTTTCTACTGCGTAACATAAATATTTATATATCTCAAAAATAAATGTGCTTATATTTATACATATATATATATATATATATATATATATATATATATATATATATATATATAATAAAAATAATAGAAAAATACAATAGCCCAATAAAATGCTACAAAAAAACAATATCTAACATTTGAGTTTATAGTTTCAGTTTTTAATAAAAATATGTTTATTAAAATAACACGAAATATACTAGTTTTAATTCGTTATGTTTGTTAAAATATCTATATTACTTACTATATTTTATCAGTTTCTATTAAAAATCATCGTAAAATAAAATAAATAACATTTAAAACGTAAAAAGAAAAATCTCCAATAAACAAGAAAGAAAACGTATCTAAAATATCTCTCAATTTTTTTCATAAAAACGCAACCATTCTCACATCATTGGATTATTTAAATTTCGATCGCTCTTGCTCTCGGATTTATTCAATAATTTGGAAAAATTAAAAAAAATGTATTTTTCTAGTAACAGAAGTTTAAAGCTAAAGAATATATTTCTTATATCTAAACAATTTATATACATATAATTTCAAAATATAAAAATCCATTGGAAATGAAAAAAAAAATGATAACAGAAACATATTTTTTCTTATCTTATAAAATGTAACATTTTCTTTAACAAAATTTCTGTAATTAATAATTTATATTTAAACAATGATCACTTATTGAACATTTTAAATCTAAAACTATCTTAATATACTCGGTATTAATCCATGAAAATCATCGAATTGTTCTAGAGAATTATTTACGAGATGAACCTGCAAGAAATCCAAACCCTTGCGTTGTATGTCCCGAGGAACGTACTTTGATTACTAACTGGAAAAAAGATAAAGTGATTCTCCCAATGCCGAAATTAAAATCATGCGATGGAAGATATTTGAATAACGTAAGATAGGCAATTCTTTAATTATTTTTTTCGATTTATATCATTAATTATTTTATAATAAAAACTATACGAAAACAAACTAAATACATATGTAAAATTGATTTTTTTCACTAATATTATTTTAATCAGGAATACGAATTTAAATCAATTTTCGGCCCAAAACCCGGAGAATTATTAGCAGCAGGAAGTCATATACTTCTTGGAAAAATTTATCGTAACGAGGATGCAATACAAACATGTCAATTAAAAGTAAACGTTATTGTACGAAAATGCCATCCGTTGAATATTCCTTACAATATGATTGCTGACTGTGATGCAGAACATAATTGGGGATCTTCGTGTACATTTAAATGTTTGAACCCCGGTGAAAGGTTACGCGGTAGTAATAACATACATTGTAATCAACATCTTAAATGGAGTGGGAAAATACCTGAATGTAAACGTAAGTACTTGTGAATTTTTATATTTATTATTTCATAAAAGATTAGCTCATATAAGAAAGAATTTTTCAATTTAAATTCTTAAAAGTTTCTTGAATTTATACGATCGTATAATTTTCATAAAAAAAAATTATTTCAAAATTCTAGCTCCATTTTTTTCGATCCAATTTCTATTCCAAGCGATTTATATAAAAACTTCAGCTTTTCAAATAATCTTTAATTTTGTATCAGAAAAAAAATCTTTTCCAAATTCTTTAAATTCAAACCATTTCTTGTATATCCTGTCCACAGTTTTCAATAAAATCCCAAATATATTTGTGTTGCCTACTAATCCGTTTTTTCTATAATAATAAATAAATCTGATTTTTAGGTACTTCTTCTTGTTTAATGCCAGAAACTCCGCCCAATAGTGTAATATTATGTAAAATGCCTGACGCGGGACAAAATATGCCTGGAGGTTAGTAAATTGTTCATTTTGTTTTTTATAATACATTTTTCATGACTATTTTTACATTTTTTAATTGTATATTTAGATGAAACATTTTTACCTGTTTCCTGCAATTTATTAGAAGAATGCGTCCCTTTTCGATTTATTTTCATTTCTTATAATTATTAACGATTGAACTATTTTAGTATAAATGGATGAAATTCTAATAATTTTATTTTATTTTTTTTAAATATAGTATAAAATATTTTTTCCTACAGGTAGCATAAAATCAAATTATATTACATTAAATTTGTTAATCATATATATGATTGTTTTTATTTAAATTATTTATTATCATTTTAACCATAATAAAATCTTCACGTTCATTAAATAAGTGTAATTGTAGAAATCGGCGAATTGCCGGAAAATACAACTTGTAAAATTCAATGCAACCATGGATATAGATTAAGGAGAAACACATCTGTTGAGTCTACATGCATCTCAGGTTACTGGGACCGACGACTTCGTGCTCGATGTGTAAATAAATCGGCTAATGCCATCCATGAAAAATAGTAGTAGTTCGTATCTCGTTACCGTTATTCGATATTTAAGAACACATACCGACAAATGTTTATTGTTGAAATGAAACATTATATACCATTATAAATAATATATAATTGTGATTGTATATCGATGTAGAATATTTTATATAGAATTATCAGTTAAAATTTATTTTTTAAAGATGATTATCCATGTCTAAATAATTTACTAATAATCCTATATCAATGTTCATACAAAAAAAAAATTGGTTTATATATCGTAACGTATAATAAAATAGTTTTAAAATAACCATGAAATAAATTACAATGTTTATAAAATAGCCGTCCATAAATAGCAAGATTGTAAATTCCTTATATACGTAATTAGACCATTAAACGTGTTTTTACACAATATTTAAATAAAAATACGCTTTTTAACAAAATAATAAACGAATATAATTTTAATGCACTAAAGCAACAGAAACATTTTTGTACTGTTTAATGATTATTTTGCCGATTGTTAACAGCGTTACAGAAAAAATTAAAAAAATATATACAGCGTTTTTCTCATATAAAAATGAGTAATAAATATAGTTAGAGAGAAAAACTTGACTGCTTATGAAAGAAGAACGTGCTTTGAATCTTTAATAAAATTTTACGCATATTTTATTTTAATTTTCTTTCTTGTTGATTCAAAAAACAATATTGCCAGATTATTATATAAACTTATAATACCAACCAGTCTTAAATTATAAATATTAACAGATCGACTTTTTACGATCAAACGACAATATGTTAATAATATTCTTGTAAAATGCTTTTATAAAAAATATATGAATGTATAAATTTATCTAAAATATTTGTAGAATAGATATTAATATTTATCAAGGAATTATTTTCTTTTAGAAACAATAAATGTAATCTTTTTTTATATTTAATTATTCTATATAAAACCTTGTGTTCACTACGACTGTTGTATTTTATCACGACAGATTTCATTCTTAGAAGGCCTCTAAAATAATGTAAGTGCCATAACCGGTTGTGACAAAGTATGACAGAACAATGGTTCGAATATCTTCTGTAATATAATTATGAATAAATATGTTAATATTGAATTATGCTACTCATAAATCTTTTTTTTGTAAAAAAATACCGGTAAATCATTTTTGCACTTTCTTATCACACACAATAATAATTTTATCTTGTTTTATTGATTATTATTTAAACTATGTTTATTCTTTTTTCTATTTGAATAATATTATTCGTGAAACAATTTCAGTTAATTGTTCTTTTTATTACAACGAAAAATCAAGATCATTGCTTGTATTTCATATCGAATATTAAAAAAATATAAATTCAATTGATTTATATTTTAGTTATATATCTATAATTTTATGAATATTATAAAACATATTTTTAAGTTTCTTTTAACAGACGTGGATATTTACGTTCATTATTTTCATATTTATTTTTAATGTAATGTTTATCATAGATAATTATAAATAATTGTTAATTATTTATTTAATAAAAAGTATAAACAAATACAATTTATATTTAATACGGATTTGTTCTTACAAAACTGAAAAGTTTTATTTTAACATAAATAATTAGCTCCCCTAACATTACAAAGTTTTATGTGTTCAGTAATTACTTATTGTTCATTTTATTTGCTAATATGCATTTTGATGACAAACCCATGATGTTAGAGTATTACATTGTAAAATATTAGATTTTATAATTCTCTAACTATGATGTCATGATCATTGAAATACGCATCAGCTAATAAAATGGACAATAAGTGAGTATTAAACACAAATTTACTGCAATATCAAAACTATAGTAATATAATTATATTTATATATATATATATATATATATATATATATATATATATATATGAATTTTTAAATATATTACTTTATTAATAAATATCTCAATTGTAATATAATTGTAATAAATTATTTGAAATTTAGTGGAATATAATTTTGTATATTAAAATAAAGACAATAATTAACTTTTAATTATTGTTATTTCAATATACGAAATAATAATGACATTCTAACATTATATGGTCCTTTTATAGCATTTTTATTGTAAAATAATAACAGTGAATAAGAATTGAAAATGAAATATTAATCTTATGAACTTCTTTATTTTCAATATACTATTATACTTCTTAGCTTATCATTTTTCTTATTGACTAAAATAAAATGCATTTCTATTTCATTTAAAACGAATTTTTAATAGTGTAATAAACATTAATTTTTTCTTTTTTAAAAAAATTATGGAATTTAACATTTTCAATAAACATTAAATCTAATTTTTTTAATAATCGCTTTTTCAAACAATTATATAATAAAAACACATTAACAGAAATTATTTTAACTAACAAAGTTTTGCCTTTAATAAAATTTTCAATCTTTATATACATGTACTTTTTTTATGTATTAAGTATAGTAATAATGAATGACTAATTCAACTTAAAGTATGTACAATTGATAGAACTATAAAACTTAAATTAAAATTTAAAGATTTTAAAAAATATAAGATCAACATATCTTTTCAAATAAAAATAAAATAAAAGTGTATAGTATTATTTCAAAATTTTTTGTTAATTTCAATCTTACAAAATATAATTTGAAACTTTTTTATTGATACAAAAATACATATCAACAAAACATTATTTAATCTGTTGAAGATACTGATTTAACATATTAAATTATAAAACTATATTATAACTATAAAACTACGTTTTTCTTCTCAATATATCCAGATTTAATTTTTTACATTGTATATCTAATTCTAAAGACTTAATTTTCAATAAATATTCACGTTTCTGATACTCTAAAAATTCATTCTCCATTAACTTTTTTCTTTTCATTTCTTCAATTTGTAACTTTTTATGTTCCATTTCTAATTTTACTGCTTCAATTCTTAACTCATTATATTTTTCATTTCTAGTCTGTTCTAATTCTAATATTTTTTTTTGTAATTTAAAAAACTCTTTCTTCATTTCCAACATTGAACAATATTGTATATTTGAAGAATTTTTATTTATATTTTGATGGTTTTTGATTTTCTTTTTTGGAAATTTATGTAATTTTGGTGGCGATAATGATAAAGGTAATTCAGTTTCACTACTATCAACTAGCACTATATTTTTCGGAGATAAATCTGAAAAATTCTCTTTTTTAAATACATCAGAGGAATTCCATTTTGTCCAATTTAAAGGTTTTGTTTCATCATTATCTAATGACACTTTTACATTTTTTCTATGATTGTGTTTAGAAGAATTAATCTGAAAACATTATTTAATTTTTCATTACCTGCTATATAAAAATTATAATTTTAACTATACCTCTAATTCTGTATTTTCATGTTCAGACTCTTTATCTGCCCCATTTACAAAAACAGAATACATCTGAAAAAAACATTTTTTTTTTAAGAAAAAAATACTGATTTTAGAATATCATCATTTTATGATTATTTTTTAAATATTACCTCATTTGTTTCTCCATCCCTATTAAAACAAGAACCTAAGCCTTCTGATGCAATAAACAATATATCTTTTAATCTCTGTTCTAAGGCTGTTAAATTTTTTAACTCGGGTGTTTCATCACCGTTAAAATCATAAAGTTTAAGTTCGTTATCTGTAAGTTTTTTTTTTAATTTCTTTTTCATATTCTCAAACTTCATTCGTAATACTTTAATAGAACGTGGAGCATCATCTGTCGATGAATTAAATATATTCGTTATTCTTTCCCAACAAAGTTCTTTTTCTTTATTCGTTATATAATCAATTTTTTTTGTTTCAAGGATCGATATATGTGTTGCTACAAGATCTAACAGTAATTTTACTTCATTTTCTGTAAAATTTGATGATCTTTCTCGTTTAAAAGACATTTTAATTTAAGAAACTAAATTGATTTCTTTATTCAGAAATAATACTTTTAATTATTTGTTAAAGATTATAATAAATCATGTACAATTTTATACTTATTATTTTGTATTTCTTAAAAAAAGTCATTATTAAATGAATAATATTAAACAAAATAAAATATTAACAAAATAATAATGTTTAAAAGCATTAACTTTTTTAATACTTAATTTAGTATATTAAATTATTTTAATTATGTACCAAAAATTTAAAAACTTAAATTATAATTACTGGACAGTTTATTTACAATTTTAAAATATACATTTTCTACTCATATTTGACTTAACCTCCTCATTGATAAACTCGGTTTAAGAGAAACTAGGTTTATGATTTTAAAAAGTCACTGATCAACACCAAGTCGAATGTAATTCTTTTTTTGTTAAAATATGTGAGTTTAATAAAAGCTTATAATTAAATATAGACATTTATTTGACAGTACAAATAAATATTTATCTACTAATTAAACTGTACTTTAATTTTTCAATCTTCAATGAAAATTTTCCCTGTTAACCGGTAGATCAATAGAAATGATTTAAGTTTACGCAGGGATTTTATTCAGTTTATAAGCCAACACTGATAAACTGTCAGATAATTCTAACCCATATCGTAATATGTAAGCACGTGTATTTAATCTGTGAATATGGAAGAAAGTAATAAAATAAATTTTATACCATGCTTAAAATGGGTTAAGAGAGGAGTTGCAAAAGCTAATCCTGATAAGGTATTTTAAATTTAATATTATCTAAAAATTAATATTTGTTGTCATAATTGTTACACAATTTTTAATAATTGTTTAAGGTACAACTTACTGAAACAGAATTAGCAGAAATTATAAATAAAGCTAAAAGTGACTTAAGGTATTTAGAAAAACATTATTTCTTTTTTATTATTTTTGTCTATATTTTGAAGATCTATGACCCAAATTATTTTAAACTAAAAACTTTATTTCAGAAAAGAAGGTGTTAATATAGATAGTACACATGATGATGATATATCAGAACAAAATAATCAGATACAAGAAAATCAGTCAAATCAGGAATCAGTACCATGTGATGATGAGTTTAATTTGGCTTCTTATGATCAAGAAAAAGGTATTATATAATTAACATATGTTATAAAAGACACTAATTAAAAGAAAAATAATTTTACAGATACTCCAGATGCACTTTTAGGAATTGCAAGTGTTGCATGTATTGAACCATCAAATAACCCAAGAAATTATTCTTCTATGATTAATGATGATAGTGATAGTGAAAAAGAAGATGATTTAATTAAACCAGATGATAATTTAATTTTAGTTGGTCATGTAGAAGGAGATGCAAGCATTTTAGAAGTATATATATATAATGAAGAGGAAGGAAGTCTATATGTTCATCATGATATTTTATTACCTAGTTTTCCCTTGTGCATTGAATGGTTAAATTTTGAACCAAGTGATTCTCGACCAGGTTTATACAATTTTTTAAAGTTAAAAGAATAACAGTTTAAAATAAAATTATTTCAGGGAATTTGTGTGCTATTGGTTCCATGTCTCCGGTAATTGAAGTTTGGGATTTAGATATAGTCGACTGTTTAGAATCTGCTTTCTTTTTGGGAGAAAAACGAAAAAAAAAAAAATTTAATCGACCAAAAAATACAGAACCTAGAAAAGGTAATATAATTTCCCTTTTTTATTACTTTCAGATTAATTAATTTTAGTTTAGAAAAAAATTGTTTAAAAATGTATTAAACAGTGTAATAATAAAATTATAAAAATAATGCATGATACCTTCGTTATTTTCTAATAGGACATAAAGATGCTGTATTAGATTTGGCATGGAATCAGTCATACAATCATGTTTTAGCAAGTGGTTCAGTTGATTGCAGTGTTTTGTTATGGGATTTAAATATTGGAAAACCTAGTGTAGATATGAATATATTTGGCGAAAAGGTTTATATATTAAATTTAAAAAAATAAATTAATGCTGTCAGTAATAATACTTTTTATAACCAGGTACAATCTTTACAATGGCATCCATTTGAAGCATCTACATTACTTGTAGGTAGTTGTGATAAATTTGCTCGTGTTTTTGATTGTCGTACTGCAGTTGACGATGTTGCTAATAGTTTCAAGAGTTGGCTGCATGAAAGTGACATTGAAAGGGTTGCATGGAATTATCATGAGCCATTCACTTATTTGACTGGGACTAGTGATGGATCTCTATCTTGCATTGATTGTCGATCTACTGGCTTTGTATGGAGTTTCAAAGCCCATGAAAAAGAAATTACTGGTATATATGAATGTGATATTTGTTTAGAGTATAAGAAAAGAAATATGTTATAATTAACAGGGTTAGCTGTAAATCCTGACTGTCCTGGTTTAATTACAACTATTGCAAATGATGGTAAAATGGCAACATGGGACTTGTATAATGATAGCATGAATAATGTATATGAAAGTAAAGCACAACCAACTTTAGTCAAAGAACGTGTTGGACATCTTGGATGCCTGCAATGCTTAGATATGTGTCCAGATAATTCATTTACAATTGCTGTTGGAGGAGATAAAAAAAATAGAAATTTCAATGTATATGACTTAAAAAGTGATGAAGAAGGTATAAATTAAGCTATGAAATTATTAATTATTTTGATTTATTATTTTTTCATTTTTTAGTGACTAATCATTTTGGAAAACGAAAATTGGTACAGAAAATCAAAACTGAAAATGACAATGTTGATATGTTGAGTACTACTGCAAATTTAAATAGTTTATCAATTAAAAAGTCTTTAAAAAAAGAAAAATAATACTACATTGTAGATTTCTTTGTATTATTTAAATAAAGGAATTAAATATATTTTATATAAACTAAAAAATTAGTTATATTTAAATTATGTACATTTTTTTATAAATTTCAGTAATAGAAATTAATTTCTCATATATTTTTTACTTTCAATTCCTTAATTCATTTATAAATAACCTACTTAAAAAATGAATTGTAAAAAACTTAAAAGTTGAATAAAAAATTCTTAAAATTTTGTATTATACTATTATTAGATTAAATCATTTATTATTTTTTATTCAATCAAAAAGAGTTTTGTAAATTAAAAATTTCGTTTTGAAATTTAATTATTCTATATAAAATTGTAATTTATTGAAATGGACCTAAGTCAAAATTTGTAACAAATGGAATAGAAAATTATTAAATTTAAATTTTCTTTTGAATAGAACGCAAAGTCTAAACTCATTAATTCTACTTAGTAATGAAATATTATATCTTTTTTATAAAATTTAATAGAAAAAAATTGAAACATTTTTACTGATTATGATATTAAATTTAGTTGTATGATTTTGTATGTTGGCTATAAACGTCAAAATTCGTTCAACATGTGTTTAAATCCATAGCTGTTTTTTACTAGTGTATAAATTATAGATAGGATATTTATCATAATAATGTCTAAGCGACCATCATGTAATGGATATAATAATTTTAAATTTAAAAAATTTAAAGCGAACGAAAGAAATGCCAACTTAGGTTAGTAAGAAGGCAGTTTATTTTATTATGTATACTTTAAATTGTTTTATGTGTTTTTTTATCAGAAAGTAATAATTTATTAATAAGAATAATAAATTAACTATCAGAAAACGAAATATATTGTTTGTTTTTATTTTTTAATTTAAATAATGGCTCTTTTAATGTTCATTTTTTCTTTTATGTATAGAAAATGATGATATTTGGGGAGATGATCTTGATGAAGATGAAGTGGAAGAATGTATTTTACAAGCTACTCAAGCATCTGAGGTTGTATAATTACTTATTATATTTAATTATAATTTATTGAATTCAATTTGTTAACAGATATCAGCATCACAAATTCATCAAAATACTACAACTTTACCGTCTTACTCAAATTTTAAAGTTCCTATCAATACTAAAAGTTGTTCAACACAAAATTATTCTACTACAATTAAATCTAAATATGAATCAAAAAGATCATTAGATTTAGAACAAAATATTAATAAACATATTTTCAGTTCAAAATATGTTGAAACAAGCTTTAAAAATATTTCAAATAGCCAAAGTACGGTTATAATTGAAGAAGATAGTAAAGTTAACGTTTCTACGTATTTATTAGAACAAATAGAAAAGTTAAAAAGTGAAAATGAAAAATTAAAAGATCAGTGTCTTACTAAAGAAGGGGAGGTTAGTTATTTTCCATATATGTATATATGAGGGTCGTTTGATAAGTATGGTAAAAAAGTAAGAAAAACTAAATTGAAAAATTTAATTAAATTAAACAATAAATAAATTTACCATTCTTATCAAACGACTCTCGTATATGTATATATATATATGTGTGTTTGTGTGTAATTACATTTGGTATATGTGTTATTTTTTATATACAGAGTTCAATATTAAGAAATCAAGTAAAACAAACACAGTTAGCTGTGGATACAATAAGAGTAGAAAAATTAAAAATTGCTGAAAAACATCATCAAGAATATACAGAAAAAATATGTACACTAAACAAGGAAATAAATACACTTAAAACAGATACTGAATTGAAGGTATTTCTTTATAATATGGCAAATCATTTCATTGTCGAAATTTATAAATATATTACATTAAACTTTTGTTCACAGGATTTAGAAATAATCAATTTAAAAGAAAGGTGTAGACTTCTAGAAAGTTCTAAAGTGAAGATTATAGAACCTTCTTCAAGTCAGTGTAATCGGCTAAATTCCTCATTTCACAAAAATTTTTCAAAAAATCTAAAATCAGGAGTAGATACCAGCAGTCAAATAGATAATAACCAAAGTCCAACATTATATTCTTATTTCAATTTATGTAAGTGTGAAAATATTTATTATATTTTTATTGTTTTAAATAAATATTTTTTCTAAAAGTCATTTATATATATATATATATATATATATATATATATATATATATATGTATATGTGTGGGTGTGTAATTTATTTCTGTTTCTAGATTATCCACTTAAAGATCAAATCTCTTCAGAAATTTTTCAAAAATCATGCCAGGAAAAACCAGTTGTTGATATAAAAAAAATTCAATCTGTTAATAGAAGTTCACTACCAATATTACAGTATGATTCCGTTTGCAGTTTAATAGGTATTATTATAATTAATACATTATTTAGAAATATTAAAGCTTTTTTATTTCAGAAAAAGCAGCAAAACTTAAATTATGTCAAACAGTAACTCATAATCACAAGCCATTAACAATGGAATATATTTATAATGAAATAAGTAATTTAATGAAGTTGACAAGTGAACAGTTAGATTCAGATTCTGTAAGATTTTCAGTAAATAAGGTAAAATATTGTATATTTCTAAAATATATATTAAAAAAATTATTTAAAAGTACATTTCTATAAATATATTTTAATTAGTTTTTAGTTAAGGTTTATTTCTTTTTAGATATTTTTTGTTGCAAAAGAACTATTAATAAATAGTTTAGAATTAGTAGAAAAAATTAAAGAAGAAACAGAATATGAAGAGTTAAGAAGTTTGGATATATTATATTTAAGTAAGAATGAACATTTGAGTGAAAATTACTTACATTCCAACATTTATAGTCCTAAGTTAGTTGAGTTACTTTATTAAATTATTTATTTATAACTTTTATTTTTTTCAATAAGCTGCAAGTTTAAATGTAAAATAATTTTTTTATGGAAAATTATGTATTTTATTGCACACACAATGTAATTAAAAACTATATTATCCACTAGTACATATATATTTTTTTATATATATTATATATATATATATTATATATATATTATTTTTAGTGAAATATGTTATGAAGAACATTCAATTGAATTAAGACGTATAATTGCTTTATTATCAGCAATCGCAAAGTATAATCAGTATTTGTCAGATCACATAATAGGAAAAACAAATTTAATTATTGAAGATGATATATTTTTAAAAGAAAATTTGAAGTATTTTACAAAAATAAATACAAAATCTGAACAAAATAATCAGCCTAGTACTTCAAAACAAGTATCTTCAATTGAACAGAATAACTTTTTAGATATTTTACTTCAGTTAGTCACAATTATTGGTGAAATTGTAAGTTTTGTTATTTTTAAAAATTATACTATATATATATATATATATATATATTTAAAATAATTATATATATATATATATATATATATATATATATATATATATATATATATTGTAGAAACGAGCACATCAGTTTAATGGTTTACTATTGACTATTATCAGATTACTTACTAGTATTTCTGAAAAATCTCGAGACTTTCTTAATATGAGGTAAGAAATGCATTTATATTAATATTTCATAAATGATTTTTTTTTTTTTATACAGAAAAGAAATACTTATTAATATATTAAAAGAAATTATTTTTTCACAACCATATTGGAATGTTTTAAATAATGCATTGGAATATTTTGTTAAAATTTCATATAATAATGAAATGAATAATTTACTATGCCATAGTTTTGATAGTACAACAAAAAAAGATAATGGTGGTGTTCTATATTTTACAAAAGGTAAATTATGCAATTCATAAGTAAAAATAATTTTTTTTATAATAATTTATTTAAAAAAAATGTCAGTAAATGTAAAACTTTAAAATTAAAGTATTTTTTCAAATAAAAGTATTAAGTGTACAACTATATTTTAAACAAGCAAAACATGTTTTAAAATGATTTTCTTTTACACATATTTAAAATTACAATATTAATAAATTATTATTTATTAATATTTGTAGTAAGTATTCATTGTTGTTTGTTGTAGCCTCTTGTATATTACAAGTATTTAGTATTTCATTAACACAGCTATTAAAAGCACCTAAAGTATTTTCTATACAACTACAAACATTGGATAATCTTGTTTGCCTAATTCATAATGGATTATCGATGGAGAGTCAATGGCTTATTTTAAAAGAAAAAAAAGTGTAAGTAAATATTTTTACATGTTTGTTTTTGGTACTATTAAAGATGTTTTTATTATAGCTGTTTGTGCTTTGTGAAGACTGTGTATGCTTTTTTGAAATGTTTACAAATTATTTTAGAATTATATATTGAAGAAGAGCATAATATCGATGGTATGATTAAATTTCACACATATAATTTTTTTATGTATTTTTAAAAATGTTAATTTTTAGAATTAAATCTTATAAAGAAATTTAAGAATGTTACAAAAAACTCTTTACTATTGTTATATGTATTAAATTTTCGAAAACAAGAAGTAATTTGCAGAACATCAGCAATTATTAAACAATATCATAATGTTATTCGAATATTTGGACAACTTAAAGAAAAGTTAGAATTCACCTATGTTCATAGTATGTAATGTTTCAATACAAATTTATACTATAAATGGAGTGTTAATGTATGTGTATGGGGGAGGGAATATGTATATATATATATATATATATATATATTTTTATATACACACATAAATGTATTTCAGGTATGATATATGAAGAAATGTATGTTTTTTATTACGAACATCAAAGTAATGAATCGGAGTTATTAGAAGAAAATCAAGATGCATTAAAAAAAATTTTAAAGATCTGTTTTAATACATTTCAAGACTTTGATTAATTTTATTTTGAAGTAGTAATAATGTGACTAAGATTTGTTTTTGTGAATGTGTCTATCAAAGGACAAAACATAGATTAGGTATGTGATAAAACTTATTAAATGAACAATAATTTTTATTAGACAATAATTGAAAAAATTTTGTTCTTTCCATTTAAATGATTTTTTTTTAAAAGTTAATTTAGAAAATAAGTATTGTATATTGTAATTTCAGCTTTGAAATTAAATATAAAAAAAACTGGTATCCAGTTTTTATGTACACATTTTTTACCATAAAAAATACTATTTATTTGTTATAAGTGTAATTTTTTGTTACATTTATTTGTTTGATTACTTTTACCTTCATTTAATTATGTGTTTGGTGTTTTCTCATGAAAACAATTTGTAAATATTTAAAACAATTCAATTTTTTTAAAAAAAATAATCGTTAATTATTCAATTTTGGATAAATGAAAAAATCAACATATTTATAATTATTTTCAGTTGAAATATTTTGATTTTTTAAGAATAACAAAAATTATAAATTAAGTAATTAATTATCAATTATTGTATTATTTCACAAACTTGTTAGGTATAAAAAAAAACTAAATTCATAACTTTTTTATAATATATTTCACAAAAAAAGTACAAAACTTCTCATTTTTAATCTGAACACTAGGAATGTCTTAAAATTACTTATTATGTTTTGCAGCCTGTTTTTTTAAATAAATGTTTCTTAACATACACAAATCTCTAGCCAAGTAACTTTTGTTAGAATTCAATAAATAGGGTTCATTTGAAACTGACACATCATAAAGTTTCAATAATAATTCTGATGTAAATTGATCAGGTAAACATTTAAGTAAACTTGGTACGAGATTAGGGGGCATATTTTGTAATATAGCACTTGCTAAGTCTTTACCATAAAGAACACAAGATTTTAAAAACTGAAATACAAAATAAATTTCATAACTTATATGTGAATCTTGGTTTAACACATTTAAAAAGTCCATAAATAATTCACGTAATGCTGATGACAATGGTTCTTTTAAACACAAACTTGGTTCAGCAATATGTCTTGTATTAAAACCATATTTTGTTTCACTTGTATTTAATAGTCCACTTGCATTGTTTGTTGCACTATTTATTATATTTCCAGTTCCAGAAGGAAAAGTTGTGTTATTTCCTGTAGGACCATTGTTTGATTGTGTTGAACCATTCTCTGAACCATTTTGACTGTTTCCACTTGTCTGAGAATTTGGAGTTATATTTGGTAAAGTTAAATTAGGTTCAGTTGATGTTGTATCATTTAAACGTAATAATTTACTTGCTGGAGATAATTCATTTTCCTATGATTGAAATATTGATTGAGAAATAAAATCTTTTTGTTTTAATATTAAATAAATTAACTATTAACTTACTTCTGTTTCCATATCACGTCTTGAACGTTTTTTTGATTGAACTGTTGAACTGTAATTATGAAATTCAATCGTTGCAATAATGCAATAAACACAAAGTCTTGCAATTGTTGAACTTTGTGGTTCAACTAACATTTCAGATCTGAGAAAAAGAATAAACTCTTTAACTTTTATAAAATTAAAAACAATATTTTTACAGCAATATTGTATTAATGAATCCAACAATATTGATAAAAGCTTTAATACTCACTGTGAATTATTAAAAATAAATGTGGGCAACACTTGTGATAGGAGAGCCAGTGTACATCTTTCAATATCCAAATGAAAAATGGCAAAAATTAAATCAGCAGCTTTATTTAAATCTTGAATATATTTTAATTTCAACATTTCCTATATTGCATATATCAAATTATAATCAGTATTAATATATAATTATTGATCAATTTACCTGTATCATATTACTAACAAACCATCTTGGCCCTCCCATAAGAAGTAAACTTTCTAAACTACTAGTTAATTCCCCACCTATCCAGCCTTTTGAATGTATTTCCAAGAATAACTGTTTCAATTGTTGGACAGTCGGAATTGTGGGTATAACAGAAGTTTTATTTTTTGCGGATGGAGGGTTTATATCACTTTGAAATTTTCGAATAATTTGAGACATTAATGATGACCTAGAAATTAAATAAATTTCCATATCCATCAATATATTATCTTAAATCTCAATTTTCTAAAAATGTAAAGTATACAGAAAAGTAATTTTATTATAAAAACAGGCTGCTATTTATTTGATTATTTTTAATTTTAATATTTTACCATGAACGTAAAATTAAAAGAGTGTTTTTTCAAACTATGTATTATTTTTGTTATTGTTAAATATTTACCAACCTTTCTTTGAAACTGACTTGATCCTGACTGTCATCTCCACAATTATTTCCAGGTACCGTAGTTCCTTGTCCACCAGTCACTAAATATAAAAAATTATATATTATAAAGGATTATTCTTTATAAAATTATTATAATTTTTTCCTGTTTTATAATATTTAAAAAAAATATTTAAATGTTATAAATTTTTTTTTATATTAAATATAAGATTTTATAATAAAACTAATAACTTTGAAAACAATTTATAATCTTTATTTTAATGTAACAAATTATTTATGTTTGGTGTCAAAATGTTAATATAATGTTAAAAAGTGTTTTATTTACAATTTAATAAAGTCTCTCTTCAGAATACAATAACTAATTTCTAAAAAAAATATATAGTTAGAGAAATCATGTACAATGAAATAAACATGAATTTTAAAAATGACAATTACCTGTTATAAATGAATAAACATATTCATTTATAAATGACCAATATTATGAAAATGATATGCATGCTATTAATACAATGTACACACTGATATTGTTATTATTTTTACGATTACCGGATGAAGTAGGCTGACCTGTGCCAGCTGAAGTTGTTGTTGGTGTACTAGACACATTAGCTAAAAGCAGTTGTTGTACCATGTTCATAGGTTTTAGAAATGCATCTTGATGAACTAATCGAACGTGAGCACACAACCATGCTGCAGCACAGACTGCCAAAGCACAACAACCTCCAGCAGAACCTCTTAATGCATCAAGCACACGTTTTACATCTGTTGCACCTATTGCTCCTCTTTCCCATGCACAAAGAACTTCCTTTACTGCTCCTGGTACATTTATACACACTTCATGCCAGTTTGTTTGCCTAAAATAAAATGATTTATTTGTGTATGCATAAATATATACATACATACATATATATATATATATATATATATATATATATATATATATATATATATATATATATCCACATGCACATTTATATTATTATTTTTATTACCCATATTTAAAATCTGGTGGTACATCAGGAGAATTAAGTTGTTTTATCAAAGCATCAACACTGGCAGGAACACAGAGATTTACAATATGATCAGGAGATTTTGGATTATTGGGTTCAGACATACATGCTCGAACCCATTGTTCAAAAAATGAATTTCCATTTTCTTCAATTACCATCTTCAAAATATATATACATAAATTGATGTATATTCATATATATATATATATATATATATATATATATATATACACATACAAACATACACATTAAATAATATACATACTTTAGTTCCATAAGTTTGAACAATTGAGCAGAGCATTAAAAATGAAACATCAAAAAGCATTGCTCTAGTGTGAGCACTTTTAGCTGCTTCTGGTAAACCACCATTTGTCATTGGTTGAATTGAATATTCATTAAATTTAATTAACATTGATACAAAAAGTTTAAGTTTTCCTTGTACTGTTGCAACGGCAAGAATTAATTCAAAACTTTTACCATTAAGCACTTGATAAAGCATACTTAGAAGTGCTTCCTGTAAGCATATTTAAATAATGTAATTAAAAATTAATAAATATAATAAAAAAACTTATAATATTTTGAAAGTGAATTGTACTTATATGTATATATATTAATACAAAAATTTAGTAAAACTACTGACCTGTATTTTCACATAATCTGCACTGAGCATCTTCAAAATTCCTGCTAATGTTGGTTCTGCTCTTATAATAACCTTTGGTATACTAGCTCTGTTAACTGAATTTGGATCAAATTTTTGTAAATTATTTAAAATCCCTTCCCGTTTTGATGCAAAATATTTGACATATTTTTCCGAAACGAGATTTAGTTTATGCAATTCATTAAGTAGACATTCTAAACAATTGCAAGAACATTTTATATCTGTGATATCTAATAACGGTGTATGTTGAAGTAATAAATCAAAAGCATCAACAACATCTTGTGAAAATTCCTCTTTTTCTTCAGTTGCTAATAAAAACTACTTTATTAACAAATATTTCAAATATTTCCAATAAAACATTAAACTTACTTTTTGTTAATGTAACAAGTTGTTGTAAAATATGTGGTACTTTAAGAAATATAAATGCACCCCATTGGCTTTCTCTTGTTTCACTAACATCACTTAAAGCCATTAAACAGGCCCTTATTAACTCACAGTATAAACGTGGTAATGAATATCCTACATAATATATTAGAAATATTTAACAATCTTAGTATTAATTATGTGATGCCAAAATTAAAAAAAAAAGGTTAGTATAAACATTTTACAACTTACATTGAACTAATTACTATTATTAAATAAGTTTATTTTTAATATTAATAAGAACTCACCTTTTATTCTTTTAATCATAAGTAATTGAGCAACAAATACTTTAATATCACTACAGGGATTTAAAAATACTTGAATAGCAAGTAAACTTTGCATACAATATGTAATAGGTTCAGGTTTTTCATCATTTGAAAATATTGTATCGATTTCCAAATTTGAGAGCACTTTCAAAGCCGATTCAATTGATACAGGAGGTTTGAATGTATTTGTATTAAGCTTTAATAATGTGTTGACTTCCTGACATTTTGTTTGAATTTCAGAATAGGTGTCTAGTAAAAATAAATATTTATTAAATAATTTTGATTTATTTTAAGAATAACATTATTATGAACATGCATAAAAATATGTTAATTTGTTTTAATACAAATTACTTTTATGGTTAAAAACCAAAAACTATAAATTTATCTAACAAATCTATTTCTTTTTGTACAATTTTTATAAGTACTTTCATAGAATTCATTATTAATATGTATATTTAATAGATTATATATTAACGATTTGTTTTTTGTAACAATTAATATAACAACTTAATCAATATATAAAAATATGAAACTTACGTGCATTATCATGCTTTGCTAAATAAAGCATTGAAGATGTAAAATCATTCTCTATAAAATTATTTAGAAGAATACAGGGTTTTTCAAGTAGATCATTTTGATTGATTAAATAACTATTAGCTTCAATATTTGTCAAATTATAATGTAATACATTTAAAAGCCATAAACATATATTAATTAATGATGTAGCTATTATATTTTCTTCAGGTTTAGCTCTACAAGTTATTCCAGGCTAAAAGAGTAAATTACATTTGAGTGGAACTATATCTTATTTTCATACATTATATAATTTATTATATATATATATATATATATATATATATATATATATATATATATATATATATATATATATATATATATATATATATATATATATATATATATATATATATATATATATATATATATATATATATATATGTATGTATTATACCTGTACTGATTCAAGAAAATCAAGTAAGCTAGCAATACAGTGGGGTTTAGTAAAATGTGAATATTTACTAATCTGTTGAAGAACCGCTGCATAACTAACTAACTGAGTACTAAGACTGTGTCTTAAATAAGATAATACTAATTGATTTGCACCACTACCGACTACAGCTTGCTGTAAAATGCAATCCGCTAAATCGTACACATCCCCTGACGCACCTCTTGGCAATATCTACAGATGATATTTTTCAATAAGACGTTTTTATTATTATTGTTATATTCAATTAATACGTACTGTTTTAATATTTATTCCCCATTGTAAATCAGACCAACGTTCTCTCCAAGCTTTTAATAAAAGAGCTTTTAGAGAACTTGTCTTTGAAGTAGTTTCAACAACTGAATTTGAAGATGTTAACTTCACTATCACATTTCTTGCTAACATTTTAATAATATAATGATACAAAACTTTTTTGAAAAATGTTATATATGGGGCACTTGTGAAAAAAATAACGTCATAACCTTTTAATTAAAAAAATACTAATATTTTCATCTAATTTCTTCAAACATGATTAGAAAATAGAAATAGAACATTTTCATAATGATTTAATAAAAGTTTCATTGATAATTTTAATTTTATTTTTCATTGGTAATGTAGTAATATTTGTATTGCTGTCATCCACGTCTAAGTTAAACGTTACTACGTTTAAATGCATATGTCAAACATAATAAAATATATATTGTAGAAGTTATTTAAGGAAATGATTATTTTTTATGCATCGTTTTATTTAATTTGTATAAATTGGAAATTTTCTTAGTTCAAGTAAGATATAAAATTTATTTTTACAGTTTTCTAATCATTTATTTTTTCGCCGATTTCATATAATTTAACACGTTGCTTATAGATTATAATTCACGGATTTCAATAAATAATTGTCAAAAATGACTACTAGAAAACGTAGCGGTTCTGGTTCCAAAAGACAACTTAAAGAAAAAGTTGTTCAAATGTATGAATCGTTTTTTAAAGGCGAAGATTTAACGAAAACTAACCCCACATTCTGGGATGAACTGTTTTTACTTAAGCCGAAAGTGTCCAGTCTTGAAGGAGAGATACAAAAAATAAGCGGCGAACAGTTAGTTGGTCTGAAGGAAAATATCAATGTTCTATTTTCACAATGCATCGAAACATTAGAACATGAACATCATATTCGAGTAGTTTATGCTTTACAAACATTATGTGCTTTAGTTAATGGGATTTATAAGAAGACTGCAATTGAAAATAGTTTTGATATAATTAATATTTTAATGGGATTTGATGTTGCTGAAGAAAGAATGCAGCAATTGTTAACTCATATTAATCATTTTTTAACAGGTATACATTACTGAGTTTATTAAAACAATTGTTTATTTAAAATTTAGATTATTAATTATTTTCATAGAACTTTCTAGTTTTAATAAAATCAAAGAATTTAATTTATTATTACAGGAGAATTCCCACATAGTCTTAAAAATTTATGTTTAAAATTATTACTAGTCTTTGTAACTGGTACTGAGAATGTCAGTTCAAATACCCTCCTAGAATATGTAATGGTAACTCAAACTTTTGAATCTTTGATGCAACTGTTACGATCTTCATCATCTCGACAACTTCATGGGCATGATGTATTACTTTTACTCACTTTACTAGTCAATTATCGTAAACATGAAGCTGCTAATCCTTATATTGTGAAATTGTCAATTGTTGATGATGAATTAGCTTTAAATGGTTATGGACAGGTATTTTTTTCTGTAAAACGAGCACTGATTTTATAATGTGGAATTATATATATTTTAGGTCATTACATCATCTTTAATGGATTTTTGTCGACAGTTCACTGCCCAACAATATGAAGCACAATCAGCTTCATGGCTATCTTCATTAACAAATATAGTTGGAAATATGTTTGTTTCAGAAGATGGTGCTATACGTACACAACAAATTAGGTATTTATGTTATTAATAATAAAGTTTGCTCATTTGATTGTACTGTATTTGCTTATTAATATTTTTGATATTTGACAACAATAAATTTTAAATGTTTACTTGTTTTAATATATAATCTGTTATAATTTTTACAAAAATTTTTGTATAGAAATGATTCATTTTTCATTAATTTAAACTTAGTAATGTATATATAGTGTTTTAATTATTGTTTAGTGTAAGAAAATATATATGGGCTTGGCATGTTTTATAAATAAGCTTTAATGTGTTTTTTTATAGATTATAAATTAATTGAATTCATAATATCTTTTTAATATGTATGTGTGTGTGTGTGTGTGTGTGTGTGTGTGTATATATATATATATATATATATATATATATATATATATATATTATGGAGTTAATATTATGCTCATTTAAAGAAATAATAAACACTTAAAAAAATTATCGCTAAATCAATTTATAGGGCAAATAATGCACTTCTACTAGCACTCTATGAAGCTATTCATTTAAACAGAAATTTTATTACAACCTTGGCTGTGACACAAACAGATACAAGTAGTACCGCAGGTAGTGCACCTCCTTCGCCTGGAAATACATTAAATTACGGACAAGTGGCTCCTGATCCAAGCAGACCACCTCCAGCACATCTCATAGACATTATGGCACAGCCTTCAAATTTACTTGTAACTTTTTTTCAATACTGGTATGATTTAAATTTGATTTATAATTGAGTAATTTTGTAATAAATGGCACTTCATTGTATATATATATTTATTTTTTATTATTTTCTTTAGTTCAATTGTAATGCAAGATACTAAAACTGAATGGAGTGCAAACACTGTAAAATTATGTTTCGTAATTCTTGGATGTATCAGTGAAGACCAGTATGCTAATACAATAATGCATGATGTTACTCTCTGTTTTAAAGTACAGTTACATAGATTGCCAATGCGTCATCGTAAACCTCCTCCACCTGATAGGGCTGCACCTAGTCAGCCTTTAGCATCAACTTTATTAGGTAAAATGTGTAAAAAAATTCATTAGAAAAATATTAAAATATAATGTATGTCCATTGTAGATAATTCCGATTTTAGAATTATAGCAGTATGTTAAATAAAATAACTGAAGAAACTTTAAACATTTATTTGTATAAAAATAAAATGGATCTCAATTTTTTTGTGATTTGTGTTTTATAAACTTTTAATTATGTATCAATTTAAATAAATTGTTTAAAAGGATTAATTATTATTGGTAGTTAAGAACATTTGAAAGAGATTTCACAAAGAATAATTATAGATTACTTAATAATATTTAAATATCTGATTTTTTTCAGATTTATTAGTTGAGTTTATAATGAGTCATATGATGAAAAAGTTGCCAATGGAACTATATCTTCTTTGCATTGGTATAGTACACAGAATTTTATGTTATCAAAAACGCTGTAGAGTTCGATTAAATTATCAATGGAAAGAAATGTGGACTGCACTAATAACACTGCTTAAATTTCTGACTCAGAATGAAAATAATCTTGCAAAGAAAATGGACATATTTAATTTGTGTTTACAAGTAGTCAATATATTTAATTTGTTTATTACATATGGTGATACATTTCTTCCAACACCTGGTAGTTATGATGAATTATATTATGAAATAATACGTATGAATACAGTCTTTGAAAATTTACAAATGATGGGTAAGTTGATAATTGTTTAAGAAAATATAATAAAAATATATACTACTAGCAACTAATATCTTTTAAATAGATAAAATATAATTATTTATTTATATAATATTTTTGTACAAAATTACATTCCATTTGTTTATTATTGTATTTAATATTTTTAATTACTAATTTTTCTATTGCAAAATAATAGAATATTTATAAATAAAATAAATATGTTTTGTTTAACTAAAATGGAGAATAAAAAACCAGAATATGTTTTTTTTAATATTTTAAAATTTATTTAGCTATTCGTTACTCAACTGGTGAGAGCGAATTCAGGGACAATGCTGCTAAATTAAATATAGCATTAACAAATGTACGTGCTATAATAAAACATTTTTCACCAAAAATTGAACAATGGTTAAATTCACAAGCATTATCAACACCTTCTGAAGATCAAATTTTAGATGTTGTTCGGAAAAATTATGATAGTCTTACACTTAAACTTCAAGATTCTCTGGATCAGTATGAACGATATTCTGAAAAACCAAAACATACTGCATTTTTTACCAACATGGTCAGAAGTGTTGTGATTGATACAAAACAAAATTTAGATTTTGCATCTCTTGATTTGCAAACTATCCTACAAGAATTTTCATCTATATCATAGCATAGTATCTTTTTGTACCGCTGTGTTGATGAACATATAACAGACATTATTTGAAGTGATTATTAAAAGTCAAACAAATTGAATACTGTGTTTTTTTATATTAAATATATAGGATTTGTAATAAAAAAAGTTGTTTACCAGTGTTATTAAGTGATTAAGAAATCAAAACAAGTAATAATAAAAAATGTTATTTTTTATTGTCTATAAATAAGGCTGAGATTGTCATAACTATCTACAATATTATTCAAAAAATTGCTTTTGTTTTTATTCAAATAAACATACATTTTCATAAATACATCCATATGCATATTTCAAAACATGTATAAAGAAAATATTAGATAACTAAAAAATTATGAAATATTTCTCAAAACCATATATATAAAATTCAATAAATTTACTTTTAATACTGTTTTTGTATTAGAAGGATTTATTAATTTGTGTTTTTTTCATAAATATATATATATATATATATATATATATATATACACAATATTCATAATATAAAAAAAATGATCAGATAATTACATATAAGAATTATTATGTGATAAAATAAATAATTTTCAAACAAAATATATTTTTATTAGTGCTTTATTTACATACTAACATTTGATTTGAAATAATATGAAATAATGATTTAGTTTTGTTTGAAGTATTGATATAAAGTGGCACTTAAAATTGACATATATATATATATATATATATATATATATATATATATATATATATATATATATATATATATATATATATATATATATATATATATATATATATATATATATATATATATATATATATATATATATATATATATATATATATATATATATATATATGTATATGTATGTATGTATATTTATACAAAATAATATGCTTGTTTTTTATTGTACATATTATAAAATATATTATTACAAATATGTGCTTTTTGTTTCAGTGTTTTTAAAAATATCCTGATAATATTTTTTACTATTTTTTTTTTTGAAATCTTGAGCTTTCTTATATTTTAAATAAAAAATATGTATATTTAAAATATAAGAAATGAATAAACATTTACATTACTTTAGAGATTTTAAATAAATATTTACAATTTTATAAATTATTTATAATACAAATATATAAATTATTGATTAGCAAATTATTAAACTTTCAGGTTCTGTGTTAAAATGTATTATTTTTTTGAAACTGCATTAGAATAATTTTACTATATAATGTATGGTCTTCATGATTATTTTCAATTTCAGGTAAACAAATTTTTAAGTAATTATTTACATTAATTTTTCACGCTTTAAAATTCAACAATTAATATTTATGTTAAATCTAATTAAAGAAATAATTAGATATTCAAGTATTCCAAGTAGCAACAAATTAATATATATATAGGCAAATTTTTTGCTAAGTAAATTTTGCCGCTAGGCAAATTGAATTGCAGATAGAGCGCGGATATGAGTGTATCCGCATTTCGAATTGCGGATAGAGCGCGGATACGGGCTTATCCGTAATCGGAATTATGGTTACCGCGTATCCATAATCCGAATTGCGGATAGAGTGCTAAGAAAATTTTGCCGCGGTGCAAATCTTGCTTTAGGGCAAATTTGGCCGCAGAGCAAATTTTGCCGTTGGGCAAATTGATATTGCGGATCGAGCGCGGATATGGCGTATCTACAATCCGAATTGTGGATAGAGCACGGATATACGCGTATCCGCATTCCGAATTGCAGATAGAGCGCAGATATATATTTCGAATTAGGGGTAGAGCGCAAATATTTGGCCAGTATGAAGTTACCCCCGCGGGTAACTTGGAGCTCCTCTGGCCAAACATCGCGCAACAGGCCTGGGAAATGCTCCACAAAGAGATTAACCAAAACCAAGAAACAACCAGGTTATTCGAGTAGCTAGAGTAACTACCTAAAACGAGGTAAAAACTCTAAACAACTGACCGAAAGGTCGTTGCTTCAAAAGGGAGCGCAAATATATGCGTATCAGCGATAGAACGCGGATATAAGTGTATTCGAAAATCTAATTGCTGATAAAACGCGGACATACGCGATATATGAGAGTAAGGAAGTCAGTACGCATTTTAATTTTTGAAAGCGTTTCCTTACCGTTCATTAAATGATAATTTTGAAAATAAATGTTTATTAGTCGGTAATCCTGTTTGTTACTTGTTCTTCATTTTTAACGAGTACTCTAGGTAGATATTTATATAACGTATGTATGTATTTAGATCAAGGTTTATATAGAAGAGGTTGTTTTGTTGTTATGACAGTTAGTTTATTAGGTCTCTGCACGTTAGTTGATTGTGTCATCCGCGCCGATAGACTCAGTGGCCATTTCCTGCGCCTGCCATTTCATTCATGTTTGCTTGACACATATTTCATGAAGAACAATATGATATTAAAGCCTTTTGATCCAGGAAACCATTATTGGTTGTACGAAATGATAATTTAGTACATTGATTTCACTTATGTACGTAGTTTATTCTGTTCTTTTTAAAAAAATCATTTTTAAATAAACAAATAATATTTTAGAATCTGCAGTATTTATTAACATTATCAAAAATGTTATTATTTTCAATTAGAATAATTGTTATTCAAAATAATAGTATATTAGTTTTTTATTTTTAGTTCGAAATCGAAAAATCTTTTAAAATTTTATTAAACAGATATCATCATTGTATGTTTAATCGTAAGTGTGTAAGAAATTAATTAACTTATTTAAATGCTGATTATTGTTTTTTTTATTCTTATTTTTATAAGATAAGTAATTGTCGTTTTTGTTTTGGTTTTGTGTCTATTTTCTTGAACAAGTTTTTCGTTTGACTTATCAATAATGATAATTATGCATTATTTTTCTTTCATTTATTTGTATTCATGATATTTATTCTATTATATATGTAAAGACATCTGTATCATAATATTATGCACGATATCAGTTAAATAGATAAATAACATTAAATATATAAATAAACAACAAATATATCTCTGAAAATATTATATATAAATATATATATATATATATATATATATATATATATATGCATATATATGTATATGTATATATGTGTGTGTGTATATATGTACATGTGTTTAGTAATAGGTGTTAGCAGGTTTCAAAAATAAATATAAAAAGCTTGGGATGCGTTTTTTAGTACAGAAATAGAAAAAATCATCATCCTTTTTTCAAAACACATACATATATATAACACACATATGTTTGTATATATATATATATATATATATATATAAATATATATATATATATATATATATATTATATAAATGATAAAAAATAGGTAGGTGATAAGAAATTTTTTTTCATAAATTTAACCGTTTTTTCAAAGTTAGAAATTATTATAATCTAGTTTAAAATTTTTCTTATTTTTTATGGTTATGTTCTCAAAAATAGAATAATTTCGTAATTAAAAAATATAAAACGAAATTTGTAATTTAGTGAATTTTGAATTAAATGTGATTATTTAAAGGTCTTGAAAGTTCAATTAGAAGTCTTAGAAATTGTTGAATACTTTTTGTGTAACAAAAATTGTTCATAATTATTAATATTGTTATTTAATATATATACAATACATATATTGATTTATAAAATACTCAAAAAATTGATAAATTTAGATGTATATTGGGTTTAAACACATTTTTTTATACGAGAAAGATTAACTGAACGTTTAGATGCGAATCAATTATTGTGGGAAGAATGATCACGCGATTAAATTAAGCATATGCATAGTTTCGGTACTACATATATATATATATATATATATATATATATATATATATATATATATATATATATATATATATATATATATATACACTTATAAGCTAAACAGTACGTTTCATCTATTTATCTTCTGTTCATCCATTTGCCTATGTATAAAATCATTTTCGTACAATAGGCCAGAGTTCATTGCATCCATGCGTACAATTCCAAAAGGCAAACGTCATTGTTTTATCTCAACGTGCGTACCACACACGTGTGTATGTGTGAGTAAATATGCATTTCTGGCAAAACGTGGGAATACCGGAATGGTCAAAATAGAGTTGAGTCGAAATGAACGAAACGCGTATGACGCATGTTAATATCCGAATTATTAATTGGTCTGAGTATTTCGTCCTTCCGTTAGCGATGTAAATAGAATCGGTTATTTTACGCGAATTCAGACACTTACTAAATACATTCAGTTGATAAAAAACAATGTTGATGAACACACTTATTTATTATGAAAATATAGATTGTCAATACTACTAGTATGGAAGTTAGTTTTAAACGGTTTTCAGTAATTCTTCAATTAATTAATCCAGCACATTGTAATTTATGATAAATTATTTTTATGAAATATTTATTGAACTATGTAATTTTAGAAAATGTATATTAAATCATGTTGCAATTTTTATTTTAAAGAAATTTGATATGCTATTTTATTTGAATATTTGTTTATAAATTTAAATAATTAAATAACATTTTTTTAAAGGCAGTGTTTTTAACAGTAAAATCATTTTATTAAAATGTCTTCATCAAAAAATCATGTCTCAAATTTTATATACTAATTTATTAAAAATAAAATAAAATTTAAGATATAATTGCATTTTTTTAGATGAATTTGACTACAATTGAACATACATTCTTAGTTCGTGTAAATAAAATAATTCAAAATAATTTTTTATCATTTATTTTATAAAGTAGTTATGAAAAATAAAATTATAAATATGAATAGGTAGATATATTCGTTTCAATATTATTTTTAAAAGAGAATCCTAAAAGCTATAAATTATATTTTTATCAAACAATTAGTTTATATTTTGAATTAATTATAGATAACTAAACTTGATTTATTTTCATTCAATATTTTCTCACATTAATTTCAGAATTCTTATTTTTATTCCTTTTATACACCAAAAAACAAAGACACGTTAATAGATTTATATTAAAAATGATATTTCTTCATTTTATTATTACACACAATTAGAATAAATATTCCAAACATGTCTATTATTAGAATAAGAAAGCAATATAAGTTTATATAATATTATATGCAGTCTTTCTGTTTTGTATTGTTTGATGAACAAAAGGGGTTGTTTGATGTCTATGTTGTCAGCGCCTCTGTGGTTAATAACTCTTAACTATCACATAACTGTCTCACTATTGTTTTATTTGTACTTATTACTAGTCTACATGAATATATGAGGGTACTATTGAGATAAACGAAGTACATTTTAATTTATTATTTTTGAAGGCCAAAATAAGATATTTAAGAAATTGTAATTAATTGATAATAACATGCATCTGTTTTGTTAATGCATATAACGGTTAATTATGATTTAATATTACAACAATGGAAGAATAGTCCTTTAGATAAAACAGTAAATGTTTTAGTATTTTCTCATTTATGATTTCAAATTAATGACAAAGTAATATATTTCTTTTATAAAGGATTATTCTTTAAAATTACGTATCAAAACGATAAATTTCAATGCTTCGATTGAAAATTTGTTATGGTATAATTTGCTGTTAAAAGTGAATTTCCTTTTACAAATAAATTAATACATTAATACTAGAAAATTCTATAATTATTAATAATATCTCATTCACTTAAATAATATTATTTAGATCACATTACAATTGTTCTTAGAGTAGAAGTATCGAAAATATACAAACAATGAAAAGAATTGAAAATTATACGAAATGTAAAATTAATATTAAGAACGAAGAAATTATATTTCAGCACGAAAGTTATTTTCGTAAAAATGTTATTAACGAATAAGAATTTTTCTATCATGCATATATATATATATATATATATATATATATATATATATATATATATATATATATATATATATATAATTTGTTTTATGGGAAAAGAAGAAGAGGACCATTTAATAGACAAAAATTTAATCTAATATTAAGTTTTATTCATGTTTTGTATGCAATTATTTATTATGTACTTTTCATAATTTTTCTTGGTGTGTGTGTATTTTTACGAGGATTAGAACTAAAAAATGCGATAAAGGATATTTAAAACAAATATTAAAATACCACTCCTTTAAAACAATGCATGTGAAAAAATGTAGTTCTTTTCTTTAAAATATCGTACATTCTTTTCAAATAAATTCTGTCAATATTTATATAGTATAGACTGAAAATCAAACAGTCCATTCGTCTAGAAAAGAAAAAAAAAGTTAAATAACGACATTGTAAATAAATGGAAAAAATGAAAGAATGCGTTTTTAATTATGTATGAGTTTAAAATTGTGATATAATAATGTTACATTTATTCATATTTCATTCGATTATAACAGTTATAATAATGGATAATAAATAGTAATAATCCATCACTTTGATAAATACTTAATTACATATTTATTAAGCCAATTTTCTAAAATTCACTTCTAATTAATTATTATATGAATATAACGTCGTGTAAGATAAAGATAGTAAAACATAAACATATATTTATTAGACAGTAATAAATATATTGAATACGGAGTATGTATTATAACTGATTGCTCCTGTAACAATGGTGGGGGAAGTTAAAGTTAGCGTTCCTTATGTTGTCAGTTGATTGTTTGTACTGCAATAAGGAACACGTATATCATTTATACGCGGGAAGTTCGAGTTTTGTTTTTCTTTCGTTCTGTTTATTTTGATTTTGATTTCGGATTCTTTTCATATTTGTTTATGTTCTTACGTGCAGAAACAATGCGAAAGACAATTCGTAAAATCGATTGAACATGATTTGGAAAAGAAATACGTTTGTTTATATCATATATTTTAAATCATTTTTACTATTTGTGAACAAAATGTGAACTGTAATTATTTTTTTGGACTTAGTTTTACACGTATGTATACTTGTAACATGTTGTCATGTTTTATATATATATATATATATATATATATATATATATATATATATATATATATATATATATATATATGGTATGTGTGTGTATAAATATTTTAACATATTTACATATTTAAAGAGTTAGAATATTTATTATGAACAAAAAATTATAATCGTTTACGTCAAATTGTATGTAGATGTCTAGACATTATTTGTGTATTTTTTCAAATTTTCTTATAGTATTAATATGTCAACATGTATTCAAGAAATTTATATACATATATTTATATATAATTTTATACTTAATAAAAAAAAATGCCAGCAATTAAATATAGTAGTTACATATTAAAATGACTGCAGAAAACTATTAATTTCTGTATTTGTTTATTTTGACATATCCTATTTTCATTTGAAATATTCAATTGACTTTCTAACTGCCAATTAGCAATGTTACATAAATGCGTTTTAAAATCAGACTTGTAACAAAAAATAATTTTCATTCTAAACATGGTTTAAAAAATAGTATTTTTTATAGCTGAATATAAAACTCACTACTTTTCATGTTATGGAAATAACTTCCAATTAAATTGTTATAAAATGTTGTCTAAAGAAACATTAAACATTTAAAAATGCTCAGAGATACAATTTTATAAAATGTGAATATTTAGGAATTTTATTTATTTGAATTTATTGACTAGTTAACAGGTAGGAAATACTGGGGGTAATTATTTCTCTTTAAGGTTTATTATTTGATTAATGTAAAAAAATGAGCATTATGTATTTTTATTTATTTAAAAACAATCTTATGTTTTTCAATATTTTTAAATGTTTTTTAATAAACACATAAACTTATATATATATATATATATATATATATATATATATATATATATATATATATAATTGTAATATTTAGTATTTAAAAGACCGATTTTCATTATTATATGTGTAAATTAATGTTGAATAATAATGAAATTGAAATAGGTTGTTACGGCAAAGTAGTTAGCTTAGCTGTTCGTTAATAAACCATGAGATTAATTTTAGTTTGTGGGATATGCTAGCTTTTACCAAAAGTGCTTGTGTAATATATTTTCTGTATTTTGATTTTAATAAAAATATAATATATTTGTTATATGTTATAAGAAGAAAAAGTAGTACACAATTTTACAATGTATAAAAATTAATAACTTTATAATATACAGTTAGAAGTATATAAAATATTCCTTTTAGAAATGTGAAGTAAAATGAAGAATTTTATAAAAAATCAAGAAAACTTAATATCGTTTAATATTATAAATTTTCTAGTGAGAAAAATAAATATTATAGACAAGTTCTTTTCGGATATGTAATAACATTATTCACACATTTTTATATAAATAGAAGTAAATAAATTATGAAAGGTGAATTAAGTAACTGGATTATTCAATTCATAATGATAGCTTAAAAATTAATTATTCTTGCTAGTTTGATTTTTTGTTGAGTACAATTTTGAAGTATTTTTAATTCCATGTAAAAAATATTAATAATAATAATATTAAGATGCTATTTCTTCTTGCTTATACGCTAGTATCTTTTTTAAATCAGTAATGTACAATTTTTTTGCAGTATATTAAATGTTTTAATTTTTTTATTTCGATACAAGTAGTTTGTCAAGTATAAAATTTATATTTATTGTCAAAAATAAACAAATACAACATTTTCTTTTATTATATCATTTATATAATAGTCTATATCAAAATAAAATAATGTTCACAAAAAACCTTTCATGTAATCGAATACAAACATTCATTAATTTGATATTTTTCTAATTAAGCCTCGATTTTAACTTTTTGTTTACTTTAATCGCACTTTTACAGTCGCTCGTAGACTTTATTTACACTTATTGTTTTTACTATGTTCTAACGATGTAATTAATATTGTTTTTGTATTATTTAGTACTAAACGTATTTGTTTTTATTATTCGAACGAGTTCCAAGAAAACACACACTAGAAAAATAATTTGAAATAATACAAATCACTGATGGTATGAAAATTGTAATATGCTAAATAAGCCTGTTATAACATACTATTTTTTATTTATTTGCTCTTTATTAAAGTATTGTGCACAATTATTTTTATTGAAAATTTCATTTGTATATTTTCTGTTTATCAAAGATCAATTAATATTTATTTTTATTTGGGATAAAATAAGTGTCTAAGTTTATTTTCCTATTCTTTCATTTCTTATTTGTTCTATTTTAAGATTAAATTATTAAGCTGTATTTCATTTGATTATATTTTCAGTTTATTATTCATTTTGTTTATTCAGTTGCATTTTTTTTAAATAAACTTATTGAATATCATTTCTAGGTTTTATAGTAGGATTTTTAGTCTATTTATAGACTATTTGGTTTGATTCGACGAATAATTTAGAATCTATTTTCAATTAAAAATTATTGTATTATATATTTTATTTTATGTATATTTTAATAACCAATAATATATATATATATATATATATATATATATATATATATATATATATATATATGACAGTAATATATATATATATATATATATATATGTTAGTTAAAATTTATACAGACTTTATTTTTGAAAACAAATCTTTTTATAAGATGAATAGAACATAATTTAAATTTCTAATAAATTAAACTAATTTTTGTACAGTGTTGATGTTCCTATCTTGGTATAAATTATTTAGTGTGTATATATAATATATAAAATTAAATATTCTTGTATATAATGAATCCATTATGAATGGAACGAATAAAATATTTTTTTATCTGAGGCTTATTTGAATTTTTTGGAAGGTTAAAACTTAATAATACATTCCTTGTTATGGAATATTACGTTCAGAATTTAATAATATGTTTTATTTTTTACTGTTTTCTATTAATAATATGATTTTCTGTAAGTAAATATGGATGAATTGTTTTTGGTATTTTTAGTTTTTATTAAGTTTCACAAGAAAAATTAGTTTTTAGAAAAACAAGTACAAACTAATAGTTGTAATAAACATCTTTCTTATTTTACTAAGAAGTTTATTATATTAGTTAATTTTTCCAATAAAAAATATTGTATTAAAATGAATTATTTTCAAATAAAAATATTTAATTTTCATCTCACGTTATAAAAATGCATTGAAAAAAATATAGCAATAAAATGTATGTGTTTTAGATTTTTATTTATAGTATTTTTAGTTTCAGTTTGATAAACAGTTCTAAAAAGTGAAACGATTATATAAATCATAAAGACTTTGTGATAATTACTGAAGTGCGGTTTTGGCGCCAATTTTCAACAGTGATGCGTAACTATTCATACGTTCTTTATATTCGTGGCAATAAAATCAAATTAATCAAAAAATATATTCAAATCGCTTGACATTTATGGCACCGACCACATACTTACGATAACATTAAATATTAATTACGTTCCTTCAATATGATAAATCTAGATAAATCTATATTCGGCGATATAAAAATACGACAAACAAAAACAAAAAAATGAAATAAATAATAAACTATGTGTGATTGAATACGCGGTCCAATGAACTGAAACGCAATAATATAATTCAGCAGCTAATGCCGTTGTTGTGTTTACTCAACAATTGAATTGTGTGAAATGAGCTACCGTTTCAGACGTTCGTTTTTTCATGACAATGACAACATTTCGTTCGTGGCGAACAAGTGTTATATCGTGTTGTTAGCGTGTTTAACTATATGCGGGTATGTCGGAGGGCAACAGAGTTCATCAGTCACAAGTGCAAATCAGCATCAGCATCTCGATGTTAATTTTCAGGATCATTGTGTACAAGGATGCCCTTTTCAAGTGAGTGTCTTTTTATTGTTTTGATACATTTGTCTGCTGATGTAGTATAACTATTGTTGATGTTTTTGATCTTATGTAGATTGTCTGTTTCTTTTTATAATACTTCTGTGGACGTTAACAGTAAAAAATCTCTTGTTTTAGAAAAAAGGTAATTAACCTTAATTTTCTCATTTATGTATAATATTTGGATTTTTCACTTTTAAGTTAATTAATATAAAATTTGTCAGATATTTAAAGTTGGCTTTATTATTATTTGGTTGTTTATTATTAGTTGACTTTGTATTTTTTTTAAAAAAAGACTAATTCAGAATCTGTATAAAAAATATCATGTTTATAAACTATGAGAAATTTTAATGTCTTTTTATATGAATCTAGGTATTTTTGAATTAACATTTGAAAAAGTTTCCATCCATCCTAGAATCATTCGTTGTGAAAGATTTTATTGAAAAGGTCTGTCAATTTATAAAGAAATGTTAACAGTATAGGAAAATGTCAGATGAATTTGGAAGATGAGCCATATAGAGGAGAGGATGAATATAGAAATATTTCTTTTAACCAATAGTAAATGTATGTGTACGTGTTTTGGTTGTACATTTTCGAATCAGTTTCCTGCCACTTTTTTAGTACTTAAGGGGTTATACGCACTTGCGAGGCGCAAAAACGACGTTTTTTTAGGAATTTTTTTTAGAAACAGTATTTATTTTGCAATTACAAATTATGGTTATTTGAATAGATCCTACTTTCAAGAATAAAATAACATGTCGATCATAAAAAAATATTGAAGTGCACCGCTCCTGCAGACGATGTCCCGAACGACCTCCAAAAAAGGCGCTTGGCGGTGATCTCCATATCGGCGGTTTGATTTATATGAAATCAAAAAATATGGTCAATTCTTTTAAAGGATAGATTAATGCAGGTATTGAACGAAGGAATAATAAAAATTTTCATTTTTGACAAAATGGCGTCTACTTGAAAAAATTTTTTCGTTTTTTACTAAAATTTTCGCTCCAAATTGTTTAAAAAAATAGTAATAATTTTTGTAAACCTTATTCATTCGTTCAATACCTGAGGAATAAATTTGAGAAGATTGTGTGAAAATTTGAGACCTATCGGTTCAGCCATTTCTGAGATATCGAGATCACCGACTATGAAAACACCGTTTTGAGATAAACGCGTTTGAAGTTTCGGAAGTAGTTTACACATAGTTAAATTTTTTTTACAAATTCAGTTGTATGTCCGAAAATATTTATTGGATTTACTTAAAATTTTCAGAGAATATACTCAAATATATGTGCATTCTGAAAATGCAAAAAAAATCGATTTTTTGAAATTTCAATTGCGTATAACCCCTTAATTAAAGCATATAAAAGCTTAGTGTATGTTGCCTGATTTTCAGAATTCAATTAGCCTTTTCCATTGAGCTTAGTACAGTGTCCAGTCTACGTCTATGTTTTATTGTCTTATGGAGTTTATCGTAGAAAGACACGAATAAAGATAGTGAATTATGAAAAAACAGAAAAATAAAAACAACTATTGGTTAATAATAGAGGCTTAACAATCACAATGAACATAAAGAAGGTTATTAATGATGAAAAATCTTGATAGAAAATATAAAATAAAAAATTTATATTTGTGTTTTCTTAAAAAGAAACAAAAGAAACTAAACACATGTTTTCTTATACACCACCCTATACATATGTTTCTTTTTAATAAAACACAAATCTAGCCGTCTATAATTTTTCCAATTATTTTATTATATTAAAACGTGAATATGTGTACTGAACCATACTGAACGATATTTAAATAAAATTTTAAGTATGACTATAATAAAAGGAGATAATTTTGTTAAAACTCTGTGAAATAATTATAAAAAAATAATTTTAATATCGATTAATAAAAAAATCATGTTTATAGTTAAAATGAATAAATAGAATATACATTTTTAATATCTTTCAATGTCTTTATTAATAATTAATTTAAAAATTACACTCAATTTGTTATTTTATTATAAAATATTTTTTTCTTAGAAAATTTTGATTTTGTAAGGAAGGAAATAAATATATGTATATGGCCATCTAAATGTAACTCCTAGATTTGTGTTTTATTAAAATGAAACATATGTATAAGGTGGTGTATAGGGAAACATGTGTATAGTTTATTTTGTTTCTTTTTACTAAAACACAAACCCAGGCGTCATTGGATCTCTCTCTCTCTCTCTCTCTCTCTCTCTCTCTCTCTTTATATATATATATATATATATATATATATATATATATATATATATATACATATACATATACATATACATATACACGTACACATATGTAATAACTGTAATAATTAATTGAATGTTTGATGTCATAAAATAAAGCAGGAACTTTTTGCTTCATTGCATTTTTCTGTCTGAATACATGCACATTTTTTTTTATTAAAAATTCTTCTCGTCATTAACACTGTTGACTAATTAACAACGAGATGAGTACTTTGTGTGTTCAGACAGAAACCGGAAATATATATTCTTAAGCGTGTGGGAGATGTCAACAAATCTTGTCCATCGTTCGTCGTGCGTCTATTCTCTCAAACAAAAGACTGACCATCGTACCATTCTAAAGACATTAATGGATCGAATTACATAGGCGTTACATAGCACGTGTCTATTTGCTCTTGAAAAAAATTAATGCCGCGAACTTGAAATATATATACACGAAGGAGACCATTTGTTTATTTAACAAAATGGGAGAAAAATCAATTGTCGATATCTTTGATTTATGTGTAATTATCTTGTAAGTAATATATATTATAAATTATATTGACATATAGTGAGTGTATTTTAAAATTTATATTATTTTTTTTTCAAAAAAATGATAATTGATTTATGTGATCATTTTATTTTAAACAAGATATTTAATTTGATTAAATTTGAATAGCACTAAGTCTTATTCCGTTTTTGTGTTAGCAAAATTATAACTAAAATAGAAATATTTTTTTCATATTTAAAAAAAAAATTATCGAGATTTTTAGAAAGTTTTTATCCTCTCTAGAACTAAAATTGCTTCGTAATTCTCTTTCTGTACGTCGAGTTTATTTTTGAGTTTGAATATTTTAGTTCATTCTAATTTATTTATAGAAATAAAAAATATTTATTTACTTAAATATTACAATATATATATATATATATATATATATATATATATATATATATATATATATATATATATAATTCTGAAGAATATCTGACATTAACTTATTAACAGAACGTGGATAATTAATAAATTGATTTTAATATACTTATGTAACATTGAGATGATTAAAATTAATAATTCAAAGATAAGAACAGTCAACTGAATTCTGTTGTTATCGTAGATGTGTGCACTTCGAGGTCAATGCTCTTTCACTTTTTATTTCAGTATTAATAATTTAACATTATTTTCATATATTAATAAATGCATATAGGTATGTTAGATTTATGTATAATGTCAAAATAATATAGATGAACATTTGAGAAAATAAAATATTAAATGCTAGATTTAATTGATGAAAATTAAGTTACATTTTTTCATCTTGATGCATTAGTTTTTTTTATCAACTGGACTGAGTTGCAATTAATTTACGTGTTCAGTTTAAATTTTAGAATTAAAAAATATTGAAGTTATTTTTCTTCTGTTGTAATTAATTTCGGAATTTTTGTTATTTGTAATATGTCTTTAGTTGAATTTCAATTACTAAAAATTGATATAAATAGAATAATTGAAATATACATTTTTGGATTTTGTTTAAAAAATATCTATATGACTTATAATTTTTAAGTTAGATTTATATATATATATTATTATTTTTTATATCTTTATTCATTATTTTAATGCAGTTAATAATTAGAAATAGTATTTATGTCTTGCTTAATAGAAGACAGTAGGGTGACAGAAAATAATATACATTCATATGCTTATGGTTGTAAAGTATCTTAGATATGTATGTGTATATAGATGAATAGTATTAGTAAAAAGTATATAATGAAACCTACATGTTTCTAAACATACACATGTGTATGTATAAAGTAACATCATGACATGTCAACGAAAATACTATGGGTAATGTATGGAAAAAATATATGTTCTGTGACGTTACATAAGACGTTTTGAACTGGAAAAAAAGAAGTTAGAAGAAGAATTTTAGTGTCAATGATCAAGTGCATTATGCCATATGTACCAAAAATAGGGTGACGAATTGTGTTTTGATAATTGTATTAATGAGAATGAAATAGAATATATTTGGACGATATTAAAAAAAAACTATATATACATACATATATATGTGTGTATGTTCTGTATGTATAAACATGTATTTATATTTTGATTGTTTGTTTTAATTAAATATGTCAATTTTCTATCAACTATAAAAATGATTGATTTCATATATAAACTTGTAATTAATTAAATATCATTAATTACAGAAACATATTTATTTTTCCACTAATTATATCAAGTGTTCAAGCAAAGCAAAAATAATTTATTGTTTTCTAAATTTTCAATATACAAAATAGCTATGTATTTAAGAGTAAAAAAATATTTTTTATCAATTTGACATTTGATCACGTCTGTTTCTTTTTTTCAATTGATATTCCAAACAAGTATTATAGTCTAGTGTATTTTATATATATATAAAGTTCGATCTTGACAGAAATATATTTATTTTTTTACACGGATTGATTATTGGAAATAAGTCAACAGTCTGTTAATTAAAATAGTAAATGATTTCTTAAATTTTTATTTGTTGTTTTTGTAATTCGTATGACTAGTTTTAAATTTCAATTATATTTCCATTATTTATGTTTTTTCCTCTCTTTATATACAATATATTTTTTAAATTATTTTGTTTCATTTTGTAAATATTTAATGTTATGAGAAATGTTCATAAATATAATTAAAAGAAATTTACAAAATCTGTAAATGATAAAAATCTGAGAAATGACTTGCAAATGAATATTTCAATTATTTAAATAAATAAAGATGTATCTAATAAAAAATGGAATTATAATTTTATTTATCTATTTTAGGGAATTCATTTTTTAGAAAAATATAAGATTTTTTCATTAAAATTGTGATTTTTTAAATTTCAATAATGCATTGATTTTTTCAGATAATAAAATTGAAATAAATAGCAATCTTGTATTCTTTCTTCGGTTTATGTCCTTAAAAATGCAATGAAATAAGTAACAAATAATAAATTTATTCCAAAGAAATCCTTTTTATCTAACTGATTTATTTTAAGCAGACTTATTATTGTTATATGATTATTATAAGATTTTTTAATTTAGTATATAAATTATTATCGTTTTTTAGCTTCTCTGTAGCCATTGATTAGGTTGTCTTTCTGTAAATGATAAAAATCTGAGAAATGACTTGCAAATGAATATTTAAATTATTTAAATAAATAAAGATGTATCTAATAAAAATTGGAATTATAATTTTATTTATCGATTTTAGGGAATTCATTTTTTAGAAAAATATAAGATTTTTGTTCTTAAATTATCTAATTTGATTATTTTTCATCGTTGGATAATTCCTTTGAATTATATATATATATATATATATATATATATATATATATATATATATATAAAAATACACAGTCTGTATATGTAAATTAGGGATAAATATTTTGTTGTTGTCAAGTGGTTAAAAAATATTTTTCATTAAAAATACATACAGATATTTGCGTTATTTGTCACACTATCATATCATTTGCTCTATAATTATAAACGTTAATATTATAAACATTCGCATCTAGTTGTAAATTTCATAATTTTAATTTACAATTTATATATGTTTATATGCAGTAACATCAGGTCGAGGCTAAAGGCTAATATAGCATCTCAGTTGTTGATGATACAGACTATAGTTTATTTATTTGTGTTTGGATAGTAACCTTGTCTCAACATTATTTTATATGAATATTTTTCATCGATTTATGTAAATTTTACCCGATATTGACATTGAAACGATTATTGAAAGTAAAATGCGAATCTGTTGTGACGTAAAATAAAATTCTTCTAAAAATTTTCTTTGCGTTATTATTTGGGTAAATAAGTTAATTCATTATGGATTAATGATAGATTGTATCTCAAATTACAAATTTGTGAAAAATTATTGATACACTATGATAGATTTTTACATTTTAAATAATTTCTTTTTATGCAAATGAATAACTCATTCTAAATCACATTTTACTTGAGTTTCATATTTTTTTTTAAATGATTATTGGATTACATTTTATTATTGATGATTTTATTATTGATATGATTATTATTTTATTAATGATTGGATTACATAGTGGAATTAAAATGGCTATGCTATTATTATTAAATCACGCTTTATATAATTGAGTTCAAAACAAATTTAAAATTACATATATTAAAATATAAAATATAGATCATTATAGAGATCATTCTAGATCATAGTTCAGCCGAAGTATATATATATATATATATATATATATATATATATATATATATATATATATATAGAGAGAGAGAGAGAGAGAGAGAGAGAAAGAGTTTTAATGGAATAGAACTTTAAATTGAATTCCTATTGAAAATTCTATCTAACCTAAAAGAGGTTAGATAGAATTTTCAATAGGAATTCAATTTAAAAGTATTCATTAAAACTATCTCTCTTTATATATATATATTCTTATATATATATATATATATATATATATATATATATATATATATATATATATATATATACATGTGTGCGTATGTATATATATGAAGGTGTTTTTTTAAGTTAAATAAAACTTTTGATGAGGATTTAATTTAAAGTTTAAAATTTAATATATATATATATATATATATATATATATATATATATATATATATATATGTATATAATATTTTTTCAATAAATTCAAGATCAAATTTAGGCTATTTAAACAGAAACGTTTTTGCAAATTAGAACTATTGAAGATTTTATTTGTTATATATATTTTCAAACTCCATGAATTTTTTCTTTAGTAATGTCTAGTCTTACTACAAAAATTAATAAAAACTCACACTTTTTACTATTTTATGTTTAATTTCCTCTAATGCTTGTTTATATTTTATTATAAAGGGCTGTTTCTATATATCAAATCATGTAAAAACAAACAACAAAGAACGTTTGGAATGTGTTTTTGGATATTTTACACGGATGTAATAAAATCGTATCTAATAAAATCTTTTAAAAAGTCGTTTAACGAACATGCCACGTGCCCTCTAAAACTCTATTAACATAAACAGTTTAACTTGCACATTAGTAGACGTTCGTCGGGTTTATCAGGTTTATCGTACTATTACAATAATAAATAGTCAATATGTATATATATATATATATATATATATATATATATATATATTTGTGTTTATAGTTGAATAAAAAATTCATATAAGCCATGCAATTAAGCAGACGCCAGAGATTCATAGAGTGGGGGTATTTCTGTGATAACTTGGTTTCTTAAAAATGTAAACAAGAAGCAACTTTCTTTGCTTGTTTATGTGATTATCGATTTTAATAATTTTTTAACGCAAACGAACTCGTTTCCTTGAATTTTTAATATATGTGTTCTGAAAAACGCTTATATTTATATACACACAAATATAAATATGTTTAATAAAAACAAGTTATTCAAATGTATATTTCTTTAAATAAAATAAATTTATACAGTTTATAATCTATGCTCAGAGAAAAAAAGTACAGATGGTCTAAATTTTAAGATGAAAATTGTTATCTAGTTGTAGGTAATAATAAATGTACTCGGCTATTTCCATATTTAGTTAATTAAACATTGTAATTGTATAATAAAAAATCAATTTTTTATTATCTTTTATTGTTGTGCTTTAAAATATTGTATTTTAAAATAAATGAAATTAATATTTTTCATATGAAATCCATATCTAAATACACCCGTCCCTCAATTTACGCAGAGTATCCGTTCCACATGGATTTGTTTTACGCGAATGAAAATCGCGTAAATTGAGTCTGTCAGTACAATAAAAAAAATATTGGAAATAAAAGCTAGTAAAGTTATAGAAACACATATTTATTTCATATAGCTTAACAAAAAAATAATGACGTTTTAGAAAATAAAAGTAGATAAATTTTATTCGGTGTCACTATCGCTACTGTAATTCAAAACAATCAGCCTTTTATATATTTATATCGTGCTTTTATGCGTTCAAGTAACAACTTGCGTCACTCTGATATATAATAAATTCCATGAAAAATTATATAAAATGAAATCTATCTAACCGCGTAAAAAAAGTCCCGCGTAAATAGAGGTATAATTTGCCATGTAAAAAAAAGTCCCGTGTAAATTGAGAGACGGGTGTACCTAAGTATATAGCTATCACAAATATAGGATTATCCAAATGTGACGCCTAGATTTGTGTTTTGATTAAAAGAAACATGCGTATATGGTGGTGTGTAGAAGAACATGTGTACAGTTTCTTTTGTTTCTTTTTAATAAAACACAAATTTAGGCGTCACATTTTAATGACCTTATTTTTTTAGAAAAAATAACGTTGGGGAAATTAATAATGAATTGAATATTCTTTAAATTTTCCAATAGTTTTCAACCGTTTAATAATTGGTTTTAAAATTATAATTACCAATAAAGAATGATAAGCTAATAATAGTTAATAATCATCGATTGATAATAGCCTATAAAAATATCTGTTAAGTCATTAGCGATTGATTAATAACAGCCAATAGAGAGATATTATTTAATAATAACCTAAGTGCATTGAGTGATACTAATACATAGAAATTATTATGTGGCAATGAACAAAGCATTAACTAATAATAACAAATAGAAAATTATTAGCTAATTACAACCGATATGAGTCACTTGATAATAGCCAATAGAAAATTATTATTTTATTGCAGATAATAATAAATTATTAGCTGATAATAACCGATATTTATCGATTAATAATAGCTAATTGAAAATTATTATCTGATAACAATCAATAAGAAATTATTAGCTGACAATATAAAATAAGAATTGTTTGATACCAATTGATGGAAAATTATTATCTTACAACAACGAATGGTGATTGACTGCGAATAGTCAATTACAAATGATATTAGCTATTTACAAATGATACTCATCGATTGATATCAATCAATAGAAAATGATTATCTGATGACAATTAGAAGTGTTTAGTATATATATATATATATATATATATATATATATATATATATATATATATATATATATCCACAATTAATTTTTGTTCATAAAATGATAAATAATATATAAAAATTAATAAATCATTCAATGATTTAAAGTAGCAATAAACGACTAATTTTTATTTTTTTTTAAATTTTTTAGTACCTATAAACCACTCAGATTTTTTTTAAATAATGTTGTTACAAATATTTTTCTATGAAAACGATATATTTTATATTATAAATTATATAAAAATATACTGAGTTTTTTGGGTATGTAAAGTCAGAGAAGAAATATATATATATATATATATATATATATATATATATATATATATATATATATATATATATATATATACATACATATATATATATATATATATAGGTTGGCAAGTATATCCCTTCCCTTTTTTTTTTTTTATTTTATATTTTTTTTTTTGTACATAGCTGTGAAATTCAAAAGACCAGAAGGCGGAAGGGAGATACTTGCCAACCTGAATATATATATATATATATATATATATATATATATATATATATATATTATTTGAAATAAGTACAAAATTATTTTGTATTTTTTAAGTTTGTGTGCAGATTTTTGAATTATGTTTTAAAATGCCATTATAAATATATTAAAGTATTATTTTAATTGAAATTTTTAACGACAATATCATTTTGTACTTTAATACAATCTAATTATATATATATATATATATATATATATATATATATATATATATATATATATATATATATATATATATATTATATATATATATATATATATATATATATATATATATATATATATATATATATATATATATATATATATATATATATATATATATATATATATATATATATATATATATATATATATATATATGTTATAATGATACGTTTAATTAAAATGATTTTAAAGTTGTTTTTTTCTCATATTTATGTATTCATATCAAAACTGATAATTAAAACATTAACGTAAATAGTACGTGTACTATATGTATTTTTTATTTAAATAAATAAATATAAACAATATAATGATAGCAGTATTCAATACAGACATAAGTAATATTTACTATATTAGTGTTTAACGCTAAATTTGACTGATTATAGCTGTAGGTTAGAAGTATTACTTTTACAATAGATTAGAATATCGAATGTTTTTTTTATTATTTTATTTCTTATTATCTAAGTAAATATATATTAATGAGATTAAGTATTTTACATTTTTAATAAGTTAATTTTTTCAGTCATTTATTATCGATTTTTTACCAATCTTATTATAAATATTTTACTATTACTTATATAAAATTCAAGAATTTGTTGATAGAAAAATATTATTTTATCTGTTAAGAAAGTGATTATTATAATATATTAATATATTAGGTTGGCAAGTATCTCCCTTCCGCTTTTTTTTTGTACATAGCTGCGAAATTCAAAAGACCAGAAGGCGGAAGGGAGATATTTGCCAACCTAATATAAATATTTTTTTAAAAAATATTATTCACATTGTGGTATTAAAATTAAAAAATCTTCATTGAACAATTTAAATTATTACTTAATTTTGCTGAGTAATAATTTTGTGGTACATTAATTTTTTTGTTGAATTGAAGTAATTATTTTATACCTAGATGGTTTTAATTTTTTTTTATTCTTAACATTTTTAAAGCAGCGATATATAAATTTTTCTTTTGCTTTATTTTTTCCATTTTATTATATATTCGCTTTTTACTACAGAAGACGAATATATATATATATATATATATATATATATATATATATATATATATATATATATATATATATATATATATATATATATATATATATATATATATATTAATAAAAATATTTGGAGGTTTATATACAATATTAATTATAATAATATACCTTGCCTGTTCAATCAAAGTAAATGAATTCCATTTCTTGTTAATCATTTCTAAAAAAAACAGTTTTATAAATTATACAATTATAGTGTACTGTAGTATGAATGTAATTTAGATTCTTTTTGATGATGTTTGGAGAGCAATCAGGAATTAAAATAAACTTTTATTACTTTCTGTTTAAAAATGTAACTGAGAGTGAATCTCATAAATGTTGTCGAGATTAATGTTCACATCTTTTTTTCAAATCTCTCCCTACTAATGACTAACATTAAAGTGGTAAGCCAAACACTGTTTTTAATAATTATGTATCATTATCCAATGTCAAATAGATTATTTGATGATTATTCAGTTTTATTTAGTGACAAGCGTAAATCTTTTTAAATGTGTGACTTCAAATTGCATTAACTTTAATGGTCTATAATTTCGATATAATTTTTTCGTCCTTTATAACTAATTTATGTTTAATAATTCATAAATTGTATTTTAAATTCGATACTTTTTAGTATCGATTTTTTAATAAAAATATAATAGTTATTTTTAAGCATGCAATGAGAATGCATTATTAATATATTATAAAAATCTTTTTTTTTATTAACGCTATAACATTTTGAAAATTTACAAAAAAATGTGATTTTGGTTTTTAAAAAAAGAAATCCCACTGTCATTTTATTTTTATATATGTATAATTGTAACTAAATATATTTTGTTAAAAATAATTTTAAAACTAAAGAAGATAACGATTGAACGCCAAGTAATCAATTTAGGTCGTTGTTTTTTTAAAAAAATAAAAATAAAAATAATCTTCTATACCATGTGGTCTTAACGAGTTGTTTGTTTTTTATACCACAAGAAAATAAATCTACGCTTTTTATGATTTATAAGTATATACAGATTACAATCTGAACCATTAAATTTTATGTTAATTTCTGTGGACTATACTTTAATGACTTGCGTTATGTTGTTTTAAAGTTTTAAGTTTTCATACTTGAAAAACACAAAATGAACTTTTTTCTGTTTACTATGCTATAAATATTTTCGGTCAACAATTCAATTACTTTGTTGTAAAGTTTAATGGATTTTGAAGAAAATATTAAACGATTCTCGAAAAGTCATAAATCCAATTAACGCAATGTATAATTAAACCTATTTAGACCAAAACAACGAACGTCTGCCGAACTAATGGTTGCTGTATATTCGTTTCGCCGAGGTCAAAATTATGATCGTGTTATTCCATATAGATTGAGTTTCTCAAACAGTTGTTTAAGTACATGTGTTTTATTCATGCTAAACAAATATATATTTTTTGGTACATTTTTTGATTTTTAGAAAACTTCTTTTTATTTTTTACTTCATTCAATGTTTATCTAATTGTTAATTATTTCTTGATAAAACTATTTTAAATTTGAATTTTTATTAAATTTCATTGAATTGATTTAAATTTAACTTTTCTACTATTGGTCTTCAAATATTAACTTTTATAATTTTTACTATTGTTCAACTCATTAAAATTGTGATTTTTTAAATTTCAATAATGCATTGATTTTTTCAGATTATAAAATTGAAATAAATAACAATCTTATATTCTTTCTTCGGTTTATGTCTTTAAAAATGCAATGAAATAAGTAACAAATAATAAATTTATTCCAAAGAAATCTTTTTTATCTAACTGATTTATTTTAAGCAGACTTATTATCGTTATATGATTATTATAAGATTTTTTAATTTAGTATATAAATTATTATTGTTTTTTTACCTTCTCTGTAACCATTGATTAGGTGTATCTTCTTGTAAGTAATCTAATATCTTAAATATTTTTATTCTTAAGATTATATTATGTTACCCATTAATCAGTTATGTTTCTTTATTGAGCAACAGAACTTAAATTTATTCCACGTGTGAACTTACGTTGTTCACCTTGGACCAAGAAATTACTTTCGAATGAAAATAATACTTTCTTTCAGATACCATTAATCTTTATTTCAAAAATGTGGGCAGGATTTTTGTGTAATCTTTGTTCTGTTATCAGAATTGTTTATTACTGAGATATTCTTTTTATAATTCTTACTTTATATAAATATTTATTAGTATATAGTATAATATTTAGTGAATATATATATATATATATATATATATAGTGATATATATATATATATATATATATATATATATATATATATATGTGATATTTTTTTTTAAAAAATACTGTTGTGCATATTTGAAAAATATTAATATTATATTTATTTATTTCACTGTACTTAGAATGAATATCTTAATGAGGCAAATAAAATATATTGGTAAAAATTATTAAACAAATATTTTGAAATACACAAAACTATTTTTTTATAATTTTTTAGAAATGTATAAAAAAATATTTTTCAATAGTGTTTGTTGGAATAATATATAAAATAGCTTGATTCGATTCAATCAGATGTTTTCACACAGGAAAGAAATAAATGATAGAAAATTAGTTCGTAGATCAAGAGGTAAATTCATTAATCAGATAGAGAGAATTTGGTATTTTATGTTGGATTTTTTTTATGTTAGATCAAAGGTGGAAATATATAAAAAAGATAGATGATTGAGATTGAAGGTCGCCTGACTAATTCATCTTCAATCACGATTTCCATGAAATTTATTTATCTGAAAATATGTAATCATAATATTAAATAAAAAAATAATTATTCTCAGATATAATTCTCAAATATAATTAAGAATAATTTTTGTTTTTTATTTGCTTATATATATATATATATATATATATATATATATATATATATATATATATATATATATATATGTTTGTAAATGCGAATTAATGCATAATTGTAGGTGTAAGTGGGTAGCAGTAATAGTAGTAGCAGTAGAGATGTATATTTACAACAATGTTTATTTTAATTTTATTTTATATAATGAAATGATGAAGAAAATAGTCAGAACGTTTGCGTAGTTAGGTATGATGCCGTATGTTCGATAAACACATTGATTGAAAACTGCAGACGCTAGGAGTCATGTGCAGAAAAAAATGTAATATCTAACCTTAGCAACATATTTAGCAACCTTAAAATTCAATTATCTTATTAACTATGTAAATGTGTCAACACGCGCTGTTTTAGTATATTATTATATTCGACCAAGCGGTTTATATGTAAAACAAGAATCCATATAAGTTATATTCACTATTTATAATTTATTTTCTAGTATATACCTGCATATTCGTATATATATATATATATATATATATATATCTATATATATATATACATACCTATTTAAATTTGTATACGTGCACATTGTGAAAAGCATACGATTGTAACAATTTCCACTAATAACTCAAACTGATTCAATCTGGTTTTTACCGAGAAAAAGTGAAATAATTTCGTAATTTGTTGTCCTTATGAATTTATTAAAATTGATTTTATATATATTCGAATGTATCAAATAATTTTATACAAACGAAGAAATGCCAGATTATATGAAAAATTATAATAAGATATGAAATAACAGTTTCAAGTTTAATAAAAATACGAAATAATTCTATTAAATATAATTTTATACTATATTATCATTTTCTCTTCATCCAGTGCTGGATGAAGATTTTTTTTTAAATTTTCTATCTTTTCGTGTTATTCCTAACACATATTTTTATGTTTTTTTTTGTGTTGTCTGGAACAGATGAATTATTTTAGTATTTAAGATCCCTGTTTCACTACTATAGGTGAGAACCAATAGGATTCATTGATCAAATATATATATATATATATATACATATTTCTATGTAAATTAATATTTATTATGCTATCATAATGAAATAATTTATTATTTATTAATTTATGTACGATTGTTTATAACATTAAACGAAAAATATTTATTAGTTATTTCAGTCTGACTAAGAATTATTATTTAATCTTCTAATATAATTTTCATTATCTTCTTTAAAGTATTTTCAATAAACGTTTATAGTACCTTCAGTCGTTCAAAATAACAACTATTATTTTTTAGATTGAATACACAGTTAATCTATAACATAAAGAAATGTATGTATGATTGGTAATTTAAAGTTATTTATTTCAATATAGAAGTAACTGACACCTTTTGTAAAACTATTAAGTGTAATATTGCCTATTATTCATATAATACATGAAGAATAAAAATTATTAGATTTATCACCTATAAAACACGTGATTTATATTTGCAAAATTGCGACGTAAATAAATTTTGATATGTTGTTATGTATTGAAAATTATTTTAAAATTGTCTTTAGAACAATATATTAGAAATGTAATAAATAATAGTTTCATTGAATATTATAATGGTATTTTTTAATAATTATATATTAATATTTTTTACAAAATATATGTATATTTTTTATAAAATAAATGTATATTTTTTATAAAATAAAATAAATTTCATTGGTGAAATAATATACCCGTATTATTAAATGATTAAAAGATTGATTCATAGTGTCAAAAAGATCAATATTTAAAATATAACAATCGTTGAGTGAAAATGTAATTTGATGCTGGTTAACACTGAAGACCAGACAAAAAAAGATCCCTTCAACCGCAGACTATGAATCCCACGAGTTTATGAACTTCTTGCGGTTTCTAGTGTAAAATATATACTCCGAATGCGATTTGATACACGTTTAATGTTACTAAATATTCTTTTACCTCATTGATTACTTTATATTTTAGATGAATTAATTTTTTACTTCATTTAAATTTGCGAATATATATATATATATATATATATATATATATATGTCAGATAATTATTTTTAATTCGTACATAGTTGTATTTCCTCATTCATTTTGTTCGTGAAATGAACCTGTTCGGTATAAATGATTAAGTCAGGTGTGTAGGAAGTCAGATGACTGACAGGCAGTCAGGTGTAACTGTTCGTTTTTGTAACTGTGCCTATGTATGTTTTAATGTAGACGAAACGATGAAAGGGGTTGGAATTACTAGCTTTTCTGAATTAACGATGCGAATATCCTCGTCTTTTTTTTGTCGATGTTTGTGCATTTAAATAGTTTAACGGAAAAACGTAGTTTTCTAATTTTGTTGATGTATAAATTATAAATATATGCTCGTATCTCTATCATTCTCTATACATATTAATGAGGGATAAAGATATATATTAAAATAGATTATTTAGTAATGTATAATGTTTTGTAATTGTGACCCATTTAGAAAATATATAAAACTGTTAATATATTAGTAATGATGAGAATCGTTTAAAATTTAGTTGTTTTAAATTTAATTCCAATTAAATTTATCGTATCAGAATTATTTAAAGTTTAAAATAAATTTATATGCAATAATGTGTTTTATGTTAACAAAATGAATTTAAATTAATATTTGGATGGTTTTATATTTTATAACATGTAAAAGTATAAGTTAATATTTTATATTTTATAACATTTTATTATTTTATAATATATAAAAAAAAGTTAGTAATATATATATATATATATAGTGAATCGAAAAATAATAAAAAACATTAAAATCAATTTATAAGAAGTATTTACAAGCATTTTTATTTTTCAGTTATTATTTTGACTAATAAAAAATATATATTTTCAACATTAGCTCTGAGTTTAAGAAATGTATTTTTTTTGTCATAGGATTTTAATAAAGTTACATAGTATCTATTTTGGAAAAGTAAGATGTTTTTTGATGTATTGTACATTAATTAAATATCTTTTTATTTCAAAGGTACAATAATATGGTAAAATATAGGTTATGTTTTAAAAAATGTATCAAAAGGTGATGTATTACGAGAAAAATGCAAATGAATTATTTTGCATTGTAAATATTATTAAAATCAACAGAAATTCATAAAACACACATACATATATATATATATATATATATATATATATTGAGGCTTTCGTCCAGTAGTGGATTGATATGGGCTTTATGATGTGTGATGTGATATATATATATATATATATACATATATGATCATCCAAATGTGACGCCTAAATTTGTGTTTTATTAAAAAGAAACTATACACATGTTTCTTTTTAATAAAACCAAAATCTAAGCTTCACATTAGGATGACTCTCTCTCTCTCTCTCTATATATATATATATATATATATATATATATATATATATATATATATATATATATATATATACATACACACATACATATACAAATACATTTGTTATATTCATTTTTTTGGGTGTAGGTGGATGAACAAGTATTTCTTATGATATAGAGATTTTTTCGTAGTCAATGACTCTGTAAAATATGGTTGAGATTTTTCATTCTATTGTTATCGTTTTGATTTGTTATCATTTTAGTGATTTTTGTTGTTTAAAAAACATTTTATTTGGTAGCCAAGAAAGACTGATGAATGCATGAAATAAAAGACTTTTTGGAAATTTGTGGAGAAAAAAGGCAATGGATTGTTTTAATTGAAGAGATATTTTTTTAATAGTAAATTGATAGAGATTAAAATAATGATATTGTACACATATTGATTGTATATATATATATATATATATATATATATATATATATATATATATATATATATATATATAATTTGATGTGCATTTTCTATTCCTTTCAATATAACAATCAATTATATATTGCAATAACATGCGTAACCAATAAACTGTATAACACATCCGCGTAGTTCAGAAATCAAAATAAAATGTCATCGGCGTAATAGGTATACTTTTATGGGACAATTAGGTTCTCCCCTACATAACGTAGTCAGGGCAAATGGCGACAATAATCGAGAACAGGATGAGTAAGTGGCCAGAGCACAAAGCATCCGGACACCGTCGACGTAATATCTACGTGGCGTGGCGGTCCGTTGTGTGTCCCTTTTTTACCCACCGCTGTGGAACGATTAACCCGACCAGAAAGGGTTATTTCCTTCAATCAGTGATCGTGGGAGATTGGACACGGTTAATTTGTACATTGTTACACGTGAACAGGATGTAAGTGTGTGTATGTATGTACGTGCCTGGCTGTGTATTTCTTGAACATTTATGAAATATTATTTATTAATATTATTCCATTTGGGAATACTGACATCAATGAATTGAGCAATTATATACCCATCACTATTGTATGTATGTATGTGTGTGCGCGTTGTGTATATTTTGTGCAGTTAAGAAAAAAATCACATTGCAAATTATCGAAAAAAAATAATAACAAATCCGGTAACAGGAAAACAGGTATGAATGAAACTAAATCACAAATATTGTTCACAGACTGGAAAGAAATTGTCATTTCCTGCGAACAGATTGTCTGTTGTAACACATTCCAATACCGCATGCCATATGGCGCTATTTCATTACCGCACTACGTATTTAGTAAAGACTTAATTCTATGTTTCTTTATTGGGGACGCTTTGTAACTTGTATATAAGTAGTAACCAATTTTTCATATTATTATTTAATACACAAAAATATACTTTTTTGTCATATGCAATGTTATTATATTTTTAATAAAATTATTTTCAATTTTACTGTATTTTGTAGATGTATTAAAAAGTAATTGATTATATTTTATTTCGAGATTAATTAAGTGATAGATATTTTTTAATGAAAATTCACATATATTCTCTTTAAAATAGTTTATTTACTTTTTATCGACAGTTTAATATTTTTCTATATTTCATTATTGTTATATTATTTCGCATTTGAAAAATAAATTAACAGAAAGCCAATATGAAATAACAGAAAATAATATTTTCCAAGAATGTCAGAATTTTGGCAACTGGTGGCATCCATGTGTGAATTTTTTTAGACCTCATTTTGACATTTCAACTCTGTATAGTTTGGCAAATTATCATGGAACGTTTAACACTTCAACAACGTTTAGAAATTGTGAAAATTTTAATAGACTTATTGAAACAAAAATTTAATGAGTCCGTTATTTCACGAAATCTGTATAATCATCAATTAGCCATCAAGATCATGTGATCTAACTTCATTGGATTATTTTATATGAGATTATGTGAAATCATTATTTTATGCTGATAAACCACAAATAACAGAAGCATTAAAAATGAAAATTGAATCCGTAATTCATGAAATTGGACCACAATTATATGAAAGAGTAAATAAAAATTGGATTAAACGAATGCACTATGTGGTGGTCATATGAGTGAAATTGTACTCCATCATTAATAGCATAAAATTGCTTAAAGTAAAAAAATAAAAAATAATTAATTAAATACTTTTTGTTTTATTTCCATTTAAACTTCTGAAGCGCTTATTGAAAAACTTTTTCTCTCTCTCTCTCTCTCTCTCTCTCTCTCTCTATATATATATATATATATATATATGTGTGTGTGTGTGTATGTATTTGAATTATTAAAATGAAATTATGTATGATATACTTAATTTATTTGATATTAAATACTATATATTTATTTTTTTGCAGAACCGCACAGATGGAGGTCATTTTGATGTTGGCTGTGGCATTGATTGTAATGTAGAGCAGGTATGTAATACTAAAATTGTTGATTAATAATTATTACACTGGAAATTAAATTTTTAAATAAATTTTCTTTTTAATATTTTCATTAACAATATTAAATAATATAACGTTTTATACACAGTAATCAATAAACGTCAAAAATGTCCAGTAATTACTTGAAACTATTTTTTTACTAATGAATATTTGGATGACTATACACTCATAATTAGAGTGTTTTTAAAAACATTGAATAATGAGTTTTTTTAATACTTGTATACATTTTTCTGATATTGGAATAAATTATTCGTTTGTGCAAAAATAAATTAATCAAGAAAAAATACTATATCAAATTGTGAAATGTAAATTTTGGGAAGGATATGATTTTTTGGCTGAGAGAGGATTACGTTATTAGAAATTAAAATAATATTTTTAAAATCATAAATTGTATTCAAATTAAAATATTATCATAAGTAATAAAATTTATCTACAAACAGAAATATATTTTCATATTTAAATTTGCCTAAATATATTAAACAATGTATATAATATATATTGATAAATATTTTTTAGATGTATTGTTTATATTTATTGAAACTATAATTTTATGAAAGTTTCGTGGAATGAAAAGAATTATTTATGGTTAATTATTTTTATCACTTTTGTATATTTATATGACTTTGATAAGTATTTTTCTATCACAGATTAATTAAATGTTTAGTTGTAGTGTTGTTAATAATTTTTTTAATATTTTTCTGTTTTAAAATCCTAATGGAATTTGAGTTTTTTTATATACATAGATATGTATATATTAGAGGTCATTATAAAAAAATACATGCAATCGTAAAAAATAATCAGTTAAATCATGATCCGATAATAACGATTTCATCATATAAAATAGAGGTTAACTGACGAAGTCCCCGGAACAGGAAACACGCATCGTCGATTTAACAGAATAGGTGACAATGAAAGGCCTTTTTTGAATGATTTTCATACACAGAAAATGCATAGGTGTTTCTTTAATATGTATGTTGCGTTCCAAGCATTGCATTCTCAAAAACAATTATTCTGGATTGCAGTTATGACTCGGTTCGAATTAAATACAATGATTCGTCATTTCGTTTTACATAAATTGGTTTTAGCTGGATGCTGCGCTTAGTTTATTAGCGAGCAACTTGAAAATATTTCAGTTGTGATCTGTACTTTTTTATGTAAAATAACATTTTGATATTTTATTAAGTTTTCATTTGAAAAGAAATATTATGATCTTTTTTGATATAATATTAAAAGAAAATTATTTTTTTCATTATCGTAAACTAGATGAGAATTTTTAAGGTTTGAATAAATATGTGAAAATTATATATTTTAATAAGCTTTTTATTAATTTTAGTGAATATTTTTATAAGACATTCTATATCGAAAAATAGTCTGATTTTTAGTACAAATATATTTTATAAATTATTACATAAATTTTAATGAATCAGTTTTGATTCGTTGTTATAATTAAAAATAGGAAGTTTAATGCATGTCTTATTTTTATACGAGGTTATTGTTTTCTTAAGATATTTTCTATAAATTTGATATAAATATCTTATAAGTTTCAAATATACACCTCCAGTAAGCATACGAAACCAGATAACTCGTTTATCAGTTGACCTTCTGGTTAAAAAAACACGAGATGTTTTTTTAAAAAATAATCTCATCATAAACAGTACGATGATTTGTCGCGAAAGCAATTTCTATTTTGTTAGCAAAAATATGACTATTGATGTTAAATTAATTGAAATATATTTCTTATTACATTTTATTGATATTTAGGTATTATATGAATTTTATTTTACTATTTATTGATATTTGTCTTAAATTGATTTAAATAAATTACATATTTTTTTAATATTAAGTAAATATGTATCTAAACTCATGTTTTTTATATTTTTTTTATTATTATTGATGATAGTATATGTACAATATATGAATAGTTCACCTGATAATCTATTGATTATTATTTTTATCTCAATTATATTAAGTGTTTGATTTTAATTAATCTTTTGATAATACAGTATCTTAGAGTTGAATTACATGCTATTTTTAACATTTTTCTTAATTGTATTTTTATAATTACTCAGAATACTTTATTTCATTACAAAATTATCCAGTGTTTCTATTTTCTGAGATAATAAAAAATTTAGAAAGATTAAAAAAATTGTTAATCTCGATATAAAATAATTTATATGATAAAGTTTTAATTATATAGAATTATTATTTGATTTTTTTGAAAAACAATATTATTTACTTTTAAAATTAGGAATTTATAATTTTAATAATTAGAATTCGATCTTTTTATTGTTTGATATTTTTACGTTAATTAGCTTAAAACTATGAAATTTTATTTTTATATATGAGTCTCATAAGAAGGAAGTATTTCGAATTATTTTATAATCTGCAATGTCCGTGACAATATTAATTTTATTAAGTAATTATAATTTCTTTGAAATATTAAATTGTTTCAAATTATAAAAATATAATTTTTATTTTTGCACAAATGAATCATTCATTCTAATACCACAGGATTTTATAAAGAATGTTTGAAATTAATATAAATTTTATTTAAAATTAATACTGATATATTTATATAAAATATATCAATAACAACTAAAATTTTAATAAAAAAATATTATTCTCTTTTTGAGATGTTTTATTAAAAATCTAAAAATATTTATATTTGAAATACTGATATATATATATATATATATATATATATATATATATATATATATATATATATGAGTTTTACAAATATTATAAAAATAAAATTCTAGAAATAAACAATTTTCTAGAAATAGGATTTATTTTTTTAGGATTTTAAACCCATATTTTTAATGGCTGTTTACTGTAAGTGATTTAGAATCAAACTTGATACGAATGTTGACATGATTTCATGTCGATCATTTCGAACGACACACATTTGCATTACAATGTATCTGCTTACGTGTGCCAACTGATATTCGCGAATCATACAACATTGTGCTTTTGCAGACAAACATATTAATTATTAATTATTCTATTTCTTAATTGCTCAATTAAAATAGATTGAGAGCGTTTGTAAACACGAATTGCCCCTATTATTAGTATGTCCGTCAGCAGACGACCAGATGTGTATACTGTATGGTTCACATTTGTCTGCTTTAACACATATACGAGTAATTGTACTGAGTTCATCGTTTATAAACGAATCGTGTATCAAATATTGATCTTTAAGCTTGGTGTCATAGATTAATTTCATTTTTATAATTCGGTTTAATTTATATTTATTATAAATAACTTTCACTTATTCTTAAGTAGTTCGTAAAATTATTACAAATTATTATTATTATTACAAATGTGCTTTTATTTAATCTCAATTTATTTTTACACAAATTAATTATCACCCCCAAGTGTATTCAATAGATTTTTCACTTGGGTTGTTTATAACAACAATAAGTTAATGTACATTTTGATTGCGATGCTGTCATCGTTAGAGCGTTGTATTATAAAATCTAAACTTTATGTTACTATTAAAGACCAATATTTTTTTATCATCGATTCCAGGATTTTTCAACATTATGTAGCTATTTTAATTATATTATTATCTCCCTTCCGCCTTCTGGTCTTTTGAATTTTATATAACCTATATATATATATATATATATATATATATATATATATATATATATCATCACTGTCTTTTTATCCACTACTAGAAAAAATCTTTACCAAAACTTGCCATTTCGACCGATTTAATCTTTCTCTTTTAGTCCATTCAACAAATTATTTTACGTCTCTGTCTCATTTATCCATATATTTTTTAAACTTTTTTCTGTATTACCAGGCTTAGATGTTTATATATCGATAGAGGATTCCCAGTAAATACTTTTTCTTGTTAAATGATGGCATTTTCTTGTTGCTATATGATTAGTCCATTTCCATTTTAAATTGATCACTTTTGATATATTGTCTGTAATTAGTTTTTCATTCTATATATATATATATATATATATATATATATATATATATATATATATATATATATAGAGAGAGAGAGAGAGAGAGAGAGAGAGAAAGAGAGTGTTTTTAAGCGTGATATAACTTTAAATTGAATCCCTATAAAAAGTACTATTTTACTTAAAAAACATTCTTTATCATACCTTTATATATACATAATAATAATAATGATTTATTGTGGCTGAGTACTTACATATACATTAGTGTATACAGAGTTTTTGACATAGATTATCTTATTATTATTTATATTATGCTATATGGGTTGGGATGGAGAAGTGGTGAGGTTGATATGGGTTGGGATAGTGGTGATTTTGAGGTTGGGGAATGTTTTGAGGTATTTGTAGGAAAGTTTCAAAAAGCTGCGTTTTGTGTGTGTGTTTTTTTTCTTAATTAATTTAATTAGACTTAACTAACTTATCTAACTTATACTAGGCTTAGACTAGGTTATATATACATACACACATGAATATATATATAAGAGAGTTTTTTTAGATTAGATAGAATTTTCGATAGGGGTTCAATTTAAAGTTCTATCAAGCTTAAGAAAACATCTTATATATACATGCATTGCAAATTAAAATATTTATTATAAATAATTTATTAATAAACTTAAATAAAATATACTTTAAAAAGATATGCTAATAAAATAGAAATTTATTATAATGTGTTTTTTTCTAATAGATTCATATAATAGTCGAGTATTTTAAGTAGTACTAATATAGTACAGTAGATTTGTTTGTAAGAATATAAACTTAGAAGAAGAATAAATTATTAATTCTTATGTTTGTATCTACATTTGGGCTAATAATAATTGTAAAAAGTTGATTTAGTGCTTTATTTATTTATTATTTGAAATAAATAATCGAAAAATTACTTTAAATAATTGTTGAAAATAATAATATATAGAATGTGTTTAAAAAATGATAAGAATGTTATAAAAAAATACGATGGCCAATTAATCAATTATCTTTAAAAAGCGAAGCAAGAAAGTTTTGCCTGTTCTGACTTGTTACCAAAATGCTATTTACATAGATTTTTTTCAATTACAGTTCAGTTGCTTTGATGTATCTTAAGTGGAAGTACTGTTTTAAGTTACTGTTTTAAAAAAATAAAATATTTTTTTATTAAAAAACAATTGTTTAGAAAAATTACCTGTTCAAATTAATAAATTTATGTGTGTGTAAAATTTACAAAATAATTTATGTATTTGAATTTCATAGATGAATTTATAAGAAATGTATTTTTGTGTAAAAATGACATTTGGTGATTTGTTTTTCGTTTGTTCTCTGTGTATTAATATTTTTATGTCTTCAACTTGTATATGCATTATAAATTTTTTGTCGCGAATAGATAAATTCAATTCGTGAGCGTATTAATTATTTCTGTGGATAAACTTCGATCCGAATGACGAGAACGCAGAGCCGAAAGTTTTAATCTATACATGTGGCGTGTGTTCTGTTATCTCATTCATGAAACAATTGACGGCCGTTTTCGAATTGACCAATGAGTGAACACAAATGGACATCACGCTTGTACATTTAATTGTACCATTTATTTGTGGTTGGGATTTCAAGTCTTTCTCTGCTTTGCTGTACGAAAAAAAGTAATTAGACTAATACTAAATAAATATTATTAATCCGACAATGTACTCAGAAGTGATGATTTAAATTAAACAAAATGATGCTGTCATATTTTTATATGCTAAATTAGTAGCTCAATGGCGCCCAGCGACATTTTTGCAGAGCTGTAATTAAACGTTCCGGATACAATAATGTTTTTTTTTTTTGATGGGAAGATATGCTGGTGGATTTAATTATTCTTTTTTTTTATAGAATATTTACTTTAATATACATATAAATTGAAAGTAAAATACTCAGCAATGTATTTATTTTTTAAATAGGTTATTATAGGGGTGGGTATATACGGTCTGTCCTAAAAATATCTGAATTTTTGATTGAAAAACTAATTTTTGATTCTATATTTATTATTTTTATTATTGATTATTCAAAATATATTTCTCTTGAAAAAATACAATCTTTGTAACAACTATACCGTTTTTGAAAACTTATTAACTTTGTTGTAGGATGTAAAATCAGGCAAATACAATGATTAATGGAAGAAAATCGTGCGAAATTTTTTTTTATTGTAATTTTTTATTAAAAATAGCATTTATTGATTCCAGTGATATTCTTAATTAATCTGAAACATGCAATAATAATTTTCAATTAATTCATGCATTTTTTTTAATTTTGATTAGTTTGAAAGATACTCGCCGAATTATTAATCTTCCAATAATACTTTAACATTTTTAAATTTTGTGTGCCACTCGTAAACTGTTGTAAATGATAAAAAAATCTTCTTGAAGTGTTTTCGTATTTTTATTTATTTTTTAAAATTTTATTTCTTATTCCATACTGATTTTTCGAGTGTTAAAAATGTAGTATTAATTTAGCATCAAAACTAATGACACTTCCATCGAATTTTATCCTAATTAAATACATTTATAAAGGAAGTATTAACGAAAAAATTCTGTATTTCAAAAGACATCGTTATTAATACCGTTTGTATAATTACATAGACTATATTTTTCACTTTATATTCTATTTATTTTGCAAAAACTTGAAAAGATGTATTTTTTAAAAATAATCAATTTAATTATAAATACAAATATTTCAATGTTTTCAAAATTGATTTTTGTTATAATAATATTTATTGAAAATAATTTTAAATTGACATTAGTGAACTTTTTTAACCAAATTTCATTTGATAATATTTTTATTCATATCAATAATCGTTTCAATAAATAATAAGATTAATATTTTTTATAATTTTATCTTTTACGAAATACTTTTTAAATAATAATTTCATCAACCAATAAATTCCTTTATTGTTTGATTGTATAATTTTAATTTTGTTGTTTTATGGATAAAGCCATGTCCTTGTCAATATTTCCGACGTCATGTGTTGTATTTGATGAAAATTTGTACGTTGACGTTGGAATTTATGTAAATTTGGACGATACTTTGTGCGGTGGACCGTTCATATTGACATAAATTCCAACGAAATGTACAAATTTTCGGAAAACATAATACATAGTACAAAATGTGTATGCTTAAGTTAAATTAAAATGGTTGTAACGAAAATGCTATTACTGTGAATTTTAATATAGAAATTTAACATTATATTGGATATTTTTAAATAACTATTATTTTCTAATGACTTTATTTTATTGTTAGGATTATTTATTTACATTTCTAGGCATTCTTTTTATTTTTTTTATGAAAATATCTTGAATTATTGTTATTATCTCTTTCGATACTGTTTTCAAGTGAATTGATGGATATTGAATATTTTGAAAATTATATTAATATGGTGCAAGATTTGAAATCGTTTATAATACAAGAAAAGTCACCATAAAAGCTAAGTAAAATCAATTGTTTTCATTATTACTTTGAATATTTACTGATCGTTACTTTTTATTATAAGAGCTTTTGGAATTCGTATTACCTTCAAATATTATCAATTCTAATTGAAATTATTTTTTTTATTTAAAACTTTCATTAATTTTTATTTCATTTTCATCTGAGGCTATTGATTTTTAAAAAATGAAGCATTTTTGTTTAGTAAATTTATTAATTGTTTTTTTGTTATTCGATAGTTTTTAGTAATTAATTACTTTTACCAATAATATATATTTATTTTATTCGATTTAATAAGAAATATTTACTTCCATAGCCTATCCGTTAATTTTCATTAATTTATTTTCTAAATGTTTATTTTAAAAAAAATAACCTATTTATATTTTGAAAATTTTGCTTTCCTGCTACAATTATAAATTGACTTTCTACCCCCTTTTTCATTTCATTGTGTTTAGTAAACTAATTTCTTGGTGAATTAGTTGAATAAGAAATACTTACTGTCCTAACCTATCCATTGATTTATTTTCTATTTTTTTCTTTTAAAAAATATGATCTATTTACATTTCTGAACTTTTGTTCTCTTATTACAACTATAAACTTGTATCCCATTTTCTTTTCATTTCATTATATTGAATTAATTAATTCCTCGATGTCTTCTTTTTTACAAAAAAAAAATGTTTTAAAATATTTATTAAAAATATGACAATTACATTATATGTTCAGTTTTTTTTATCTATTTGATATATTTTTTATGTCTAGACAAACGAATATCAACAAATATTTATTACTTTGAATCTTTTTCTATAAATAAACTCTTTTTAATGAAATATAATCACATTTGTGCAATTATCTTTTATATATAATAATATAAATTTGATAAACACTATTTTTCTTTGTATAAAAAATTACAATGCTATATTTAACCATATTTTATTTTATTAATTAATAGATGAATGTGCTAGTCATTTAGAATTGTTTGTTTTACATACTATTTTTACATTTTTTGCATATTATTTTCGTAAACATTTCCGCTGTTTAAATATTTCTAAGGTTATTGAAAAAAGGTCAAATGAATTGTTATAATTTAAATATATGGGAATAATTTAAATAAATTATTATAAAGAATTGAAATAATAAATTGAAAAGTTGTATTCAGATTTATGGATATTCATAAACTAATTTTGAATACTTTATAATGTAGTATTCAATTACATAAATTGTAAATGTATAAAAAATGTCAGCTTTATTATATGTAAAATGGTTTAGATTAATTATATGTTATTTTGAGTTGAATACTGTAAAAAACAATAACAATATCGCTATTAAGTTTATCAATTCTTCTTTAAACTTAAATTTGTTTAATATTCGGCGCGTTTTATTTAATTTTGTTTAATATAGATTATTCTTTCCGATTTACAGCCAGCAGAGAATTGTTGATAAACTCTTCAGATGTTAATTATATACATAAATAAAAAGTCTAATTTCAGAACATGACGAGTATTTTCGACATAAATTAATTTTTTAATTAACAGCTCGATTTTACCAATTACCTACAATGAACTGTTTAAATATTTATCATTGAAAAGAAACTTATTAAAAAATATTTTGTTGATATTAAAGCTTGTATTATTTTGTAAGATCATATGATACAAGAATATATAATGAAATGTTAAGAGCTTTCAATGTCCGGTTTTATCTTTGAGGAAGTTCAATTAAAATCTGCATTGAACGTAACCGAAGATGCCCTCGTATATAAAAATCCTTGTGGAAGACTGATTGGAATTGATACGTCAATTTGAAATTATCATAAAGACAATGTTGTAATTATTAATTTTTGCGTCAGTTGCGAATTTCCGGCCAACAATCGAATGAAACGATGAATTTATAACTAGTTTAGTTGCGTATACTACGAATAGTAAAATGTATTTGTATGTTTGCCGCTAACGCACAGCAACGGATTGTACTATGGCGACAGAGATAGGTCAGTGGCTGGGTGGAAGCATGAAAGGGTTGTTAATTTCTCACTTCCTTATTAAAGCACTCGGCTCCACGACTTGCTGCTGCGATGATGACGATGATGATGATGCCAGAAGCCATTTAGTTAGGCAGCATGCAGAGTCAGTCAGTTCGTGGTACACTGATGTTGATCATTCGTTTTTCCATGCATTGCGTTTGGCGACGTTTCAGTAGCGCACTGTATAATCTGTTTTAATATGTTTATAATTGCATCTGAAAATAAATTTCAATTGCACCAGCCGTGGAGATATATTACTGCACCCTAACTTTTTAATTGAAATTTCGTTGTATTTTTGTACAGAAGCTTTTTTTTATTACTATTTTAACAGATTTGTCAAAGTGATGGCAAATGATTTATTGTGATTAGAAAATATTAATGAATTTAATCTTACACTTTTATTCTATATTAAGTGATTAGTTTTTTTAAAAAAAAGTTAACACAAAAATAATAAATAATATTAGAGAAAAGTAGATTATATTAATATATCTGTTATATATATATATATATATATATATATATATATATATATATATATATACGTAAATAATTTTTATTATAAAAATTATTATATAAAAGAATATTACATTTTGAAATATAAAAATATTTATTATTGCGATTTGCACAAAAATAATAATATAAATAAATTTAATAATGATTTATATATAAAGTTCTATGGAAATTCAAGTAAAAATATCACGATTATATATATATATATATATATATATATATATATATATATATATATATATATACATAGAGAGAGAGAGATGTTTTTTAAGCGTGATAGAACTTAAAATTGAATCCCTATCAAAAATTTTATCTGACCTAAAAACAACTTTATCATACCTTTATATATACACACACATGTATATATAAGGTGTTTTTTAGGTTAGATAGAACTTTTAATATGGATTCAATTTAAAATTCTATCACTTTTAAAAAACACTTATATTATTTATATATAAGTTTGGAAAAATGTCATTTTTATCTCAGTTTAATCTAATTATTTTTCAATAAATGCTTTTTATTTCGAAACTAAAAAATGGATGGTTTAATTTTAAACTGATATACATTTAATTTAATTTTCAGTTGGATGGACTAAATTTCTGTTATTTATTTTATTATTTTTTATTGTATTTGTAATATTATGTGTACTATTCTTTAGTGAAGGTAATATTTACTAAATATTAATATTGTAGTATTATTTAATTAGAGAAAATGTTTTTTATGTATGGCAGAAATTTTATGAACTAAAAATTAAGCTGGGAAATTACCAAAAAATTAATGTACAAAAGATCAGTCTTTTTCTATGCATTTAAGCTTGAATTATTTTTCATTTTAATATTTTCAAATTGCTGTCTTCCTCAATGAAGGTTTTTAGAAATCATTCAGAAAAGCTAAAATTTAATTAAGTATATATTGCTGTTCCAAAATTGAAATTCTTGTCATTTGATTTGTAATATTAAGTAGTCATATTAGTATATTTATGTTAATACTGATAACATTTTTAAGTAAATCAAAATACAACATTTTTTGAAATTAAATTTCAAAAATAACAAGAATAGAAGTTGAAAAAAGTACTATACGAATAAAAATTATCACGTTTCCATATTTTCAAATTTATTTTAAAAATATTATTTTTCTGCAAATTGTAATGGGTACACCTATTATTTTATGTAGTGAATTTTTAATGATTACTGAAAAATAGATATAAATAATTAATTGATCAATTAAAATATTTGTTGTTTAAATTGTGTGAAAATTAGGATTGTCCTATTTACTACTTTGATTTTTTACTAGTAATTATTAATTATTAGGTTGTGTAATATGAAATGTCGGATTTTTCTTCAATTTCTAATTGAAAAATCCGACATTTCATATTACACGACCTAATATTTATTATTCTATTTCAGTTATCAGTAATTGAAAGCGTATGCATTTAATGTCATTCATCAATACACAATAATTGTTTAACTTTATAAATATAAATCGACGTCTTTCACTCTATGTTTGGTTATGTTAAGTATTAATAGAAACTGAAACGTGTTCTTGTATATAATATAAAATCAACAGAAAGGCTCTGACGATGATAGTGTCGCCATCGAAATGCGCATCAGCCGACATATTTATAAACAATAAGTGATTATTGAACACTTTATTTTATAATCATTATAGTGTTGGGGTTAAAACTCATTGTGTTAATACAAAATCATTAGAATTACGTGTATGTGTTATTAGAGAATTCCGTCAAGTCTTAGCAAGACATAACATCTATTCCATTATAAATGTACGCCAGTGACATTTCGCAAACCACAGTATAAGACACAGAAGAGAGAGTATTTGACACGTTATATAGTAGCTAATGTCAAGCTTTGTAATCAATTTGTTACTGTGCCGTTTATCGCCCACGTCGACACTAGTAATTTACTATCAGATATTATACACATCACACTGTTTGTGATCAATTTATGAATCTGGTTTAAATATCCCACTACAGGGCCAATATATCATCGTTAACGTTGTATGAATAAAAAGCTGGTTTGTTCCAAACGGTTACGTTAATTTCGTCTTATATACGATATAATATGTACGGATAAAATCACAGTCTGCGTAAATAATAGATTTTTTTTCTGTACGTGTCTGTTTTTTTAACAATATTCAAAATTGTTAAGGGGGCGTAATTTAGTGAAAGTAACTTATCATTCGTATTATATAATATGAGGAGAAATTTGAGTTTGAATTATTGAGACAAATAGATGATTTTTGTATTGTATGAATATGGTTTTAATGAAAAGAGGAAAAGAAGAAAATAGTGGGAGGAAAAATTAAATCCTACTTAGCATTTATATATGTGTCATACATACACACACACACACACACACACACACACACACACACACACACACACATATATATATATATATATATATGTGTGTGTGTGTGTGTGTGTGTATGTATGTTAATATGTATATGAGAATTTTATAACACTTTTGTGTTTATATATCCTGTTTGATCATTTGAATTTTATTTGCGAAACTCGAAAAAAAAGCTATTGTCAAAAAAATGAAACCCTTTTTTATATATAAAAAATTAAGTCGAATATTAAAAATAGATGTTTACACATAATGACAAAAAATATAGCAGTTTTTACATCTCCTGTGGGTAAAAATAATACTAAGTTAGAAGAATCTAAATAAAGGTGTAATATCTATAAATTTATAGATAAAAATGGTCGTTGAAATTTTTTAATAAAGATTTTAAAAAATATATTGTTGATTATAACAAATAAATCTTATGATTTTAAAATTTTTAATAAATTGAGAAAATAAAATTATATTTTACACTAAAAATATGTTAGATAATAATTTTAAAAGATCAGTGGATCAATTGAAATTTTAGATATAGTTGGTAATATTTTATTTTCAAAAAATCATTATCCCAATAATTACTAATTGTTCACTTTTTATTTAATAATTTTTTATATACAAAAACTGCTGACTATATTATTATCTTTGAAGAACAGATACATCAAATTATTGCCATACAAATGGGTATAACAAGCAAGGAGTAAACAATAAGTAATTTTTTAGATTAATTGAAAATAAATAATCAAATATTAATAACTTAACAAATATAACATAAAAGGCAATATTGGTTACAAGGAAAGGCTACTCTAAAGAATAGCAAAAAAGTTAAAAATTGTGTAGAAAGAAATCTCAAAATAAAAAATACAGTAATTTATTATTGAATACTTAATTTAATTTTGAATTTTTGAAATCAATAATTAATTATTGAACTTGTGTCATTGGATATATATATATATATATATATATATATATATATATAATCGTCATAACTATTTAAAGTTAAATATAAATCAAAATAACAACAGCATCTGATAAAAAAACAAACATATATAATAATTATCATAATGATTCCCGTTTTACAAGTAATACTAGTCATAAATCTGTCAATATTATTCAGAATCTTTTTTAATTAGCTGTAAATATTTACTAACACTAGTAGAACATCAATTATATCTAAATCTTATTATGGCGCCATTATCAACGAAATGAAATAATTACAACATTAACTACATTAAATTGATATTTTGTTTAATAATTGTCTATCCAAATCGTATGGATTAAAAATAACTAAATATTATATATATATATATATATATATATATATATATATATATATATATATATATATACTACGACATAGATTTGAAAAATTTGAGAGAAACGAGACGTCGTCGTGCTTCAGGTCAAATTTTTCCTAACAAATGTTTTTTTCTGTTTATCATATCATTCGAAGGTTGATAAACTCTGATCTAATGCCATCTAATAGATTTATGGTTTTAATTGTTATTATTTTTTTTATTTTATGGCATCGTCACGACATTCTGTATTCAATTTAATTTCATCGTAGTTATTTAACACATTAATTAACTATATTTATCATTTTTTGACAAAATAATGAACTGGGATACGTGACAAAACTAAACGAACTTTTTTTCAGATAGTATATACATATACGTTTGAATCTCCCTGTTCCCTCCTCTCCCGTCATCCTATATATATGTGTGTGTGTGTGTGTGTATTGATTTAATTAGAAATTTATAAAATGGTTATTTTAAATTGATAGATGATTAATATTTATGATGATTTTTGTTGGAATCCATATAAGAGAAATTTTAGGTAAAAACTGCAACAAATGCATAAAAGAAAATTATTTTTAAAAAATAAAACATTTTCGACAGATGAAATAAAATGAACAAGATTTTATACTTTTCTTACATATTTTTCATTTTTTTAAAAAAAATAAAGAATAGTGTAAGAAATACTTAATTTAAGATTCTGAACATTAAAATAATTTATATTAATTATTTTTATTTCAAGGTATGTTTTCAGTTTATTATTGAAATTATTGAATCATACCATACTGTATATAGAGGAGGATGTTTTTTTAAGCGTGATAGAACTTTAAATTGAATTCCTATTGAAAATTCTACCTAACATAAAAAACATCTTATATTTTTATACACACACACACACACACACACATATATATATATATATATATATAGAGAGAGAGAGAGAGAGAGAGAGTTTTTTTTTAGGTTAATAGAACTTTCGATAGGGATTCAATTTAAAATTTTATCCCGCTTAAAAAAACACCTGATACATTCTTTATTCCACAGTAATATTTTATACTATTATAGTATGAATTAGTTTTGTTGTTAATTAAATTAACTTTTAATATTATGCTATTTTTATTCAATCTCTTTTATGAAGAATATTTTTTTTTTATTTTAAAAGTATTTATTTTTAGATAAAGATTTATATTATTTTAATTTGATGGTTCATATTTTGTATCTCATTTAATTGATCAAATTCGATTTTATTTCAGTTACTTAAACATATCTACAATAAAGTTTTTAATGAATTTAAAACCTTTTAAAAAATTTTAACTTAGAAAAATTATCACAATTTGTTAAATTAATAGCAAAAGTAAAAAAGTTTAAAACATATCAAGATTTTCATGAATTATTAATAAAGTATATAAAAGTAAGTGGGATATTAATCTTTGGTTTTTGTATTAATTTATATTTTATTGGTATTTAACCAATTTTTATAGTTCTCATGAATTTCTTTAGTTAACAATCTTCAGTATATATATATATATATATATATATATATATATATATATATATATATATATATATATATATATATTTGTTTGAGTTTGTCCTAGTTTCAAAAACCTAATTATTTTCATTGAAACAAAGAATAAAAAAATAACAGAAGATGATTCATTTATTAAAGTACTCATTTTTTATATCCTCAATTTTTTCGCGACTGCTACGAAGGAATGTTTAGACGTAAATAATGTACGAAATAATTGTTTAAGTTCAATATGTCATATTTATTAAATAATAAGTTGTTAAACTGACAATGAAATTTGATAGCAGTTTGAAACAGATCTGTTTCAGAATGAAAGAAGAAATTGAAGAAAATAAATAACGTTTTAAATTATTGAAATATTTTACTCACAGAAGATATTCTTAATTTAATACGTTTTGTTGTAAAATATATAAGATCATTTTTCTTTTTTTTTGTAAGTGATATATTTTTATTTAAATTATTAAAATACTATCAAAATTACACTCGTTCAAAAACTTAACAAAAAGTATATTTTATTTAAAATACACAAAAAATTAGTTAAATTAAAATAAATTTCATCTTGACTATAAACTAATATAAACAAAAGTATATTTTATGTAATTATATTAATTTTTCTTCACAATTTATGTATATACTCCATAGAATCTTTTACAAACATACAATTAAACAAATAAGGATGTCATAAAAGGTATCCATTGTATAAACGTGGAATTGTTATTTTTTTTTTAACTTTGCATTGGGTTCTCGAGTGGATACTCAATATCTTAGAAGGCATTTTTAAGGCTTCTTAAGAATTTTTAAGAATAACTCATATTTGAAGAGATGCTAGACATGTTCAAGTGGCGGAATGGTATCAAAGGAAACAGCATGTTGTGTAGATATATATATGTATACAAAATATTATATATATATATATATATATATATATATATATATATATAAATTAAAATATAAATAAATTAATTTTTTTTTATTTTATTACTTTTCTAATTTGTATTTTTTGTTATTTTTTCAATAGTTTGTTATTTTATGCCGTGGAAAATAAATTTATTTGAAAGAAAATTTCCAATATTTATTCCATTTTATTTTATTTATAAAGAGATGTTGTTCAATAAAAGAGAAAAATTAATATGTTTTTTCTTATAAAATCAAAATGAATAATATTGTTATTAACAGTTGTATTTATATTTATTATTATCAATTATTAAGATTCGATTCACATTGACCAGAAAAAAATAAAAAATATTAAAAATGTATATGATATTAAAAAATAAACTACTATTAATCAAATCTGGTTACAATTGATAGAAATCTATACATTTTTCACATATGAAATGTGTGATGTCATTTAAATAAATGATGACATTCAATGATCTAAGCTCAATAGACTTAAATGATTGTCGCAATCGTTGGCCATAAATCATTTTTAATAAAGGTACTTTTTATTGATGCCGTTTCAAATTGCACTTTTTACTAAATGACTATTGTTAGTTTATTTGACCTATTTTATATTAATTTCTAAATTTATTATCTTATTACTATTTTTGTTATATGATTTATATATATATATATATATATATATATATATATATATATATATATATATAAAAGTAAATATTATTAACATTTGCAATATTGGTTAATATGAATATAAATTTGTTATTTAAATTTTTGTTCATTGCTTTATAGTTTACAGGTATTTATATAATATACTGATAATTCTTTAATTTTTTTTATATTGTTTAAAAAAATTAGTAATATTTTTTAAAAAAAATTAAATAATAATTTTTATACTAATATTTGTAATTTAATGATTGTGGTTGCAGATATGTTATCAAAATCTCCTTTTTTGTTTAAAAGATGAACTAAAAAAATATATTTTACCTTTCTAAATTTAATATTTAAACAAAATAAATCTTTGATAACGTCTTTAAAAATTAAATATATTATAAAAAATTATAATATTATTTTTTTATGATAAAATAGTGTTTTTTTTTAATTTAAATATCAATGAATAATAAAAAGTAATACTTAAGAAAAATCAGTAATTACAGTTAGTTAAAAAAGTTTAATTACAAACAAATTGTTTTTACTAGAGAATAATTAAAACTAAAAAAATATGTGATTTATTTTAAATTGTATATGAAATCTGAAATATTGTATGAAAATATAAACAAATATAGGGTCAATTAATTGTAATGCCCAGATTTGTGTTTTATTAAAAAGAAACATGTGTATAAGGTGGTGTATAGGGAAACATGTGTATAGTTTCTTTTTAATAAAACACACATCTGGGCGTTACATTTGGATGATCCCCTATATAAGAATGAAATTGTTTTTTATACAATAATTCTAATTGAAATATGTTGAATTTTCAAATTACAATTGAAAATGAGTGGAATGTAATTATATTGATAAACTTCAAGCTGTAATATCATTTAGATAATTCAATCATATGTTTTATTTATAATTCTATAAATATATTTGACATTAAAAAATCCCGAATCTGGATTCAGTAAGTAGCAATAACTATTTAGAAAAGTTATAAATTTCAGTTAGTAAACAAACAATATTTAAAATCCATAAATGTATGTCGAAAAAACATATGTATATACTTGTACACAAACAAAGAAAATAATTAATTATCTGGTTCGAAACGAAAATATACAATGCAATCGTTATGGTTATTTCGAGATTCTGTTGTATGTTTGTTAGTAAACCGCCCACAAAATGTTTCTACTTGTTTATGCCTATTCAACCCTGATAAATCGCACTATACGAGCAGACGAAATGCAGACGCACAAGGGTTTGTGTTACTGATATATGTATGTTACCCTTACCGATATGTTTAGTGTCATTGAAACAAGACTGGTCATTTCGATAAACAAGACAACTACTGTTTAAATTTTTCAATTATGGATCCTTGAGTGTTGAATGAAAAAAAACATCGGTTTTGAAAGAATTTCTACTTAAAAACATTTTAAACAACAATAAATATTGTATACATACATATATATATATATATATATATATATATATATATATATATATATATATATATGTATATGTATCTATGTATGTATGTAATGTGCATTGATTAAATGAATTTATTGTTGCAAATGACAAAGAAATTCGGCGCCATCGTCTTATCAGGCTCGTGACAAATAATGCGTAACGGAAACGCTTGTCCGGAATGTGTTGGCGGCAAATACAAATTACCTTGACGCTTTGATGTTATTAAATAGTAGAGTGTGTGTGTGCTCATTAAGAAATTTAAAAATGAAACGATAGATCAGATGATTCAACTTGTTTATTTTTTTATCGTTTATTCAGTATATAACATTGTATAACAACTTCATTCATTGCGTTTTCTTTCATTAGTCGTCATTATTCTTTAAGTTTCTTGTGATTGTATAAAACAAATATGCATTTAAAACATTAATTAGATATTTTAATAGTAATAAAAAAGAAATTGATTATATGTGATATTCATATCGACCTTATTTATTCTTTAATATATATATATATATATATATAGGTGTGTTTTTTTAGATTAGATAAAACTTTCGATAGGGATAGTTGTCAAGTTAGTTGTCAGTTTGCGCGCTATAAATGACATTTGGATTCAGTATACTTTGGCAAATCATTATAAAACGTTTTACACTTGAGCAATGTTTTAAAATTGTGGAAATTTATTTTGAAAATCAACTGCAAATTAATCCTTTGTTCTAACCTAAAATTTTGTTCAATGTTAAAACTCATTTTTGGCTTAACGGATGCGTTAATAAGCAAAATTGCCACATTTGGAAACAAAATCATTTTTATTTATTAATGCCATAAAATGATCTTTAGAATAATATCAAATAAATGGTCATCTGGTCAATTAGTATGTGTTTTATTTTAAGTTAAACTTCTATCACCCTTAAAAAGCATTCTCTCTTTCTTTATATATATATATATATATATATATATATATATATATATATATATATATATATATATATATACATAGTTCTAATATGGCATTTAAAAAATGTGTCATTACTTTTCTAAAAATTTATACAAAATAATCTCAGATTATTTACAATAGCACAGTCGTTATGCACATTAATTAATCTTCAAATTATGAGCTTTCTTAAGAGATACTTATTGAACAATACCATCAAAGTGTTTTGTGTAAGTTAAATTTAATCATGGTTCTTAATATTTTTCATTTAAAACAGATTTGTTTTTCCCTACAATGATTTATATCTCGAAATAATTTCTTTATTAAATTGATATTAAATTATTAATTAATTTTTTTTCTTGGAAATTAAATGTCTATTTCTTGTGATTATAGCTACATTGAATTATAATTTAAATTTATAAAAAGATCTACTTTATTTCATTAAAAAATATGTTTTGAAATGAATTATATCATAGTACAAAATCAATTTATTCTACTATTGACAGAGATTCACATCAATTTATACTACTATTAATTGAGAATCACAGCATATTTATTAATTCTAAATAGCACGACAGGAAATTTACTGCACACAATTTCTCACAATGGGAACTAAACTTTAAATGAACTAAATTCGGTAAATTCATGTGGTAGAACTGAATATAATCAATGCTTAATAATCATTTACAGGTGTACGTTTTGTTGAGACAGAATTAATTTCTAGAAAATGTATCTATAAGGTATATTTGTCTACACATTACTTACTTATTATTTTTAATCCGTTTAAGTAATTTTAAACAAGAAATATTTAAATAAATTTTACATATGAAAATATTATAAAAATGTAATTTTTGTTAAGGAGTGGTTTTAATTTAGTGTGATTATAATTTATTATATCATCATCACTATATATATACGAGTATATACGTATATGAGTAGTCGTATATGAGGTCCAGGAATAAACTCATGGATAGATTGAACAAAGAGATAAATAATGAACTCATTAAATTCTTATTTCAATAGGCTTATTGAAATTTTTACAATTTCTAAGCGTTGTTGAAATATTATATGTTCCATAATAATTTGCCAAACTATATTGAGTTGAAATGTCAAAATGAGCTTTTAAAAAATTCACACATGGTTGTCACCAGCTGTCAAAGTGCTAACATTCTTATTGGAAAATCCTGTAGTTTGGAAATTGTATGGATATAACAATTTATAATTTATAACAGTTGAATGAAAAAGTTACATTTCTAAATATACATTTCTATTTTCAAGTAAGTTACATTTATATTTTCAAGTAGTTTCAGCTAATAGCATTAACCTACTAAAATATTTAATGTCTTAAGTAGAAATTAAAACATTTAAACATTGTTAAAATGTATTTTTGTTTTCGTTGTTTATCAAAATGTTTTAGTTAATTTTAAAACTGGACTAATTGAAGTTAGAAAATGAAAAGACATTCACACCCTAATGAATGGCTTTTTATAACACGTGCCAAGAATTAACCGTAATGCAGTGTATTGTTCACGTGTGGCACATTTGTTTATATTATTTACATATGTGTTATTATGCGCCGAGATTTTTATTTATTCATTCGTCAGGATGCATTCTTCAAATAGCACTCTGATTTATTTAGTCTCTAAAATTTGATTGCATAAAATGATGAAATTTAAACTGCAGTCGTGAAATGTTTATTTTGGATTTATTTATTGATATATTAGAAATCAATTTTATCTATCGTAGTGTAGAAGTTCTTAATGATATTAATAAACATTAATTTTATACTTTTAAATAAATTTTTTGAAGACAATGTATATTTTTATAAAAATAGTAAATTTAGTTTTTTAAGATATATGAATTTCGAAGTAAAATATATTAATATTTTAAATATTCAGTCAGATTAATTTTTTTAAATATATACGAAGGTTGTTTGATAAGTATGGTAAAAAAGTAAGACAAATTAAATTGAAAAATTTAATTAAATTAGTTAATTAATTAAATTAAACAATAAATAATTTTACCACACTTCTCAAACGACCTTTGTATATATATATATATATATATAAATGTATATTTGTATGTATGTATGTATGTATGCGTGTTTATTCGTGTCTGTTTAAATGTCTCTCTCATTTATTAATAAAATATTCGTGTTTTTGTTATACAATCACGTTTTTAATTACATTTTTTAAATTCCCTTTTTTACAGTGTGCTCATGGATGTACTCTTTGGAAACAAGCTTTGGAAACATCATGTCGAACAGTTTGCGTAAGTATATTCAGTAAAATATCGATATAATATAACAATATGGTTTTGAAAAACTACAAAAGTGTTTAAATATTGTAAATTTTCAACTAATTTCATTTACAATATGAAAAAAATTCAATGTTTGAATTTTTATCGATTCTTTAATTATTTTTAGAACATTTATTATTAAGGTTTTTTTATTCAATAATAGTTTTAATGATAATTTATATTTTTATTCATATTTAGTGTCGAGATTTTTCTTTTTCATATTTTATTCAAACTATTTTTAATAAATGTATATATTTTTTGGAATTTTATTTGTTATTATTTATGGCAATGTGAGTTTTTAAACAAATGAGACATTTATTTCAGCACAGCAAAATTTTATAAAAAAATTCAATAATCAATTAAAAACCTGAATAGTCTTTTGGTGTTCAGATCAGTGATTTATTTATATAAACATAAATTAAGTACACTGATAAACCAATAATGAATAAATTTGTTTCAATTTGATTCGTTCTTTCAACTCGATGTATTAAATGAACAAATTAAAGTACTTTTAATCCCATAATTTAAAAACGAGACGATACATTTTGCATATATGTAGAAGTTAAAATTTCTTAAAATAACAACGCGTTTTTGATTCAGACTGCAAATTACTGATCTACATTTATCCGTGACATAAGGCTCAGAGTATCAAATAGCAACTGCTGTATATTATTTGTAATCTAAACCAACCAAGAGACTTATTTGTTTAATAATTGAACAGTCAATTTACGTGAAAAATAATCTTGTAAAATTTCGCATTTCATGAAAATTCAGAAATAAGATATTTTAGTTCGTACCAATTTTTTAAATGATTTTTAAACGTTTTAATTTTTGTGATTATACAGCATAACATTTTTTTATTAGCAATTCTTTTTGTATATATTTCTATATATTTATATAAAATAATTAATATAGTAATTAATGTATTTTTATTATTTTTATAATTGTTTTATTATTGATTAAAAAAAATTTAGAATGGGACACAAGAACTCCTACCACCAAAACAGCTTTACTGTGTAATAGGATGCAACGATGCTTTAAACCGTTATTTCCAACAATTAAAAACGGATCTCGGTGCACTTCCAGCACCTGCTCTTGTTCCGGACTCTCTTACAGCTACATCGTTACGTCTTGCTTGGTCTTGGAACAAAGGTAGACGAAAGGAAGGAGTTAACAATATTTCTGAAAATATTATCAATGCTGACAAAGGCGATGGAAAATTATTGATTGGTGTCGGTGTCAGCGGAATACCTCATGTTAGATATTTGGTCCAATGGCGGTACGAAGAATTGGTAGCAGAATGGCAATATTGCAGAAATCAGACATTTGATTCCCAAGAAGATACTGTTTATGTCGATAATTTACAACCGTATACAAAATATAGGGTGGGTAGTTTTTAATATCTAAAGAAATAATATTGTGTTATTAAAAACACGAAGATGATTGATTTTTATATTTTTTTTTTTAGTTTCGAGTTGCTGTTCTGTTATCGCCTCATTATCACGGTCCTCTAGTTGTTTCTGAACCAAGTGTTGTGATCAGCACATTAGCTAAAGGCGTTCCATCATCGGCTCCAATCATCACAAGATCTGCAGCGGTAGACGCATCTCGTATCAGCGTCTCTTGGGAACCTGGACCTTTTCCAAATGGCCCGATCCTTTCATACGTTCTACAGATTACTCCTTTGGAACCTAATTCTAATAACGATGACGGTAATAATGATGATAATAGTACCACCACCGATGGTAAAGATCAAGGACAGAAGAAACTCACTACTACCACTTATCCGGTGCTCAAGGTGAGCCGTTGAGCGCACCTTTTTTTGCACAAGTTTTTCAATTTCTTCTCTCTTGATCAATTCAGCTTATTACTTCAATTAAATTTCATCTTTTGTTGCAATGATATTTTGTTTTATATATTTTTGTCTCTCATTTTTTTTTATTTTCTGTGATTAATTATTTGAATTATGAATACCTTTTGTAAATTATTATCTCTTTTTAAGTGATTAATTCAAATGTAAAACTAAAAGTAACGATACATTTTTTGGTGGTGGTTAAATTAATTTACATCCTTTTGGAATGTTATCCTTGGGTATACATCAATGTATTTTCTTAAATATTATATATATTTTTTTAATAAATGAATTAATCATTTTAACATCGTAAGATTTCATAAAAGTGTTCTATAATCATTTATTGTTCATTTTATTTGCTGATGCGCATTTCGATAGCAATACTTTTATAACGCAATGTTTTAATGATCATGATATTGTCATGGAAATGTCTGTCTGCGTATAATGTGGACAATAAGTAAATATTGTACACTTGTATATAATAATCTGGTGTTGGAATAATCTATTTATTTGTATTAAGGCGAATTTACCGCTGTATTAAAATAAATAGTGATTTAAATTTTTATTTATATTTTTTAACTATTATAATTTTATCAACAGAATAAATTGTATTGTTATGTCGTATTGTCTAAAAGAAATTAAGAGATATAAATAGGAATTATAATATTTGAGAGCTTGCTTCTGTTTGTCTTTTATTGTGCTTTGCTTTATTAACAAATTTCCTACTGAATCATTTCTAGTATCTCCTTCTCTTTTTTTATTTAACGATTATGTTATATATTTATTTGTGCGTATTTGTGTGTAAATTTTTAATAGTAGCACGAAAAAAATTAAGCAAGTATATAAACTTGTATTAATTATTTTTTACTGTTAATATTTTTGATTGAAGAATATAAATATTTCATTTTAAAAATAATATATATATATATATATATATATATATATATATATGCTGTAATTTTGTAGGATATACCAGCTTCAGGCAACACAGACTTCTACATGTTTAACAATTTAGCACCGTCAAGTAAATATAAAATGGATGTTTCAATGAGGAACAGTGTTGGACAAGGACCTGCAGCTACTGTTACAGTAACAACTCCATCAGAAACTACTGGTAAATTTATATCAAACGAATATTAGTTTCTAGTTTTATTTAATTCTGTGTTGAAAAGTAAATGTTTTCTTTCCAAAAAAATATATTTACTTCTATTTAGATATTTTTTTTAATTGTTATAGATAGTACTGTAATAAAGTAAAATGTTTTTTTTTAAATTCATTTAAGTAATATTTACATAATTAAAAATATTTTAGATATGCATTCATTTATTTTTTTAAAAAATAACATATATTTATATTTTCTGTGACAATATATATTTATATCTCACTTTATATTTTTATTATTTTTTTTTTAATTACTCTTGAATTTTTTTTACAAATTTCAAGTTAAAAAAATACTTCAGAAGTAAATTAGTGAAATAATTAAATGGCTATTGAATTCAGAATAAGTAATATTTGTAATCGTATTCAACATTTTTTATAGTAAAAGATACCGAGCAACCCATTTTAATTCTTGGAACATATCATTCAGTAATCCAACAAAGTGCAGACATGTTAGAAGAACCTGTCATCATTTACAACACAATGGAAACAATACGAGGTATTATCTAAACAAAAATCTATATGAAAAAAATATCAAAAAGTCAAACAAGTTCTTTTTCACAGGTGTCGCTATTCATGTTAATCTTAAACTTCTATTTGTATCCGAATCTGCTGGTTATGTGTATCGTACATCTCTTATAAAACATACTCCCCCAACTCTAATCTTGTCACCTGGTAGCGTGAAGTTCAAACCGCTTGATTTAACTGTTGATTGGTTGAATGAACAACTATATATTTTGGGCGAAGTGAAACATACAGCTGCGAGTCGTGTATGGCAAATCGCACGATGTTTACTTGATGGCCAATCATTGGGTGTTGCAGTGGCAGGGTTGGTTACAAAGCCACATCACATTGAAGTCGATCCTTATAATGGGTAAGTAATATTTTTTCTCGTTTAAACAGAAGTTTATATAAAAACAATGTATTAATACAATATATAAGTACAAGTCGATCTGGTCTATTGCATATAGGCATATAAATATATTTTAATTGATATAAATTAGTTTTCAGCTTTTTTTTATTTTGAACAAATATCAAAAAGGGTTAAAACTTGGCTTTCGTTTATAAAATTATTATTTACTAATACAGAATATTATTATTTTGAACCCAAATAATTGATTTATAATAAAAAATATCAACTTTGAGTGATTTTTGAAATTTGGAATTTTTGATTTATGGAAAAATTTGTGGAAAATCGATATATTCGAATATCGGTTTTTTTCTGTCTAAAATCAAAAATCGGTTGTAAAATAATAGGAATCATTGATTAAAATCGCATTTATAAGCTCAAGACGAATTTTATTTGTCAAATACTCTGTTTTAGTTTATCAGCTAATATTTTAATCAAAAAATTATTATTTCTGTTTTTAATTAAGATTCTTTACAGAAACATTTTCATTTTTTAATTGAGAATATTTATTTGACATTAAAATTTATAGTTTTAATTAAAATTTTATTCTCTGATGAATAAAAATATTTTTCCTCAAATTTTGAATTTTTGACAAAAAAGGTAAAATGGTTAAAAATAGATTTTTGGTTACAAAATGTGTATTTTCTAATAAATATTGTTATTTTTGCTAGATTATTATTACTTTTGATTAAAATAATTGATTTTGAGTAAAAAATATCGACTTTTAGTGATTTTTGAAATTTTTAGTTTTTGAGCTTAAAAAAAACTACAACTATATAGTGTGGAAAAATTCGTGAAAAATCATTATGTTTGAAAATCGTTTTTTCCGATTAAAATCAAAGATCGGTTGTAAAATAATAGGAATCAATGATTAAAATCGCATTTATAAGCTCGAGGCTAATTTTATTTGTCAAATAGTCTGATTTGGTTTATCAGCTGGTATTTTAATCAAAAATTCATTATTTCTATTTTTAATTAGGATTTCTTACAGAAAATTCTTAATTTATTTATTGAGAACATTTATTTAACATGAAAGTTTATAATTTAAATCAAAATTTTACTCTCTGATGAATAAAAATATTTTTTTTCCAAATTTTTCATTTTCAACAAAAAAAGTAAAATGGTCAAAAATTGATTTTCGATTATAAAATGTGTATTTTCTAACAAATATTGTTATTTTTACTAAATTGTTATTATTTTTAATTAAAATAATTGATTTCTAATAAAAAATATGCACTTCTAGTGATTTTTAAAATTTTCAATTTTTGACCTGAAAAAAACGACGACCTATAGTATGGAAAAATTCGTGAAAAATCAATATGTTCGAAAACAGTTTTTTTCTGTCTAAAATCAAAGGTCAGTTGTAAAATAATAGAAAACAATCATTAAATTCGCATTTGCAAGCTCAAGATTATTTTTATTTGCCAAGTACTCTGATTTAATTTATCAGCTAATATTTTTATCAAAAAATCATTATTTCTATTTTCAATTAGGATTTCATACAGAGAATTCTTAATTTTTGAATTGATAATATTTATTTAACATAAAAGTTTATAATTTAAATCAAAATTTTACTCTCTGATGAATAAAAATATTTTTTTCACAAATTTTCAATTTTCGACAAAAAAGGTAAAATGGTCAAAAATTGATTTTCGATTATAAAATGTGTATTTTCTAATAAATATTGTTATTTTTACTAGATTGTTACTATTTTTAATTAAAATAATTGATTTTTAATAAAAAAGATCGATTTGTAGAAGTGTTTAAAATTTTCAATTTTTGGCCTTGAAAAAACAACGACCTATAGTATGCAAAAATTCGTCAAAAATCGTTATGTTCGAAAATCGATTTTTGTTATCTAAAATCAAAGATCAGCTGTAAAATAATACAAATCAATGATTAAAATAGTATTTAACATACACGCACACATATTATATATATATAATTTTATTTTCAGTTATCTATTTTGGGTCAGTTCAACAGGACTGTGGCGATTAGATTTAGCTGATATTAGTAATGGTGTCCGTCGAGAAGTGAGACCAAAACAATTGCTCAATTCAAGCCGTTTAGGAGCTTTTACTGTAGATCATACGAATTTCAGATTACTTGTCCCGCAACATGATGACAATACTATTATTTCAGTTAGTTTAGATGGGTATGTAATATCATTATAAATTTTACTAATATTATATATAATAGGATTTATTGTCTGTATGAAAATTGAATTGTCATAAAATTTTATATAAAAATCCTATGATTTAATTTTAAAAATAAAGTTAGACTAAATTTTATTAATAAAATTTAATATTTTAAACCGGATAAAATTACAAATTTATTTTTCTTTGATTTTTATTTATTACTAAAATATTTGAAGATTTTGTTATTATTTTTCAGTCGTATTTTATCTAATATTATTAATATTAATCAATTGATTTCATTTAAAAATTGGCGTTGCTTTAATTTAAAAAGACAATCACTAATTTTAGCTTTATAAAAAATATTCGTATTTTCTTTTAAGACGCGAAGTTTTGGATCTTCGAAACAACACCCAAAAACCAATGTTTCGTAACGTAACTTCTCTCGCAATGGCCAAAGGATTATTTTATTGGATTAGTGGTGGAGAATTGATTGCAGAAGAATATCACGGCGGACAAGATAGTTATTTTCATAACGCTTATCCTGAAATTAGTGACAGGTAAATATATATTAACATATAAACAATATATATTTAATAAAATCAATTTGCGTTCTTTAAACTCTTATCACATGTTTCTTTTCATTAAAGTAACGTTTGTTTCTATTAAACGTAAACAGTCAATTTCCAACGTATATTTGGTACAAGTGCAATTATGGACTTTTATGATCACTTATTTTTAATGAAAGTTCAAGTGAGCAATAATAACAACGTATAATTTTGATGATTACAATTTTATAAACTCGATAATAATGAAATGTTTACTCACTATATGTTCACTTATTCCTTTTCGCAAATACAATTTTTGTAATGATTATAATAGCTTGATGCATCATCTAATTTAAACTTGCACTATTTGAATACTAAGTAAGATTTTTTTTATCTCACTATATATTTTTAGAACCATGCTTAATCAGAAAGTATGTGTTGAAAATATGATTATAATGTCTTTTAAATTATATGAATTCAATGAATTACATTAAAAATCTAGCTTAAGATGAAAATAAACTCAACAGTTATTATTTATTATTTTTTTCAATCTTTTTTAAAATAACAATTTTATTTATTTATCTAGAGAATATTATTTAGAAATTTAAAAGAATTTCAATAAAATTATTTATTTTCAGTAGTTATTTCTTTATATTGGGTTTTAAATTTTAAAAGTTAAGAAATATTTAATATTTTAATTTCGTCAAAAATTTAAAAAAAGATATTTTCATGTTTCAGTTTGATTATTTTTTTATATTTATTTTTATTGTTAATTTTCAGGCAACTATTTACTTTGTCAGTAAATTTGCACAGTTGTCAACCAGTTCCTTTACCTGTAAACCCTCCAACCGACGTCCAAGCTATACTAGGTTCAAATAAAGCAAAAGTAGCTTGGAAATCACCTCATTTAGTCGGCGGTCAGAGTAAAGGCGCCTGGCAGAATTGGTTATATGAATTAATAATTCACGACAAGACACATAACACGACAACTGTGTATCGTAAAATAAACACCACGTCGTACACAACATACGACCTCGAAGAAAACACCGAATATGTTTTCAAAACTGCCGCGTATACGACGTCCGGTTTCGGACCATTTTCATCGGAATTTCACGGAAAAACACTAAAAACACCGAAAGATAAGAAATATGCAATGATTGTCTGGTCAGCGGCTCAGGGACTTCTTATATCAGACGTCACTGGCGATAATGTGAAAACATTGATATCGAAATCAAGCTTGAAAGATTTTTATTTCACAGATATTGCTTGGTATAAAGATAAATTGTATCTTGTAACGAATACGACGCATGTATATTGGTACGATTTGGTGAAAAATGAAAAGGGGAAGATTAACGAAATCGAATCGGTTGAAAGCATCGCGGTAGATTGGATCGGGAAGAAATTGTATTGGTCGAATCCTAAACAACAGTTGGTAAATATATTTCATAATTATTGAATTTGTTATATCTTGAATATTTTTAAAATTATATATTTTAAATAATTCGTATACAAATACATGTTCTATATTATATTGTACGGTTGAAGTGGCTGTAAATATTACCTTTTTATGCTGAGACATATCTTCAATTAATATTCTATAACTAAATATTTTATATATTATTTATAAATGTATAGGGTTCTCTAAAAAGCACTTCAGAAGTTTAAATGGAAATAAAACAAAAAGTATTTAATTAATTAGTTATTTATTTTTGTTATTTTTAAGCATATTATCTGGCATTAATGATGGAACACAATTTCACTTATGTTGCTTGACATGGTGCATTTGTTTAGTCCAATTTTAGTCACTTTTTCACATAATTGTGGTTCAATTCCATGAATTACATATTCAATATGTATTTTTAATGCTTTTGTTGTTTGTAATTTATCAGCACAATACAGTGATTTTACATAACCCCGCAAAAAATTATCTAATGGAATTAGATCATATGATTTTGGTGGCCAATTGATGGGTCCATTTAGTGAAATAATGGACTTATTAAATTTCAATAAGTCTATTGAAGTTTTTACAATTTCAAAAGTTGTTGAAGTGTCCAAACTATACTAAGTTGAAATGTCAACATGAGTTTTTAAAAAATCAAAAATGGCTGCTATTAGTTATCTAAGTTCTGATATTCTTATTGGAAAATCCTACTTAATGAATAAATTAATTTTCATTGGAAATATATTTGTAGAAAAAAATGTTTTAACAATGAATAAACAACCACAAAAGTACTTTAAATATAATTTATAATAATAAAAATCAATTATATGATTTTCTTTTTATATTTGTTTAGATTATCAGAGGAAATCTGAATGGGTCACAACATGAACCATTACCAATTTTAACACTTGCTCGCGAATTAAACATCGATTCAGTTAACGCCTATATTTATTGGTCTACTGGACAGGCGGTCGAATCTGCACGTCTGAATGGAGCTGAAAGGAGAACTTATTATCCAGCACAACTTTTTTCTGGAAAACAAGGTAAATTGTCTTTTAATATCTTCTATAGATTTTTGTATAATTTTCAGTAATAACATTTATGTATTTTTTGTGTGTAAAAATATATTTTATATACATATAAGAATTGTTATATTGAATATTTTTTATTTTCAGTAATGGGCTTAACATTCGATATCGAACAACATTCATTATACTGGATTGTAAGAAGTTATCAAGGTTCTACATTATTTCGTGCTCCTACATCTGATGTACTTCTAAATCAAAATATCGCTGGTATAGAAGTACCACCGAATTTGTTGCATCAGACAGTATTACAACACAACACTATGCAAGGACCTTTATGCTTTTTTAGTCAGAAGTTGTTGTGGTTACAAGATCAACGAAATGCGCTCATTGGAGATTTAGATGGCCAAAATGCTGGAGTTTTAAGTGGAATCGGTCTTAGTGGTTTAAATATGGTCGCAGTTATTGATAACGCATTACATGCGTTACCTGGTAAGTTTTACGATTTCGTTATTTTTAATAATGAATATTTATTTGGGTAATCTCTCATTTTTTTATTTTTTAAGTTGAATTTAATTCAGCTTGGAAACTTTTTTGTATTGTTTATATTTACGTTATTTTAATTATTGTTATTATATTTTTTTAAACAATAGACACGACTGATATGGAATTAAACGTAATACCAGACCCTGTAGATCCTTCAACTGTTCATGTTTCTGGACCTTGGCACGATTTTATTATTTCATGGGAGCCAGTGAAAAATATTAATTATGGCATCGTGTTTTATGAAACAAAAATCAATGATTATTTAGATACTAATGTAACGGTAAGTAAATTGAAATACAAATGAAAAATATTTTGATTTTTACAATTTTAATATTCATACGAATATTTTTAGCAACCAAAAACATCCACATCAATTAAATATCCACAAAAGATAACGCCATATTCTAAAATCGAAATAATTATCCGTGCTTATACATATTGGGCTTCAGCCCCTCAGACTCGAATAACACTAAATTCGCCACAATCGACTCCGTCCAGTCCGCAAAACTTGCGCGCATTCATTACATTCCAAAGACGTCCTCTCGAAGGCCGTAATATCGTCGGAACGTTACGTTGGAATAAGCCATTACACACAAATGGAATCATCAAAGGGTACATATTTAATAGTTGGTATTTAGATCGGAATGATGAGAAGGTCACCGTGCATGAAGATTTAAAATTGAGAGACAATCAGTATGAATTTCAAATGGATGGAATGTTAAGTGACACTACATATTTTTTTGTAGTAAGTGAATATTATCAATAAATATATTTTAAATATTCTTATTCTTCTGTAATATATTTATTATTATTTCGTGATAATTTTGTGTAATAAAAATTTGTTCTTAACTAGATTCAAGCCTATACAGAAGCCGGAAAAGGAAACGCGTCTGAAACAATAATAATCTCAACCGAAAAAGAATTACCGATTCCCAAATTACTAATTGCTACAGAAGATACGATTTTAATACGCGATTTTGACAACGACGAAAATAAGATAATTGCAAGAAGTAATGGAAAAATTATCGACTTCGCGTATATTTACAACGAATCTAAGATAATATGGATGAATGATTTACAAGAAGTGTTTTGTTCTGATATTTTGAAACATGATAAAATTAAAATTTTAACTTTAAACGCTACCGGTGTTAGTTTGACAGTCGATTGGGTGAACAGAAGTTTATATTGGGCTCAGAATGATATATTGACGCGGAATTCAACAGTTTATTCATTCGATTTTAATGCCTTTGAAAAAGGGATTATTAAAATTGATAAGATCTTAGAAGTATCTGCAAGTATTCAGCATATTGAAGTTTCGCCTTTAACAAAGTAAGTGAACTGAGTTTTTTTTTAAAAAAAGGGATTTATTTTAATATAATAATTTTGATAATTAATTAAATAAAATAAATATTTTTTTAATTAATATAAAATGGATTATAACAAGTTTAACTACTGAAAAAATAAAAAAAATGGCGTAAAGTTAATAAGGAAAAATTGATCTATACAATAATATGAAATGAAAAATGAGTTTATTTTAAAAATGTTTATTTGTGTTATATAAGGGTCGCCATCCAAATACGACACGGTGATTTGTGTGTTTTTTTTTAAAAAATTATACACATGTTTTCTTATACACCATCCTATACACATATTTCTTTTTAATAAAACACAAATCTAGGTATCACATTTGGATGACCCTAAATAATTCCAAGCATGTTTATTATTAAAAAAATAATAATAAGATGAACATTATTTTTTGTTTAAATATGTATCTTCTTATTTTATCTGATAAGTATTTTTTGATTAAGGGATGTCGCTAATTAAGATTTTATTTGGTTAAAATAATCTATAATCAAATTTGCTACGACGATTGTTAGAAGCTATAAAACCTATTAACACGTTCCGTGCCGAGCCGTTTTTCCTCGACTTTTCATTCAGGCCCTTTGTTGTTTTGACTAAAGATTTAATATATTATCACACGATATTTCATTTCATAATTATTATTATATTATTGGTGGAAATATATTCTACAGTCTTAAACTTGTTATAAAATATATGTTTTCAGCGCATTAAATAAATATGTCAGCGTGTGTCGTTGGTGGCACACGCGGCCTGAATGGAAAGTTTAACGTGTTAAAAACCTAGCTAACCGAAATGAGCGATGTTTGGATTTTTTTATATTTATAGAGTATGGTTTGGTACTGTGTTTAATTTATTTTTATATAAATGAATCACTCACTTTAACGTTAGAAGATTTTTAAAAAATATCTAATATTGATTTATAGTTAATTTTTCTTGTAATTAACATTTCGACTGCAATTCTATTGTCACTGAGCGCGATAAAAATAGATGATTATTGAACTTTTGTATAAAATCTAGTGATGTTGAAGTAATTTATTTATATATAATAATCAGTTGGTAAAAAATTAACGAAATGAGTACTAGAATTATTGGTGCAAACGATAAATAAATTGATTAAAAGAATATATATATATAAATTCTAAGTATTTTTTATTGTTTATATATTTTTATAAAAAATATAAACTGTGCTTTTTAGGTTAGATAGAATTTTCAATAGAGATTCAATTTAAAGTTCTGTCACGCTTAAAAACACCTTTACTTTATTAATTGTTTAAAACATGTATATATTTTGAAAAAAATATCTATTTTCTATTACAGTTGTTTATACTGGACAGAAACGTATCATAACCGGACAACAATCAAATCAATGCGTATTAGTCGTACTGGTAGTAAAACTATTCGATCGTTTTTGAACGATAAACCCAGCTACATCAATCAAAATTATTGCAACTGTACAAGTTATCCCTCAGTTGAACCAGTATTTCGTCTCGACCATTCTAACGAATTTAAACCGAAAGTGATTTATATCGAATCAGCAACGAAACAAGCTTTCGTAGCCGATATTGATGGATGTGTATGTCAAAAAGTAGATATTAACTTACCATCAAATACAATGATTAAATCATTAAGTGCGGAATTCGATACAGTTTACGTTTTGGATGGCGAAGATATTTATAAAAATGATTTTGAATCTTATAACAGCAACAATTTCGAATTAATTTCTTCAATAGGGTATCATTGTCAACCGTATCCGCCACGAAATTGTTTAAAACCACAACAGATATCACGAGTGGTTGATGTTCGAAACGTATCATCGAATTCATTAAAACTCTTAATGCCAGAACCTTCAAGAGAAGACCAGTGTTACAATTTACCAATGCCAACGGTACAGTACAACGTTTATTACATGCCGTATGAGGACAGTGATATTCTACAGTGTGACTTAAGTTGCAGTAACATTTTAACTTTTGAAAAAGAATTGGTTGTTGAAGGATTAAGACCGTTTTCTAAATATTTCTTTTCGGTGTCGTTATCAAATTATTATAGTGAAGTTTTGTATGAAACTCCCATTATTGGACTAGGAATTGTTGCTCAAACAGCTGCTGGTGGTAAGTTTTCAATATTTTATCACTTAATTATTATATTTATTTCATTCTAATAAATATTTTTGTATAATAGTTTTCTTTTAAAATCTACACTGACTTTTTGTTACACTGCTATTTTTCACTAACAGTTGATATTTGATTCATCAATTAATGTTGTTTTCTCAGTTTATAAATTACGGTTATTTTAATATACATTTTTTAATATTGTGAATATTAAATGTTTTATAATTAAATATTCACAATTATTTTTATAATTGGTTTAGTACAGTAGTTATTTCATTATTTATGTTCATTAAAATGTTAATTAGCAAAAAGTGAACAATGAATGTTTATTATTTATTTTTTATAATGAATCTTATTTTTTTCTTACCATTTTAACAGTGATATTTAAATGAAATTTAAAATACAACCACTAGTAATATAAATTTATTTCTTTTAAATGTTAAACACGATGAACACATTTCTTTCTTTTTTTATTTTATTATTAGTTTTATTATCTTGTATCACCACAATGCAAATGATTACAAGAATGGAAACAAATAACACCAACTAGAAATAAAATTTTGATGGTGTGTCTTTGTAATTAATTGAGAAAATTAATTAAACGTTTTAAAATTAAAAAACGTACAAATTGGAAATGAATAATAATTTAACAATAAATAAAGTTTATTTTAAAATAGATTTATTACTTTTTACGTATTTAATTTTTAAACAATATATTTTAATTATTATTTTTTCAAGTATTTTTATTCATTTTCAGCACCAACAAAACCTAGAAATGTGATAGCAATCGTTCTCAATCCTACAAGAGTAAAAGTTTCATGGTTGCCACCGAGTGAATTTAATGACGAAGGTGTATCATACAAGACACGTATATCAACTGAAGGTACTGTTACAAGCGGAAACCATCGCGTGAAGCCAAAGATCGAAGAAGCAAATCAGTCATCGTCAGATATGGAAAAACATCATTTGGAAACCGAAACCGCAGATTTAGAAAAACTTTTGCCGAATCAAACGTATACGATTTCGATTCGAGCTTATTCGAAGAATAGTGATTTTTATACTGACAGCGATCCAGTTCAAATAGAAACGTATCCAGAACCACAAGAAATGAAATTAGTTTCGGCAAGTCCGTATTCATTAAATGTGTCGTGGTCGACATCGCCAGAAATTATCAAACATCAAATTGAATATATGACAGTTGGATCGAATTCTTGGACGATGTTGGACGAATCGAATATTAAAAAAATTGATAAAGATCGTGAATTGTATCAAGTGAATGGACTTGAACCGAAATCGAAATATATTTTTCGACTAGTCCTTATTTATCCTAGGACCGATGTACCTTATGTTTGGCCTGAAGATGGAAAATTTATTTTTGAAACATTAGGTATGTGATTTCTCAAATTTATGTTTTAGCTAGTTTTTATATAAATTACATCACTTTTCTTCATTTTTATTGCTTGAAATATTTTGACCTGAGCTACTAAATAAAATTTGATCTATTTTTTTAATATCATTTTCAAATTTATAAATATGTAAATAATTGATTTCAATTTAAAATTAATCGTTGAAAAAAGGTTTAACATGATTTTAATTAAATAACATATTTTAACTTGATTTACTTCTAAAGATTTTTTCACAAAGGAATTAATATCTTACCATTATAAGATTTAGTTCAAGTTTAATTTTTTATTACTTGTGTTGATTTCAATGAAGATACCATTTTTATCTTTTATATATTTAAAATATGTACATAATTTCTAGATTTCTATAGAATGACCCAAATGAGATTGAAGAGTTTAGACATACATTTACTATCATTTAATATATTTCATTTTCATTTTGGACACACTATATTTGTTTTAAAATGTAGAAAATTCACTTTAACACAAATTAATTATCAACTAAATACGATATGATTTTTTAAAACTGTCTAATCACTTATTTTATAATGCAGTGTTTTAACGATAACATGACCATCGAAATGGGTGCTAGTTCTAAACGAATAAAGTGAACAATAAATATTTATTTCTTGTTTACAATCATGTGCTGTTAGGTTATTGATTTATTTAAGTGTTAAGTAGTAGTATATCGTATACTTTTTTGTTTATATGCATTTCAATTTGTAGATGTATAAAATATTTATCCATTTATTTCATGAAATATGTTTTTATTACAAAATTTTATCAATTATTCTATAGTTATATATTTTTCAATTTTATTTGATTGGTAAAAATGTTTTTTTTCATGTTTTTTTTTGTACCATTTATAGATAATTGATGTTTATAGATTGATTTTAATTAATTTATTATAAAACATTTTTCATTGACGAATAGTTAATAAAATATTTATAAATATTGATAGATTTATTTTTAGTTATATAAAAAATACTTTTTTACATTTAGGTGATAGACCTTCACCTCCTGGTGTTCCAATCGTTCAGCATATTCAACAAGATGTTTATCAAGTAACATGGAAACCTAGCCGTGAAAACGGATCACCGATTCTAATGTATAAATTGGAAGGTCGAAGTGATGGCACGAGACGTTCCGACATGTTGGCGAAAGCAGCTGCCAAAGAACGTGAAAATGAATTATATAATTCTTTATACGGAGATCGGAAAAAGAGATCTGTGATTCGAACAGAGAACGAAAGTAATGGTGGTAATGCGTCGATATTTACGGTTAGTGAATATGAAAAAGAAATGAATGGAAGCGATAAAGATGATAAAAAAGATCAAATGCAGATAGCTAATCATTCGAGATTATACAGTGAAGGACCGTTTGTCGATGAAGATGAAGTTGAATGGGAAACTTATTATAATGGAACAGGTAAGTTTATATCTTGCTTTTTTATTTCTTTTTTAAATTTTTACTTGTTCAATGGTTTTTATAAATATTATCTTATTTAAATCGAAAAATAATATCTAATTTGTTATTCTTTATCTGTAGAAATTAATAAATTAATTTGTTTTATTATATTTTTTTATTTAATAATTACTAATAATCAATTATTAACTGTTTTAATAATAATTTGATTTTTTTCTTAATTTATTTTATCAGTTTTCTTAATTGCCGTTCATTTGATCATATATATATATATATACATATTTATTTTTAGAAAACTACTGGTTAATTAGTGATTTAGTCACTGGTCAAAACTATTGGTTTAGAGCATCTGCATTAAATAGTTACGGTTGGAGTGACCCAAGCGATATGAGCGTTTCATTCGAACCTGGAGTCGGTGCTTCAGAAGCTCGTTTAGCTCATAAACCGCAGCAATGGACAATAATATTAGCAATAATTGTTCCAGTTTTAGTTACAATAACAATTGTAGGACTCGGTTGCTTCGCATGTGGTACATATCAAAGAAATAAAGAAAAATAATTAATTTCTCTTAACTAAATTTCATTTTATTTCTATAATAGTTTTCAAACAACGGAACAAAGAAAAGAAACCTCATCAAACAATATCACCAGTAAGGACGCTCGGACCAGATGTTGAATTGGCGACATTGAGAGATATGCCGCTTGGTAGACCTGGAAGTACTTTTGTAGCAAGTACGAATGCGTTGTATACCAGTTCGGATGGTACGCCGATAATGGGAGTAACTGATAGTTTACCACATATACGAAGAGATCAGATAACGTTGACGAAATTTTTGGGTAGTGGTGCGTTCGGTGAAGTTTTTGAAGGAAAAGCGAAATCTTTAGATGGTATTTCTGGAGAAACGAGAGTTGCTGTTAAGGTGAATATTCAATGATTATATTAATCATTTTTTCAGTTGAAATTTAATCTTGTTTATTTTAACAGACACTTCGTAAAGGAGCATCGACTCAAGAACGTGCTGAATTTTTACGCGAAGCTCAGTTGATGGCTCATTTCAGACATCCACATATTTTACGTTTACTTGGTGTTTGTAGAGATAACGATCCGCATTTTATTATAATGGAATTGATGTTGGCTGGAGATCTTCTTTCGTATTTACGAACGTCGAGGCCACTTCTAGTAAATTTTTTTTATTTTTTATAGATTTTAAAATTATTTTACTTCTTTAGATTATTTTTATTTAAGTTTAAACATATTTAAGACTTATATTAAACCGTAGAATTTTGAAATTATTTTGAGGATTAAAATGTTCATGAAATAAAATTCTTTTAACAGCAAACTCCACAAGCCTTAACTTTACTGGACCTGTTCTCTATGTGTGTGGATGTAGCTAGAGGATGTCGTTATCTCGAAGAACAGCATTTTGTTCATAGAGATTTAGCTTGCCGAAATTGTCTTGTGTCTTCATCAGATCCAGCTACAAGAGTAGTAAAAATTGGCGATTTTGGACTTGCGAGAGATGTGTACAAGAATGATTATTACAGAAAAGAAGGGGAAGGTATTTATATTGATAATTTTCTTTATTTTGTCAACATATGGTAAACAGAATCAATAATTTTTATTTTATTTATATAGGTTTACTGCCTGTTCGGTGGATGGCACCTGAATCACTCGTAGATGGCGTTTTTACATCTCAGTCAGATGTGTGGGCGTTCGGTGTTCTTATATGGGAAATAATGACATTGGGACAACAGCCGTATCCTGCAAGAACAAATCTTGAAGTATTACACTATGTACGTAATGGAGGTAGACTTCATCGGCCGAATAATTGCAGAGAAGAATTGTAAGTAATATTAAGTGCTTTCATATTTAATAATTTAATTTTTTGATGTTACCACAAGAACTTTTTATATATTGAATTTAAAACAGAAATGATTTTATAGATATTATATTAATTATTATAACCTCATTTTGAATTTTTCCTAGATTCCAAGACCTGTAACAAAGAAAATTAGAATACTAAAATAAACGTTTATAAATAATTAGGAGATTTAGAAATTTATAATTTTTTATATATTTTCTTTTATAAGATTTATAATTCGAAATTATTTATTTTTTATATAAACATTTGTTATTGTAATGTTTTTTTGTGGTCCATTAGTAGATCATAATTTTTTTTCATGGCAAATTTCGATTTTAAATTCGTGAAATAGGGAGATATTTTGTATATACTGGATGGATTATCTATTTATTTATTAATAGATCATGAAAATGTATAAACTAGTGATTTAACAACGAACAATAGAAATTGATAATTTTTAATATCTACTTTTATTACAGATATATTTTTTTAAGGAAAGTTAAAACATTTTTGGATATAAATATTGTTTTTAATCTTACATTTTATTTATCAATAATTATTTATCTTTTTCAAAAAAACTAAGTAAATGAATATATTTCATAGTGAAGAAATCCAATTACACATATATTAAAAAAACTGTTATTCACATCTTAAATAAAATGATATTCATTTGTGTTTACTTCAAATAAAGAATAATTAAAATTCCAATATATTTTTACTTCAATCGAGATATATTTATTTATCTAAAAATGAACACATTTTTATAAAAATCGATTATTAATATTTTTTTTATTATTATATTCCTTCAAATGATGTAGTTTTGTGAAGTTAAATAATTGAAAAAATTATTTTTTGCGCTTCAATATATATTTATATCGAATACAATTATTAATTGACTATTGAAATTAAATCTAAGTGCGCATTTTAAAGTAATAATTTATTTTTGAAGTTCTTGTTTATTAAAAATATTTACTTGAACACTTTTTAAATTAGACATGATTTAATGCTGAATTGCTGGAGTTATAATCCAGAAGTGAGACCAACATTTAAGCATTGTCTCGAAGTACTTGAAAGGTCAAAAGGACAATGTACTGCCAGTCCTTTATCTCTGATATCCTCATCAGAAACTTCCGGCGGATGTTACATTACGCCTGCAAGGAATAATGGTATGTATACTTGTCATGATTTCTCTTGTATGAATAATGAAATGCGTTTGAAAAACCCTTCTACTAATCTAATTTTTTAAAATTATTTCAAAGAAACATGTTTTTGACTCTGCTTATTTTTTTTTAAATATTAATAACCAATATTCATTGAAATATTTAATTAATTCAACACTTATAACATTTTGCTTGTGATTTATGTAAATATCTTGATTGTATTTAAAAAAATATATATATTTCTGTTTCTATTTTTTTTAAAATTTATTACTCAAAATATCAAATATCATATTTGTTTAATTTAAAAATATATTTTTATAAAGATCAAAAAAATATGTAATTAAATATGTCAAAACAATTATTAATGTTTGATACAAATATAGATATTTGATATTACATCAACCGTTTCTCATATAAGTAAAAATCGTCTATCATCATTTTTCCGATGATAACTAATAACGTACATACATAACATCGAAGCATGTTGCCTGCTGCACTGTTAACATGAAATCGCTTTCATTTTTCTTCCAGTCATTGGCTGCGTCATTAATCAAGCATATTTTCTTGACGTCAATTCTAATTGTTCATCGTCAGGTATATCAAATATTGTTCGTTCATACTCTCTTTCGATTGAATTGAGTATCGAAAAATATTTTTAATTATATTTCACCTTTATCCAGATTTATATAAAATATGTCAATTTTAATAATTGACAAAACTGTTTGATAAATGAAATTGAAATGACAGGTAAAACAATTTAAAAATATTTTTCGATACTTATTGATTTAATTAATTGTATTTGTTGATCAGGATATAAATTGTGTTTATTTCTTTAAACGAATTAAAACATTTCAATATGACAAAAATAGCATTACTCATGTAATGATCACATTTATATGATCAAATATTAAAATTAAATCAATATTCCTATAAACAATGAAATTCTTATAAAAATCACATGTGAAATTGTAACTATTTTAATTATTAGAATTAATCGCAGATATTTTTAATTATATATATTTTTCATTAAGTAAATTCATAAAAAAACAAGTTTATATATGAGGGTGATTAAATTGTTCGCATATTTAATATTCATTTCAACGATTTTGTAATTAAAAATTATTTTCGTATAAATTAATCACCTTTTAAAAAATTTATAGATTTTCAATAATCATTAATTGTTATTTTATTCATTAATATACATTTCAAATATCCCACCATCGTTATCACATCGAAATTCATGTTAGTTAACCCTTTAACTGTTTATGTCGAGTATACTCGTCAGAGCGAAACGAAAATTTTTCGCATAATGTCGAGTATACTCGTCGTGAAGATAAAAAAAATCGCATTCGTATTATTATTAAACGAATCAACTGTATTTTTTTCCCTGAAAAAGGGCAAATAAAGATCTTTTAAAAAATATACATTTTAGAATATTCGTTAGTCTGGCAACCTTATTTATTTTAATACACAATAGCTTGTATTAAGTTGAAATAACAAATTCTGGGGAAGTACCGTTACAAACGATTTTTTTTATCAATGAAATAAATTTTGTTTGTTAACAACGAATAAAAATATATATTTTCTAAAAAACCAACACGCAACTTTTGATTTTTAATCATAATTGCCTACTTTTATAGGCAGAAACATTTTACTCTGTTTATGTCGAGTATACTCGTCTTCGCTGGAAAATAATTAAGCAGGCAGAAAAAGTTTTTCGAAACAAAATTAAACAGTTAAAGGGTTAAAAAAACAGTAAATGCTTATTGAATACTTTTATACAATTTTGTGATATTGGGATGATTAATTCATTTTTATAAAAATGAATTAGTTATAACGAGAAACGAACAGTGATTTAAAATTATAATAATATTTATTAAAATACAATTTCTTAAAAAATAAATAAAACAAGAATGTTTCTTTTTCAAGTTGGTAACAATATCAGTTACTCGAATGAACCATCACCCGATCCAGTACAAACTCCTCCAAATCGTCAACCAGCTATACCACAACAAATATCTCCAGAGCATCAATCTCTTGAATCTCAACAACCCGGTACACCGAAATATCTCGAAATAATCTACGATTCTGAAGACATTCCACCAACATCTTTAACATCTGTGGACGGTTACGAAATACCACGTTCGAGTATACGAAGCAATCGAAGTTTCACCGAAAAGAATAACGGTGGTCCAGTTCAATTCGAACGACCGAGAGCGTTATCGTCATCATCGACGAAAAGTGGTAGTTCGACGTCACAGACAACCGAATTGTATCGTAATGGAAGCGTACGTAACGAAGATACGAGCAAAGAACTGTTATCGCGAATAGAAAAATATTTACCGAAGAACGGTGTGAAACAGACAAGCGACCATTACAAAGGACCTGAGAAAGTGAAATGTGCATACAGTAATGTAAGACAATCGGAGACAGGGGTCGAACGATATGGTTCTTTACATAGTGGCAATGATGAAATGAGACAAGATAATCGGTTATCTTTCAATAGTCATACAATGTGTTAATATAGTTTGTATTCGGGATTTGGTTATTTTGTGTGTGAGATGTGAAACTAATTATATAATCTTTCATAATTTTATTAAAAGTGAAAATGGTGCGATTGCAGTGGACCGAATTGTTTTTTTTTTGTACTTTTGTGTGAATTTTGAACTGAAAAATTATATATATATATAATAAAATGAAGATGATATTGTTATATAATTATACTATAATTTAAATAGACAAAATACAATGAGCAATCGCGACAAGTTTGAGAAGTAATTGTGTGCATGTTTTATTTATTTTTGGGTGTATTGATCGATTGTGATTTATATATTTGTTTCACTTTAGTGTAAGTATATATTTTATTTTGTACAATGGATCGAATTCAGTTGATTGATGTTTTATATAAATATTGAACGAGATGTTTCAAAAACATTGTCGTGCGTTAAGTGATAATCGTATTAGTGACCAATTATTTTTTTTTGTCTTAAGCGGTTGAGGTATCGCTTTTAAAAAGGAATATTGTTTCAAGTTAAGTAAATGATCGATTTTTGAAATGTTTATATAAAGTTAATTCTATAGAAAGATATATAAACGTAAATTGTTAGAAAAAATCTCAAGTATAATGTACAAATAAGTTTAAGAGTTGTTCTTTTTTCTTAAAAGAAGTTTGTTTATAAGAAATATATTCTTTGATTTCTACAGATATTCTTAAATGGATTCCAAATGGTCTAAATTTTATGAGCAGAATTCAAAGTTTTTTAAATAACATTATTTGTTCTTTAAAAAGTTTTATGAAGTAAAAAATATGTATTGTTTTACTTTTATTAAACATTTTTAAAATTTGTAATTTTTGTTTGTCATAAAACGTGGTTTAGATAAATCATAAACTGGATGTGATAAATGTGGTCGTTAATAGAAAATATGTTTTAATAATAAGTCATAAAATCAAACTAATTGATATTTTTACTAAATGTTTAATATGAGAAAATTAACGTTTTATATATGCTTAAATATTTAGCAACATATTTAGATTTTTTGAGAATAAAAAACCCTTGATCAGTTTTATTTTAGGTACTCTTTTCTTAATACTCAGTATATCAAGAAAAAGTTTTTCTTGTTTTCTTATTAAATATTTTTTTTTACTTAATTTTTGAATTATGTAATACAAAATTTACACATTTTGACATTTTATAAAAAAAATAAATTTAGTTATATAATCAAAATCTTGTTTATGGTAGATAGAGAAAACATTTCATTTTAGTTTGTTTTTTTTTAAAAAAAAGTTTTAATGGTCAATAGATTTATAATTATTTCACTAAAACTTGTTTGAATAGATATCGTATCTGTCCTGAAGCTCATGAAATTTTGTTTATAGTTTCCTTAGACAAGCAGTTTCTTCTATTTTTACTTTTATCACCAACCATGTTGTATACGGAATAAGTTAGAATTTAGAGGTGTAGGAGAAACAAAAGTCAAAAATTATAATTTAAAAAAAATCATTTAAAAATGAAAAATATTTCATTATAATTAATTATTATTCATTTTAATTTTTATATTAGAACATTTTAGTTACAATTTCAAAATTAATCGTTTGAGTGCCATGAATCATTATAGAAATCTGACCGAAAAATACCAAGTGGCGCGATTGCGTTGTTCTATTTATAACAGTTTTAGCTGTTTCATTGACTAGCTTGCATTTTGTATGAAAGAGAATAAATAAAAGCAAAATTTATTTTGTGCATTGTTTTTTTTTAATTTTTTATGAAAAAAATGCAATGCACTTTCGACATAGAATGCGAGCACTGTAATTGCGACTGATCTTTAATAAAGGTGAACTAGTTACTGAATAACGCTCAGAAATTCACCTTTGATGTTATTGAATATTGAGTGTTAAGTCTGTGACTACTCATACTTCTCAAAGTTTTAAAATTAAATATGGTAAAAAGTATTTATTTGGTTTTAGAGGAAGGTAACCAGACTGGTGGAATTTTAACACGTTGAACTAAGTCTTTTTATTGGATCAAACTTTTTAGCCTAAATATATGACTTTTCGTTTAATATATTACCTCATCTAACATTTAGGGAATTTATATTTTGGATTACAATTTGGGATTATTTTATCTTATTTAAATTTTTGACTTATTGTTTTTCCTATTTCCTATTTATTTTCTTATGTTTGATAAAAACAATGAAATTATAAAAAATTGTTGAAATTTTAACAAAAATTTCAATTATAAATTCTTTTTGGAAAAAAATCTGTTTTAATATGTTTCAAAATACAGAATATTCATTGTTGTCAAATATCAAACTATGTGTAATTTTTGATTTAAGATAAAATTAAATTTGGTGTTAAAAGAAATACAAATAAATATAAGGTGTTATCTGTTTTTTATTTTTATCAGTAGAAAAATATGACATATTTTCAGTGCATTTAATGTTACAAATATTAATTATTATAATATACGAGGGTCGTTTGATAAGTATGGTCAATTTATTTATTGTTTAATTTAATTAATTAATTAATTTAATTAAATTTTTCAGTTTAGTTTTTCTTACTTTTTTACTATACTTATCACACGACTTTCTTATATATATATATACACGAACATTTCTTATTTTTATAAGTATACAACTTGAAGATAACAACTGATAGAAAAATCGTTTCTTTTTAAGGGCTGTCATTGCCAAACTCCTGTCATCTGATAGAACTGTTATGCTTACAAAAAATACTGAACTTAAAAGTTTTTTGCACGTTTTTATAAACTTTGAAACTTATGAATTTTTCATGAAATGTTATTGATATAATAATAAAGTAATTTTATATAATTATCATTTCGCATATATATATATATATATATATATATATATATATAAATTCTACGAAATGATTGATTATTAAACTATATGTAATAATTAAACAAATATACATAGATTTTCCCATTGACAATTTAACTGAAAAATGAAAAAAAAGTTATATTTTTTTTCAAACTATATTAAATATAAGAAAGATATTTTTTTAGAAAACTGAATTACTGCTCATTTCATATGAACTAAGTATATATACATAGTTATATAGAAATTTTAATCTTGTAAACAATATTCATTATACAACCATTTTAACAACAAACTATCAACAAATGTGCCTTAATGATTCCTATTCGATTTAAGTCCATTTATTTTAAGTTTAAAACGAACAATCAGGTAATATTTAATTGAGAATTTGTATCATAATATACAGAATATAAAATATTTTTAAAGATATAGAAATTTAATAATTTATGTAAGTATATTTACTATATCGTCAAGTGAACTTTATTGGATATATTTTCTTTGATTATACTTTATATATATATATATATATATATATATATATATATATATATATATATATATATATATATATATATATATATATGTATATAATTTAATATGAGCAAGTATTTAATAATCTTAACTTAATAGCTTTAATTAGTACAATATATTCAATGATGTGCTAAAATGTAGTGAAAAAGGGTTTTTGTCTAAGATTTTAATTATCTTTGTCAGTATATACTACAATATTAAACCGAACTGTATAATTAAAATAGGTGATGAAATATTGTTTTCTTGTAAGTGAAGTTAAAAGCACAGTACTTGGATGTATTGGATATTTGTTTAGTATATATATATATACACATTTTTAGTTTACCTACACACTTCTTATAACGTCATATAATTTAGCTTATTTGTACGAGAACGTATCGAATTGTTGATAAATATTGAATTATTTATAAGTATAATCAAAGAAAATATATTATTCCGAAATGTAAAGCTGTGCATTCTTAGATTAAGTGTAAATAAATATATATTTTTCTTCATTTAATTTCAGTGTTGTTATTTATGAAACATTTTTCTCATTTTTTAAGACTATAAATACATATATACTTATATATATATATATATATATATATATATATATATATATATATATATATATATATATATATATATATATATATATATATATATATATATATATATATATATATATATATATATATATATATAAAAGGTAACTTTTATTTTTTGTGTGCTTATTTGAAGTGATTTAATTAACAATTATATTTTCTTTAATGTTTGTATTAAAATGAAAAATCTTTGATGAAAGATTGACGAAAAGAATTGAAATTTGTAATCATTAACTAAAGATATCTTTGTTTATATTAAAATATATAACGTACACATCTGAAAATTAATTGATTCATTATAATATTTATTGAATTTTTTTCAAATTAAATTTGACATTTTTACAATTTTTTCTTTTATAATTTATTTATTTTCTTTAATTAAAAATTGATATAAATAGATGTTACACCAATAGGACTTATTCTTAATATTGTTTTATTTTAATACAATTGAATTCGTTTATTATCGAAGTAAACTTTGTGTAACAAAAGTTAACATGTGCAAGTAATGAATTAATTTAATGTTTCTTTACTGTCAAAATTAAATGTGTCTAAAATTTCAAGTTTTCCTTCCTTACATATATATTTTTAAAAATTGAGCGTTGAAATAAACGATCAAAATGCCAGGGTTAGTATTAAATATTTTTTCTATAATTTTCATTTAAATACTGTTAAAAAAACTTAAATTGAACTTTTTTCTAATTTTCAGCAATACTTGTTTATTTTTTACATAAGAAATTCGTTTATTATTTTATGTAGTTAACAATAGAAATATATAATTTAGTATTTCGTTTTTATGGGACATTTATATAAATTAATGAGATAATATTAGGTCTTTTGGAAAAGTTATAGATTTCTGTATAATTTTTATTTATCAAAGAAAATCGTTAAAAATACAAATAATAAGCGACTACTCATGAATGAGTCATTTTATTGCATGAAAGCAAGTAGAAATCAATTTCAAATTTAGTTATCTATATTAGTTTCAACTATTAGTATTTAAATGAATGAAATGTAGTTAAATAATAGTACTATTTACAAATACTAAAAAAATAATATGAAAATTAAAAATTAAACTTATTTGATGTTTTTATATAGAATATGATAACCACTTACATATGTCATATAAAATTCGTTGTTAAAGATATAATATTTGAAGATAAGTCACGGTTAGTCAAATTAAAGATAACATTAATATTTTAACAATATATAGAGGTAAATTAATAAATGTACATTTGTACTCAAAACGAATGGAGTTCTCATGGATTAATAAAGAGTTTTTTTTTCAAATGTGTAGCCAAATATCAATCGTTATTTATTAAATATTCTTTTTCATTATTTTTGTATTCGATGATAATTGAGAATAAAAATGGATTCCTTAAACATTTTTTTTTAAAAAAAGTTTTTTTATAAACCAAGCAAATCTATTTAAATTACAATGAAATCATAACTGAAAAGTATTTTTATATATAGTTAGATTGAATTTATTAAAATTCGACAAAGCTATCAGTATCGAAAATATTACACTCATTTTAATATTTCAAATAATTAAAAATGTCTTCGATTAGTCAATAGAACATTTGATTTTTTCAACAAAACAACCCAAGATAGTATGCCACAATAATGATTCAGAAATAGAATGTATATTTGATTGGGAAATTTTATTAGATATTTTTTTAAAAATATCTAATAAATATTTTTTTTAAAAAATATCTAATAAATTCTATTGAATATTTTTTTAATATTACAAAATTATTAAATAAAAAATATAACAATTACAAAATTTTCAAGGAAAATTGATGAATGTTTGAACTTCAAAAATGAATTATTGTACAATGAAAGGATTTGAAATGTATATTATAGATTTATATCACAATAAATACATCTAAAGAAAATTTAAATTTTTAATAAATATATTTTAAGACAATCTTAAGAAATTTCCTCTAAAACTGTTAACATTAAATTATAAATATTGAATCATTTCTGAATTATAAAACAATCTCTTAACAGATTTAGTAGATGGAAGCCACATCCTCCGAAAAGTAAACGACCGAAACGTAACACAAAAATCACATACAAGATCAAACCCTCTACTTTGGATAAAGCATGGAATCGATTTATATATTTTGAAAAATCTTCAGCAATACTACGCGGATCATTTTCGCAGACTCATAAAAGATTTTTACCACGTTCGAATGGATTTCAAGGAGCTGCTAATTCTGTTGTAGCCATTGTATGTTCTGGAATACGTAACACAGCGACATGGACAGCGACTACTATTAATAATATTCTCGAGGTATAGAAAACTGAGTGATTTTTGAAAAGAAATAGAGTAATATTAGTTGATAAATATTATTTTTTTATAAAAAATCTATTCAACAAAAAACATCAATTTAGGTCGGTGATAAACTATTTTTAATGAGTGTTATGCATAAACCTGATAAAAGATATACAATGACTGTTCGAGATCTCCAAAAATCTTTTTATATTGGTAATAATGTGAAAGTGACTTTCACAATAGAAGGTGATGATGTAGAAGGACCAGTTTTTGGTGATCCAGAATCAGTTTTAGTGTTGCTAAAAGGATTAAAGAAGTTTTTCACATCATTTAAATACGGTAGAATTATTTTGTTAATAATAAACAATAAAATATTAAAAAAATATACATAAAAAATGAATATTTATTATAAAAATAAAACGATTTTTTTCTAAATACTGTATGGGTTGGAATTTATTCCAGGCGTATGTTTCGTTAATCAAATTCAAGTTGCTATCTGGAAGAAAAATGGTAGGTATTTCCTTTTCGATCCGAACGAGAGGAATAAAGCCGGTCTCGATAAAAGATGTGTCACACTAAAAAGTGGTCAAGAGGTTGAGACTGATGGCACATCGTGCGCTATATGTTTTGAAAATTTAATACGAATGGCAGAATTGTTATCTACTAATTTTAGTACTGTTAAAGATCCGAATTATACAATAACACCAGTGAAACTTATGCACAAAGCGACGATTGTATTGAATCCACCTACAAGGTTTGTTTATAACTCAAAATTTTTTTTAAAGAAATACTTTAGTTTTGAATTTCTTTTATAATATTATTATTAATAATAAAATATCTGCTCGAGACTAAGTACAAGGAGTTCTAATAAAGAACGATGACTATTTAACTAATTTTAAGCCTTTTCAATGTCAATAGAATATATAATACAAATACATTATGATAGATAAATTCTAAATGAAAAAAAATTTTTAAACAAGGAAATCATCATGTTCAAAAAATTTAAATTGAGAAATATTTCTTAACTTTTAAAAACTAAAAAATGAACATTTTTTCTATTCGAATTTATATTTTTTAAAAATAAAATGATTATAGATTAGGTGACAAATAAGATATTAATTTATACAAGTTGGTTGGTTGGTTTAAAATTATTTTTTTCTTAAAAATACTTTTTTTACATTATCAATTGATAATTTATTCTGAATTCAATTAATGTATATTTTTTATAAAATTAATATTTTTGTGCATCGTTAACTATGAAATAGTTAAAAATTTATAATTTATACTTACACAATCAAGTTTTAAAAATGAATGAAAATTAGATTTATTTTTTCTATGTTGCACAATTTTATATACGAAAGTACAACAATACAATAGTTAATTTTTTTTTTAATTTTGAAATTTTAAAAATACTTGTTTGATATATTTCGTGTTACAACTAGTTTCGACTTCTTGAGTTATCAAGGATAACCTAGCGATGATTAGAGAAGTCAAAACTAGTTGTAACATTGAATACATCAAGTGAACAAGGTCTTACAATTAAACTAGTTAAATACAAAGAGAATTGGTGGAATAGGAACAAATAATATTAACTACAAATAAACTTTATTAAAGAATCAGTTTATATGGTTATAACATTTTAGAAATAATTTAATGTTTATTTATCTTTCAGTCTTCCAGAAGTTAGAAAAGAATTACCAAAGATAGTTAAAATTCGTCCACCTGTAGAAATTCCTACTATAAAAGCATTCGATAAAGTAATTACTGGAAAATCTGTTATGTTAGCAGATATGAGCCAGAATAATAAACGTTTCGATCGAGAGAACAATGTGCAGTTCTGTACAAATGCCCTAATAACTCTCGCAATGACCAAGATACATAGAACTGAACTATGGACGAAAGAAATATTAAAAGAAATATTGATTCTAGGCGATAGATTATACGGGGAGTGTTTATTTGAACTGGGCTATATGTTCAATTCATGGGAACAGACACTTACTTTAGATAAATGTAAAAAAGTGGCTAATATAGGCGTAAACGAAGTTACTTACGATATTTTATTCGATTCAGCAAAAAAGGGGACCATTTTGTATCCTCCCGAAGAAATAAATACCAGAAAGTTTGATTTAAAGCGAGGAATAGAATATTTTTTTGTCGAATACACGCACGGTGTTTATTGTACGGAAAAATGGACGTTTGCTTTATGGTTAGGAGACAGAATGTTATATTTATTCGATCCATACCCAAACGGTTGTACAGGTTATCATTTACCAAGAGGCGTTGCTTGTCTTATATCATTCATCAATGTTCAGCTCTTAGTCGATCATATTCTTTTAAACACTGATGAAGATGATCGAGAAGCTGAATTTCAGATTGTTCCAGTGGACATAACTATAAGGGATGTATCAGTAAAGAAAAAGAAGACTGATTCAAGCAGAACGGATCTGTCTGCGAAGAGTTCTAAAGATTTCGTTGTTCCTTCTGATATAAGAAAGAAAGGATGTGACGGAGAAAAGACAGAAGATGTAGCAGCAACTAGCACTCATTCTGGAAAAAGTAGAAAATCATTGAAACGTAGAAGGAGAAGAATATTGAAGAGGAAACAATTCTTAACTTCTTTGTTATTGAACGAAGGTGGTGATAAAATCCCAACCGGTTATACTGTTATGGACGACGGCTCTGCTGTTTTAGTTGGTTCATTCAGTATTACAAGTAAATTGTTTAGTTCTATGAGTCGTGGATTACAATCTATACCTTGTACTGTTATATCAATCGTTATGTTCTATTTACATGAAATAAAACTATGGAAAACGCATACCCTGGATGCGATTTTACTTTCCGGAGATCAATTGTTTAAAGACAGTTACTTATTCTTTCAACCAGGCGACGAAGGTATTACGTTATCGTCGACATTGCGAAGATTCTATATGGATAATTATCAAGTATCTATTTTGATTTATAAACCTGGAATTGAAGGTAAGTTACGCGAAGCTGATTTAACTGAAGGTATCAACGATTTCTTTATGCGAGAGAGTGCTGGAATATTACAAGCACGAGGTCTTAATGTTTCGATTTTCCAAAAAGGTGGTATGTATTATATGTTTGAACCGTACGATAGGGATCTTAATGGAAATAGTGTCAAAAATGGTAGGGCTTGTGTGATAAGATACGATCAAACGGAGCATCTGGCTACCAATTTCATGTCAAAACTTATTGATCGTCGTAAAGTTGGAAAATTCCAAATAAGTGCCGTACATATGAAAAATATTAAATGTATTTCTGCATTGCATAAAAATTAGTAAAATTGTTATTATCAATTTCTTGGTGTATATTTTTTATTATTTTAAAATGATATAATTTTCAAATATATAAGAATTATTATGGATTTAAATAGTTGAATTGAACTATCCAAGATTAGCTTCGAGCAGATATCCTAGATGATTTTAGTACGTTGTTATTTTATATGTGCAAAAAAATTACAATTCGTCATATTTTATTTTAGAATATACGGTTTATTTAATAAACAAATAACTCTTATTCACCTGTAAAAACAAACTTGCGCTAGCAATTAATTAACATACGCGCGTGGTAAACCTGTCCAAAGCAATTATCAGCGAGTTGGTATTTAAAATCATTTTTTTATAAAGTTTTAAACACACACACGCACACACATTAACATTATAGTAAAACTCTTAAATTGATTAACAAATTTATTAATAATTTTTGAAAAGGAGTATTTCTTGTTTGTTATTTTATCGAATAAAATATAGATATTAAAAATGCCACATCCATTAGATAAAAGAGTATTTTTCTGTAATTTTTTACAAATTTTCTCATTAAAGGAAAAGATGATAAATAGCTATCTTGCAGGTCTACTCCACCCATACCATCATTGTAATCTAAAACTATATTAAGTTTTGTAATGTTTCCATTGTGGTCGGTATAATTTCTACATTTTTTTTTTGTTATAATTATTTCTGCTTTGGAATGTTTTGAAGAAAGTAAATATATATCTTTTTTGTCCTTCCATTTTACAGTTAAAATACCATTGTAAGATCTTAAAAGAACTTAAAATGTTTTTAATTTTGTCACTGCGAGATCTTTTAGCATATTCTTTCTATTAGATCTGACTGTTCCGATAGTATTAATTTTTTGCAAATGTAATTTCCGATACAGTTTTGATGACGAATACCAGTTATCTAAAAAGAAGGTGTGTACAAAATCAACTAAAGGTCTACATAAATCCAGTACAACATTTTCTGATGCGCTATTATTAGAATAAAATAGTTCTTTGATAAAATAGTTTTTTATAATAATAAAAAAAATTATTGTGTTGTAGTTACTTTATTATTCATTAAAATATGTAACATTAATGAAGTTCTACCAAAAAGCACTTCTATGCCTTCAAAACAGAAGTGTGACACTTGCTAACTGAACTCCGATGTTATTTTAACTTAGCAAAAATCACACGACGTGCTGTGTACGTCTTATCGGCACTTGGTACAGATAGCAGTTGACGTGCATAGCACGTCATTCCAGTGCAAGTGGTCAATAATATAATTATAATATAAAATTCAAATAGCAGTTTTTAAATTAATAAAGTTATTAAGAAATAATCATTTTATCTGTGGTTTTAATTTTTTTTATTTAAATATTTGATTTGCGTTTTTTAATACAATTATGAAAAAAATGAATTTTATGTTTTTTACTTTTTTGGAAACGATGTCTCTAGAAAATGTTAAAATGTTTGAAATATGAAATCAATTATGAAGCTTTCAAGTTAAGTACATTATTTTCTATACGCATAAACAAATTAGTATTATAACAATTTTATCAGATTTGATATTTTTTCTCATTATATATGATTGAATGAAGAATATCAAGTGAAGTATAAAAAATTATAAAATTAATATCAAAGATTACAAACATAAAATAATGCATTTTTATGTTTTTATAAGCAGATTTTTCAATTTTGAAAATAATCGATGGTAGCCTAAAATATGTCAGTTTTAATATATTGAATTCCTATAGAACTAGTGCGACATTATATACGGTTTAAGGTTAGTAAAAAAATTTCATAGTTCGAAGTATTTTTTTTCAGTTTTATATTTCCTTCAGTTTTTTCTTTTTAGTGTTTGAATTTAAAAATGCAAAATATTTTAAATTATATATAAATATTTATTGTTTTCGTTTGGACTATTCCATGAAATTGGAAAAAAAATTTGTATTTTTATTTTAATATGAATTATATATATTTAATTTTCATATTAAAAAAATATTAATGTTTAGTCCATTAGTGGAGTTTTTATTATTAAATTTCAACACTTAAACTTTTAGAAATTATATGTAGTTCAAAATTGTAAATTTTTACTGATTATTGATAAAAATATTTTTGTTCTTATAACCCTGATTTGGATTAAACTCTTAATTTTTTTATTGCATTCCACTTTTAAAATCATTTTTAAATATACGATTCATAACAAATCTGCTGTAAATATTCTTAATTGAAACATGGATATATGGAAATGTTAATAAAACACTGTTCAAATTGGGTTTTATTTAAATTTATTTCATATATATATTTATTTATTTATTAACACACATTATTTAAATAAGGATATTGTATAATATCTATATTAGTAATTTATTACATTCAAAACAATTATTAAACACATTTAAGTACACATAATAATACCTAATATCTATTAAAAAAATATTTAAAAAATGAAATTTGAGAATGATATTTGAAAATAATTATAGTAACAATAATGTTTAATAATACTGTAAAAAATATAAGACAACAACATATATAAAATAAATTGATATATCAAACGAATAACTATATAAATCAATTTCTCCCCTAAACATATATGCATATATATATATATATATATATATATATATATATATATAAATTTAATTATACAATTGTGCCCATTTCAACTTATTTATTATATAATTATAGTATATAATATTTATATACACAACATATTAATCTAAGTTTGTTATTAAAAAAGTCTATAATTTTCATTTAATAATATATTTGTATTTTTTAAGGAAATAATAAGATACCTTAATTATAAAACAGGTAATTATTCTTAAGTTGTATGTTCTTAAGTTTTTTTTATATATAAAGAAATGTGTATGTATGTGAATGAGGAAGATTTTTTTAAAATTATTGATTAGTGTAAAATTATATAAAAATAATATCATAACGTATATTTTCAGTTTAATGTATTCTCACAGATCAACCCTTTCGAAACGCACACCGTCATCAACACGTTGCTAAATAAGCTAGCCCGTTCATTATAGCTCATAATTAAATTTCATCCAGGCATGTATAAATTTCGTTAAATTAATTACATAAATGTATATTATATTCTTGCTTATTCATATTTTTTACTAAAATATCAATTTCATTTTTATAAAGTGTTCAGTTATCAACCGATGGTCACTTTATTTAATATTAAGCAATCCAAAAGAAGTACAAAATCATCTTAAACATAGTGTTATATAATCTAAAATAATTATTAATTATTAGTAAAAATGTGAATAACAAGTAATTGACGAACATATATCAGATCTTATGATGTTGGAAAATGATTCTTTTGTTGAACAGCACATTGATAATCATTCTAAATGCATCAGATTATACGAAGTCGTAAGTAATATCTTTGTGATTTCAGAGTGGCAATCCGTTTTCATCTCATTACCCTCAGTTACTACGTAGCGCTTTGTGGTCGATGTCAGCCGCATCAAAAGGGTTAAATATTATAATAAAATAAGAATGGATAAGATATCTAAATTGGACAGATTGTGGGTATTTATTTTTTTAATGAGAATTTTCAGTAAGTAAATCATGTAAATTAATTAATTTTTCAATGAAAAATCATTTTAGATTTTAAATTTATTTTGACATAGATACGTAGAATGTTTAAATACAAATAAAATGTTGTAAATGCATTTACTGTGTTTAAAAATAGTGATGGAATTGGTGTTTGAACAACTTAATATTCAATATTTTAATTGAATATCATATAATAATTATTATTTATAAAAAAATCCTAGAAAAATTAAATTTTGAATTGAATTCTTTTGTAAAATAAACATTTTGGTTCAATAAGAATTATTTAATTTTTTTTTATTTGGAAAAATTGTAACGATCAGTAAATAATTAGATTTTTTTTATTTATTAATAAAAATATATATAATTTTGTTTGTAAATTATTGATTAATTTCAAATAAAACTGTTCAACGGCTTATAGAAAAAATGTTTAAAAAATATTTTGCTGATTTAAAAAGGTAGTATTTAAATGGAGAATTACCAAAAATGGAGTTTTTAGATTGCCTCAGAAATAATTCATGGCTGAAACAAATAAATTATTCAAATGTACTTTCGTTTTAAAAAATTAAAATTTATTTCAATATTTAAATTTATTTCTCGGTAAAGAGAAAAAGGATTTTGAAAACTTTCTAATTATAACGTTAGTAATATTTTATATATTTTTTCATTGTAATTGTTCTTTTGTGATGAAAAAAACGTACTTTTATGGAATCAAACGAAATATTTGTTAATAAAAAGTTACTTTTCTGTATATAATTGATTTTTTTCGTATTAAGATTTAATAGAATTCATGTATAGCGATATTGGTTTTGATGCTACGTCAGTATAATAATTTAATAATAAATCAAAAAAATTAAAAATAAAAACTGACATTAAGAAAAAATTTAAAAAAATGTACAATTAAAAAGAAAACGATTTAAGATTATTTCTCTGTAAACTGAATGAATTTAATTTATTTTTTTTAATTTCACGTATACTATTTCACACAGAAATGTTGATAGACTAGAGCATATATCGAATATGGATTGATTTGATTTATTTTGAATTTATAATAAATATAAATGAAAATTATGTTAAAAACACTTAAGATTTCTACAAAATACCTTAACATAAAAGTTGTTTATTTCACTGAGTATACTCGATTGGATGTCTCAGAGATTTCGTATTATAATATAAAAAGGACGGTTTGATATATTTATCAGAGATTCATACAACGAATGTTATTTAAATTTATTCATTTCATTCTTAAATAAATAGAAAGATTCTCTTTTCAATTTTTAACATTTTTGAGAAAACCATCAGACCCGTTTTACTAGCTTTGTCCTTCATGATATAGTATTGAATAAAATGTAAATATACTATATATATATATATATATATATATATATATATATATATATATATATATATATATCAGTGTATTTTCAAGAAATATTTTTTTGTGTATTTCAGAACTGAACTGAATTTCAAAAGAAAGAAGAAAAGAAATATCTTGGTACAACGTAATTCGGTTATAAGGATTTCTTTATGACACTTTTTTCACTGTCGCTATATATGAATTCTATTGCAACAACTACTTTTTAAGGAAAAAAAATCTCTGTATTAATAGGTTTAAGTTAAAAAATATTTAATATAACTTTTTTAAAATAATTTTCCACATATATGAATTATTTATTTATAAAAGATTTGGTTGAAATCAATTTGAAAATAATTTGTTTTTAATAAATTTTTGCATGTATGTTTTTAGAATTTAGTAAAATATATCAACAATTAAATAAAAATTGTAATTAAGATATCTTATGACTGAGAAGTTCTGTAATAATATATGAATTATGGAGATAAGAAAATGCCTTAAGTAATGGTGAATCCAGGTGAGGGGAAAAAAGTAACTTCGGCCTTGTAAGAATTTGTGCAATGATTGAATTATGGAATTGAAATTTTGTTTTTAATTTATTCATTCTTATTACTAATTTTCTACTTTACTTTACATGTATATATAAGTGTGTATGTATTCTTGTGTACTTTTAAAATCTCTTCTTCCCTTTTACCTTATAATCTGGATCCACCCTCGGCCTTAAGGTAAGTTTTTATGTTAAATTTGTATATATATATATATATATATATATATATATATATATATATATATATATATGTATAATTTTATACTTAAGTCCAGTTATTAGATATATAAGATTTGAATATATTAAAAACATATGTAATAATATTTTAATATAATTTCATTTCAGATGAATTGAAAAGAGCGTTAGTTAATGAAATATAAAAATCAAGTTTATTAGAAAAAAAATAATTACTAAATTTCAACTGATTTAAGAATGATTTTATATAAAATAAATATATGCTGATTTGTACTGAAAAGTATTGTAAAATTAAATTGATATTTTTGTAAATTGGAATTAAGTTTTTATAACTGAAAAATTATTTAAATATTTACTGAAATATTTATTATGTTGTATCTGTAAAACCCTTATTTTCTATGATACAAAAAAATAATTAAAAAATACTTGAACGTATGGAATTTAGTTTAGAATATATTTTGATCAAGATTTTTTTTATTGAGTATAAAAAAACTTAAATGAAACAGATTGAAATAAGTATTGTACTAGGTGTAAAACATTTATTTTGTGAAAAAAATATTTACTAAATATTAGACTGCTAATGTACAGATTTAAATACCATGATATGGTTAGAAAAATGCCACGCTGGAGAATAATATAATTTCAAGATAAGGCGCGTACACTTTTTAAATTTATTACTGTAAAAATTTAACCCCATGTATTTTAATTCTGAAATAAACGTTGATGAACAAAAACATAAGGGAATTTATGTTTTTTAATTAAACTTAACGCTCTTATTCAATAAAGTTAGTAATATATATACAAGAGTATATTTCGAAAACATCATTTTTTTAAAATCCTTCAAATATAATTATGTATATGTATATATAATGAATAAATTTTGAAATTGGATGAACAAAAAAAATCAATAAGTTTGATTTATGAAGATTTAGGTATATATAGTGTTTTTTAAAATATATATTAACTTTCAATTACAAGTAAATTAATATTTATTTAAGCGAAAAATTAAAGAATTTAATTTAGAAAAATATTCAAATATCCCACCTTTTTTATTTAAACATCTATGTAGAATGTATCTATCTCTCACATAGTCAAATGCAGGAACCTCATGTTCATTGCAGTTAATTTCCGTTTGTGAAATGTGTTGGTCGTGTTTTTATATGAAAATTATGTGTGGATATATAATTTGTAAGTATTTTTTTATATATTATCTTTTTATCTAATATTTTTGATTGTACTTTTATCTGAATATTATGATGATCAGTTATACCGTTATAAATCATACACTCTGTACAAATATTTCTATACGTCATGTCGATTTGACAGAAATATGTCCACATTTTTCGATTTAAAAATGTATTATACTGTTCGGTAATATAATATTTCTAGTTCACGAAAGTTTCTCGTATAAGAAAAACATTTTTGACAACTGAAATGTTTCCCAGTGTGACAGATGGTTATTTGTGTTTTTTCACAGAAAAGTTCCTTTTCTGTGAAAAAAAAATGCAAAGATTCCTCCGAGGGTATTAATGTCATTCATGACGGAATTGATGGTATGATAGTATGTGTAGAATTTAAATAGTCCCTATCTACTTGCAAAGGTTACTCAAATTATTTGTCAAGTACGACGATCAAACTGCTTGTCACGACTACACCGTAAATTTTCAAGCGTCCAGCGAATAGAGTTTGTCTTTGAAAGAATGTAGTCGTTTTGCGACAAAGTTCGAGCATAAACTCGAAATGAGAAAAACATTTTCACGAATTATTCATCAGTGTGTCTATAAACGGTCGGATCGTTTTTGATCGAATGGATTTAGTTTCAAGTCTGGTTTTAATGTATGTAGTTCGAGTTTTACTACATATATGAAATACTATCTACTTATTAATAAATGCCATTATATTTGTATGCAGATGTTGTTTCCAGGTTTTGAATATTTCAGTTTTAAAATGTAATCTAAATCTGTATGTTAATAAATTTTACATACAGATTTGACCTGTATTCGTGTTTGACGTTAAATCACATGTACCGGTATTTATTTTCTAACGTATAAATTTAAAAAAAAAATAACAGTGGATAAGATAGTAAGAGACAACAAAATGATTTACAAATTATATTTCGTTTAACTTCAGTGTTTTCTATTTTAAATGTATTATTATTACGGTTTTAACTGCAAGTAGGATTTTATTTAATAGTTTTTCTTTTTATTTATTTTCTTATGCAACTAATATCTTATTTATATTTTGTTATGGAATTAACTGTAGGTTGTTATTCAATCATTTTTAAGATAGAATTTTCAATATAAACGATATTTGTTTTGTATTTTCTGTTACATTATTTTTTTTTCCTAGTTGTATAATTATTATAGGAAATGTTTTTGGCTTATTTCATTATTTTTTTGATATAAAAAGCAATTAGTTTTATTTTTTTATCTTAAATTGTATTTTGATTTTCTGATAGTTGAACTATTTTTATTCAAATATTTATCATTTTAATAAGTTTTATTTGATACATTTTAATTAAAAATAAATAATGATTAAGTGTAACTATTTTTAAGTTTTGTTTTGTTTAGTTTAGTTTTATTGAAATACATGTTTTAGGCATATTTTTCAAAATTTTGTATTTAATATGAATAGAATATCTAAATATTTTCTTCATTAATTCGTTTTTCTAATAATTTAAAAATCTTTTTCATTAATTCGTTTTTCTAATAATTTAAATATCTTTGTACGTTTTATTTACAAGTAAAAAATAATTTTAAGGGTTCTTGTTCCACTTCTGTTCACTTATTATTTATAGTATATCAACCGATAGAGATTCTATTGAAATATTTATATTTTTGACAAGTTTATTAACACATTATTTAATATAAAAATAATTTGTTTCCAGAATTAAATTTTAGCATTTTATAGTTCAATAATCAGTAAATTTTATTTAAAACTTTTTTTTAAATATGTTTTTTTTGATATTTTTTTTATATAACTAAATAATTGTATACAAATTAGAAATTTTTACGTTATTGTTAGTTATATAATTTTATATATACATATATAATTTGACACTGAAAAATATATGTTGAATTATATTAAAAAACTGAATTTTTAATGAAAATATATGTTAGGATTAAAGTTATTAATTTACTTAAAAATATTTGAATTTTTTTTAAATCCATTTCCTAGCTATTTGTTATAACCAGCTAATTTTGTCATTAGAATATTTTCCTGTGATCTGATTTTTCTTAATCTCTAATTTGTATTCAAAGTTGAATTCAATAAAATAAATTTTAAGAAAGAAATAAATTTTAAAAGCAAATCAAAATTAAATTTTAAATGCAAACCAAAAACAAGTTCAAATTAAGTTACTTCAGAATAATTGAAATTTTAAATATATTTTACATAATGAAAACAACGATCAACAGAAGTTGTATTTAGTATAGAAATTGTATATTTGTTGTAACTTTTTTATTTTTGAAATTGCGTTGACAAACTTTTATTATATTAATTTTTAGATGATCGATGTTGTGTTTATGTTAAAATATGTTTTAAAAATTTATATATATATATATATATATATATATATATATATATATATATATATATAGGTTATTAAATAAATTCTGATGTATTTAATTGCAATGAAATATTTCGCTTATAACATGATATATATATATATATATATATATATATATATATATATATATATCTGTGTGTGTGTGTGTGTGTGTGTGTGTGTGTGTGTGTGTGTGTTACTGGGTTTAAAAAAATGATCTTTTCTCAAACGACTCCTGTACATTTTCTGTTATTTAAGTTATTCGTTTATGAACGATATGATATATATTTGGTATTTTTGCACAGCTTTTAAAAAGGAATGCATACACGATACACAATAAAAAACATCACGATACTTAGTTAAATATCATTTGCCACAAAACATATCTCGGCTTCCATTCGCAGTTCAATTGTATTTAATTATTAATTAATTACTTCTCAAAGCACGCACATTTCAGTACACTAAAAGTATATGTTTATAAAAAATAAAATTTGAATATGGAATTTATTATTTCAATAAAAATGAGATTCTAAACTTCATAATATCAATATTGAACTTTTTTTTAAAAAAATAGAAGTATAATTCCGTGTTATTATTTTTTATATCTTCTTTACACGTTTGTACAGACTATTTTTACAATTTAATATATATATATATATATATATATATATATATATATATATATAAAAGTGTGTGTATGTATGTTTGTATGTGTGTGTAATTGTGTGTGTGTTTTAATATCATTTTATTCAGATTTCTATTTGTATTATTGGTTTTTCTATGAATAAAATATTCTAACGAAATTATTACAAAATTAATATAGAGTAAAATGAAAAAAATACTGATAGAAAATGTAATCTCTTAATTAGATTTCAGCAGACTTTTAAATCTTTCAATAAATTTATAGTAAAAATATTAATGGAAGTCGAGATATTTACTTACATAATTGATCCCTTTGTTTTACTTAACTAATAATAATAATAATAATAGTACATGTACATAAGAATATATATATATATATATATATATATATATAATTTATTGTTTTCTTTTGTAACTTGACTACTACATCAAAAGAGATATTCAACGAATTGTTAATAACATTCCAAACCGTCGGCCAAATTTAATCACGCATGTTGAATTTCATTCGGTTTTTGAATACTGACGTGAAGTAGTAGACACGTTTCATACAAGAAAAAAAACAGACATTTTTTGAACATTTTAACTTGGAGTATAACAACGAATGGCAATCAAGTTACAACAAACATTGAAAATGTATCAGGCACAAAATATAATATATAATGCCACGTTCTTTCAATTCCATAAAATATGTATGCTGCGCGCGCGCACCCTTCATCCCCCGATATTTTTTTTAAGCTGTCTCTACTTTTTTGTCCGGAGAATCTTTTTTCGTGTAGATTATCTCTGCGTATTCTGTTTTCTCGTCCTCTTTACGGACGATTGGCTTGCTTTCAGTCTTCAGATCAAGCTCGGCGTACACGAGACCGTCGGTTTTCTCTTGAAGATTTTGATTCGGATTCTCCGTAGCCTGGAATAAATATTTTTTTTAACAAATCAAATAGAGTTAGCGAATTAAACTTATTTGTTCTTTTTTATCGATGTCTGTTTTGTTTGATTATTTTAATATTAAAATATTTTTCACGTACAAAAAATGCATATTGTAATTTACTAGTAATTAAACATAGTTAATTGTTTTAAAAGATTTTATTACAATTTTAAACATAAATTGAAAATACGCTATATATAGGTGTGGCAAATATGTGCGTTATGTAAAATTGGAAAATACTTATTTTTTATGAATATAAGTTTATTTCAAAAAATATGTAGAAAATTTAAAATATGTATGAATTTAAAAAAATAATATTTATAATATTTATTCTTTAAAAATGACAAAATTAGAGAGTTTTTTAACTTTATATATATATGTAGATGTATAAAAATATTTGGAAATTTTTTTTCAAAATATAATTATACTCTCAAATTCACGACTTTTTAAAATAGAATCTTGTAATTGTTTTATTTATCAAAGATTATTAATGAAAGTTTAAAATCTTAAATAGTTTCATTTTAGTATTAGGAAAAGTTATAGCAGTATTATTTTTTTAAAAAAATGTTATTAAACGAAGTCAGTGAGGACAATAAATTCAATAATAAATAGAAAATAAAAAAAATCATACTAATAAATATGTCAATAGTAAATAGCAAACTGATTAATAAAATACTTACCAGGTCTGTATTAAGATTTTCAATATTATTTTCTTCGACTACATCGACCTCAACTGGAGCATCTTTGTTTTTCTTGAACAGTTTCGTGAATTTCGGTGTTACATTAAATCGTTTCTTTTTGTGCGATTCGACGTCCGTACTCTCCGTGTCGCTACTGAAATAAATTAGTTTTAGCAATCGGCCAAAAACATTTTTACAAAAAATTAGTTTCAGCTTTGCCGAAAGTGTTCAGATATCTGTCAGAGTATAATATTTGTTAATTAATTTAAACGATCCGATGAAATACTTTAAATCATTAATGTTTAAAATAATTAGCAATTTTTTTATTCGCTATTTTATATGTACGATTGTTTTATATGTGGATATAAATGTTTTGTGTACATTTTTCAAATTGAAAATTTGATTTTTTAATACACTATTAAGTAAATAAAAATATTATATGAATACAAGATAATTGCAAAAATTAAATACGAGGGTCGTTTGATAAGTATGGTAAATTAATTTATTGTTTAATTTAATTAATTTATAAAATTTTTCAGTTTAGTTTTTCTCACTTTTTTACGATACTTATCAAAAACGACCCTCGTATTATAAATTTTCAGTTATTAAATATTGAAGTTATTCTGGTAGATGGATTTTTTTACAATTGTTCTTATTAAGTACTTTATTTTTGTGCTTCTTTTATATATATATATATATATATATATATATATATATATATATATATATATATATATAAACTAAAAATGTGCGTCTTTTAAAGACATGTACAATATTTTTTAAAGAATAGTTAAAAATAGACTATAATATAAAATCAAAGAAGGAAAAAAAATTAAACAATTATTTTGTATTTTGTAAATAATGAATAGAAAATATTTAATAATAAGTTACATTACTTACAAGACTAAAATTTAATCAGTTTTTTGTACAATTGTGAAATAAACTATTAGAATCAAAAAAAAATTATTTCATTTATAGTTGTATTTTTTTAAAAATAAAATTAATTTTAATTTTTAATGTTCTATAAAAAATATAAATCTAAAATATTACAATAATTTTCACCATCTAAAATTCGAATCATGAAATCAATTTATAAAATTAAAATCGAATTTAAATTATATATTTATATTTTTTTGAAAATTAAACTATTATTTCCCTTATATAACTAATTTATAAAAATATGGTCTAATTCATAAAATTTTAAGTTAAAGTAATAATAAATAATATTAATTAATTCGAGAAATTTTTTGGAAAATATTTGCATATATTTTATTCAAAATTAATTTATATGAATATATTTACAAATATGAGCTTACTTATATTAATTTGTATTTTTTAGAGGTTTTTGTTATTTTTAATCAAATAAAGAAATGAAACATTTTCTAATATACTTTCTTAAAATTAAACGAAATGTACATTAAAACAATAATTGTATGTAATTAATGCTTATCTTATAACGAACAACTGTTTATATACCATAACTTATTCACGAGTTCCTTTCAATTCATTCTATTTTAATGCTTATTTCTGTATAACGCGACTATAATTCCCCTGCTTGTATTCTTAATAATAATCGAGTGTTGCACGCAAGTACAAAAAGGAGGAAGGTGCGTTTTTAGACAATATATTAAAAATGCGTAAGAAATATTGTACTGTATAGAAAATGCATTGTGTGGTGTTTCTATACAAATTAAAACTTAAGAATAGGTTCTTTTTTACGGCGTTTACGAAAAGGGGAAGAAACTAATTTTCGTTTTTCTTAGAAAACGTGTCATTTATTCTAGAACAGTAATTCTTTATGAAAAATTATTAATCTTATTATCAAAAACAATATGTATTTTTATATAAAGTATTTATAAAAAGTTTATATAAAAATTTAGAAAGAGGATTTATGAACTTTTATAATTTATGAAGAGATTTATGTTATATTTCAAATGAATACGTTTTTGATTTAAAGATTTTAAAGTTAAACAAAAATGTTTCGCAAATCTCTCGTGTATATATATATATATATATATATATATATATATATATATATATATATAAATAAATTGTAAAGGTTTGCTGTCAGGTTTTACAGGAATATATTTTTTTAAACGAATGTTTTACGTGCATCCGTCATCTTCCTAAAGATAAATGGTACTGCAATTGCTATTAAAGTATATTACAATCTGAAAGTACATACTTTACATTTATGTGACAGAGCAACAAGAGCTTTTAAAGAAAAATTCGTATGAAAATAAAGATCTCACCGGAGTGAATTCGCCTGTATATGTTCGCTTAACGATACAAAATATACAGAACATATAAATTCTACAGAATATAAAAAAGATATGTTTATATAAACGTCGTACAGTCAAGAATATTTTTGTTCTTTTTAAAAAATGGCACAAGGTCTCTATTCAAGCTTGAAAGTGAGATCTTTATGAAATAACAATGCGTAGTTTAGTATAAAGCTGTGCTTAATAGAAGAATAAAATAATTTGTGTATTAAAACATTTACTCACCATTCGTAGCTCGTGTGCTGTTGTTCACGGCCTAGAAAAATTAAAGTACACCAATGAGTATTGCTTTATATTTTAATTTTTATGTATTTTGTTCATTTCAAAAATATATAGTAGTTATTGTTCCAAGTTATGGTAATCTATTAGTGTGGAAAATTGTTTAAAATTATACAATTGATATTAATTAATATTTATTTTTAACTAACATTGATGATATGATTGAAATGAATTATTGCTGTTTGTATTTTAGGTTTTTTACATTACTCTTTCTAAAATATAAAAATTTGTACCAAATAAATAATAAATGATTATTTTCTTTATTGTAGATATTAGACAATATTTTTTGTTAAAATGATCAACAATTAAATATAATTAAAATATTTCAATATATAAAATAAATTATTTTAGTACAATAACTTGTATTTTGTTGGAAATATGATCATTTTTAGAAAAATCTATTTTTTTGTTAGTAATGCAAGAAACTGTTTAAAATTAAACAATTATATTAATTTTTTACATTATTCCTGTAAACAATAATAATATAAATGCACTTGTCTAAGAATACAAGTTTAGTGATAAAAATTCCAATTTGGGAACATTTTTTACTTAATTATGTCTTACACCTTTATATTTGAATTTTACAAGCATTCAATCACGATGACTAATTTGAAAATATTGGAATTTTTTTTTACTAAAATTATAAAATTTATATTAAATAAATAATCTATTTTTATAAATTAATTACTATTCCAGATAATACAGAAATTCCTTTATTTCAATTTTTATAATTGATAATTTTGTATTTTGGTATACTTATTTATATTTGATTTTGATTTTCTCAGATTATATAGTTTTATTTGCAATTTTTTTTCTGTAAAAGTAGTTAAAAAGATAATATTGTTTTTTTCTATAGTTAATAAAATTATTATATAACAATGAGAATAAAAGCAATTTTATTTTTATATTAGTTTAATAATAGTTAATAAAATAGATTAAAATCACTATTAATTTTATTTCATCAATTTTATTACTTATCATGTTTTATTGATCTAGAAAAAAGTTTAAAAAACCTAAATTTTTGATTCATATATATATATATATATATATATATATATATATATATATATATATATATATATAATTTACTTCCTATTTTTCTGCAGTATATATAAAACCTACCATATAATATTTATATTAATTGTCATCAAGAGGATAAAATTTGATAGGTGACTATAACACACGTGCATGTAACATATAAAAATGATATTGTCAATTGGGATGATATTTCGAATAAAATGATTAAAATTTTACAACCTACTCAATTGATACTTCAAAATACAAAGGATTAATGGACTGTATTTCATATTATCAATTTCATGTCGATATAAAAAAAGCTTTGAAATTATCTCATTGAAAAAATATTGTCATTTAAGAGATTTGTATTTTTGTAAAAAAATATTTTGTTTATTTTAATAAAAAGCATGTTGTGCATTAATATTTTTCAACAAGTACGTTTTATAATAATCTGTATTGAAATGTTATAAGTGGAAGAAAAATAAATAAAACAGTTACGATATTATTTTTTTAATATACATTTGTAATTAGATACATAATTCCGTTTAAAAATAAATACAAATACAATTCGATATTTCATCTGTGTAAACAATACACCTTACTCACGCTTTCATAATTTTTTATACATTTTATATACTTTTCATAAAATTTCAAATTTTAAATATTTAGAATAGACACGGAAAAATTTTCATCACTTAGTACGGACACAAAGATTGTCTTTGAATTTAACTTTTACATTTAACATTTATATATATATATATATATATATATATATATATATAAAATAGATCAAAAATATATCCACATAAATATTTCATAAGCAGAAGAACTAACCATTTTTTTATTCAAATAAACAATTGTTACAGAATTACTTTTCTTCATTCGTTTCTTACAGTTGTGAATATTTTATTAGCAATTTTTTACTGAATTGCAATCATTCTTATTTCAGACAGAATGTTTACAAGGATTGTCTGGTGGCATTCAATCATCGTACGAACACAATTCTACATTTGTTATATATAAAACATTATAAATAATTACAATGTTTTCGTATAGATTTTTTTGTTCTAAATATACATTTTAAATTATTTCACTTAAGATTGTATGCATTCGTTAAAACAAGTATTAAAGCTACGAAATGAGTACTTTTTTTAAATGAAATTCAAGTCAGACTAGTATTTTGTATTCGTCGTCTACTGCTATTGTGCAGAGAATAACGGAATAAGAGAATAATCAAAAAGTAATTATGAATTTTACAAATATAACTCCAAGTAAACGTTGTTTCATAATTATATACATACATACACACACACACACACACACACACACATATATATATATATATATATATATATGTATATGTAATTTTTCTGTGTGTACGAAAAAGCAGAAAAAAACATTTTTTCTCTATAAAAATGCAATTATAAACTGGGTCTAATTACTGTGCTGTTGTCATTTCAAACAAGTTATATTTAAATTAAATATAAAGAACATATACTTTTTTTTAAACGTGAATATGTAGTTATTTTTATATATAAATTGCAATAAAGGACGTTAAAATTAAATTTATGAATTTTAAAACTTATTTTATATATATATATATATATATATATATATATATATATATATATATATATATAAACATGAATAAAAATTGAACTATTTGTTAATTTATTTAAAAATCAGTAATTTTTCAATAGTGTCAATAAAAATTCATTAAAAAGTACTACATTCTCTAATTTTTTAGTTTAGATAAAAAACGAAAACTAGCCGTCTAAGTATTCATATGAAATCGACCATGAACCTTTTTTAATCAAAGAATAAATTAACTTTCTTGTTAATAAAAACAATAGTTATTATTATCGAAATTAAAGATTGGTGTAATTGAGAATTAATAATTAATACAATTAAAAATTTACAGTCTTCTTAATGAAAGACGAGTGATCAAAGTTAGGTATTTAAAATAAGTTTAAATGCCTAACGAGTGATCAAACTCGTTAGGCATTTAAATTTATTTCAATTCCGTTGGATAGAAAGTAGTATGAATATACATACATAAAAGTTAAAAAAAATTAATAAATAGTTCGGAAATTGTTTCTGTATTAGATATTTTCAGTATTTTTTGATAGATAATTAATTAGGATGATCTTTAAGGGTAGGTACTGAAGTAATATATATATATATATATATATATATATATATATATATATATATATATATATATATAAACTGATTTTAACGTGAAAAGTTAAAAAGATCATTAAATTTGCATTTATCAAACTAATAACATTTGTGCATTCACAGGAGTTAAGAATAGCCATTAGTTAACAACTGAGTATTAAATACTTTAATGAAAAAATATTTTAAAAAACTTGTAATATATAAAAATGACACGATTACAAAACTTAATTTATATAAATTAAAATATGTAGTTAGTTATATCTTTATTATTTGTTATAGTATTATGATAAAAAAATGAATTATTGACCACAGATACAAGATTTTAGAAATATATTCAGTGTTAATTTACTACTCATTTTATTCACTCGTGTATATTTCGATGTCAATGCCATTCTAAAATTCTACATTAAATAAAATAGAATTTAAATTTATTTATTAAATAAATTTTTAAAATAGAAATTAAATTTATTTATTAAATTAAATATAATGCTACATTAAAAAAATCTATGAGTACTGTATTATAAAATAAAATGAACAATAGGTGATTATTGAACACTGTTATAAAAACTTGCTGAATTCATATAGGTTATTCATTCAATATTTCTTTTTTTATTCAATTCATATATTGAATAAATGTTTCGATAAGAAATTATTATGACTTAGTGATATGTGCATTGACTTTTTTAGCTTGTGAGAAAAAAAATTTTGTATCAATGTTTCATTTTTTTTCTCTTGTGCATATGATTGTGTATTTAATAATGCAATAACTTTATTTTCTTTATATTTTGATTAACATGATTTATTGGTATATTACTATAGTTTAGACAAAATATAACTTGTTAAAAAAGTGATCAAAATCTGCATTGTAAAATATCAAAAAGTAACATAACAAAGTCAAATTTGTATATCAGTTGATTAACAAAAACGGTTGGACTCAAAATGGTAAAAATATATATTTACTATAGTTCTGGAGATTTAATAATAATATTTGTAAATACAAATATATTATAGTTTCATCTAAAAAAAGACAAATAGTAAAAATGAGAATAAATAAAATATCAGGCAAGTAAAATGTTAAAATTGATAATTGGAAGTTATAGTTCACGTTTTGAGATTAATTCTCTTGTTGATTATATTAATAAAAAAGTGTAATTATATTTTACAAGAGTTAAAGGGAAATATATTACAAAAGATTATAGGTCCAAGTTAAATATCGCGTTATTTATTGAACCGAATATATCTTAATATTATTTCAAATCTTATTGGGGTATTCATAATATAAATTTCCACTGATTCGCAACTTACGTTTAACATACATAAATGGCTTCTTAGACTATATATTCTGAAACTTATAAGACGACGAAATATTTCAATGAATAACAAATATTGTAATAAATCATTTCATTAACTGACGTTACGACGAACGAAGGAAATCATATATATATATATATATGTTATGTATGTATGTATGTATGTATGCATGATACAAAATATATACGTTTTAAACCTGATATTTGTAAACAAGTATTACAATAAAAGCACATGTCATGAAACCTACAATGTATATCAAACGATGAAGTAAATTCAAGACTGAAGGAATGCGTTAAGCGCACTGACAAATAAGCGTTTCATAACTGTTAACGTACGTTCCAAGAATTTGATTCAGTGGGAATGAAATGTGTAATTAAAAATTAACTCGTATTATACTGTTTCACTATTTACATTGTTTTGAATTTACAACAAATATTTTTTAAAAAAATGTGAAGAATGGTACTGATGGAAACGAGATATGTTTGTACATTGTTACACAATAAAAATAATATAATATTCTATATAAGCTTTTCATTCGAGTTCGAACTGATAACCACAATACAATGACAACCACATACACTCGACATTCAAACGTTGTTAAAAAAAAACCACGTCATTTACATGTATCAAAATTTTACGGTTATCAGTTTTTTTATACGACTGTTCAAATATGTTGCTCTTGATTATATTACAGGATTGAAAAAAACATTGAAACCTGGCTAAAAAATAATTCTATGAAATTTGAAATGTTTAATATTCGACAAATTATTTAGTAACGAAAAATACTTTTACATGTACGAGAGAAGTTTATTAATGACAAAAATACGGATTTTGAATAGGAAACCGATGAAAAATTCTACCACCCTAAATTTCATACTTTTCATAGAAATATGTATTTGAACATGTTATGAATTAACAATTTTAATTCTCAAAGCTTTACTGTAAAATGAGTAAAATCAACAATACTATATATATATATAATTATTATAAAATTTATGAAGTTTCTCAAAACTACAATTAGTAAAAATGTTCGTTAGTGATTAGAATCAGTAGATTATTTCAAGAAAGCAATGATCGTAAACATAAATCTTGGCGTACAGAATGGAAGATAAACAACAACGTTCGTAATTTACCAGGGCCATCGATGTCACCTGATATCAACCCAAACGAAAAACTGTGGGAGATAATTAAATTAACAATGGAGGGCGAACCAAGATGTTAGTTCAAGTCTTTTATTAGACAAAAAAAATATATCGAACTGAGTTTAATTCCATAGTATTGTACTTTATCTCGGGACTAAACAGTCTTCCTAATTTTTTTTACTTAAAATACCTATTAACATTTAATTAATTTAATCATGAAAATTTATCAAGTATTTATTATAAAAGTGTCATTGATATAATAAACCAAATGGGGAATTGAAAGATAGATTGAATTTTTTTTAATGTATTAGCTTAGGAAAAAATTACGTGTTATAAAAAAGTGTAGTTTTAATTTTGAACAAATATTATTAGATAAATTTTAGGTTATAATTATATGTAGAGTGAAAAATTGTTAATTGAGAAAAAAAATTGATACCTTATGTGTGTTTACAACTTTTTTTAAAATAAATAATATTTTATGATATTTTAGTAAAGATACTAAAATTTCAAATAATCTGTTTGAAAAAAATGATCAATTTTTCTAGTATATTAAAATATTAACCATTATAATATTTTTTAAAAAAATCAAAATTTATTCCTTTTTATAATATAATCTTCTATTTCAAGTTTTTTAATAAACAATAAGTGAAATTTGATTTAAAAAAAAATAAACTAAGACAAAATCTAACTTTAATTGGTAATAAATTTAAGTATATAAAAAAACTAAATTATCTTATTGTTGTATAAATTTAATTTAGCAAATATCTTTAACAAAACAGTATAACAAAATAAATCATATTAATTTTAAGAGGTTCGAACAGATTGCTGTAGTTTACCTTTAATAACGTAGTTATTTTCTAAATTTCGATTATGAAATGCATGTCTCGTGTCGTAGGTGTTTGTTCAATGAGCGAATGTATCTGCATATAAAGAGCTAATTACTTATTTGTAATATGACCAGCGTTAGCATGGATAATTTTATACGTGAGAAACTGTAATCTTTCGTTGTTTGATGTGTGTGGCATTTACTCCAAGTAAACTGTTTCAATTTATAGTACAAGGATAATTGAATTATTGTTTTATCGACTACAATTTTTTTAAAAAGGGTTTGAAATAATATTAAAGGAAAATGTGACTAATTAAAATGAAAGTATCGACTTAGTATATCGATTTTTAATAATAGAAAATAAAATATTAATCGAATTAGTTTCACTACTTGCATGAAATATTTTAAAATGTATATACAATTATATTTTTTAAAAAATATAAATAAAATATTGAATGCTAAATCGATATTATATTCAGATTTTGTTTCATTTTGACGAAAATCGTATTAAAGATCAATATAAAAAATTAGCTGCGTTTTTATTCTCATAATAATTTTAAAAATTCTCAAACTACATATAATAAATAAAAATATTATTAAAAGGTCAGAGAACTTGTATCGTACCATAAATCCATTCTTTGTTATTGTTGATTAATTCAATATAAAATTCAAAAATTAGTTAAAATGCTTTTTACATGATATCGATCATTTAAAATCAGGTTATTGATTTAATTTAAATCAATCGATTGGCTTCGAAAAAGTCAACAATATCATTAAAATATATATGGTGATCCAAATGTGACGTTTTGATTTGTGTTTTATTAAAAAGAAATAAAAGAAATTATACGTTTCCCTATTCACGTTTCTTTTTAATAGAACACAAATCTAGGCGTCACATTTGGATGACCCTATATTACTATGTGAAAAAAATAAAATAATCAGAAATTAATTTGATAATCATTCTGTAAGTAAAAAAATTGTTTTTAATGTTATTAGAATACTCTAAATGTTTTTATATTTCCTTTATCAAAAATTGTGAATAAAAATAAAGAATAGTTATTTATAAAAATATTAATCAATTATCTTTAGGGGGTAAAATCGATTTGAGCTTAGCTTAAGAAATCTAAAATCAAAAACAATGTTTAGTAAAGCGTTTAAGTAAAATAGTACACAGAATATTTATTATATATGTATATAAACGACTTCAATTGCTACTCAAGAATGAAAAAAAGTCGTCTCATGATAATAGATACTCACTTACAGGACAATTTTGAATCTTCTGTTATGATTGAAGTTCTCAGTTTGATTTTTTTACATTATTTTCAATTTCCAGTTGAATTTTATTTCAATCTGAACGTCATATATCATGAATTTTTTATTAGTTATCATATTTTTAATACGCAAAAATTAATATCTACGTATGGCTTAAAATTTTCAAAAATTTAGTGCTGTATGTAGCTAAAGGGATGCAAAAATGATCAAATATATATATATATATATATATATATATATATATATATATATATATATATAGCAGCGATGAATATTTTTAATATAAAATATCTTAATATGCATTTTTTTCATATAAAATTATAGAAATAAATATTTTATAAAGCAAGTAGAAATTTGATGAAGGACGGAATTTAGCGTTTTAATATTATTATACTATTTTTTAAAAGCATTAAGTATTAGACATTGAAAAACCTTACTTCGGAGCTCGAAATAAAAATAAAATGTTAACTCTCTCAATTTTCCGAATTAATAAAAAAATAAATACATATTAATTTTAAAGATGTTGTTAAATCTGAATAAAATGAATTAGTCTTCTATTTCGAACGATTATTTATTATATTTCCATAATCATAAAATCCCTTTTCAATTCAGGGATATTCTGCATACACATAAAATTTAAAAGATTTCCATGAAGAATTATCAAAAAGTAATTCTATAACAATATATTATTATTATATATTTTTTACAGTTTAGACATATACTCTGTACATAATACAATTATTTATAGTTCATTTAATTTGAAGATAATTTTATTGGCAGTCATGAAACATTTTATAATGTATTTGTTCCTAAAAGTGTATATCTACAAAACATTTTTACTATTTTTTCTGATAAACATTAATAAATGATAACGGATAATTAATCTACAAGTGTTGAAGGAGAGTCTCATGGGAATGATTCCAGAATTGATCGAATCGGATTTTCGTGTATTGCTTCTTTCAAAGTTTTCGAAATTTTGTGCAAAGCGAAAAAATGTTTATTAGAATTTATGTTTATAATAATTTTCTTTACATTGATTTATACGTTATTTAATTAATTCTGTTAATAATTTTTTTCAAATAAATCTTTATTTTTGAGTTATAGAAGATATTCCTGTTTTTTCAAACAGGCATATAATAAGAGTGAGGCCTGAAAAACAGATATAAGAAATATCTGTTCCAAGTTATTTAAATTTAAAAAAAAAATTACGACCATGTCTGAAAACAAATTTTTGGGTTTTCTATCATGATATTGCTTAAGAACATGACATTTTTATAAAATTCAAGATTATAATTTTTTGAATATTCTATACAATGATCATTAAATTTTTAATTTATTTTTATCTATATTGTTAATCAAAAAATATTTTACGAATATATATATATATAATTTTTATGTTTATAGAATTGACATTATTTATATATTAATATTTCTTTATGGAACGTGTTAAATTTTTTATGTTACATATTTTAAACTGTTCTACTTACGTATTTTTTATTTATAAAAATGTTAAATAAACAGGTATTCCCATAGTATAGATAATCCATGATTATATGGATCTATAATTATATAACAAGTAATCCACAAAAACTATGAACTTAAAGTAAATCGCGATTCGAGATTGAAAACCAATTGTGTAGAATTTACTTTTTTGTATTTATATGCATGAATTAAAATCGATTAAAATCAGTTAAGCAATATAATTTTGTTAATGTATTTAAATTATTAAAAAGGTGTTTTGTTAAGAAAATTAACAAAAAAAAATGTGAATAATTTTAACTTTTGATGAAAAATATAGGGTGTGTAACGAAAAATACTTTGAAATTTTTATAAGGATATATATAAAAATGTTTGTGTTCTATATATCATATATTTAATGTTATTTATATATATATATAATTTTTTGGTTATTTTGTTTAGAGCATAAATGTAAAAAAAACATTTCGGTGGTTTAAATATCATTTTTATTATTTTTTTTATTTAGGTATTATTATTTTTAAAAAATAATACATTTAATTCAAATGATAAAAATGAAGAATGATAGAAGCAATACATGAGTGAATTTTACAAACTTGTTTTATTTTATTTTTTAAAAATAGCTCAATAATTTATCAAACTAATTTAATAAAAAATAAATATGATGAGGTTTATATTTTATTTCTAAAAAAAAATCCGTGACGTAAAATACAGTATTTTTTTTAAAAAAAAATCTGACTTCATTCCCATAATAACAGTTGGTCAGTATGTATGTATGATACAATAAACATTTGTTTCAATTGAAAAATCAATACAGTTCGATATATTTATTTATATGTATGTAATGTTACGAAACAGAATGATATTACATAAGTAGATAAAAATAAATTATGGAATGTAAGTATCACAAATTGTTTGAAAACATTCATATTTATATATAAAAAAAGCTGGAATATCGTTACATTTTAAATAAACCTACAAATTAATTCTCGTATAAAAAGTCGTTAATTATATATTTAGTTTAGTTTGTGAATTTTATATCTGTTTTACTTAAAAATAAATTATATCATTTGGAAATTTAATAATATATTTTTTTTATTTCAAATTTTTACTAATAATAAAAATATATTGAACTTACAATTATTTTTAAAAAAATATTTTTCTTATATTAACGAATTACCAAATTCAATAATTTCGTTGTTTTAATGATATATTCAATATCGATTAATATTTTTGTTATAATTTGAAGAACAAACATTTTAAAAAATCAACACATCAATTTTAATATTTAAATAAAATAATCCTTCAATGAATTTTAATCTCACAGGTATAAAATTCAAACAAACAGTTCTTAAACGAAATAAACTCGACATTTGTTACAATAGAACTTAAGATATTTATTCTTAAATCGATTTCGAAGTTTAATCAAATAATAAGTATATGAATTCAAGAGTATATAAAGAATAATAATGAAACGAATAATATTCTAGACATGTAATTATAGTTATAACCTATCTAAATTTCCTAAATAGTTAATATAAATTTTATATTAATATTTTTTTAATGACACTGCGTCTGATTGTTACCGTCTGTGAAAAGAACGTTGCAACAATTATCAGACTTGAAATTTTTTTTTCGTTCATTTTTTACGACCTTGATGACTTTTAAGGCTGGAGACTTGTGACATAATTGCTAAGGTTTATATTTGTTCGGTTTGATTCTATTTAATGTAATTTGGTCATTTGTGTCTTAGAAACTGTGTTCTTATAAATAACCTAATCAAAACAAATTCATTGAAAATATTTTCAATAATTAATATATTATCAATAAAATATATAATATTAATTTATATAAATGTAAATAGTTGAATCGATTATGATAATTTAAATGTAATAAAATGTTATAAAATATCAAAGTTATTAATTCAATCTAAATTCAAATTTTAAAGTATATAATGTTTATAAATCGGAATTTAACTCCATTTTTTGTTCAATAAACCTATATGTAATGTAAAAAAGGTAATTGAACACAAATAGTTTTTCCAACGAACATTTTTTACATTGGTCTGTATTAGAACTGAAGATAAATATTTATTTTGTAGGAATTTGTAAAAATACTTTTGATCAAAATTCACTTCAAGGCAAATAAAACGAGCACAGATGAAATTTATAACTATTGACGTTTTTTCAAATAAAAGTAGAAATAAAATTTTAGAATTTATATATATATTTAATTTCATTCTTGTGTTATTCCCATGGCACATTTTTTCTAAATGAATAAAATTATAAGACAGTTTTAAAATCAAATTTTATACAATTTTATTGTTAATAATATAAGAAAATATTTGAAGGGGTCAAATAAATTTTTAGTTTAAAAAACGTTGATTGTTTTAAGGACGGAAAAGTTTTTAAAAATTAAATTGTCATTATAAATCGTTTTTGAGTTTTGACTAGTGTTTAATGATAAATGAAAAGATTAGAAATACATTTATTTGTAGTGACGACGATAAAGATCCAAAAATATCATTTAAATAATTAAATTTCATTAGATCATTTTACGTGGAAAAGATTTTTATTTTTCTATAAATTTCTCTAAATTGTTTTATTGTACAAGAATTTCATTTTTAAAGTCAATCGAATTTAAATGCCGATTTTCTTTTTATTTTAAATTAAAAAATAAAATTGAAATAATTTATTTAAAATCAAAAACAGTTCAATTATACTCAAATAAAGACTACTTGAAAAACAAAAAGAAATATATTTCTAGACTTTCCAAAACGTCTGATTTTTTATTCTTTTCATATAAATATCTCAGCAATTAAGTCTAACAAGTTTGTACTGTAATCGTTACAACAAATTCATCTTATATATTTTCTAAATGAAGTCCATCTTGTTTGAATTATAGTCTATCTAAACGCTTCAAGTTGATTTAATCATAAAAAAATCTTTATTAAATAAGGATTTACTTTTTCAACTCTGTCAGCATTAATCTGCGAATTTTCACAGAGACAGAACTGCGTCGTAACAGCAGTCTTTTCTTCATCAAAAAAAATTGTGCGAAGAGTGTGAATGTTCATCCAACTAAATATATGAGACGTTTCACGATGAGGTCAAACGTGGCAATTGCTGACATTGAAACAATTGTCCTAGTAAAAAACTTCAGTATATCTTGTGCAAACTTGTTTATTAAATGCAGTTGTGGTATTATCAGGAAAAGTACATAAAATATTTATTTTTAATGTAATTATGTTCACGTAGACTGAAAAGTTTTAATTAAAATATCTGTTCATCAGTTTAATTGGCAGATTTGGTTATAATATTTTATCTTGAATGTTTTTTTTTTAATCAGACATTTTAGTTTATAAATTTCTAGATTAATGAAGCGTCGTTATTTTTAATTTTGACTGGAATTTTCTTATACAATTTACAATGAATTGAAATTTTACAGTAAGACCATAAAACATAAAATTATCTGATGATAACGCAAGTCTCAGAATGAATTATTTACAAGAGAAAATTTAGCTGTTATCTGAATAATTATATCAAATTAAAGTAATAATAAATATTTTAAATAAATGAATTTATATTAATTTTTTATATAAATGAAATTCTCAGATCTTCTAATTTAAAAGTTCAATGATTTAATGAAAATTAATTGATTTAATTAAAATTATTATTAGTGGATGAAAAATAAATTTTTACTAATTTTCAATATTTAATGTTTTATATCCATTTTAAAAAAATAATACACTATACATTTATTCTTCCTGTCCTTTCAATGAACAATACAGAAATATTAATGAATCGATCGCGAATTTAATGATTGTATTGTATGATAAATTTAATTAATAATTATTTTATACGTTTTGTGATCTTTAAGGTAAAGGTAAATCTCTAATTACTGTATATTCGTTATAATAAAATATTAAATTTTATAAACATTAAATTTTTGAGCATATATTTTGTGTTTGCACATATTTTAAATGAAAAAAATTTAATACTAAACTCTTTTTCCTCAAATATTAAAATTTTTATAATAGAATAAGTTAAATATTTATTATGAAATACAACATTGTTGTTCTCCATTATCATTATTCAAAACAGGGGTTTTAATTTAAACAGGGATTTTCAATAAAATTGTTATCTTTTAGTAATTTATAATTTCATAAAATATTACTATCAATTTTTTGAAGAGTATAATAGGAAAATAATATTTTTTTCAGATACGAATATGAAATTATAACACTTATTTAAAACAATTATAACGTTTGTCTTTTTCAATAATAAAAAAATATCAACATTTAACTGGAAAAATAAAATAACATATGGAATAGTTGGATTAATATTTTGAGTTTGATCTAAGATTATTGGGTTATTAATTACTAATAAATACAAAATGCTAACAATATTTTTGAAAAAATAAAACGATTTTATTTAAAGTATTGTAAGATACTTTCTTAGATATATTTTTATTTCAGTTTATATTTAAAGAATTTTTTATATTCAAAATTAAAATATGAAATAAGAATAAATCAGTATTTGATTCAGATGATCTCCAGCCTTAAATCTGTTTTAATTATCCTATATTTAAATTAAACATTAAAATAAACTTAACATATTAAGACAAAAAACTCGTTCACTCAGAAATATTCACTAGAACTACAAACTAAAACTTAATTATTTAAAAAAAAATACAAAAAGAACTGAATCGTTGTTCTAACACTGCGAAAATAGTCTCAAACGAAACGCACAACAAAGTGTCATATGAACGTAGCACATTAAATATTTGTCTCGAATGGAATAAAGTCTATACATAATTCATGCATACGCGTTTAACTCAGTTGTTGGTACGAAAACGGAACGACGGTTGAACAAAATAAAAAAAAAATTATAAAGAACAACAAACGAAACAGAACGAACGAATGGAACAACTGCACTGCTACCAAAACGAAAATTGACACGAACGCATCACATTTAGACTTCCGTATCGACTTTCTGATCTTTTTTTCGTTTGATATGATCCTCTTTGATGTTATTTCCATTCATATAATCGTCATTGTCGGCTTTAAGGTTTTCTTGGGAGGGCACGGTGGCCGGATTGTGATGACCGCCGTCAATCTGGCCTGATTCTTGTATTGAAGCATTGTCTTTTGTGTAGTCTATTACATGAGAGCCACCTATGAACAGACATTACAAAAGCTTTAATTTAATCCAATCAATCAATTATTTATTTTTGTTTTTGTTCGAACTACGATTAGGTTATGGTTAGATTATTAAAGCTTCATATATGAATTCGTTGAATTCAAGTATGTGTAGAGATTGAAATCAAACAGCTGATTTTTCAGTACCAACACACAAACATGAACGTATGTACAGAAATATATACATACACAAATACACGCATTTTCTCAAACGAAATAAAGCTTTAATAGCAACAACTAAATAAAACCAGACCAGATGAAATCATTTTCAAAATTATCAAATATACAAAAAAAAATATTAGAAGAAAATAATTCAGGTTTATTCAAGGCTTAAATTATTTTTCGAAAAAGAAAATTAAAAATAAACTTTTTACATACGAATTTCTCAATTTATTTTAGAAGAAAATATAGATAGACTTGTTAATTGAAGTTTTTCATGTACGTTAATTAACTTGTTCAAAATCATTGATGGTAGATATTGTTTCAATTTCAAACTGAACGTTTGAAATTTCAAGTGTATATACAATATATATAAGATGATGTCAATTAGAAGAAATACTTACAATATAAACTCGAATATTCTACCATGTGTGACGAAAGTGGTTTTTGATCAATTCATTCTACCTGTTACCATTTATGGCAATGAAACAATTATCTTAGATGACAGAATATTTCAGTGATTCTAAACAATATAAAGCAACATGGAAATATTCAGTTTTCAAACAATATGTAGGGAGGTAGAAAGAGAAACGATTGAACTTTAAAAAAATTATGGACGTTGTAATAGAAATAATTGTTTAAAATATAAATGGGTTTAATAAAAAGCGACCATTGATGATTAAGAGAAATTAATGATTGGGAAATCATAAATATAAAAAAATCTAAGAAGAGATTGATAAAGAGATGGGATATAAATATGAGAAAATTCATCGAAATTAAATGGAAAAGAAAAGTATTAGTTTGCTCTATGTGGCAAGTTTTAAAAAGGCCTTTATTCAGTAGTAGATAAAGGCCTATAGTAAGAAATGAAAGATATATTTATATATAGAAGACAAATAAATGAATTATATTGAATATAAAATAATTGATATATAATTAAAGGTTTGATTATTGAAATTCCATTATGAAAATAAATAAATATTAGGATATAAATATTAAAAAAGAATATAAAAAAGTAAAAACTAGATTATAGGCACAAAGCTAATAAAAATGATTTTACATCATTTTTATAACTAATTGGAGCAATAAATAATGTTTATTGTTAGAACTGATATAAATAAGCTAATTTCATTTTGATTTTTTCCTTTTTTTTATATATATATATATATATATATATATATTGATTTTATAAAAAAGTGGTTATTTTATTTTCAATTTAACCCAACCAATTTATAAAAATATATACATTTTTATGTATGCGACGAAAAATTTTCTTTTGATCATTTTTAAAATACTTTAAAAGAAAAGGATTGATGCAAAAAAAATGGAAACGAAGTCGAGAAATTCTAACGAAAACAATACATTCACTTAAGTAATCTTAAAAATATAAAAAGCATAAAAGGTAAAGAACTTTGTACAAATATGAAACGAGCAAAAATCGTTCTTATTAATTATGATTTTTTTTGTTACGAGTGAACATTTCATTTTCGAGATTTTGTATTTATTGATTTCGCTAATGAGATGCGCGTAAGGAAACGATTCAGTTTCCCGAAAGCTGTGAGTATAAAATGTGCGGTTACGTATTTACATTTTTTCTTCATTATTTTTTTTTATTATTATTTTCCATCATACGTTAATGATATACATAAAAACATTAATGTTTTAATTGGAAGAAAGTAAAAAAATATTTTTATACTTTTTATTACCACGTATTATTTTTTAAAAATGTTTTAATAAATTTTTAGTTTTTTATTTAAAATATTCATAAATCTTTTAAAAAAATATTAACCTTTAATGTACGGATTTTTATCGAAAAATAATATTTCAAGCCGAAATTAATTTAAGCAAAATATTTACTTTAATTTATAAAAATATCCTTTTTTTGAAAAATGTAAATTACTAATTAATTAATTAGATATATATAATATATATATATATATATATATATATATATATATATATATATATATATATAAGTAGAGAGAGAAAGATAGATAAAAGTAAATAATATTTGTTTTGATATATTCACATCACTGTTTTCCTCAGTGAAGCTTTTAAGCTCAGAATAATAATAATAGTAATATATTTAATTAATAAAGCAAATCTGATAAAAGATCCAATAATAAGAACCGATCTTTACTAATCATTTTTTTAATAATGAAATCTTCTTAAATCTAGTTTTCAAACTGATTATTTTTAAATCTTTATTAAAGAAAAAACAATAAATTGTATTTTTCTTTATTTTAACCCTCTGATACAGTATTTACTATTTTAATTACGTTTATTATTATTATTAAATGTCAAATATCGGATTAATAGATTTTCTTTATAATTTTTTAATATTTTTTTTATATTTACATTTCGTAATAGTTGAATTATGAGTCTACAATTTTTTACATGAAAACAGAATAAAATATTTAACAAAACTGAATCATTCGTTTCTAATATTACAAGATTTTATAAAATGAACAGTAATTATTTATTGGCATTTATAGATTTTTTAATGTACATCAGGAAATAAAGTAAAAAAAAGATTTATTGAATTATTGAACATTTATAAAATCTTGTAGTATTTGAGGGTGAATTATTCAATTGTGTTAATGTGAATTTCTTCCAATACCAAAACGAATAGAATATATTTAAAAGAAAATACACGTGTCTAGTAAAATATATTTATGATATACAAAGATCTTCATCGTAAAAAAATATTTCGAAAAGAATCAAAATTTACTAAACTATGAATTCATCCACCGTTACTCGCACTGTAATTCTCAAATATCGATCGTTGTAAATTTCCGTACTGATTCAACAGTTTACCTCGATTCATCAATGTTTATATATTATATTTAAAACACAAACTGGCAGATAAAGCGTTTCTATTGACAATTGTAGATTAAAAGCTATCAAAGCTACTGTAGAGGTTAAGGTCGATGAGATTCTAAGGAGACGATCTCTGTATTGTTGTACGCTAACAGCTACGAAAATGATAAATGGGATTCGATCCTCAAAGAGGTAACTTCAAACTCAGGTGTTTCAAGAACATAAACAATTTTGTCAGAGAATATAATGATAATAATGTAATAATAATGCCGTATATACAATAATATTTTTTAGTGATTATGTATAGTTGTGACTTTTTATTTTCTCTATAAATATTTTTACGCTTTATTTGCTGAAATATTTTTGATAATAAATTTTATTTCATTTAAAATTTGAAAGAAATTGTTACTATAACATTGTAGCTTATTCACTTTTACACAAATAAATCATTCGTTTTATATCACAAGGATTTTATAAAATATTTAAAAATTATTCAAAAATGTTATAAAATATTGTGACATTAAGGTAAATAAATTATTTATGTAGAAATGATTTTTCTTAGTATTGATAAATAGATTTTGAAGTTTAAAATAAAAATATAATTAAATAAATTTGATATAAAAATTCTAATCAATTGCTAAAAAAATAATGAAAACATAGTTTCGAAAAATCCATATAAAACAAAATTGACATGAATTTTAAGTTATTGAAAATTATTTTTTAATATAATTGATGAATTCGAATTTTAATGCTTATAATAATTTATTAAGCATAATAAATATAAACAGTCTACAATAATAATTCTTAATATTTGAAAAAATCAAAAAGTTTGCATGAATTAAACTAAAGAATACGAAGATTTCTGAAGAAACAATGCAAAATGGATAATCAAAATTTCATGAATCATCATCAATTGAATACAGTAGATAATTATAGTAATTAACAAATTGTCTTTCTAACAAATCTAATTTTTTTAATTAAACTCTTTTACTTAAGCGATTCACGACAATTAACTAATTATTACTAGAGCATGTAAGGAAAAAAACACAATGTACTTCTCTTTTAATAGTATTTCAACATCTTTATAAATTTAACACACATTTTCACTCACGTTTCCATAGTACAAATGTTTTTTCTCGACATAATCGATTTTTTTTATTTTCTCAGTTTTATGTAATAATAAAAAAAGATATTTTTTGCAAGACTTGGTGTTTTATAAAATCTTAATATAAAAGTGTTTGTAAATTAGTTTGTAAATTTTTATAATAAACTGTATGTGTATCTGTATTTATATATATATATATATATATATATATATATATATATATATATATAAATAATTTAAAAATTCTAATATTAAAACTTATAATGATTCGCGAAGACGTTATTTTCATCCATGAACAAAATATTTTTCGTCGTATTTTTGTTTGAAAAGTTTTGTTGTATACATTTTATTTATTTACAGCCCTTTTAGTTTCTCTAATGTGTTTTTCCGTACCTAAATAAAAAAGCAATAAACGTTTAACGACTACCCCTCTAAGGATCATATTCGTACTGTGTTACCCGACTATACAAGTTGATAGAACGTTACCGAATAAGAATATAATGACGGAAACACGTCAATGCCGAGATGAAAAGGTTGATAATAAAAAAAAGAAAAACTTTAACTAAATAAATTAAGGTATCCGAATTAGGTTTTGTGTTGAATCTGATATAAATGGGTTGACTTTTGATATATATATATATATATATAGATATATATATATATATATATATATATAAATTATTGTAACGTGTCATTTATAGAATAAAAATAATAATAAATGACAATATGTCAGTGTAGATTTTATATGATGTTTAAACATGACATTTTTTTCAAATACATACTGATTTTTTTTAACAAATTCGGAAACCTTATTATATATAATTGTTTAAATATATTATTTTTTTAATGTCTCTTTTTACAGTTTTTTTACTTTTAATAGATTTATTATTTTGTTAGATTTATAAACGTATGTATCTTTACTTATTTAAATAATTTTTCTTTTAATTTTTAAATTACTGACTCATGCTATGAGAAAAAATCAAAAAATTCAAATAAATCATATAAATCATATTTGTCATAAATGTCAATTAACCCGTTCGCTACCAGAGCTTCAGGAGAAAAACCGCCACCACAGCCCAGACGTTTTATTATTTAAATATGATACTAAATTGTCATTAATTTTTGTACGATGCACTTATAACGTTCTAAATGAGTGAAATTAGCAATTTTACAAATCGACACAATATGAGATACTGAGCTTTAGATAGTAAATTCTTTTTTCAGCCCACATATACGAAGAACATATACTAAGGTCATTTGATAAGTATGGTAAATATTATGGTAATATTTTTTTATGATAATTTTCATCAGTTTGCGGTATAATTTGGTACAAACAGTTATCATAAACTGATAATGAACATCTGTCACACATTTGTGACGCTGGGCTGAGGTAAGAAAATCCGGTCGTCACATATGTGTGACGCTGGTAGCGAACGAGTTAATGTATATTTTAAATTAATCTTTAATTTATTTAATTGGTTTGATATTAATGAAGGATTAAAATATTTAAAATTAAAACAATATTATAACTATATCAAGATCTCTTTTTATATACAATTAGAACATTTTTTTTCGAATAATTGCATGAAATTCAAAAGAAACTTCAGCTTTATACATTTATGTACATTTTAATATATACAAATATAATATATATAATTTTCCATATTAGTAGGAAATATAATACAAAAATAAACAATTACCGTACGTTGAACTTGTAATCAATACTTCATTATGCACTGATATTAATTTAAATATAATATTCGTGTGTGTATATTTAGATCCATCGTTCCGAGAACGAAATAAATACCACAATACATCATTATATTCACATTTCGGAACAATTGCAAACGCGCGATAAATTCTAAGTAATGTCAATATTTATTTATGAGCAGTTCATATTAATTAACTAACCATAACCATTTCGTAGTTCTTCGAATCGTACGTGTTATTAAATTTCACAGTTAATTAATTACGATGTGTCAGCCATGACGTTTTTGTAACAACAATCATAACAAACAACGTGTCTGGCACATCCAATTGATATTTTTTGTATGTACGTCGATTTCAATTCAACCAAATAATAACAATAATAATAAAAATATCAAATTGATACAGAAGAAAACAAACAGTCAGAACAATCGAAATTGATAAGCATAACATGTTATTGCGTTATAAAATATTATACATATGTATATTTGTAAAAAAATAGAGTAAAAGTTTGTTAAGAGGTGGCGAGATAAGACTTTCTGTCATCTGTGTCTATTTTTTTTATATATATTTATTGTAATAGTATCTACACAGTTATTAATCTATCTACGTGCAAGAGGCATAAACGAATCCACCGTGCCCATAATAAAAAAATCATTTCAAAGGCGTGTTCATTGTAATCGATAGCAAATAGATAATTGCGATGATATTAAAGCAATAAATTATCTTTTTGTGTTTAGCGAACTAGCTGAAATTTGCTCTAGCTACGTGATAAATGATTCTTCTATTGATTTTTTTTAGTATTATTTTACCTCAAAACTATTCTCTTCCTTCCAGTGACACAAGTGCTGGCATAAAGAAAATACATATCATTGTAATATTTTCCCATTCAATATATACTTTAATTCTAGATGTTTGGTTTTTTATTGTCCAGAGGTTTTTGTGAGTTTTGGAAAAATGTCGTATAATTTATCATAACGTATATAAAACTATCATCTGTTAGTTTCAATGATTTTAGTTTCATTTAATAAATATTTTTTACTTGATTAAATCTATGTAATTCACTATATTTTTTTTCATATATTTTATACAAAAAAAATTAATGTTTTTTCAATGAACTTTTATTTATTATTTATATCTCTTGTATTTTCCTCATTTCTAAAGTAAACTATAAAAAATATCTATGAATATTTCATCTAGTATTTGGGAAAAGAATGGTTCATACAAAAAAAATGTGTTAAGTCGTGTTGTACAATTTCACAAAATTTGTTCATTCAAAATTTATTTTTCATTGAGATGGATTGTATAATGTATATATATATATATATATATATATATATATATATATATATATTTATACATATACATAGTGGTATTCAAAACTGAAAAATGTGGGATATTTTTCAATTAATCTCTCAACCTAGGATAAAATTAATTCTGTATTCAAAGTTTTTTATACACACAATACTGTATATCGAAAAACTAACAAATAGTTTTTTTTATGAATGTAAATTGCATGAATTTAGATAAAATATTTTTTATATAAATGTGAATGCAAGTACTGTTGAATGTAATTAATAAAAACATAATTTAGTTTTAAAGTAAACTCAGAATTAATGATTTATTTGGCGATGAATTTATAATTTTGATTACGAGGTACACTTGAAAATATATTTTGAGAAAGTTTCAAATATTTGAATATAAATAAAAAATATTTAGTCGTCGGATCTAACTTATAAAATCGATATTGGATCCACTGAAAAATCAAGGAACTGACGGAAATACTGATTTTTTAAGAAATGTTTATAGAAATGCTATATGCTTCGTACAAGTATTTAAAGAAATAGAAGTTTCAAATTAAGAAATAAGTAAGATAAGTCGATAGCAACACTAAAAGTGTTTATGAACACAAAATTGTGAATTTGAAAAAATACAAGTACAAAATACTTGTGAACTACTATTTGTTAACAATATTATAATTGTCTCCATAGGCCAAGATAAACTCGAAAAAATAGAAGAATTAGGAAGTCAAAATGTTGGCCTTGCAATAGATCACAAGACAAACATAACGTATAGTGAATTTGTAGATTAGAGAAAAATCGAATTTAAAAAAAGTAAAGTTAAAAATTTAGTATTTAAGACAGATCATTAACACAAAATGAATATTCAAGACGAAACAACCAAGAGAATAAAAATGAGATTGTGTCAATTTGGTTGCAATTCTTATATTCTTAAGTAGATTATTCTTATCGTTTTGGAAAAAAAATGTGTAACTAATTAATTTCACCTGTTTTTATTAATAATAGTGAAATGTGGGTCTTAAATTCTAGAATAATTTATCGGCTTCAGATAATACAAAAAATAAAATAAAAAGATGCATATTAGGAATAACAAGTAGAAACGATAACAGAGAAACAGGTGGATTCGAAAGAAAACCAAAATTACGGATGTTATAAGAAAAGTGACAAGTTTAAAATGAAAATGGGCCGATTTTATATCAAGAAGAGACAATTATACATAATAGATAATAGAAATTATTGATTTGAAACTGAGAGATATAATAATGATAGATGAGATAGATATATGAGAATAATTGTCATTGTATAATGAAAGAGATAGGCAATGGATCGCTGAAAATTGAAAGTTTTTGGGAGATCTTTATTTAGCAATAGATAGAAAAAAGTGTTTGTTGTTACTGCTATATTTATAAGTATTTAAAATTTCTTTAGATTTCTCAAAAAATACATTTGCTGTATTGGTGGTGTATCCTTTAATCAAAATAATTTCAAATATAATATTTCTAATATCATTTTAAATAAATATTTGATTCAACTCGAATCAAATACATTTAATTTTTTTAAAAATAAGTTCTGTAATACATAGTAAAAACTCAAATAAACAAGAACAAGGATTAAAATTTTTATTGACTTGTCAATGTTCGATAAACAATTTTAAAATTGTTTGAAAATTTGAAAATCGAACTTAATTGAATTATAGAAAAAAATGTTAACTCTATCTCATTCTATATAAAAATTTACTATTAGTTTCATTAAAAAAAAATTTCAATGAAGATTGTCACAAACATATATGAAATACATTTCAACAACTTTTTATAGGGATTCAAAACACGTACGTCCATCCAACTGATTTGAAGTGATGATTTTTTACTTCATTTTGTTTATTACATATATTATATTTTTCACCACTTTCATTGCATGTTTCAATCGTTGATACTCAACTGGTTACAATGTACACTAATCTATTGTTACAATTAACTTTCGAAAATAAGGCAGAGTAATTGATAGACAATAAAAGTCTACCATGAATGACATTTGCGTAAATTGTTACTGAATAGTGATTAATTATCCAAAATGATAATCTTATTATCTACACATATTGCTCTAATTTAATGAAGCATTTGTGTGCCTAGAATGTGAAATAATCATTAATATTAATACTACATGATACTAGCTTCAATAATTTTCATCTACAATATTATATTGTGAAATTGATCTATATAAATTGATAGAGAAAATGTATCAGACTCAAAACACATAACTGACGTTATTGGATTTTTTTAACTTAATGGCGTCGTGAAATAAATTGAATTTAAGAACAGAGTATTAAATTTTTCAAGACACGTTTTTAAACATTAATTAGAGGCACGAAATTAATTCAGTTCGTTTAAAACTATTATACGAGATGTACTTTATGAGCTTTTTTTGAAACATGAAAAAAGTTTATTCAATTAGTTGGAATAAACAACAAATTTCACTTTTGATAAAGTTACAGTTAATTAAAAGACTTATTCTATAAAAAATAATTAGACATGAATAATCTTATAGACAGAAAAAAAACGTTTATCGTGTTTTTATGACATAATAAAACATTACAGATATATTTGTCAAGCATTGATTAAATTAATAGCAATATTTAGCATAACAATTATTAGCATAACAGTTCGTTGGCCAATGTATATAATTATTTTCTAATTCCACTATTACAAGATTATATACAATTTTTAAATATTTATTTAACATTCTAATAAAATCCTGTGATAGTGCAGTAAATGGTTCATTCATATTAAAAATATAAATAAATAATTTCTCTCGTCTATAGTTGTACTCTTCAAATATCTTAAAGTGTTATATATTTTTGTGTAACTCTTAAACTTTGAACATTAAAATTGTATATTACGATAAAAGTTTTCCTGTAAACAATTCAGTATTTTTTAAATGATAAATGAGGAAAATACAATTGTAATGAATAATAAAGGTAATTCATTTAATATTATATCATTTTTTTAATTAAATTATTTTTCTCATATAAATTTTAATAATTTACAAAAATTAAAGTATTTCTTAACAAGAAGATATAAAAGAAAAATTAATGTGAAATCCTACACTATGCAGAACAATTTTTATTATTATTCGAAACCTTTAATATTATTATAAATATTTAATTTTTCATTAAATAATTAATTTAATATTCCTTTTAATTTTTTTATAAATATATACTTCTATTTCTATCTATTTTTAAATATATAAAAATTAAACTATGATAATGATTTCGCATTTTATTTTCAAAAATATATGTTTTGCATAATGAAAATAAAATTAATGTAAATATATTTTCAAAGATGTTATTTTTTATACAAAATGTTTTCACATATGTAAATATTAAGTTGGTACAACGAAAATATTTTTTTTAAACTACGTATAATTGTATGTTTGTGTTGAGGATGGAGGACTGAGAGAATGTAATATCAAATTTGATACACATGTATTGTATGTTTGTATATATATATAGAATGTATATCGGTGGTGACCTTTCAAAGTCTATCTAAAATCAGTAATTATTCAAGTGCTTGGTAATTGTTTCATCAGTTTGCAAGGGTTTGATGTGAAAAATGTAAAATCTGGATATTCGGCACTTGAATATTTATGTTATATTTCAATAATTATGATGAAGTGTGTTTTATAAATTCATATGTGGCGATTGTGAACCAAAAACTATTCGAAATCTAGACAGTATATTTAGTGAACACAATTTAAGTGAATGAAAAATGCAGAGCGGTTTACGAAATTCGAACCAAATTTGTAGATTTCAAAATAAACTCTAACGACTTATTAATGAAAATGTTCTATCAATAGAATGAAACAGTAATGGTTTAAAATAAATATTAAAAATATCACTAACCACAAGATAAATTAAATGAGTGGATATTGTATGAATTATCGAATAAAAACGATTTAAGTCAAAATTTGTATTTTGTTCTGGGTATGTGGAGCTGCATGAGAACATTTGGACAGAATTATTATCTTTGATAAGGAATTATTTTTTCTTAAAAAAAATAATTTGATAACTATATGGTTTTCAAGAAATTGTAACAATATAGCAACTTTGAAATGTTTTTATTTACAAAATTTGAGTAAGGGTTAATATCTGACGTTATTTGTGAAAGATTTTTGGTCACAGAAAGAGCAGTACTGCACAGAATTGATAATAATAAACAAAAAAATTAAACATATGAAATAGATTTAATCCAGTAAAAAATATTAATTTCTTTCATTAATCGCGTAAAAAAATTACAGAAATATAAATTAAGTATATTAGGTTAAGAAAATATTTTACATCTATTATATATTTATTAAATATGTCATAAAATTCTTATTTATTCAGGAATTGGGAACCAGTGAGGAATTTTTTTTAAAGTAGCTTATGTTTTTAATAATTGATGTCTACTGAAATAGAATTAATAAATTGATAAAATGACAAAGAGACTATATTTTGAAAAATCTTATCGATTATAAATTAAAACATATCAACATTATGTTTTATACAAAAGAATCATCCATCCTTACACTATAAGATTTTCATGAGTGTTCAAATAATGTTTATTAATTATTGAACATTTTTCAAAATTCTTATAATATTGAAATGAACGATTCATTTGTAAAAAGATATTTTTATTTTAATTTAAAAACAGAACATTTCAACTGCACCAACCTAATATCTACCTACTAATATATTTTTATTTACATTTTTACCTTCAATATAATATTCAATTAATATATATCATTTTTTCCTTCAATAAATATTCTTATTTTAAACAAAATTTTCATGACCTTATAAAATAAAAATTACTTTACCGAATAATACCAAAAAAAAAACTACCGATAAATCCATATTATCGTTAACAAGAAAAAACAAGAACAATTTTATACTAGTCTTTGTATCGAAACACAGTATACATCGATAACCCTTAAAACGATTATTCATTTCTATTCATTTACTACATTCCGAATATCGTATAAAAAATACTCAAATGCGTTCAATTTTCCTCTCATCTGAACCGTATGAATGTAAAATGGTCATATAAAACATCTTTTCATACAAGATTAAATTATTATCAGGGAACTACCATTGTGTTGAATCATGAGGTGTCAAATGCAATCCTAACCTTAAATCAATACCTGATTTATACCCCACTACACCCTTTTTCGTACCTACGTTTTTATTTCTATTATGGATCATTGAGTCTTTATTGTTTGTATAACGTAAATTTGTTAAAAAAATTTTTAAGTCGAATGATAATTAAGTGAAGAATCTAAAATGTTATTAAGTTATTTATATAGTAACAATTTTATGTTAAGAGATTTATAAAATGAATACGACTTACCAGCAAAACACCATCTTCCGGATGCTCTTGCGTAGATTATTAAGAATATTATGAGGAGAAGGATCAGAATTGAAATCACAATTCCGATTATTGGTCCGGCGCCTAGTTCTAAACCTAAAAATAAATAAAATCAATTGTAGTGGATTTATTTATATTCACTATTCGTTCGGTTTAGTGTCTAATTCACTTCGATATCTTTTTTTATAATTTCAACTCAACATTTTATAAAAATATTCAATGACCTACTGTTCACTTTGTTCGGTATTGTGCATTTTAATATCCGTTATTTTAAATAATAATTTAAAATAAATAATTGTGTTGATATTTTTTTTTAAAAACATTCTATATTAATTAACTGTTTACAAAACGTGATTGTTAGTTTTAACAAATCTGAACTAATCATTGTGTACTTAATTTATATCGATTTCACAAACTGATTAAATTTATAAATGATTTAGTGGGTAAATTGTCGTGTTTAAAGGTCAACACTTTTTAATCTTTTAAGTCTGGATTTAAATTTTGTAAAAAAAAATAACTTTGACGATATTATAATAGGTTTATGAAATAAATTTAGAACAAATGAAATGAAATAAAATAGCTATTTTACAATCGAAGGAATTATACAAATTTTATAAGCGAATGAAAATTTTTATTTTATTTAAAAAAAATATATTATTCAAAATTTAATTTTATTGGTATTTACAATAGATTTTTCTATCAAATGTGCTCTTTTTAACTTACGGTCAATGTTTAAATTTTTACGAACAGATTTAAATTTTTTTAAACTACATTGTTATCTGTTAATATATTTTTTTTGTAAAATGTTTTGATGGATCAGAATTTTAAATATTGTTCAAAAAGTCACGTACAAAATCTATTGTGTTAGCGAATGAAGTGAACAATAGGTGATTACTGAACACTTATAAGTATTTTTTATAGAGATTAATTATTTTATTTTTTTTAAAAAAATACTCATAAATAAATAACATTAAAAATTAATACGATATTTTAAATTTCTATCTACAAATAAATACATTGACAGACATAACTTTTGGCATAGTTTTCTTTATTTTACTCTATATAAATTCTAAGCTTTATGTGCATCGTGCAATTCTAGATTAATATTTACCTTGCGGTTCTGCACTTGTCGATATAACAACAAAATATTCCGTCGATCCCTGGTCGTTGTACGCCGTCATTTTGAACTGTTTTTCGGTATCTTCTTTTTGCACTTCAGCTATATGTAAATCGGCTTTATAGCGATCTTTGCCCTAAAACAAGAAATTCAAATGAATCTGTAAACGTATACAAGTAAATATACTACTGACTTTTCGCGGTTTTTACTAAAATGGGATTATTTGCATTTAACTTCTTCGAGTGTAATAAGTTACCAGTGTTTTAGTTACTTTTCAGTGAAATACGAGTGGTTGACCTATTATTTAAATTTGAGATTTACTACATATGTTTATGTATATATTTTCATTTGATTAACATTCGAAAATAAATATTACGAATATTGTGTTATTTTTTGTTTGAATAAGAATTATTTTGATTATTGTAAAATCGAAAAAATAAAATCACATTAAAAGTAAAACTAACATGTAATTAATTCTAAACTGATTAATTATATTTATTAAATGCTGTTTAAAATTTCAAATACGAAATCAATCATTAAAAATCTCTTTATATAAATTTATAACTCTTAAAAAAATTCAAATAATATATTTTGTATATAAAATAAAAAATCCCTCATACTGATATTTTCTAGCAAGCCGTTTGATAAATATACGTAATCTAAGTTCAATATCGATGACAGTATCGAAGAAAATGTGTTTTGTATATAAATAAAGTGATTTTCTCACAAACTTAAATTATCGACCTACTTTATACTATCTCTGTAATAGATTTTTTATTCCTATTATAAAATATTTTTTATTTCAATATGTTTTCATTATAAAAATATTAAAGTATTTGAAAATATTTTTTTATTTTTATTACATCTCTTATTTTTTTTAAAAAAAATATTTTCTAATTATAAACATACATTTTTATTAAAAAATTATGTATCGATTCGATCAAATATGACACCTAGATTTGTGTTTTATGAAAAACAAACATATGTATAGGGTGGTGTATAGAGAAACATGTGTATAGTTTATTTTGTTTATTTGTAATAAAACACAAATCTAGGCGTCATATTTAGATGAACCTATATTTTTGAATTATAACAGATCATTTTTATTATTTTTTTTCAAATTATTAAAATTGTTAATTTGTATAATTCCAAACAAGGAATCATAAAAAACTGTTTATAAATACATTTATTTAAAATCGTTTTTCAATAAAATAGGAATTGAAAATATGTAAAAAGTCAAAATTATGCAAAAAAAAATATATCACAGTCATACGATTTTATTGGAGTGTTTAGAAATTATTTACTGGGGTATATTTCAAAGTTAATGTTGTTATCTTCGAAACTAAATAGAAGTGCCAAATTATGTTTGTTTCTTAAACTAAATTCATATATTAAAAAAAATATAAAAAAATGTATATTACAAAAAGAACAGAATTGATTATGATATAATTAATTACTTGACATTTCGAATACGTATATGAATACATTTATTTTGCTTGTTCTTAATTAAATTATTCATGTGACTTTGGTTTTTGTACAGCAGTTCATATCTTTTATTATTGAACATAAATCCTCTTGACTTACGTAGAATTATTATCATGAATGTTTCACAGTAGAAAAAGAGCAGAGTATTATTCATAGTTTTTAGTTGTATAGTTTAGATAATTTAATCAGCAGAGTTTTATTGCTTCTGAAGCTACTCTTTTACTAATTATATATATATATATATATATATATATATATATATATATATATATATATATATATATATTTGTGAAAAACGAGAAATATCATTTTTTTAAATTATCCAAGAGAATGAAAATAAATTTTATTGTTTGTTTGCTATGGCACTTATAGTTAAATTTTTATTATTTTACCATTACATATCTCTAAAAAAAAATAAAAAAATGTGCCCTTTTACCAGATCATAGTTATTTTCAATTTTAGGAAATAATTTTGAAACAAAATAATTTTTTTGTCATATCATTAAACACAATTTAATAATCTGTAAGAAATGAAATACATTTCTGATTTTTTTCGCCTTTTTCATTTATATATATATATGACAATTTTTATTTTACAAAGTATGACATAATTTTAAAATTGATTTTTTTTAAAAAAATATTGTAAAATTGAAAATAAAGAAAAATCAGTTAACTACTTGTGGTTGGATCAAATTCAAATTATGTATAAGAGACAAAAATATACTTCAAGAAATTAACGCAACATTTAATTTTAAAAATATATTTTTGTAATAATAGAGCTATAAGAAAAAATACAAACATTTCGTAGTGAAAAACAAGCGTTTAATAAAATGTCATGTTAGAGACAAACGTAACTGATTAGTTGAATTGATGGATATTTGTCTCATGTATCTTATCTGTCCGAATCTAATAACTGAATTTTATACGATTTATATATATATATATATATATATATATATATATATATATATATATATATATATATATATGTATATTAGTAAAAATTAAAAGAGACAAGGATAAAATAAGAGAAAATCTTAATATTTTCCTTTATTTTCGAAACTTATATTTTTCATTTTTATTTAGCACACCTGTTTTATTACCTAAACAAAATATATATATATATATATATATATATATATATATATATATATATATATATATATTGAACTGTTTTGAAGTCGATATATATTAGTGTGTATGTAAAACTGTACTTACTAATTCATCAACGGTCTCAGATTCATATCTATTAGTTGAATCAGCATTTCCCTCACGAATAATTTCATCTCCAACCAACCAATTTATACTTGGTCGTGGGTTCGCTTGAAATTCTACAGATACCACTCCAGGCTTTCCGAGTTCAAATCCAAACAGATCTAACGGATTATCATTTGGCGGAATTGGTGGATCTGGAAATAATAAATTATTTTATTACATTTGTTCTACTTTCAATTATTCAATCGCATTTATGAAAATATTTCAAAAGTACTTACATTTAACACTAAGTTGAACTGAATTTTTTATCCCGTGGTTTAAAGCAACATGTTGTGCTTCACACCTCAGAGATTTTCCATTATCGTCCGGACGTAATCTTCGAGTTAAATTCTGAGATACTCTAACTAAATTATCTAAAGTATCTAACTCCATCAATGGACTCAAACCATCAGTTATCTGTTCTTCACCTGTAAAAAAAATATTGGTTACATTTTTCATTTATTATTATATTATGTTAAGAAACAATATAGATATTAAGAAATCATTGTTCGAATAGAATATTTAGGTTTGTCTTGTGGTAAGGATATAAAAATAAAATATAAGAACTAAAATATAAAAATAAGTGAAGTGTGAATACAGATAAAGAATGAATTATCGAATTTATCTTACCTAAATACCATGTAATATTTGCAGCTGGTCTAGAATCATTCACAGTGCAAAACGCTTGCAAATGATCCCCTACTTTATACTCTGATCTGCTTTCACTACCAGGACTAACTTGTAACATAGGCGATTTTGGCGGACCTACAAGTAATATAAATTCAGTTTGCTTTCTATTAAAATATTTGCAAAATATATATTTAGAGAATGAATTTATTTTTCGCGAATAAAAACATTTTTTTTGACAAATATTTTTTTACTATTCCTAACTTACATATTTTTAATTTTTTTTATTTAATAATAAACATTTTTTATATTTTTATTACAAATTATTTTGGTATTAAATCGAATTCTTTTTTATTAAAAAACACATTGAGTTTTTCTTAAGAATATTTAAAATCACTGATAATATTTTAATCTGAATATTAATTATATAAATCATTATGGAATTATTTTTAATAAGTTATTAAAGTTTTCTGATTGTTAAAAAATATTGATTGTAACAAATTTAAATTTTAAAAAATAAATTCGGATTTTTTATATCAGTGTTGATTCAACACATATTTTTCTTCTTTTTAAAATAATATATTTATTTTTTTCTGTTTATTTATAATATTTATGTACCGGAATAAAAATAGTAATTTTTAATTCTGTGTTAAAGAAATAAATTAAAATATATTTTGTATAAAAAAAATGTTATAATTATTTATTATTCACATAATATTTAAATTTAATAATTTATTAGTAATTACTTCTACTCTATTTTTTTAGCAATTTAATTAAATTATTATTTGTTTTAGAATTGTGATGAATTCTCTTTTACACAGATGAATTATTATCCCAAAACTGTAAAATATTAAAAAGTGTTCAATAATTATTTATTGTTTATTTGATTTCTTTAGTACAACAATAAGCTGAGGTGCATTTCGATGACAATTCCATCATCATTAAAGCGATGCATTATCACACTTTTTAATATAATGTGGTGTTAGAGTGATAATTCAAATTATTTTTTTATTAAATAAATAAATCAAATTAAACTTGTATAAAAATATTTTAAGAATGATTTAATTCCTGTGAACTAAATTCTGATTGTAAATAATTTTTTTGTATAGTCTAAAGATTAGTATTTTTTTTAATGTTAATCTTTATTATAAAAATACTATTCTTTATTTGGAATTTTGTTTAAGAAAAACTTACTTTTTTTAATAATTTAAAATTATATAATTCTATTTATATAATGTGCATAATTGGTTATTTTTCGCATATAATACTTTAACGTTATGAAAATATTTGTTTAATAAAAGCATGTCAGAACAATCTGAACATTGTTTAACAAACTGAAATAAAATTAATTTTTACGAGTACAAAAGGGTCGATTCTTTTTCATATAAATTTAAACACTAACCATTTATGGCCGAATGAGTTGGAAAAAATTGATACCCTTATAAAATATGAAAAATTACGTACGCTCCTTAGAGAAACCTAAAATATACTGAATTTGCACAAGCTTTTGTTACGTTTCTGCTTTTCACATCAATGTATCTGCGCGAAATTATATTTGAAAGTTAACAACCGTGAAGAGTAAACTGTATTTCGCTGCGGACGTAGAATCAGAGAATTCAGAAGAGCTCTGTCTGCAATAACGTCTAAAATGGATGTATTTGATGTTGAGAAACAGACTTAGTTTGTTTCACTAGCAACTGATACCAACGAATAATTTTGTATTTGTATTATATTTTTATTTTAAATTGCGCGACGCAAAACTGAATTTTAGAGCTAATTGGGTATCTACCTACATCTACCTAAAAGTTTGGCTGGCATTTGAAAATAACAACTGAGAATTTATTTCGTTCTGTATCGTACAACATTTTCTTTCCGTCTGATTATTTTTATTAAACGATCATTTTTTTTTTATTTTATACGTTGTTACAGAAAACTAACAAGAAATTTTAAATTAAATACACTTGTGGTTATATTAAAGTAAATGAAATATTTTTTTAAATTTAATGTCAATCAAATTCTATTTTAAACGAATAATTGAAATAATAATTTAATTAAGAATTGTTATTATTATTTATTTACTGAAATATATTTTTATTCATAATAATATTGTTTGCTCTTCTAACTCCCTATAATTTTTTTAAGTGTTAAATTTTAGTGCTAATTATTTGTGTATCTTACAATATATAAAGAAATAACTTTAACATTTTATACTTAAAACAGTTAAATAGTTTTATTAATTTATGTTAATTAGAATTAATCATAAGTTTTATCTTATTTATAAATTATTCACTGATCAGAAAAATTATAAATGATTTATATGATCTATAATTACATTTTTTATTGAATTATAAAAAAAAATATTCATTACAGATTTTTTTAATAGATAAAATGTTTTTTTTTTAAATAAAGAACATGTTTTTAATTTTTCATTTAAATACTGTTTCTTATAAAATATTTTTTTTTACAAATTTAAGTTCAATTCATATTAAATAATTGAATTTATTTAAATCAATTTTGTATTTAATTGAGAAAATTAAATATTTTATTTTATATATTCATGATTCAATAATTATTTTCTAATTATAAATTTTTAAGTAAGTTTATATTATTTTTTATTTTTTAAGGAATAAACAAAGAGTTTGTTTTTAAAATTCAAAATGTAAAAATTATGTTATATGAATTTCTAATGAAATTGAATTTTGAAAATATTTTAATATAAATAGAAAAATCTATCATTTATATTTTGAATTACATAATTTTTTTCTGTAAAATCTAATTCTAGATTTATAAAAAATTACCCTACGAATATTTTTTCATAATTTAATAAGACTGTACAAGAATAAATAATTCGAGCAATTTTTTTACTAACAGCATTCAGAATTGTACATTATTGTAATATTTAATTTCGATACTTTCAAATCTTTAATAGCATCATATTTTTCAAAAAAAAATCTTTAATATGATTGCATTTTGCCAACGATTTCTGTTCGTGAACTCGTTTCGTTTCACTGCAATATTTATTTATAAAACGTTTTGATATTTTTACGACTCGACCAGGAACGAAACCCCAGAAAATACCTGGCAATTACAACAATAACATATTTCGTTTATTAACGGTAACATAAATATAACATACAATGTACTTCGCGGACAGTTTTAGGCCGCGCGTTGTCATCTGAATTGCTCCGCCATAGATAAATGAGACCAAAGATGTTGAATTTATTACAAGTACAAATCTTTTAAATAAGTATTTATGTGTGTGTTTGGAGTACACATACACATTTATTTATATATATATATATATATATATATAAAGTGTGTGTATATATTGTTAGTTCGTATCTGTGTGAAAACTGTGTGGGGACTTACGTGCAACCAAAAGATTAAATTGTCCCGTTGATTCCAGCGATTCGGTTTCAATTCCCAAACTACAATTCACAATGCCGTTATATTTCTCGAGCACACGCGTAATGGTGACACCGCATTGACCTGCCTGTAAGCCGGCTCCATAGTAAACAAACTGGAATAAAATGCGTATATATGTATATAAAATAACGAATTGCTACGTTAGGTGTCGTTCTGCGAGATAACATAATGTCCACGCACGACATGACGACATTAAATTTATGACATAGGTACTGAAAGGTAGATAAAATATACCTATGCTCTCATACATACATACATACATACATACATACACAAATATATATATATATATATATATATATATATATATATATATATATATTATATAATATACACCTTACATACTACTTTATTTTTTCTATTCATATATGTGTGTATATTCGTATGTGTTTGTATTATCAGATCAAGGGATGAAAAAGGGAACAAGGAATGGTTTAAAAATTGTTTTTACGCATGGTTTTCAATTATGTTTTTTCCCTCTCGTAGTGTTTTATGACTTTTGGTCAGTTTTCGTGGAAAAAAGAAATATTACATTCGAAGTTCGTATTTTATAATTTCACTGTTCGTATTATTTTGTTAATTTAATCCGTAATGAGTAACATATGTACCTTGTTTGTGGTAAAGACGATTCGAAATTTACATAAATTTCATTGTCATTTATGACAAGTATATGACTGAATCTAAAATATGTTTGATTTGAAAAATATAAAATTTTGTAAAAGAAATTTATTTCTTTGTTTGAATTATTAACTAGTTTTATAAAATAGTATATTTTAAAGACATGATTTTTGTGTATGTAAATAAATATTAAAAAAAAATTTAGGATAATGATTTAATAATACAAATATATCTATTTTTAAAAATAAGCTTACAGTTGCTGATATTTTGGTACGTTTTTTGTGTTAGGTAATCATTTGTAAAAATTATCTGAATTCACATTGGTAATCGAATACTGCGGTTAAATTAATTACCAAAAATGAATTTACAAATCAGTTCTAAAAATGCTATGAAAATTATTTGGATTTATTAATTCAATAAATTTCAAATCCATAATTTTTATCGGATTTCAATTTTTTTAAAAAAATGTATATATATATATATATATATAATTCAGTTGTTACAAAAATATTTGTATTTTTTGTGATAATAACAAAAAATAATATTTTCAGTAAATAAATTTATATTTTAAAATTTATAAATATTTTCATATATTTGTAATGATTATTTATATTTCCATAGACTAATAGATATCATGGTTAAATTTGATGTTAAAAATTATTTATAATTCCAAACATCATGAATTTTTCATGAAAATGAGTTACTTTTCCTTTTGTGCTTTGTAAGTTAATTTATGAAAATTATTTTAAATCGAAGCCAATCATTTCTAATAATAGCCAGATATAAATAAAATTAATTTCAATTTGAATTTATAAGAAAATACAATTATTATTCCGACATCTATGTGATTTAATTGCGAAAATTACATTCAAATTAAATTATCAATAACTAACTTCTTAAATACTAAAAATATTTTGATATATTTGTGTAGTTTGAATTTATTTATAAATTTAAGAAACTGTTTTTAAATTAATATAGTATATATAGATGAATTTATATATAGTATATAATAATAATATGAGTATAAAAAAAAATATATTTTTTTTTATAATTATAAAAAATATGTTAATATCTATTAGTTATTTTATTATTAATAGTAAAAATTAACAGTTCATTAACAATAACATGTAAAATAACGATAATCAAATACTATAATTAAACGTACATTTAAAAATTAATTTATATTTTAACTACAGTAATTATTTATATCTTTTTTTATAAGTTAATTTAGAAAAATCAATAAACGTCAATTTTTTTTAAAAAAATACATTTCAAATAATACATTTTTCTCTTTTTTATTTATTTGTACAGGTCATTTAAAATATAAAGCAATTATTACATACTATGACTAAATTTATTTTCATGAAGAAATTTATAATCCAAACAATATTTTAAAAAGAAAATTATTTTGTATTATGGTTTTATATAAAAAAAATCTTGCAAGTCATTCTTTTTATTATACTTTAATAAGAGCATTTTTGGTTCTTGTATAATTTATTTAGATAAAATTATATAGGATGATCCAAATATGAGAAGCCTAAATATATGTTTTATTAAAAAGAAACATGTGTATAGGGAAACATGTGAATAGTTTTTTTTTTATTTCTTTTGAATAAAACACAAATTTATGCGTCACATTTGGATGACCTTATATCAAGGTTTTATTGCATGTCTTTTTTTCTTAAGTATATCAGTTTTTTTAGTAAAATATTTTGATTATCATAAAAAGAATTTGGTGTATTATACAATTTTACTATATTATATTACTCAGATTAAATTTAAACAATAAATAAAAATGGATCTAAGAATATACATATACTACATCTTAAACCATACAATTAAATTCACATAAAAAAAATAAACGTCTTGCAAACAATAAAGGCAAAAAAGCTAAACGAAATAGAAAAGGTTATATAATGTCATAAAATGTTTTATGATCTCTCAAAAAATAGTTTACTGTTGGGCTTTATTATTAAATACGTTTCATTTATTTGTTTATTGTTAAGCAAAATGTCTATTGATTTATTTATGGCGTATGGTTGTCGACTACGAGCACCGGTAAAACATATAACTCCTTATTGAAGGATACGCAAGTTTGAGATAAACGAAAAAGACAGACGTAACGAAACGACATTTTGTCGAAGAGAAATGGCTAATTATAAAAAATACATTGTACTTTAATATTTGAACAGTTTCCGTTCGTTGTATAACTCTTGAAGATCTTAGTAAGAATATTTACTGTACTTTTGTTCCAAGACAGTCGTTGTCGGTATTGTAAAGATAATCCTTTGTTTATTGTAAAATTAAAATTAATTTATAAATAAATAATAAGTTTTATCTCGTATTTACTATATATATATAGTAATTGTATATTATTTTAAACAAAAAGAACAAATATATCTCGGAATTTCAGTCTTATTCATTTATATAATTACATATATATTATTGAAATATAAATATAGGGTTTTCTAATAAGCGCTTCAGAAGTTTAAATGGAAGTAAAACAAAAATTATTTAATTAATTATTTATTTTAACACAATTTCACTCATATATGACAACCATGATTTCGCTTGACATGACATTCGTTTAATCCAATTTTAGTCACTCTTTCACATAATTGTGGTCCAATTTCATGAATTAAACATTCAATGTTTATTTTTAATGCTCTCACGATCACATAATCTTAGTGACCAATTGATGGGTCTATTTTGTGAAATAATGGATTCATTAAACTTTTGTTTAAATAAGTCTATTGAAGTTTTTACTATTTCAAAGCGTTGGAGTATTAAATGTTCCATGATAATTTGTCAAACTATACTGTGTTGAAATGTAAAATGAGGTTAAAAAAATATTTAAACATCAGCTATCAAATTTCTGACATTCTTATTGGAAAATCGTATATAAATATAAACTGAATATGTAAATTTTACACATTTTTTTGATGTACAGATTTATCATTATTATTATTTTTGAATTATTTGTTAGGGCTCAGATATTACAACATATGGTTTGATTTTTAACCCCTGCTGAGTCATTGTGCGAAATTCGTTTCGAATATAAAATAGGAATGTGTGTATACACTATTTTTTTTATTATTTTTTACAATATATTTTAGTAGAGGGTAAAACAGTATATAAGAGGGAAATGTTTGATTTTTATGGGAGTGACATTTATTATCAGGGATAAATTCAATAAGTAGAAATTTTTAGTGATTTCTGATAGATTTATTTTACATAAAACAGGAATAATTTTTGATCACTCTAATTGTATATATATATATATATATATATATATATATATATATATATACATATACATGTACTTGTGTGTGTATGTACATATAAAGGTATGATAAAGATGTTTTTAGGTTAGATAGAATTTTAGATAGGAATTCAATTTAAAATTCTATCACCCTTAAAAAAACACTATATAAAGGCATTAAATCGGTCAAAGGAGAAAATTTTAGGAAAGACCTTTATTTAGTAGTGGATACAAAGAGACTGATTATATATATATATATATATATATATATATATATATATATATATATAGCTATTTCAAACGTTGAAATACACCAAAATAAAATAAAACAGTACTGAAGTGATTGCAAAAGCATGGTGTATTTTTAATTTTTAAAGCCTGGTGAAACTATTAATTTATTTGGTATTGCTACTGAATTAATAATTGAATAAAACACTGAATTTCAAAAATCTAGATTTGATGAATAGAAAAAAAGTGTCGTCTATTAAAATCACATATGGTTTTAAACACCCAAAGAAAACTGAAGAATCTTGGTTGTGAAATCTTTACATATTCTCAACATTCTCTGGATATGTTATTTTTTGATTATCATCTATTTTGATTTAGTACCAAATTATGTGAATGGAAAAAATTAAAATCATGTGAAAAATAAAATCATATATTAAGACATTTTTTGTATTTAAACTAATATTTTTTTATGAGGATGGAATAAATATATTTCCTAAAAAAATGGAACATTGTAATAAGAATAATAAAAATTGTATAATCGATTAAAAAAAATGTTTTTATTTCACATAGTAAAATTCAAGAATTGCGCACTAAGCCAATATATAAAAGCGATGAACATAAAATGGAAAATGTTCTGAAAACATGTAAAAAGGCACTTTTCGCATATAAAAACATGTCACGAGTAAATCATTAAAATTAATACAACGTAAGTAGAAACAAAATGTTTCTATAAAATTTCCAATGCTGGCAAATAAATTATAATTACGTAATTACATCTCGGTTCCGTCGTTCTGCATATAAATATAAACGCACGCTGGGAGATAAAAAGAAAATGTAGTGACGTAATTGATATTTATTGTTTCGCATTGTGATTTTATGGGAACATTCACTAACTATTAATATTAAATGTAACGAACGGAAACTTTCTTTATATGTTCGATTTTACAATTCGATTAGCTCGTAATTAATTTCAAACAGACTTCAATCTTTGTTCTCGTGTTAATTATTTATATTGATTTGTAATAAAGTCTATTCAAACAGAGATATTTAGTGAAAATTGAGTCGTTTGTAGAATTTTCGTCAATTGAAATCGAAGTGATTATTTTCATTGAAGTAAAGTTAAATTAGGTTTCTTGAAATAAAAGAAATGACGATGAAATACTGAATTGTGATCCTTAACGATTATAACAATCAATATTGTGTGTGTGTGTGTTATTTATCAATTAATTTCGATACGAAACCAAATATTAAATTCCAAGAAATTGAGAACAGAAAATTATGTGATAAATGTAAAATGGTTGTATGACAAATTGAAATTGTGGAAATATTCTGTATTATGTGACACTAACAGACTTTTCATTTTTATATACATATTCTGAATAAATAAATCCAAGCTTTAAATATGACATTTCGTAAGCCATGATAACAGACTTGAAGTTGTTTTCTTCTGTCACTTATTTTGACTGAGTTATAGTAAAAAAAATTATTAAAATATTCAAAATGTATGTTATCTTGAGTACGGATTATATTTAAAAAATACTAGTAAAAATAACAGAGAACAATTTTTGAATTTACTGAAATTAAAAATATTAATAGTTGTGCATAAATACATAAATTTGTCACATAAAAAAGTAAAATAAAAATAAACAGATACGTTTTAAAAATAAAAACCATATTTAAGAGCATAATTTTTTTAACAAAATATATTTATATTCAAGGAACCAGTTATAATAATAAATCGAATACTTGATTTTTGTATCAGAAATTAAAACACAAGAATTGAATATTCTCTATTATTAAATATTACTGATTTTTATTCATTGATCTTTAATATACAATACTTAATTCAAACATGTTATATACAGTTTTATGTTGAATTAAATATTTTCTGGAAATTATCTAAAGAAAAAATATAAAAAATAATTATTTTAATTTATTATTTTTTAGTTTATAACGAAAGTAATTTTTTATTTCTACATGTAATAAAATTTATATTCTTAAACGTAAATTACAACAATAGTAAGAAAGCCAATATAATTTTTTTAATGTATTTCACTTCTAATATAGTCTTAAAATAATATCAACTAAAAATATTTAATATGTGTTATGAATATTTGTAATTAAATTGTTATTTGAGCAAATAATGTTCATAGAAATAAAACTAATTAATTTTAATTATTATTATTTTATTTTTCAAAAATGAAAGTTAAAAAATATTCTTTTGTATTATTTTTTATAATGAATTTGACTAATTAAGATACGAAAAAAAATATGATATAATTTGGAATAATAACTATTAGTAATTAAATTAATTCCATAAATGAATTGATATTTTTTAAATTACTATTTTAAATTAATTTGTATCGTCACAAATATTTGTTTAAAAAAATAATTTAGTATATGCTGAGTATATACAGTTTATGAGGACTAAATAAAATTAGATACTTTATTTTCATTATATAATAAATAATGAATTTTTGAAAAAAAATCAAATGTATACATAAATGGTTAAAATGAGCCAAAAACAGTAAATGATAGTAGGGAAGTAAATGTATATCTAATCCATTCAGTTTCATTTGGGTTACTATATATATTACAGTTTTTTATTTGTAAATAAAGGTAAAAAATGAAAATTATAACTTTTTAAAAAAATACAATCTATTAAAAATATTTTTTTTGCAAAAAAATTCTGAAGAAAATATTCTTTCAAATTTTTGGGATTAAAAATAAAACCAGTTAAATATTATAAAATTCAAGATTATAATTTTAAATCAAAAATGAATCATTTTTCCTATATTTACAATATTTTAATAAAATGTTTAATAACCACTTAATAACAATTTTTAGTTTCTTAAGTGTATTTCAATGCTGATACGACGAAAATATTAAATCGTAATAATTTTTGTATATAGATTCCAACCAAATAAAAATATAATCAAAATGTAATTAAGAAAAAATACTTATTTTACCACACTATAAATAATTATTGAATACTAATCAAAAGTTATAATGACAATTAAGTAATTTCTTTAGGAAAAAATAATTTAATTTCAGTACCAAATTAATTGTGATTATTTTGTAAATTTCACATTTTATATTTTTTCTGAAAATCGTCATAATCTTACAAGAAAACTAATTAAATGTTGTTAAAGTATAATTAAGTAAAAATTATTTTTACTGTGGGAAGAACATAAAATATTGTATTTTTGCGAAATATATTTTTATATAACATTTTATTTATTTTTCATTTTAAAATTTATATAAAATTCTATATTTATTAATTCTCTCTCTCTCTCTCTCTCTCTCTATATATATATATATATATATATATATATATATATATATATGTATGTATGTATGTATTGTAAGTGAACGAAATAAAAGTTCCTTTTACTAAGAACTTATAATACATAACAGACGATACTTTTGTCCTACGACGGAACTAGATTTCTCTGGGTTCAAACTAACGTTTCGGATAAAGTGAATGCAGATCGGGGGAAAACTTTTCGAATAAATCCTGTAACATTTCTGTATGTTTCACGTAAAGTTTTAATAAGTACGTACGGCCGTGTTATTACGTTTAAATTTTCATGCATTCATTTGCATATGAACGTAAATATACGTTTTCGAATTTAATTGTTTCCAAAACAAAACGGTTCGAGCATTTAAGCGGGCCAATATATATATATATATATATATATATATATATATATATATATATATATATATATATATACATGTATCCAGTTGAAATTTATTCCTTATTCAATACACTCATTAATAGCTTCTTGCCGAATTTACTGCTTTTACTTGTATGTTAAGATATTTTAAGCGGATTGAATGCTCGGAAAGATCCAACTTACATTTAAAATTAATTATGTGTCGTAATTTGTTCGAGAACTAATTAGTTAATTGTTTGATTGGAAATTAATTAGATAGGTGAAGTATTAATTACTTTTAACAGTTAAATGATAAAACAACAGTTGATGTAGGTCTAAAATAATTAACATCAATAAATATTAACGTGTGATACATTGAACATTTAAATTCAATTAAAGTATTCATTCATAATCAGTTAACAAACAAAAAAAAATCATATTACATATATTTTAAAAAAAATATGAAAAGATTGTATCATTTGATTCTAGTAATTAGGATTTAATTACAAATTTAGATTAAAAAAACTATGTGACTTAAGAATTTTTTTCTTAAAATAGTTTAAGATGTAAAAAAATTACCTCTGAAAAAGAATCTTTAATTGTATAATATTTCTGTTGAATTCCGAAATCTCAATTATTATTAGATTTCAAAGAATTCTTGTATGAAATTTTAAATTAAAAGAAAAAAATTAATAGATATTAGTTACTTATTTTTTGAAAAAATAATTATTATTTCAAAAAGATAAAAAAATATTAGTTGTTTTGGAACTGTGGCTGATTCACTTTACACAAATGAATTTTAACCCCAACACCACAATAATAAGTGATTATTGAACACTTTAAATTATTGTGGTGTTGGGGTTAAAATTCATAAAAAAATATTATAAAGCGGTTTCCAATAAGAATGTCAGAACTTTGACAGCTGTTGGCAGGCATGTTTGAATTTTTTTAAGCTCATTTTGACATATCAACTCAGTATAGTTTGGACACTTCAACAACATTTAGAAATTGTAAAAACTTCAATAAACTTATTGAAACTAAATTTTAATAAATCCATTATTTCATGAAATGGACCAAAATCATGTTATCTAATTCCATTGAATTATTTTCTGTGAAGTTATGTGAAATCATTGGTCTATGCTGATAAATCACAAACAACAAAATCATTATAAAAAAACATTGAAAGTGTAATTCATGAAATTGGACTTCAATTATGTGAAAGAAGGACTAAAATTGGACTAAATAAATGCACTATGTCAAGTAAAGTCGTGATGATCATATGAATGAAATTGTGTTCCATCATTAGTGCCATTGAATATGCTTAAAAATTATAAAAATAAATAACTAATTAATTAAATACTTTTTATTTTATTTCCATTTATATTTCTGAAGCGCTTTTTGAACTATATATATATATATATATATATATATATATATATATATATATATATAAACAGAAAATATAATAAAATATATTATCAAGAAACGTTGAACAAGAACTTCTAATACGAACACAATATTTATAAAAGGGGTGTTACGATAGCGCAAAGATCTAATAAAACCAACGATGCTAAAATAATGTAAAGCTAAAGGATATATATGACAGTTTCGTTATAAAACAGATGCCAATTGAATTGGAAAAAAGCAAAATAAGACCTCATACAATATCTAACAAAGCTAACGTAAAATCTGAAACACTATTTCTGAATATTCGTTGTGCATAAAATATTTATAATAAGTTTTTATTCCTAAACCTCAAAGTGATTATAAATTTAGATCAGATGCTGCAAATAATTAATATTTACATATATATATATATATATATATATATATATATATATATATATATATAATATGTGTGTATGTATATATAAGCGTATTCGTGTTCTTGGCGTACACAAGTTAAACATAAATATAATTAAACTGTTAAAAACTTCACATCTTCGCTGTTGTTGTCATTTAACCAATGCTTTGTTTGTTTCTGAAAATTCGCGACAGAAATTTTGCTTACATAATTTCGTCGCTGTAGGCAATTGCTTACGCGCCATTCGAGTAAATTTTATAAAAGTGTGCGTGCGAGCGTGGGTGGGTGGTTATTTGTTGTGCGGTTTGTGTCACGTGTGCGTGTGTGTGTATGTATGTATGTATGTATATGCATGTCAACTTACCCCTCCATTCGGCTGTAACTTCGGATTTAAATTCATAGCGGTTTTAATGCTTGGCACTTCGAATCGACAATATTGAATGGGCATACCCACTGTGCACAAAATTGTAACATTATCGTCCGGTAGGACTGTCTTCGAACGTGGGGTCACGTCTATGTATACCGCTGAACATCCTGTAACAGACAAAAATATGGTTTCAAAAATAATTCAACACTAGTTGTGTTTTAATTATTTTAAACATTTTCGGTCTAATAATGAGATTTTGTATTATGATATTTTCGTGTTATTCTAAAAATTCATAATTATGAAATTCAGTCGGGTTTATTTGTTTATATGTTTAAATCTGTCTTTATCCTACTTTTATTATCACAGATTTAAGAATATAAACAGTAAAGAACGAACTTACAAAACATTTTGCTAATAAATATTGTATGTTGAATTTATTTTCTGCAATTTTTCATAAATGAATCATTCATTTTAACATAAAATATTTAATTATCACTTGTTACTAATTTTTTTGACTAACATACATCTCCATAGCCCTTGAGTCATTATTAAAGCCCTATATTATAATATCGACATTTTTTAATATTTATTATTATTTTAATATTTATTGAAAATTATTATAAAATTTAATTTGTATAAAATTTCATATAGTTGAGAAAAAATAAATTTCTTTAAAAAACTAAAGAAAACATTAAATGAATTCTAGAAATTTCACTTTTATGAATTATGACAATTTAATAAAACTCTAATTAGAAAGTTCATTCAACAAGAAGAAAACTATTATTACTGTGATATTGAATTGAAATAACTATCTTTATTTTTTGTGTTCATTTTATTTATTTCACATCAATATTTTTTTTTGATGCTATAGAAGCACAAAATTGATTTCTAAGAAATTTATAAAAAAATACATAAATTTGATGATTTATTTTAATAATAATGACAAAAAATGAATATTATTATGTATTTTTTATTGATATTTTCTTGACTGTTATATTTGAGGTAGTCAGACCATTTGTAGAGGTTTAGAATACTCAAATGCCAAATTTAGAGGTTATGAATTTTCTTTTTGAAAATTTCTATAATTTTGTATGTATTTTGAAAGAATTCACTAATCAATGGAGTCTTTTTAATCAATATGTTTGGTCAGTGAGATATAGAAATCACAGAAATATAGCCTCATTTAACCAATTATTGATTATCTTTTAAGTGGATGTTTTTTTTTATTTTTTAAAAAAATATCAATGTAATTCCTGATATTCTAGAAAAATATGTACGATGCTACTATTTGTTTTTGTTAACTTGAATATAAATGAATCACGTATTTTAACACTACAAATTTTTAAAGAGGTTATCAATAGTTTATTGTTGATTTTATTCGATAATACATATTTCTTGTCCATACATCAAATTGATTTCCAAGTTAATCATTGTCAAATTTCTACATTATCAATAGATATCGTATTGAGCTAGATTTGTTCATCAAAGAACAACGTATCAATGACCATTGAATATTTTTATAAAATTTTCTGGTGTTGGGCCAAGTGAATCATTTATGTTAGATTATTTATTTTAAGGGGTTAATGGTTTATATGTGTAAAAATGAAAACAACCACTCTGTGTCAAACCAATAGTGACTTATTGAAGATTGTTTAAAAATTCGCCATCTTCTTCAAATGGGTTAATTATGCTTTTTTAAAACATTCGATACTTTTTATATCTAACATAAACATATTAATATGAAATTTAAATGCAATTTTGTAAAAAAAACGTCAATCTAGAAATTTTTTATCGACAACTTAAAAGCATAACAAAGACGTCCAACAATACCAAAAAAGACAAGTTCTATAATTAGCAAACAAGCTTTTCAGCTTAGCGTATCAACAATAAAACAACATTATACAGTCATCGTCGTAAGACGATTACACAAGACGAGATATTTTCCTAGTGGAGGTTTTATCAAAAATAATACGATACGCTTTTTAATATATAAAAGAAAATATATACAGTAAATATGAATATTTAATAAGAAGCAATTCGTTTTAGTGTACGTACGCATAAACGAAATTTCGCATTAAAACATTTATTCAGTACTAAAATTTAGTCGATTACTGAAATTCACTATAATTATATTACGCTTCGTTTAAGTTGATTTAATGCTTCGTGTGAGATTTCGTTACGAAATAATTATAGAAATTGTCAAAGGGATTATCTATACCTTAATTTGATTTTTAAGCAGTTGAACCGTTAATAAACTCTTTATATATATATATATATATATATATATATATATATATATATATATATAAAATGTATATTATAATGTAAAATTTTTTATTGAAAACGTAATTTCTGATCGTTACAAAAATAGAGACTTTCTGAATGAAAATCTTATTGATAAAATACTAATTTTTTTTATTAAAACGTTGATTGATTACCTCTACATTATGCTTTTCTCTAAACTAAGTTTGCTTTATGTTCGAAAATGTAACTAGAATCAGTGAGGTACAAAAATTGGGCAAATAGGTGTAACACGAATAAATATTCGTAAACTTTGTTGTTTGAAAACGGATTTCTCTCCAGCAATCAGGAGCAATATATAACCGTTTTCTCCAAATGAAATTAATTTTGATGATCTATTCAGCAATTTACGTTTGGATTTAAAATAAGAAAAAACGATTTTTAAAAAATTGTATTTTTTTAAAAAAAAATATTGAGTTGTAGTTTTTTTTTTAAAAAAAATAATAAAAGTGATTGTACTTGTGAGTAGATATTTCTTTGAAATATATTTTGATAAAAATAACCATTTTTAGTAAAATGATCATTCTTTATTGGAAAATATAATGTTGTTAACAGAAAATCGATTATGGATGATTTTTTCTAGAAATTTTAAAAAAAATTAAAACTAAAAAATTCACTACCAAAATATATAATTTTATTTCTAAATTTGTCTTACAGTAAGCAATTTCATTTAAAAAATAAAAACGTCCTTAAAGACACTTGTCTAAAATTGTGGCTTAAATTTAGAATTTAAACTACATAAAGTCCATTTTATGTTTGAAAATTCAATTGTAAACATTGATTTATTTTATTTTATAGTCCATCTTTGATTTTAGACGAAGAAAATCGATTTTTGAAAATATTTATTTTTTATGAAATTTTCCATACTATAGGTCGTCGTTTTTTTTTTTGGTTCAAAAATTGAAAATTTTAAGATGTATTATAATTGGATTTTTTTTTATTATAAATCGATTAATTTGATCAAAAATAATTGTTTTCCAGCATAAATAACATTTATTATTAGAAAATATAGCTGTGAGAGCATAAAAATGATTTTTGAGATTTTTCAAATTATTTCAAAATTTTAAAATTGAGAAAAATCTATCTCAAAAATTTATCAAAAGCTAATATTTTGGTATGAAACATATTATTTTGTTCTAAATAATTATTTTCTATAAAAAATAAGACGTTTCATCTCAATAAAATTGATTAAAAATTACAATAATGAATATTTGATTAAAACAACGAATAGATTTATAAAACAGATTTTTTGCATTTAAAATTCATTCTACGTTTTAGTATCCATTTTAATGAGTAATAAAGCTTATTTTATAAGTGATTTATGATTTTAGTTGAAAAAAAATGATTTTCGGAAATGTTGATTTTTCATGAAATTTTCCATACTATGGGTCGTCGTTTTTTTTGAGCCAAAAAGTGAAAAAATTAAAATTTATTTTAATTCGAAAATTTTTGTTATAAATTAATTAATTCAATCAAAAATAATCAAATTTTAACATAAATAACATTAGTTACTGTAAAATATGATTTTGGTAACCGAAAATCGATTTTTGATAAATTTTCATACTTTTCTGAAATAAGAAAGAAATGAAAAAAATAATAAATATTAATCACAATATAAGAATTTTGTATAAAATGTATAACCTGGTTCTGTGTAAATAAATTCGACTAGAAAAATAAAAATTTTAGTAAATAAATTTGTTTGAAAATAAAAAAAACAATTTTTAATTATATTTTTTTACCAAAATTAATCGATTGGCTAAATTAGGATTTTTTATAAATAAAACTATTTTATGATTTCAAAAATCAATTTATTTTATAGGCAGTCTTTAGTTTTAAATAAAAAAATCTTTTTTATTTCAATTTTCATATCAACTAACATTTTTTTTTTTGTAGTAAAGAATTGAAAATTTGAGTCAATATTTTTCATTATACATAAAGTCTTTTAAATAAAATTATCTTTTTTTTAAAAAAAAATAATTAAATCGATTTAAATACTTGTTTTTAATCTATGTTGATAAATATTGTTAGAATTTATTGAAAAATAAACTATTTAGTGATAAAATTTCGAGTTTTATTATCAGAAATGGCATTTTCCATATCTGTCAAAGTTCTGAAATTTTGTATAAATATAAAATAGTTAACAAAAAGGATAAATATATTTTTCATACTTGACCTATCGTTTATTGATTTTTAGTTATGTTTAATTTTAATTTCCAGTAATTTGTTTACACGGAAATTTGAAACCGGCAAATATGGGTTTTATCTATTCGTTTTATTACTACGATATAGCAACTATTTTACAACGTTGTTAACTGCGGACATTTAGTATATTTTACAACATTAAAGTACTTCTATTTACAACTAGACATTTCCTCTTGTAGTTTTTATTTATTTTTTATCTCTTTTAAACACTTGACTCGCAGACAAAAAGTAAATGAACTGACATAAAGTGTGCACAAAATTTCCTACAATATATTTTCAACATGTTGTCATTTATTACTGTCGATTTTTTTCTGGTATTGTCTAATATGAAATATTTTCCGAATTATTTCTAGAATTTGTTGAAAACAATTTGCTAATTGTAGATTAAATATCATAATAGGTGAGTTTTAAACTGAAGTGACTGTAATTTAATATTTTACGTTGTAAATTTAATTTGAAAACTATTTAACACAAACTACTAAAAAAACGACTTGTCTATTTCAACACCATAAGTTTTTTTTATAAGTATTCAATAATCACTTATTCTATACTTTATTTACTGCTATGTATTTTAATGATCATTTAAATTTTGTAAGAACGTCACATCATAAAATTATTATAAAATATAAAATATTATTTCACAGTATTCTTTGTAAGAAAACATTGTTTCAATAAGAAAGGTGTATTTTTAATTTCAGTATATATTAGGTTGGCAAGTATCTCCCTTCCGCTTTTTTTTTTTTTGTACATAGCTGCGAAATTATATATATATATATATATATATATATATATAGAGAGAGAGAGAGAGAGAGAGAGAGAGAGAGTCAGTCAGTCACCCAAATGTGATGCCTAGATTTGTGTTTTATTTAAAAGAAACATGTGTATAGTTTCTTTTTAATAAAACACAAATCTAGATGTCACATTTGGATTATCATATATCTCATCATCTTTCTACTGTTGGATGAAATCCTCTTCCAAAATATTCTACTTTCATAATTTTAGAAGATTTGGGATCTTGATTAACCATGTTTTTCCCATTTGTATAATGATGAGTACCTTTTCACTTTATCTAGGAATATTTTCTGTGATTTCTCTGCAAATTACAATTATCGATATTCCAAGAATATGATATTTTTTTTACAATCCCATTTACACATCCTGCCGCAATTTTGTTTATATATATATATATATATATATATATATATATATATATATATATATAGCTTTATTTTTCTGTGAGTACTAATGGACTCTGATGTTTCACTAGAAATGTTTTATTTTTGTATTTTTCATTCTATCTAGTATATATAAATTTTTATCATTCAATATCCTGTTCGGTTAATCCCTAGATAGAAAAATTAAAAAATGATTTTCACTATATTCAAAACATGGTTGAACAGTAATCAATTCCAGCTAAAATATTTTATATTAAACATTTCATATAATTCTAAACAATACATACAGTGAAGTTATTTTTAAATACTAAAAGTTAATTAAAAGTAGATTAATTGAAAAAAATGAGGTTGTTCAAACCACTTTATTTTCCTTATATGTATACAAGACAAGTACTAGTCCGCGCAGTCCACTCTTTTCATATATTGATTTTAATTAATAATATAAGTAAGTTTTATATACATTTCTCTAGTTTTCTCTCGGTGGTTTATGTAAATCAGAAAATACTAGAAGTTTTGAAATCTTATGACCTTTTGATAAGAAAATACGAAACATTTCGTTATCTAAAATGAATATGTTAAAGAATAATAACAGTTTTTTTGAGAATGATTTAAAATGTTTTTTTTTTCAAAAACTAAAATATTTAAATTCGAAGAAAATGGAATAGTATTAATTGTAAAAAAAACTTTTTTCTTAAACGAAAAAATTAGTAAAGTCAACAAATACGTTTAATTTTTTCTTTGAACGTTTTTTCATTCAAATTGTTATTATTTATAATATTGTTTTAAAATTCAAACTTATTTATTATTAGAACGCACTATATCTGATATTTTATGTAAAATGAAAAATAAAATTATTCTATATTACGTCATTGGGAAAATAGATGAAACTATACACATATTTGATTTAAAGGAACATAACAATAGGAGAATCAGTTTTGTTAATCACGTATTAAAAATATACAACTGTGTAAAAAAGATCTGTCTATAAAATTAATATCAATTTTATTAAAATCCAATTTTTTTTGTTTTCATACCATATTTTTCTCTCTCTCTCTCTCTCTCTCTATATATATATATATATATATATATTTATATATAAGTTCATCCAAATGTGACGCCTAAATTGATGTTTTACAAAAAGAAACGTATATAGTTTCTTTTTAATAAAACATAAATCTAGGCGTCACATTTGGATGACTCAATATTTAAATTGAAAGAAAATGGAACAATATTAATTCTAAAAAATATATATTTTTCTAACGAAAAAATTAGTAAAATTAACAAATCCATTTAATTTTTATTTAATGTTTTTATATTCATTGAAACTTAAACGTATTCTTTTACTATGGTTGTTGTTTATAATATTGTTTTGAAATTAAAATTCATTTGAACGTAATATACTCAATATTTCATGTAAAATGAAAAATAAAATTAATCTATACTACGTCATTGGGAAAATAGATGAAACCACATACAGAATCAGAAAATCAGTTTTGTTAATCACTTATTAAAAATATACAACTGTGTAAAAAGATCCGTCTGTAAAGTTAATATCGATTTTATTAAAATACATTTTTTTTTGTTTTTATACCATACTTTCTCTCTCTCTCTATATATATTTATATATAAGTTCATCCAAATGTGACGCCTAAGTTTGTGTTTTATAAAAATAAACGTATATAGTTTCTTTTTAATAAAACATAAATCTAGGCGTCACATTTGGATGACTCTATATTTAAATTTAAAGAAAATAGAACAATATTAATTCTAGAAAATATATATTTTTCTAACGAAAAAATTAGTAAAATTAACAAATCCGTAATTTTTTTTAATGTTTTTATATTCATTGAAATTTAAACGTATTCGTTTACTATTGTTGTTGTTTATAATATTGTTTTGAAATTCAAATTCATTTGAACGTAATATACCCAATATTTCATGTAAAATAAAAAAATAAAATTAATCTATACTACGTTATTGGGAAAATAGATGAAACCACATACAGAATCAGAAAATCAGTTTTGTTAATCATTCATTAACACATATTCGTCCGTTTGACGAAAATTCGTCATCTTCCAGAGAATCACCCACAGCCAAATGACGAAAATTCGTGATTTGTATATTACAGAGAATAATTGATTTTTGTTCTCTTAATTCTGAGTATATTAAATTATAATTGTAACCAAACAGAGATAATGCCATGAGAGAACTGATTTTAGCCACAACAAAAAAAGTAGAACTAGCTACGTATGTGACTTTTGCAACATTCCCCTTCATACTGGCACATGTTTTGAACAGTACCATTCACTGAAAAATTATTAATTATTTATAAAATTAAAGACTCAAAAATAATGTACTTCATCTAAAAAAAAGAGAATAATAACTTTGTGTTTTTAGAAATTCATTTAAACTTTTTTATGAATTTAATTGTTTTTTAACTAAGGAAAGCCAAAAAAAAAAAAATAAAAATTTATATATAAAGATAAATTTGTTTTATATCATTTTCCAAGATTTCACTGAAAAATATATGATTTCTAACAAGTTACATTAGTTTTATATAGACCATATCATTTCTACAGATAGAGTCAAAAAATGCTGGCATTTGGTGAATGGCGGTGCAAAAAGTTACCCGACGAATATGTGTTAAAAATATACATTTGTGTAAAAAGATCTGTGTGTCAATTTTATATCTATTTTATTAGATATTCATAACATCCCAACTTTTCTTGGTTTATACATAAATACCAAATGTACGAATGTTAGTAAGAAAGAAACAGAAAAAAAAGTCTCTGGGAAGTACGCCACTGATTTCATTGAAAATGCGCCGTTGAAACAACAGCCGCATACAATTATAATAGTAATAATGATAGTACTGCAGCGGGTGAATACATGTAATATTACAATAGTACGTATACAGACGGACGCTGCGTCTGTTTCAGACAGTTTTGACGTTTCGCTGAGCGGGCAAAGATAATGGGTCCGACCGTTAAACGCACACACAATGCGAACGAGAGGGCAATCCGATAGCGGGTAGCGCCACGGTGCGTGCGATACGTTCAACTATCTTCAACAAAACACGCGAACGCTTCGAGAGATTCGAAAGATATCGTGTGACACACGGTGCATTCATTGTTGCTGAAACGATTCGAACGCGGACGTTTATAAAACACACGAACGGAATAAATTTGCAGGACGGCCAAACAGTATTACACGTGTACAGGCGTACATGAAAGATGTTACGGGACATCGTTGTGGTGTTTTCGAACAAACATACTGAATAATCACTTATTGAAAATTCTGATAACAGAGTTTTTTAGCAAGGGGGTGCTACTAATTAAACTTTGTACATGAATTAAGCCAAACAAGTTGTCCACTTATCACTATTGTATATTTAGTGAAAAAAGTGTTTTTTAAGCGTGATAGAATTTTAAATTGAAATAAAACACATAATAACTGACCGGATGACCATTTATTTGATATTTTTCGAAAGATCATTTTATGGCATTAATATTTAAAAATGATTTCTACCTTTAACATACCGCATTCTCTTATTTCAATTTCGAGTCACTTTTTCAAACAATTCGGGTCTTATTTCCGCAATAACGCGAGTTATGTTGGCTTTTAATGCTTTCATTGTTACTGGTTCATCAGCATAAACCAGAGACTTCACATATTCCCAAAGAAATTAATCCAAAGGCGTCAAATCATACAATCGTGGAGGCCAATTCTGAAGATAACATTTTTACTGAATTTTTATTTCAATAACTCGATTGTTTCGGTTGAAGTATGGCACGTGGCACTATCTAAAGGGGGTATTCTAGTCTAGAATTTCGAAAAAATCGATTTTTTATATATTTTCAAAGTTTAGACCTTTAAGAATATGTCCTTAAGAGGATTTTTCGAAACTCGAATTATTTTCGGAGTTATAGGTATTTTTGTGACGCGCCAACCAATCCGGTCTGGCCGGAACGAATCAACTTTAAACGCGTTTTTCTCGAAACTACTTTTTTCGACACGGTTGACGTGATATCTCAAGTTCTAATGGACCGATTTACTTGAAATTTGGTACAGAATTTCTCAATATATCAGTGATTGCCCCCGTCTAGGATTTTTTGAAAATTTTGTTTTTTACTATTTTTAAAAAATTCCGAAAATTGAAAAAATAGAGCAAAAAAATAACTGTTTTTCACACTGCCGCCATTTTGCGAAAAAAATTTTTTTTTAAATTTCCCTAGGCGGAAATACTACTACAACCTTCTTTTTCAATAATTTCAAAAAAAAATTTGTTAGATCTGACCGAACATTTGTTATCGATTCTGGAAGATCTGGATTATTCTTGAATTTAATATGATGTTACGAGAAATTTTATAATATTCTCCAGAGACTTCAGAAATTTTCTATTAACTTATATATTTTATTTAAGAAAATTACAAAGAAAACAGATTGTGTTCAATCTAAAATAGATCAATAGATTCAATTTATTTTAAGATCACTTTAATGACCTATAAAATTGAGACAGTAAATAAAAGACTGAAAACAATCCAATTTTTATTAGTTGAAATAAATTAGATGAAAATTTATTACTTAATTTATTTTTATATTAGAAAAATAAACATTTTCATTTCACACTTTTCAGTTTTATCTCAATAAATGCATTAATACAAAATAATTATTCTAAGGTTAATCACTAATTTGAGAAAATATATTGAAAATTACAATTTGTGATAATTAATTATTTTATGAAAAAAAAATGTAAAAATATAAAATGAAATATTTTGCTTTCTTATTTACTGTACCAAATTGCTATAGCTTTTTTATAACTTATATATATATATATATATATATATATATATATATATATATATATATATATATAATTAAATAGACATTATTTATTATAAATATCAGCTCATGACAAAATATATAATATTATATTATCTTTATATCAAATAAAGTAAATAAAAAGAATTTGTATTAAAAAATCACTGTGTCACAAGTGTAACTGTCACGCCACTGTTCTGATTTATACATTCACTAGACCAAGTCAAGTTTTTAATACAAAATGTTGAAAGGTTCAAGTTACATATTATTATTTACCACGTCGATCTTAGAAAGTAGAGTTGTTGTCTAGCCGAGAAATTGGAATAGTAGCTGTTTGACGAGATTTCCTGGTATTGAAAATGGGTGAAACGTACTGTGCGATTTTCAGGTTTATGTGAACTTGTGAACTTCTCCACTTACATCCATTCATACATATATATATATATATATATATATATATATATATATATATATATATATATAATACGTATATAAATACATAAATATACAAGTTGTCACTATATAAACGGCTTTATTATAAAGGATTGATTTGTAGTGACTATTTTAGATTTTACTTCCTTGCTTTTTGAAAATATTTAATTTTTTTTCATAACCCTTAAATTATTTAAAAATGTGTTTCTTTATGTTAACTGTTTTTGTTAAAAAATAAATCAGTTATAATTATTTTGTATTTATGTATCTTTAATAGGTCATCCAAATGTGACGCCTAGATTTGTGTTTTATTAGAAAGAAACAAATTTCCTATACACGATCCTATACACATGTTTCTTTTTAATAAAACACAAATCTAGGTATCACATTTGGATGGCTCTATGTAAATAATACAAGTTATTTATATCTAAATCCTTTTTAAAAATGATAAAAGGTTACAATTATTTGTGACAAAATGTAGAAAAATACTGAATAAAATCTTATATAAAAATTAAGAACAATCAGAAATTAAATCATTTTATCTCTGATACATACAATTAAAAATAATGTAATGTATTTAATAACTAATAAATTTACTTATTTTTTTAAAAAAAAAAAATAATTTGATATTAAATTAATTTTTCATTTTTAATATTATTTGTATAAATAAATCAGTGATACTAATACCTCAAGATTTAGTGATAATATTTAATAATGAACCATTGTTCACTTTATTTGCTAATGCACATCATTGTCATTTGTATGAAAATATTAGAAAAAAAAATTATTATTTTATAAAAAATCATTTACTTATCCAAATATACCATTATTGTCCTTATTAGAAGAATTTGTCATAGAAATATCTAATAGTCGATTAAAATTTAGTAACCTCAATGTACATTATTTATTTATTTTGATTTGAATTGTTAATTTGTGAAAATATATTCCAAAATTAATTTTTTTTCTAGTAATAAAAATATTTTTTATATAAATGAATTACTCCTTCAACACCAAAAAATATTCAATAATTGCTTATTATTCACTTTCTTTAATAATGTAGATTTTGATGGCCGCGTATTCTAATGATAATAGCATGATCATTAAAACGCTCGTTAGAGAATAAAGTGTATAAGTGATTAATAAACATTTTTATGAAATCTTGTCGTAATGAAACAAGTGATTTATTTTTGTAAAAATATTAACCACTGAACCAAACTAATAGTGAATATCAATTATTATACATTAGTTATTATCCGAATATTTAATATTTTTGAAGGGATTTGTTATTTATATCATATATTAATTTTTTAGGAATATTTGATCAAAAAATTTGTCATAATTTTTTTTATATATTTCTTGAACTTTTTACATCATTTAATTTTTTTATGAGATGTAAGAAGATTTTTGTAATACATAGATTTTTTAAAAAAAAGTTCTTTTAGTTTATTAAAAATACATATCAAATCTATGTTCAGCTTAACGTTTAGGATTTTTATCTCGTATCTAATTTTTCCATCTATTTTTCATATTATAATTAACTATACAGATTAAAATGTATACACATTGTTTATGCTTCGATGTACACAATTATATATGCTTTACAAACATTTATGGTGCAAATAAGTGCATAGTAGTTATCCCGTTACTTTTCAGCCACACCTCGTACATATTTATGTATTTACGTATACACATGAATATAAATTCCTATATACACACAAGCGTGCACATATATATTTCCATAATTCGTACAGTGAATACCTTTTTTGTACTTCCTCGTCTTATAGAATACAGAAGGAAGTATTGATATACTTCCGTGAAAAAATCCATTTTGAAATTTTGACGGATATTCAAAGGCTGCACTACTTTTACTTCGCCTATCAACGCATGTTACGGTTTTCTTGAAAAAGGTTTAGTGAACATCGCCGAACCGGTATCAAAATATTCATTTTTCGTCACGTATAAATAGGGTATCTGACTCCGGGGTTAAACCGCACAATGTCCGAGTTATTTTCTGGTGAAACGAGATTTAATTAAAATTTCAAGTCTTTACGTTAATTCGGATCGGTAATTTTATAGAAGGTGGAATGTGAAAAGTTTTTTTTATTTTTTTTGAGAATATAATAATTGGTATTGAAGAGGAAAACTTTATTCGATATTGTAATATGATAGTATGGTTTTATGACTCGGAAGCTATCGGATGGTAATGAAAGACAGACAGATGTGTAAAAAATGATATCGATATTTTTAAAATTAAATAATGTGTTATAAAGTACAATTTTCTTTCTAAAGTAACCATTTTTTCAATTACATTTCTTTCAAAGAAACATAAAAATCATATTAAAAATTATTTCTTGAAATATTAATAAAGTATTTCAAATAAAGAAAAAATTATAAAAAATATTGAAAAGTTTCATAATTTATTACTTTGATTCAAAAAATATGTAAAATAGTTGTAATTCAAACACGAACTATCTTCCTTCATGTTTTTCTATGTGATGTTATATGAAACTATTTTCGAACTTTTACTTTTCTAATTTTCCATACTTTCGAACAACTACTTTTTATTCAGTTTTTATGTTTTTATTCTATATAGTTATCTGAACATAGTAGACGTATCTAAAAATAAATATTTGAATGGAAACTTTTTTAAATTAAATCATAGAATTTTTTACATTTTCATATACGGACAGGAAATCGCTTGCGAATAAAAAATATTTTTACTGGGAAAATATCAAAAAAGTTAAATTTTAGAGCACCGGTTTGAATATTTTAAAAATATAAAAAATACCCGAAGAATTTAATTAATATTATATTTTATTTTTTATCTATTAAAAATTTATATAACTTAACTATAAAATGTATCTAAAATTAAATCATAAAAAATTACCAGATATTTTAATTAATAGTTTTATAACGATCTGTATTTTTAAAAACGTAATTCATTGGTATTTCAGTAGCAAAAATTACAGAGAACGATTTTTATTAATTTTTCTATTGTCCTGAAATATTATGTTCAGAAAAAAAACATCTCAAAGGTATAAAAAGAGTAATCTACTAATGTAAAGCTCTGTTAATGAAAATCTAGAAATATCTTTGAAACTTAACGAAAGTACAACCATTGTCCAAATTTGTAAAATTTAAAAATAATTAAATTGTTAGTTGCAGATAATAATTCACTTTCATAAATGTTTATTCTTGTTTCTAATCATCGGTTGGTACACATTTTCGTGTTTCTTAGTTTTACCACGTTTGTTGATTCATGCGGTACTTATTTCTCAATTTTTCCAGTTGTCAGTTTCAATTTGATTCTTATATTCAATTTAAATTTTTGCAACAAGTTGACGAGACGAAATAATAATAACAGAAACTCTTAAGACTGTTAAAATAATTTTGTTTGTTGTCTGTGGATTAACTTTACTGATTGTAATTGTTTTAAATCTTTTAAATTAATTGACTAATCATTACTATTTATTTTGGAACTGTACCGATTTCACTTTCACGTTAATGAATTATTTATTGTTGTTATAAATAAATAAAGAGAATAAACTAGATTTCAAACACAGTGTTCTGATGATGATACAATGCTATCGAAATGCGTACTAGCTTATTATTGTTATAAACTTAGTAAACAAAAAGTAATTATTGAACACTTTAATATCTTGTGGTATTGAGTGTGATAATTAATTTGTGTAAATAATTTTTATTGTACTAATTTAAAATTTTTAACTTATAAAAGATATTAAAAAAGAGTTTAATAATTATTTATCGTTTACTTCATTTATAAACTGATGCATATTTTGATAACAATGTCATCATAATTTATATCTAGACGGTTTAATGACTTCGGTATTGCTGTGGAAATGCACATTAGTTTATAAATAAAGAAAGTGAATAATAAATAAAGAATACTTTTTTGAAATCTTGTGTTGTTGGAGTAATAGTTTATTTATATGAATGTAAAACTTATTTATTATTGAAACAATTTTTTTTATTGCATTTGAGTTTTATGTGAGTATTTTATTATAATTGTAATATTTTTAACTTAAATCAGTACAATTACAACTTTATATTTTTAATAATTGGTTAAATTATGTTTTTTATGTATATAAATATAATTTGATTATTTTTTTACTTTCTACTAAAAAAATACAAATTCTTAATAAGTCCTTTATAATATGAAAAATACATATCAGGATTTTTTTAAAATGAAAAAAAAACAATGCCTTATGAAAGTATAAACTCGTAAATTTATGTATGTGTGTGATCGTAAGTACGTATATATAAAACTTCCTCATTTATTTATATGACAGCTACAACTTCCATTATTTCTTATACATGCCGTCCATCCACTATTTAACAACATTACTTTCGCATTCATTATTAGATATTATATGCATAATTTATGTCGACCAACTCCTGTCTCATATAGTTTGTATTCACAGACAAGCTCGCATCCATTTAACAACGGTTCAACTTCGCCCAACTGTTTTATGTAGCAGTAAGCATAAGTGCAAATAGTCTCATCAGAATATGTGCGAAGCTGTAAGCATAGTAGAGTAAGCACATGGAGCTCTTTACTCTTATCACAAATTCAAACTCGAGTCAAATTTAAACAGTTTTGTAAGATAAATGTGCATGTGCACGGGTTTTTATTTTCAAAAAGAAAAAATATATAAAATGAAAATTAAAAGTAGTGAATGTTTGTTTTTAAAATTATATTTAGTTTATAATTATATTAGAATTTTAATTCTAAAAATATTTTTTGAAAAATAATGAACTAGAATTGACTATAATGTTTTTCAAAATAAAATTACAGGGTGAAAATATTTCTTCTTATTTAGAATAACGTTGTATCTTTTCTAAATTATATTTAAAATCTCGTGTTTTTTAAAAAAAACTGTTCTCAATCAAATCTATTATGATTTTTTTAAAAATTTATGTTTAATGTTTTTCGTAATTTTCATACAAATTCTTTAGTTTACTAAACAACCCTTTTTATCCAAAACTAGGGTTTTAAAAATTAATCAATGGGCGAAGAATGACATTTAATTCGTTTCTCTTCGATATTTTAGCAAATTATATTAAAAGAAGGTTCTTTATTGTCATTGTAGATCTATTTATTTTTAAACTATATTTGTGGTTATTGCTATTCAATTTAATTCCAAAAATGGAATAACATTTCATGATTTATTTACTTACAATAGATTTGTTTAAAACAAATTTGTAACGCATTAAATCTCATTAAACGTTATAATATCCAACACTAATTTAACAATTACATTTTTATAAAAACATGGAAGAGCATTACATAATAAAATTTAAGTTTTAAAACATTAGAAAAAGTAGACCAAATTACTAATATTTGTCTAAATTATATTTTTTAAAAAAATTGAAAATAATGTTTATTACTTTTAATCGATTTTATTTCTGATGTTAAAAAAATCTATACGTATTTTCTTAAGATACGAATTTTTTTTCGAAAGACTAATAATTTCATTATAAAGAAAAGTAATTTTGTTTGAAAATACAATTGTGTTAAATGTATGAAAAAATACAATATCTTTGAAGTTAATTGATAAACATATACATACATACATGTTTGTATGTTATGAATAGATGGTACGTGTATTACCTGTTGTTAATGTAAAATAACGATTCAATAATGAAACAATAAAAAAATAACTTTCCATCCGTAACAACAAAACAAGTTTCATATGAAATAAATAAACTCTACAAACGTATATTGACCCTTGACTGTATACCACGCCTGTGAACTGTAAATAACACAAAAAAATCATGGTAAAAACTATGAAATTACTGTAGCAGTGATTGTAATTATACTAATTTATTATTGTCGTTAGACATGATGTGTCAGTGAACAATGTATGAATGTAATTTCGTTGTATACGATTGCACATGTATATACATACACACATACTCATTTCTACTCACATACAGATGTATATATATATATATATATATATATATATATATATATATATATATATATATATAATACATAAACTTGACTGATGGCATGGACAGTAAAAACATATCAATTGGCGAAAAAGTCGCGTGACAAACTGGTGGTCATTTAATGTTCTCCGAGAATAGAGGTGTAGCCGAGTCTATTACTTCACATAACTGTCAAGTTACGTGCTGTTCTGGGTCGTGAATTACCGTTGTTCACTGTCCCAATTCGATATAAAATGCGTGAAGATATTTATTGTATATGCTCGACGTATTGTTCTCTAGTTCAGTTTCAATATTGACACATGTTCGTGAATCAATATTGTTAACAATGAATGATAACAACAATCATGTTGATAAATATTAACACGACGAAATTTCCTTTTACATTCAAACATACAAATGTATATATATATATATATATATATATATATATATATATATATATATATATATATATAAAATGTTTGATTAGAAAACAGCATCTGTAGAATGTATAAAAAATTAATTTATAATAAATAACTTATTCTAAATTCTTTTCTTTATATTAGTTACTTGCTTTTATTAATAATTATTGTTTATATTAACTCGTTCGCTACCAGCGTCACACATGTGTGACGACTCGATTTTCTTACCTCAGCCCAGCGTCACAAATGTGTGTCGGATCTGTGACATATGATGCATAGGAACGTGCACATCTGCAAAGGAACGGTGACAGATGATCATTATTAGTTTATGATAACTGTTTGTACCAAATCGTACCGCAAACAGATGAATTATGTTAAAAACAATAAGATCTGGGCGTCACGAATATATATATATATATATATATATATATATACATATATATATATATATACAAATATGTTTGAATGAATTAAAAAATATTGGCAAACGTTAATAAATTCGAGTTATGTTTTAAAACTATGTTTATAAACTTGTTCAATTTTATTATGTAAAAATAATTAAATAATCATACAAATAACAGTAAATTAAATCCATGTGATATTTAAAAATTTATCAAACAACACGAAAGGTAATTGACATGTATGCCAATATTCAGTATATAGTGCGAAATTAACGTTATTGGCACGTATTTCAATATACAGATAGTATTTTTATTTTTATAACATTATGTATATACATTTAATTTTAAATGGATTTATAACACTTTCATTAATAACAAATTGATCCGTTTGTTTTTGATAGTGCAAAAACTCCATTTATTTATACTTTGAGATATAATATTTAAAGGTTTGCGTTTGAATTACGAAAAATTGACTTTGGAATATTTTTAGTTGTATTATATAAAAATGTATAAATAAACAATTATTGTTTATTTATAAATTTTTCAAAAAAATTTCAAAAAAAATTTCCGAAAATTTTTCAAAACAATATGTGTGTCGGTTTGTAAAATTGCTAATTTCACTCATTTAGAACGTTATAAATAAATCTCACAAAAATTAATAACAATTTGGTATCATATTTAATTAATAAAACGTCTGGGTTGTGGTGGCGGTTTTTCTCCTGAAGCACTGGTAGCGAACGAATTAATTAATACTAGATTGACGGAGCGAGTCAATTTGACTTATTTAAGATTTTATTTCTATGTATATAGAAAAAATTAAATATTTTTTTAAAAAACATATTGATTTTTAATTTCAATATGAAATGTATAAAAAAAATTATTTAAGTTTTTCTAAATATATAGAGCAATAAAATCTTAAATGAGTCAAATTGACTCACTTTGTCAATCTAGTGTTAAAAATATAAGGTCAAATAAATGCAAAGTCTAGATTTGTGTTTTATTAAAAATAAACAGAAAGTATACACATTTTTCCTTATACATCACTCTATACACATGTTTCATTTTAATAAAACACAAATCTAAGAGTCACATTTGGATTACCTTATATTACTTATTAAATATATTAATCTCATAAATGTCAATGATATTTTAAAATGGCGACCAGTTGAAATACAGGTAATTAAAAAAAAGTTAATAATTATAAAAAACTGATTTCTTTAAATGTGAAACACGTAAGCATTTACTGGTTATTGAATAAAGTAACTGGGACATTTTTTTTATAATGGAATCTTGAAAGAATTCAAAAGTTATAAGTATGTTAATAATTTTTAATAATTAATCAGTACTTAGAACATAGAATGGGTTCGAAATAAGAGGTTAATTTAAAAATGTCCTGCTTTAAAATAACTAAAACAATTTTTTAATGACTGGAAAATATTATTTATCACAAAAAATATTTTAAAATATAATCAATGCAAATAATTTAATTATAATTTTTTAAAATATTTAGTACAAATATTGATTTTATTTGAGAACAGTTAATTAGATTTTGATTTTTTATGATATATATATATATATATATATATATATATATATATATATATATATATATATAAGTAAATACATAAATGTTTGGACAATAGTGCAAAACCCAGTAGCAGTGTTTTTGCAACTGGTACGGTTCTTTGTCACGAACTTACCTAGAGATTCGTAACCGCACACATTCAAACCAACTCTAGCGTAGCATAGTGTACAGTCATAAATTGTACTACACTCTTTTCTCTAAGTTTTCTTGTCGCACTTGCATTTAGATTGAATCATACGGTTCCATAGACAAATACTGTTTTAGTTTACATATCGCGGGATTTTCTTTCAAATCTTACAATCTATTTTTTTTGTACCGTTCGTTTTGTTCGATACAGTCTGGCAAATTTTGATTAAAATTCAGTTTCGAATGTGAGCTGGGACACTTTTTTCAACGAATAAAATCTATTTCGATAACATATTTTTCTCGTTTCTTAAATATATCAAACATCTTTACAAATATTTTGTTAAAAATTTATCAGAAAAAATTTTTTTAGATAATTTATAAGTAAATTATTTCTGATAAACATTAAAAAATATATATAAATATATTTTTTTATAAAAAAATATACTATTTCCATGTTTCTCCAAGAATCATTCAAGATTTATCTCATTGATATTCAACAGAGTATGCAGTATTAACACGATATAGGGATTTGACGCATATTTTGATAATCTGAAAAGTCAATATACGTAACAATATTATGAAATTTATCCAGGTATATAAAGGTTATCCAAAAAAGTATATTGCAATTTTCATTGTAATACACAAAACGTATATTGCTATAAAGTAATAGGATATTATTTATAGATATTACACAAGTACGTATTTTTTCTCCTAATACAAACATTTGTATTTTTACACAAACGATTCACTCGTTCTGGTAGTACAAGATTTGAAATAAATATTTAATAACCACTTTTATATCAGAACTTGTGATATTGAGGTGAGTGGTGCATTTATATAAAAGTGAATTAACCACAGTATTGAGTTAATAATAAAAAATTGTCTACAATTGTGTACTATAATTTATTTTACTTTTTTTTCAATATGAAAATTTTCGAAACGTATTTAGTTGTAAATTATGATAATTGATAACAAAATTTTAGTAAATTAACTTTACAAATAATATATATTTGCATATAATATGGATATTTATTTTAAAATTTGATTCCTTGTGCTATTTATTTTTTTAATAAAAAATGCGAATTAATAAATAATTTGCAAATCATTCCGACTTCTATGTAATTCAAAATTCTATTGTCATAAGCTAAATGTGGCATATAAATCAAAATAGAATAAAACATATTATTTGTAGTTTATCAAAATGTATTTAGTAAAAAATTTGCCATTTCTACAAACAAAAATGCAAATATTGTAATATTTTCATAAAAATAAATTATCTAATGTAATAACAAACTATCTCAACAAAATTATAAAATGTTGATATATTAGGGTAATTCCTATAAAATGTAAATAAGTCCCAATATAAAATTAATCGAACTAAAAATTATTTTTCTGTGAATTTTCAAATGAAAATTCTCATAAAGTTCATTGTGTATTTTAACAAAATTGAGATATTGAACTTTTATTTTTCAACCAGAAAGAACTAAATATAAAAATAATCAGTACTATAATCTCAATGTATAATAACATTTTACTTAAGTTTAAAATAAAAGAAATTAGTGAACAATGAAAGTGACTGATTAGGAACTATAAAATGTAGAAATTAATAAAATGTTCAATGATACAAAATATGTAATAAAAATCTTAGTTATTTTATTAGAAATTTATGAACAGGAACATAATGAATCGTTTTAATTAGAAAAACTGGAAGAGGAATTTATTCAGTAATGGATTGACAAAAATTGTATATATATATATATATATATATATATATAAATAATTATCAATTGATATCATCAGTCTCTTTGTATTCAATATTAGATGAAGCCTTTTTCAAAAAAATCAATTCTAGTAATTCAATGTCTTTCTTTTCTAATCTTCATTAAAAAAAATTTTCATGTTTCTATCTTTTTTTATATTTTTGGATTTATAAGCAAATATATAAAATGGATTACATTATTTAATATTTTTATTTTTTCTATAACATTTTTTATAATTTATTAAAGAATTTAATTAACACATTTGATAATACAAAAATTATAAATTTAATTATTGTACAGACAATAATTAATTTTTAAATAAATATTAAAATCAAGTTTTAAAATGCATAAGATAAAATAAATATGATATGTTTTTAATACATTTTCTTAATGCTAACATAAATTCTTTATTTAATTAACAAGAAATATTCTAAGAAAAATTCTAGATGTTTAATTGAAAATCTAACCTAAATCAAAAGAAAATACCTTAAGAAATAAGATATTAAACAGATATAAATTTTTGTTTTCAAAAAAAGTTTTTTATATCTCGAGATTTAAGTTCATTTCCACGTTAAATCTTTTAGTGAAAAAGAACTGTTTTCTTTCATTTAATAAAGACATACCTAATACCGTAGCAACGAGCTATTTTCTTCACTGATTTATACGAGTCATCAATAGGAACGTAGTGAACATTAAGAGGTATAGAAAAAGTATATAAAAAGAGTATATATATCGTAACACGGTATACATACATTTAAACTATTACTTATTTACCGTTTTTTTTTTATTCGTCGCTGAAGAAAAATCGACATTTTTTTCTCATAGACGTCTCTTTTGTTTACATTCTTCCGATAAAAAATGCTATTTTCTCATCGAAAAAAAATCGCTGACATTGTCACGTTGTGTAGTTGCCTCGACTAACAATGCACTCTAATACATACGTAAATGTAGTTACTTGCAAATCTGACATTTCGTTCGACTTCTTCATATCATCTATTCATGACGAGGCGGTAGGAATATTAAGAACCCGCAATCGATTTTATTTAACGTTGGTTCGATACGGGCAACAATATCCAAATAATTTGAATAGTATGCGATGCGCGTTCCTGTACGCTTCTTTTACATTTTTCAACAGTTGCACTGGTCGTGTAAACAGACACACACACACACACGTAAACAGAAAGATGGATAAAGATAAATGGTTTTGTCCCCCTATGGTACAATGTAGGCTATCAATGTGCATATGCATAGATGTAAATAGTGTTGTCGTGATTGTGTGCGGAAGTGAGATAATGGACTGAAATCTAAACTTATGTTGGGTCGCGAAAAGTTAACTACAAGATAACGTACGTAAAAAATTGTCGTACTAAATCAATTTGTTATCGTCGAATCTGTTAACTCGTGAAAATTATTTATAAACCTTGATTAAACTCATATTTATTTTATATCCTTTTAATTATTTTACTGTTGATAACACTTAATTTAACATGATTGGAAATAAAAACGAATGATTATCTAAAACAATTTTATTGTAAAAAAATCTACAAACAGTTTCTATTTGCAAAAATCAATTATCACCCCTAACACCACAAGATATTAAAATTTGTTAAATATTTTCTTGTAGTGCAAATTGTTTTCTTATTTATGTTATGAAAGAAAATCATAATTTTGCAAAAACTATAAAATAAATTATTAGTTTGTGGAAAAAAAAATTATGCTATTAAAATATCCGTTGGAATATTTTAATAATACGATGTATAGTATTTAATGATTGAAAAGAAAAGAATAGTTCATATTTCAAAATACTTATATGTATATAAAAATCTTTAATAATAATTCTTTGAAGCGTATATGAGTTACTAGTATAATTGAATGTCAGAATTAATTAAATGCACAACATATTTTAGATATTCAATTATAGATAATATTTCAAGTATACATTTTTCCGGTGTTGAGTAAATCGAAGGAGATAGTACTTTTGTTAGGGTTAGCTATACATTGATCCTCACTGATCCACAGAGTTACATAAAGCGACGATGTAACTTCTAAACAAGACCTTTAGCTTCTTTTTAACCAAAATCGTATTGTGTGGTCAAAAGTCACATCCTACCTGAGGCTATTTTGTTTTTGTAAAACAGTACAGATCTAGACCGGAAATTTAATAAACGTCCTATGTAATAATAGTATTATTACTAGTAAAAGATTGAAAATAATTTAATGTTGGTAAGTTTTGTAATCAGAAAGTTACGTGCGATAATCAAGTGATTATCTTAATAATTATCTTAGATATAATAATACTGTAATGAGGAAAGTAAATGGAAATCACTTGAATATCATTCTTAGTATAATTGTAATGACTGAATTATTATTCAGATTGTTATAATGATTTCCAACTTTCGTAGCGGAAATGCTATACCGAGAAAACATTTTTCATTCATTTTTTAAATACATAAAACAATTAATTTATAATCACATAATTTTAGTAAATAAATTCATATAAATTTTTATATTTCAGTAAATGAAATATTAAAATTTAAATTTATAAACAAAATCTCTAATTTTATAAAATAAAATCTCAAGATTTTATAAAAATATTCAATAATTCTGTACTGTTAACTTTAATTGCTAATCCATCTTACAAATGGTCCTTCTATCATCTATAAATTATAATTATAAAATTGGTAATTAACATACATGAACAGAAATTATTGATTTTTTTATAAAACCTTGTAGAGTTAAAGTAATAAAAAACAGAATGTTTACAAAATCCCTGATTTTATAAAATAAAACCTCAAGCTTTTATAAAAGTATTTAATAATTCTACATAGATCATTTTAATTGCTAATCCGTCTTTCAATGGTCATTCTATAATCTATGAATCGTAATTGTAAAACTGGTAATTAATATATATGAACAGATATCATTGATTTATTTAATGAAACCATGTAGAGTTAAAGTAAGAATAGATTCCTTTATGTAAAAGGTAACTATATATTATAGTATTAAGTCGATCAAACAATTCAAAGGACGAACAATGATTTTCATCTTGAACAATGCATATATCTTAAAAATTAGTACTCATAAAATGGTTGTTTTGATCAAACATTCATATATAAATAAATTGAAATTGAATTTTACTGAAAAATAATTTTATAAATTAGTGAAATCTTTTATAATTCTTTTAGTCTTCTATAGACATCAAAAGTGATCTAAAGAGGATAAACAAAAAAATACGGGAAAAATACACAGAAATATAAATTAAAAAATAAATAAAAACAACGTATTTATATATGAATTCCAAACATGTATTTTAAAAAGAATACAAATAGAAAAAAAAATAACACGAATTGATAAACAGATGTGTATGGTGATGACGTGTTACTTCTTCTTTAAAAGGATAAACATGCTCTTTTCATAATCTATTTTAACGTAATGTTTTATTACCGTTTTTTAAAATATTCAGGCCGCATATATAATAAGTACAAATATATGTTTATTTAATATAATAGGATTAACGCGAACGAATTTAAACTCTACTCGTACTCTAATGAAACCCCAAAAAGCACACCTTCAAATATAACGATTGAGTGAATCCGAGAAATATATATACGTGTCTAATAAGATATATATTTTTTTTTGCACAAAATTTATAATGTTGGCTTTTGAGTCGAATAATTACGCCGAGATTTAATGTAGTCGCATTTCGTTTGTGTAATCGTGACGTTTCATTACTCTTTTGTGACACATGAGCCGTTTGAGTTTCTACTTGTGATACATCTACAATGACGTCTTGAATTTAAATGGGCCCATTCGCATTCTACATGGACTAAATCTTAGTTTAAATGATGTTCGAACGAAACAGACGTTAGTAATATTCATATAATTTCACTGTAACATCTAATTTCGTTTCACACGTGCGCCTTAATTATTATGTGCGAATTTAATCATTATTACCGAAGTGGGTATTTGTATGTAAATTTTAGTAAGTTTACGAGTCTATATGTTTGTGTTTAATAAATGTACGGATCTTAATTTGTTCAGATTAGATCGTTGTTTTAGTTTGAAATTGTAATTTATTCGTAATTTAAAAATCAAATTAAACTATTCTTCATGGAATCTATTAATTAAAGTCAGGAATTTAGATATTGTTTCTTATAATTCTATTTGCATACAAATAAAATCAATTGTATGCGGAAAAATAAAATTTCTTTATGTGAAAAGATGTGAAGCAATCCAAAAATCACAATATTTAAATTTATTAATGATGTATATATAATTTATTCCTTTCTTTTTTTTAATATAAATATTTTTTTAATTCTTTTTAATAATTGAAACTAATAAAATTGAAATATTTTTCATTTAAAATTTCAATAATAAATAAATGCTTGCTATTTACATTTTTCTATTGGTAAAAAAATATATTTCAAAATATATATTAAATTTATTCTTTGATTTTATTTAAACAGTAACTTGTTTATGATTTTCTATTTATGATTTTTTGTAAATGTATAAAAATTATAATTAATCAGCTAACTTTAGAATGTAAAAATAATGAAATATGTATTTCAAAATAAAATAGTATTATCTTTATTGTTTATTATGATTATTTAAAAAAAATAATTTAAAATATCGATATAGTGTATTTTTCTTATTTTCTCCATGTTATAAATTAATATAAAAAAAATTATTCAATATTTGTAATTTTTGTCTATTCTAAATTTATTAATCGGTTTAAAATTCTATAATTCGAGTTTTTATTATTTGAGTAAATGTTATATTAATAATTTGTGATTTAATTTAGGGATGTTTGACTGTATTTGCATACATGCGTGTTTATATATACATATATATATATATATATATATATATATATATATATATATATATATATAAGCAAACACAAACATAATTATTTTTCTCAATTTAATGTTGATTAGAAACGGATGTCCATAATGGATATCGTCCATCCATCAGTGAAATATTATTGATATTAAAAACCATTGCTCTAAAAGCATCAATATGTTTATTTGAAAAAAGTCAATATTTTTAATATCAGTAATAGATAGAGTAAATATTAGACATATAGATTGATTAAAGTTGAAATAGTATTTTAATTTTGTAGCAGAAAAATATTACAGTATCTATATGAAAATATTATAAAGTAAATAATGCTTGGAAAATTTATTAAATAATTGATTTTTCGTTATTAAACCCTCTATAGGGTATTTATTTCGACTATTTCAGTTAAATAATATTTTTCCTTTTTATAATTGATAAAATTGTACACTAAAATATAAATTAGAAAATTACAAAAAAAATATGTTGGAAGTTATATTTTTCATATAGCTGTAGAGATTTAAAATGTTTTTCATTTTAAAATATTCAAATTACTATCATTTTTAGATTATAAATAGAAAACCATATAAAGTTTGACCTTTGAAACCTCTATAACCGGATTTCCTACGATAAACAGTGATGTTATAATTCCACAAAAAATTAAACGATATTTCAAATAAAATACAATTTTCAAAAATATGCAGACAGTAGACTCTAAACTAATTCTGTAGATTTTTTTACCTTACGAACCCCATAGACTATACATGAATTATCTGGCAGTAATGTTTAAAGATTAAGGATTTATTGTAAAATATATTTTTAAAGTTATAAATAAAACGAAATTGAGAAAAGATTTCATGTGATAATTACAACTGAGCTGGAAATTTCAAATTTATCTACTACGTTAAAAGAGATTGATTTATAGCGAAGACTGTTGTAATTTTTTTCGTGGAGGTGTTATACGAATTCTGAGTTATATTGGGGATTTACTACATTTGAAATATCTGTATTTTTTAAATAGTGTCATACCTAATTTTTATTTGAAAATATCAGTAATCACAAAACTGATATAACAAATGTGCTTAATGTAAAATACTACTGCAAAAACAGAACATTGATTATAACATATTGATGTTTAAAAAATTTCGATATTCAATATGTCTCTCCAATATATATTTTTAATTGTACTGCATGAAAATGAACATTTATTTTTTAACCCATTGAAACGAAATAACGAGACTGACCCGTAGTGTGTAACCAGATATATAATAAGCTTAAAAGCTGT